>CM062291.1:261962049-263162049 GCA_031216915.1 Pictodentalium vernedei | reverse complement strand
TGTTGATTTATGCTTTTCGAGGAAAAGTTATTAACCCCTTTAGGATAAGAACCAACCCAACAAAAGTGAAACGGCCGGGTTCGTCGCGGCGAGACATACGTTCACGCACGGATTCAGGCGGTGTCTTCCCACTAGACCAATTCCCTTTAGATCAATTCCCTTTAGACCAATTCCCTTTAGGCCAATTCCCAAAAGACCAATTCCCCTTAGACCAACTATATATTGTTATTGATTAAGGGTTGATTAAGGATAATTAATAATACATTTAGTTACTGATAAGCTCTTTGACAAAAAAATTATATGCATAACAAACAAAAATATAGGTTTATAACATTTCAGCTAGCTCAGTAGGCCTACATATAACATTTTACAAAAAAATATAGATTTATAACATCAATACACACAAAGGATTGTGCTTGTTTTGTTAGGGAATCAGGTAAAAAAATGAGGTCCCCCCCCCCCCCCCCACTGAAAAATGAGGTCCCCAGAGGGTGAATTTAGTGATGCTACCCAGCTGTGCATCACTAAATTTACCTTCTGTGAACCTCAACCTGAATCAAGGCCTCAAACATAAACAGAAAGAGGTACCCAGAGGATAAACTGGCCCACTGTATGGGAAAGCATCATCCCCTGGGTACCTCATTTTGCAAACAACAGACTGCTTATTTTCAGGCTTGAATATCAATAACATTAAATACATTTATAAATATTGATACAGAGTTTAAAAACTAGAACATATCAGTTGGTCTTAGGGGAATTGCTCTTTTGGGAATGAACCATTCCGGCAACACTCCTTGAGTTTTGGCTGAATACGCGGCGTGAATCTATTTCCTCCATCAACAACAAATCCCGGTTTCCGACAGCACGGTACAAGTACCCTAGATTCGTTCTTACAGCAGTGAATGTGCATTTTTTTTGTCGGGGGAGGGGAGGGGTAGTCCTAACTAGGACTCTCAGGTCGTTGTCCGGCCTCACACTTTCCCTTCTAAGGTAAACGACCAGTGGGTCATATTTAAAAAGGACTAAGGGAGGCCTGACCCCTACCCCAACGGCCTCCAGAATATAATGTTTGCCCCCCCCCCCCCCCACCCCCACCCCCAAAAATCAAAACAAAAACGCTGGGTAGGGCCGTATCCTGGCTACGCAGCTGACAATTCAACCTTTTATTGAAAACCCTACGGAAATAAACTGGTTTTGTGCTTTGCTTTCAGATGCGCTTTCGAAACTCGCTTTGTCACAACGACTGCTCTTTTTCATTAGACACGACAGGTGTGAGTTAACAGGAATTGTTTCGTAACAAGTGTTAAGTATTAATAAAGTCATTTCCGGTCTACCTTACCTTGTTTACATTTCATATGACAACAGCCTTGGTGTAAAATGTGGAGTCTCTTACGTGTTCAAGCAGTTTTTTCTTTCTGGATCTAATTCCATTACTTTCTGTTGAATCTGAACCCAGTATGCCACTGTCGTCACAGTTTGAGTCATCAATCAGGACTTAAACGGAAAATGTTGATCTATTTTATTCTTAATTAAAAATGGGATGTCGGTCTTCCAAAGTGAAACCAGGTAATCACAAAACCAGTGATATTGTTTTGACAATTCGTGTTGCGCTTGCCAATAAAGGAAATTGTGTGAACTGACAATTACGTATTATCGGATAGACACATGCCTTTGCCCCCCCCCCCCCCCCCCCCCCCATTTGAATGCGGGAGGGTCAAGGCCATTACATTCATATCTTTAATTTATTTTGGTAAAAAACGAGAAGTCCCCTATTCTACACCTTTACCTTTATTTTCATTATCAGTATTATGTAAAGCAAATTTGTACATTCATTTACTTATTTATTTATTGGAGTTTAACGACACTTTCGACAGCCAGGGTCACCTTATGTCGGACAGTTTTATAGGTGGGGGAAGCCGGAGTACAGGAGAGAACCACTGAGCAACTGTCAGACTCCCAAACGTACTAACTCCACAAAGCAAGATTAGCATTGCTTGAAGACAAGTGCACCATCCATGTTGCAGTACGCCTTAATTAGTAGTCTTTGTAAGACTGTGACCCAGGGCTTTCCTGGCCCTGGGTCACAGTCTTACAAAGACTAAGTCTTACAAAGACTACTTAATTAGTACACACCATCACCATGCTCCCATGTGGGCAATCCAGATTAAGTTCAATGATGTAACCACTGAGCCACCATGCTCCCATTTAGAGCAAAACATATCTTGAAGGTGCTATTTCAGTAAAGAAGATTAGTTTGCTTTGAAACTCTATAATGTATATAGCTATTTCATCTCTGGGTCACAGTCTTACAGAGACTAAGTCTTACAAAGACTACTTAATTAGTACACACCACCACCGTGCTCCCATGTGGGCAATCCAGATTAAGTACCTTTCCCACGGACCAATGCCTTTATCCCTGGTGGGGATCGAACCATGGACCTTTTGGTTTGAAGTCCAGTGAGTAACCTCTGAGCCACCATACTCCCATTTAAAGCAAAACGTATCTTGAAGGTGCTATTTTAGTAAGGAAGATTAGCTTGTTTTGAAACTCCATAATGTATGTAGCTATTCATACAAGAACTAGGCTTGTAGCCAGTTTTTTTTTTTTTTTTCTTTGGGGGGGTTGATGATGATGATGATATTTGAAACGCCATTGTGTGTGGTTTTGTGCCTCTCCTAGTCCTAACTAGGACAGAAAGAGGAGTGGGTGATCACCAGAGAGTCAAATATGGGATTAACCCCGAAACATGTGGAAAGTTTGCAAAATTTAGTGCTTTAAGAATGAGTCTTGGGCATTTGTAGCACATGTAGCCCCAGAATTGAAGACAATTCTGGGGCTCTATGTTTTGTAAAAGTTGCATTAGGTCAAAATTTTATTTTATTTTTTTTTGGGGGGGGGGGGAGGGGGTGGGGGAGGGGAGGGGAGGGGCAGCAAAAATTTTAGGGGGAGTACCCCACTGAACAGAAGTGAGAATGAAATATTTTATGAGAACACCATGTGGCTAAATATGCTGAAGATATCAAAGAACATAGCTGGGAAATCAAATTATCAAAATTTTTCAAATGCAGCCACAGAGCTGTGAAGGGGTAAATTTCTCAACTCTCAGCTTTATTTTGTTTTTCTATTTGTTTACATTTCAGTCAAAATCAACAGAGACAATGTTCTCTGCTCAATTCAAATGTAAAATATCTTAGTCATTGTATGTTTTTGCCCTCCAAAACAAATTCCCAATTGGAGCCCTCATGACGCAAATTTTGCAAATGGCATGTGTGCTGGACCCTTTCGCAAATAGAGCAGGAGAATCCCTGCATGAGTGGCAAATTTTTTGTGAATAGTTCTAATAGGATATAGTTGTTATATTCAGATGTGCCCCAGAACTAGAGCTGAAGCGGTTAACCGATCAGTTAATTAATCAATGATCAACTTCTTATCGATCCAAAAAGTAATTGATCTATTAACCGTTATTCTTGAACTACTGTATAAAATGGGTTAACAAAGGAACAAACTTGCTCCAAAAGAGGCAAACATTGTCACACTGACTCACATCAGTAAAATGAGACAGAGTAAAGCATGCAAGTAACTTGTTGACATACTTGTTTACTTGCATGATCATCATACTGTGTCAGTCAGTAGCTGGAAATGGTCATTGATTGATTGATTGATTTAAAAGGGGGAGGCAGAAATGAAGGCATTGCTTTCAATCAATTTCAGTCAACCCTTTACCCATAATGGGTAGCGGACGATGCTTGCAAAATAAATTCATGAATTACTGAAGTTTTTCAATTTTTGTCTCATTGGAATGAGCTTGTTCCAGTGAGGGGTCATAAGCTATGTTTTTGAGACAAAAATTGAAAACATAATACGTTATAAATTTGAATGGAGATTTTTGTATATAGGCCTAGTCAGTTTTGTTTGTTACGTTGGGTAAAGGGTTCATGCTGTAAATAATCAACGGTATGGCAGTTATTCAGATATCTATTTGGACAGGTGATTAATCAGTTAACCAAGGTTAATCCATGTGATTGATCGATCAAGAAAACCCCTTAACCGTTTCATCTCTACCCTGAACCCAAAGCTTGAGAACAATTTTTTAACCAAATCACACATGTACATGTAGCTCCTAATCATTGAGATCTGTCAAACAAGATAAATAAATAAAAATTAAATGCCTGTATTTACTATTGGGTGTACTGAAGCCACATAGGTCTATAAACAAGGGTAATTTCTCAACATACATATATTACGAGACTTTTTCTTCAATTAACAGGAGTTTACTCTATAACCTACATGTACATGCAGTTAACAGATCAAAATTGTTTGAAAGATATGTTAAATGGTTTTGTGTTTTGTGTTTGTATGTCATACTCAGTTAACAGGCTTATTCAATTAAGACATATGCAATTAAGTGGTCTCTACTGTCTTACTTTGCTATTCATTTGCTGAAAAAATGTGAAAAATGGTTACCTGAAAAAGGGTTGTCCAGGGTTTGGAGTACTCGGGCAAAATCTCTTGCTTGCCTGATAAAAATATACACAGATTAGAAAATGCAATAAATGCCCAACTCAATATATCGGTAGAATTCCACATCCAGGGAGAGAGTAACTAATAACAAATGAATTTTGTGACCATGACCTGTTGAAAGCACCCAGATGGCCGGGCACCTCTACCTAGCTGGTGTTAGTGCGTAGTTGACAGCACTGTCATAAAACTCAAATAAACTCCCTGCCTTGAAAGTATTTTATCAATGAAAAGTATATTTGTAGCATATAATAAGTCTTTGGTGTTAAAAAGCAGTTAGGTTATTATGTTCCAAATAGTTGAGTGATATGACCAAGTGCTTGGGCACCAACATCATCCTCTCCTCCCCCCCAACATTTTTGGTTTGGGTATGTATCAGGCCTTTACATTGTGTTATTTTGGGCATATCTTTTCCAGGGCTTTAAATGTGCACAAATTATAGAAAATTCCATTTTCGAGTAACATTACTGATTTTTAAAGCTGAAATTAACTTTACATAGCATAAAAAAAGAAAAAACCCACTACACCAGCTGGAAAAATTAAAATACCTGGGAACCCTGTTAATTGAATAACGACTTTGCCAATGTAAATTGTTCAATTAACAGGAGTATTCAATTAACAAGGATTGTGTCACTTTCCTGTTCCTAAAGATAAACTTAGTATTTATTCTATTATATCTTGTTTGACAGAGCTCCACGAGCTCTGTGAAATAAGATATAATAGATTAAATGCCTGTATTGGATGTACTGAGGTCAAATAGGTCTACAAACAAAGAAAAACTGGGCAGAGTCAGGGTAATTTCTCAACAGGTTACAAGACTTTTTATTCAATTAACAGGAATTTACTTTATAACCTACATTTAATTAACAGGTCAAATTTGTAGTGGAGGTATGGTAAATGGTTTTGTGTTGGGAAATTATATTCAAGTAACAGGGTTATTCAGTTAAGAGAATCCAATTAAGTGGGCTTCTCTGTACCCCTAAGTTAGGGAGTGCGGTGACTCAGTGGTAGACAGTTGGACTTCTATGCTAGAGGTCCCGAGTTCGATCTCTGTCTGGGACGACCCCCATTGTGTCCTTGGGCAAGGCACTCTATCCCGGTTGCCTAGATGGAGGCACGATGACGCCGTGTACTAAGGCGTACTGCACATCGATGGTGCACATGTATTCAACCGTAACCCTGCTTGAGTGGAGCTTGAACAGAGTTAGAATGTTGAGGAACTGACAATTGCTCATCGATGGTCGGTGGTTCTCTCCGGGTACTCCGGCTTGCTCCACCCATAAAACTATTATGGTCACGGTTAGCCATTGTGCATAAGTATGTGATCTTAAACACCAATAAATAAATAAATAATAAATAAATACCTCTAAGTTAGACAAATGAAGGACAATATTTTAATATGGTTCCTGTTTTGGGCACAGGTTTTACCTCCTTGAATTTGGGGTAATTTAAAGGCCTGGTATGTATACAAACATCAGAGATGGTTTGAGTAATTTCAGCAAAAAACTGGAAAGTACTTGAACATATCTAGATAATTCATGGAAAGTCCTTGATATTTGTCTCTCAGTACTGAATGAATTCTGTGCTGCCAATTCACCTTAGTGACAGTTCTTTGATGCAAAGCCTATATTAAATTGCACATCTTTACTGAATATAAAACTTCTCTTTTCATTGCATCATTTTGTCTACCACAGAAGATGGCAAAAAAACAATTGTTAATGGAGAGGCAGAACCACAGAATGCTGTTTTGAAAGGAGACCTCACACAAACACTATATGCAAGACATCAAAGAGAAGAAAAGATTAGACAGAAGCAAATGAAGGTGGCAAATGCTGCAGAGGTGAGATGATGACTAAACCCAAATGTACAGTGTGGCATCATTTTGGCACCAAAGTCAAAGCTCTGAACCAGTCTTGATAAGGGCGAAAGTCCATAAAAATCCCACTAAATAAAAGCCCTCAAGGAAAATGACAAAGGGAAAAGCACCAAAGACAAAATCCCTCAATTCCTTTGATTACTTTCATTCAAGTAAAACCTGATAAAAAACACAAATAGAACAAACTGAGTAGCACACACAGACATTTATCACACACCTGTTCTATGAAATCCCCATCTACAGCAAAACTAAACCACGCAGAAAATGAAACTCTGTTCTGCACATATGTATGGAACTGAAATCGCTGATGGACTATTTTTAAATAGAAGTGGAATTTCACAGTAATTTTCTTCAGATTGTGCACTGCAATTACAATTTGAATCCCTAGCGACAGCTAAAAATTGTCTGGGATTCGTCCCCTGAGTTCCAATGTGTTCTACGTGCCAGTAGGCACGTAGAACACATTGGAACTCATGGGAGGAAATAGTAACATGGGTCCTCCTCGCAAATTTGGTTGGCGATAAAATGTGTTCTTTTTGTTGATAGTTATCAAATGAATTTCTGAGTGCCCTTCTAATAAATGTTTTTATAGACATGAAGGCATGTAATAAACACAGAATGGAACACACATGTGAATGGGTTAATCAATATGGCACTTCGGCCTCTCATTTCATTCTTCTGCGCTAGCACTCATGCCATATCGATTAGCCCATTCACACACGCATATCGTTCTGTGTATTTACCCACTGGACACTGATTTGGAAATATAAAAAAATTCAAGCAGCAAATATTTTCCACAATGCATCTCAGAATTTAACCATTTCAGTCTTGTTTTTTCTGGCTTTGTCAAACATGAATGACTTGATTAACTCTTTACACGCTGTCACGCTATCCCTGCTCAGGACAGATTTCTCTTGCCATTGCATTGACCTCAGTAAAATGATGTCTTCCCACTAGACCAATTCCCTTTAGACCAATTCCCTTTAGGCCAATTCCCAAAACACCAATTCCCCTTAGACCAACTACATACTGTTATTGATTAAGGGTTGATTAATGATAATTAAGAAAACATTTATTTATTGATAAGCACTTTATTTGATAAAAAAAAATAATAAAAGGAATCACAGCCTTTGAAAGTGTGTGATTACTGTAACAACTGTTATGAAAAATCTGCCCAACATCTATAAAATATCAACAAGCCAGAAAATAAGCAGACTATCATCTGAAAAATGAGGTCCCCAGAGGGTGAATTTGGTGATGCTACCCTGCACAGCAGGGTAGCATCACTAAATTTACCCTCTGCGAACCTGAACCTGAATCAAGGTATCAGACATAAACAGAAAGAGGTACCCAGAGGATAAACTGGCCCACTGTATGGGATAGCATCAGGAAATTCACCCTCTGTCGACCTCATTCCGCAATTGACAGAATGCTTATTTTCAGGCTTGACTATCAATAACATTAAATACATTTATAAATATTTATAAATATATCAAATTATTGATATAGAATTATTTTAAAAGTGGAAAACATCAGTTGGTCAAAAGGAAATTGGTCTAGTGGGAATGAACCAGGAAAATATGGCATTTAACATTTAATTAAATCATCCCTTGTAGATTAAATGGATTTGCTCACATTGATTCCGTTTGTTAAATTTCGTTGAATTTTTCATCAAGTCTTGTCATGGCTGCTTGACAGCAGGCAGCACTAGATTTGGTTAAAGACAACCCTTCAGCCATTTCAGCTCCAGTCTAGTTACATGTAGATGGGCCTCAGATGGACCACTCCAAATAGGGCTGACACAGAAATATTGATTAATCTGTCTACCACCAATTTCTACCATGTCTTCCTATAATAATGTATCTTCACAGAAACAAAGAAATTGATATTGATCAGAAAATATATCAATATTCAGTAATCATTTAAAATTAAATTTAAAACAAAGAAAAATAAAATTTATTAAGTATTTTCATCTTAAAATAATTTTTAAAATGTTTCAGTCCCTTTGTCCCCATTTATCATTTTACTTGAAGACTTTTGTATTAACCCTTTACCCAACGAATCGGCCACATCTGCCACATAATATGCAAATTCAGTAGCTGAAAAAATATTATTTCTCTCAAAATTTTAGCTAAACCATATCATGTGACCCCTCATTGGAATGAGCCCGTTGAGCTCATTCCAATGAGGATCACTTGATATGGTTTTTGCTGAATCTTTTTTTAAAAGTTTAAAAAATGATATTTAAAATAATAAATTTTGATATCGTCTGCTTTGGGTAAAGGGTTAAGAACTTCTTTTTTTTAATCTTGAGGACTTTTGTCATGAGGGCTTTTGTCCTGCAGACCTACGCTCAGATTTCATGTACCATACATGTTTTACCAAAGTAATAACAGGAATGGTTGTACCTGAGTTCTAACTGGATACAGGTAACAATTGATATGGTTATGTAAATGGTATTGATTTGTTTTCTTAGCATTTGATTACACCACACATACTGAGCAATAATTTACAGACCTTTGTATCTATATGTTATATAATATTTTGCTGTAACAGTATATCTTGTACAGTGCTGATCAAAATTAGATTAGAATATAAGTACCAGTAATCCTGTTCTTTTTTTTTTTGTGGGTGATATCCATCCTGATTGTCCTTGACTGGAAAGAATTCATAGAGCGTACCATGATTTGACTAGTACTCAGGTACTGAAGATTTAAATGCTAACCTTCAGTGCAGGACACAAAATTCCCACCCTTGTTGAAAACTGTTGGAATCCTGTGTTTGGACTTTATCCCTTAAAGAGACAATAAGCTGCTAATTTGAAAAAAATATCGACTTGCTGATTTTGCTTGTATGTGAAAGTGCATGTTAACCCTTTACCCAACGAATCGCCCGCATCCGCCCACGTAATATGCAAATACAGCTGCTGAAAAAATATTATTTTTCGAAAAATTTCAACAAAACCATATCATGTGACCCCTCTTTGGAACGAGCTCATCGAGCTCATTCCAAAGAGGGGTCACATGATATGGTTTTGTTGAAATTTTGTTTTTAAATTTTAAAAAATGATATTTAAAATAATGAATTTTGAAATCGTCTGCGTTGGGTAAAGGGTTATAAAAAGGCCTATGCACAGTGGAAGACATCAGAAGCAATGCAAAATTACTTGAATTTGTAATTAAACAAGAGGCCCCATGCTGCCTGAGGCACTCAGCCACTCACCTGACCAAAGTTGTTTTTAATTATCTTCTATGGCTAGTTAACACAACAGACGAATAAAGTTATTCAATTATTTATTTATAACTTTGCTGTCCATGTCAGATAATTTTTGTCTAGTACATGTATTGTGATGCTACCACAGAAATAATGCCCAGATTTTCGGTAATGGAAAACTAGGGAGTTCAAATATCAACCTAGGTAAGTGACTTCCTCACTTCCACCTTCTGCAGAAACTGGAAAGACTTGCATTGCTATTTACCTGTGAAGATGTTGAAGTTATTCGTGAGGTCGGTCGGTTTGTAAACATATCCTGACGCACAGAAATCAGTAGAGTGAATAAAGCTCAATGTGGTCATGACCGTGTAAGCACTTTTGAAAGCCTATCATTCAATACCGCTGGTGAAAACGACCGATGTTTCTTTTCCCGAGGGCATGATAATCCAATTAGTTTAGATTGTCGATGGGATTCATGCATCGTATGCCCACACACAGGAGTGACACAACAGATGAGATTAGTCTGTTTAATCTGTTTACTCTTATAATATGTGTCGCATGGTTAACCCATTGCTTATTTTTATTGTTTGTGTGTTTTATGTATGCCATACTTTTTTATTCTTGATCGTGCAATAAACTTAATCTTATCTTATCTTGAAGGATGTTGTATACCAAATATCAAAAGATTCTGACTGGTGGTTCTGGAGAAAAAGATTTTGAGAATATTACCGTTTTTGAACTATGTTAAAATTCCCCTCCCCCTACCCCCAATAGGAAACACAAATATCAACCCACAGACTTTATTTGAATAAATTGAATCTGAACCCTCAAAGGATGCTGCATACCAAATATCAAAAGATACTGATTGTATCCCAAGAAGTAGATTTTTAAAGATTATTCCTCACATTGGACTAAGTTAAAATTTGGACTCCAATAGGAAGTCCAAATATTAACACAGGAACTTCATTTGAACAAATCGGACCTTTTGTAATACCCAAATTCAAGCCAGTAAAGGGTGTCTCCAAATTAGGAGATGGCTACTAACAGCTTGTTATAACATTCCATAATAAAGATATTTGTTAAGAAATACCTTTGCACCATGCAGAATACATGTAGGTCTTAGAAAGCCCTGTATTATATTCTATTTGTATGTAAATTGACTAATCATGTAGTTTCTCATCTTTTGGGGCCTTTTTTTACTTTATTTAATCCAGTGTCCCCAAATTAGACCAATCTAAAGCCCTAACAAACTTAGATCTGACCTCACTAAGGATGTTGTATACCAAATATCAAAAGATTCTGACTGGTGGATCTGAAGAAGAAGATTGTTAGAGATGATTATATTGCATCAAGTTAAAATTTGGGCTCCCTTAGAGAGCCCAAATACTAATCCTGGCACTTGATTTGAACAAACCTGAATCTGACCCCCTAAAGATGTTCTATTCCAAATATGAAAGGATTCTGACTGGTAGATCTGAAGAAGATGATTTTTAAAGAAATTTCCTCATATTTCACTGAGTTAAAATTTGGGCTAATTAGGGAGAACCAAATATTAACCCAGGAACCAGATTTGAACAAACTTGAATCTGCCCCCACCCCCTCCGAGATGTTGTTTCTCAAATATCAAAAGATTCTAATTGATGATTCTGGAGAAAAAGATTTTTGAAGAAATTCCCTCATATTGCACTAAGTTAAAATTTGGCTCCCATAGTGCCATAGTGATCCCAAATATGGACCCAGGCACTTCATTCTGCCAAACTTGAATCCCCCTCCAAGATGTATACCAAGTATGAGGGCATTCTTACTAAGTTAAAATTTGGGTTACCATAGGGAGCATAAAATATTATTTCAGACACTCGATTTGAACAAACTTGAATCTACAGTACAGTCGCCGTGAACTGGTTGCAATCCACATGTGGGCAGTGATGTCTATGCATATGTTTACCAGGTAATAAAAATCATCATCACCAAAATTTTAATTAATAACACACCGGGTTGTACCCAGTCCTTCAGTAATTAAATGTTTGATGATTATTCCTGTAATTAGTGTTTGGAATCTAATATTATTGCGTTCATGGAAATATTGCCCACCCGTGGAAAGTGACCAGTCGACGGCGGGCGTACTGTAACCTCCCTAGGGATGTTGTATACCAAATATGAAAAGATTCTGACTTGGGAATCTGATGAAGAAGATTTTTAAAGAAATTCCCTCATATTGCACCAAGTTAAAATTCAAGCTCCCATACAGAGCTCAAATATTAACCCAGGAACTCAATTTGAACAAACTTGAATCTGAAGCCCTCAGAGATGTTGTATACCAAATATAAAAGGATGCTGACTAGTGGATCTGAAGAAGAAGATTTTTAAAGAAATTCTCTCATATTGCACTAGGTTAAAATTCATAAGGAGCCCAAATATTAACCCAGCCATTCGATTTGAACAAACTTGAATCTGTCCCTCATTACAATGATGTATACCAAACATTACAAGATTCTGACTGGTGATTCTGAAAAAGATTTTGGAAGATTATTCAACATATTGCCCTAAGTTAAAAATTTGGACTCCTATATTGAGCCCAAATATGAACCAAGGAGCTTCATTTTAACAAATTTGTATCTGGAAACTGAACCAATCATTGAATACAAAACCAACTGTATTTTCAAATTTTCCTACATTTGCTATTTATAAGGCCTTGTTGAGGTTTTATTGCCATTGAAGTGTTCATTTTCATGAAGGAAGTAACTGAGTTTCTTTTCAATTTTGTTAACCCTTAAGGACCTGGACAATTGTCCTGAATTCCTACTAGACTACAACCTGTATATGTCCAGTTGCTTGGCAGTGATTTCTATTCAAGTCTTGACTGCCTGTTAAGGGAGCCAAGACATGACTGGAAATCACTGTCCAGATGATTTGTATATTGTCAGCAGGACCTCTTAATTACAGCATTTAAGGGCATATGCCCTGATCGCAAAAGCCTGAATAGGCCTTCAAAGGTTAAGGAGTGTTTGGAAGAAGTCACAAAATTACTGAAGATATGGTATGACTTGAGTTAGGTGAAAGAATGCCAATATTAAGCTCATTGGCAGTGGCATTTGTGGCACTGTTGTAGAATGATATAAGAACAACTTATTCCAAATTTTCCTGGTGTGAATGGTTCATTCCCACTAGACCAATTCCCTTTAGACCAATTCCCACAAGGCCAATTCCCAAAAGACCAATTCCCCTTAGACCAACTGATGTGTTCTACTTTTAAAATAATTCTATATCAATAATTTGATATATTTATAAATATTTATAAATGTATTTAATGTTATTGATATTCAAGCCTGAAAATAAGCAGTCTGTCATTTGCAGAATGAAGTCCCCAGAAGGTGAATTTCCTGATGCTATCCCATACAGTGGGCCAGTTTATCTCTGGGTACCACTTTCTGTTTATGTTTGAGACCTTGATTCAGGTTTAGGTTCAGAGAGGGTAAATTTAGTGATACTACCCTGCTGTGCAGGGTACCATCACAAAATTCATCCTTTGGGGACCTCATTTTTCAGATGATAGTCTGCTTATTTTCTGGCTTGTTGATATTTTATAGATGTTGGGCAGATTTTTCATAACAATTGTTATAGTAATCACACACTTTCAAAGGCTGCGATTCTTTTTATTATTTTTTTTTTTTATCAAATAAAGTGCTTATCAATAAATAAATGTTTTCTTAATTATCCTTAATCGACCCTTAATCACTAACAGTATGTAGTTGGTCTTTTGGGAATTCGTCTTTTGGGAATTGGCCTGAAGGGAATTGATCTGAAGGGAATTGGTCTAGTGGGAAGACACCGTGTGAATTCCCCTTTGGTACTATCAGAAGACCTCAGTCAAGTCAGAAACTGAATACCAAACCGATACCATGGTATACCCCTTTCAAAATTCCGAAACCGGTACTGAACTCAAAATTCCAATACCACCCATCTCTACATGTTCAACACTGTGGCCTAATTTCTGAATACACACAGTTTCTAATTTTCTGTTCGCTGATGTCCAAATGAATGACTGCCATGAACAACTGTGCATCATAATTTTAGCAACAATCAAAGCATTATTAAATCAAATACTTTGTAGGTCTATTATTTTCAATAAAACACAGTTATGCTAGCAGTAAAACCCACAGCAAGTGGATCAATAACAAGAATCCAAAATAGAATGCACAGACGTGTGCATGTATGCTATGAATAGACACATGTACGCAAACTTCAACTTTGACCTTCCTACCAAGCTAATTTGGACAAATATGGAAAATGACCTTGCACCAAATTATTCATTAGTGATCGACTTATCAGATTGGGATGAAAAAAAGCTGCTTGCCATTTTTGAGAAAAACAATAAATTCTCCTCTTCAAGTTAATTTATTTAATTGGCACACATCCTTTCATAATGATGATATATGGTACTAGGTCTTTAGATTAGCCCAATTTCACACCGTTTACAGGTGTACCTAAATTAGAGAAGGTTTTAAGACATCAAGCAAAATATATACCTCTTCTACATTTGAGAATAACTTCCATCATAATATGACCATAGAAACACAAAGAAAGGCATGACAATAAAACATAACTGGATAACACTGTTATTTCTAGTTTTAATATAATTAGTGGATTTAAAGGCTGGGTACTTTTGCATAACAGAAATTGTTGTTTTGTCAAATAGTCAACTTATTTGTTTTTTCAAATTTGTGGATTATTGCCCCATTAACCCTTTCAAAATGCACAGGATATAATTTTTTTTTCTTTTTCTTCAAATTTAAATTTTTTTTTAAACAAAATCATATCGTGTGACCCCTCATTGGAACAAGCTCAACGAGCTTGTTCCAATGAGGGGTCACATGATATGATTTTAAGTAAATTTTGGGAAATATTTTTTTTTGTTTTCAGCTGCTCAATTTGTTTATTACATAGACAAAATGCAGCTGATTTGTTAGGTAAAGGGTTAACCAAACACAAAGGGAGTGTGGTGGCTCAATGGTTATGACCTTGGTCCCTGGTTTGATCCTCGCCAGAGGTAACTGCGTAGTGGTCATGGGTAAGGCACTTAATCCAGATTGCCCATCTGGGCAACCAGTTCAGTCTTGTTTGACAGGGCTCAATTTGACGTTTCGTTTGAAGATTACAGCAGGTACATTTTTATATTAAGAATATAATTCTTTCTCCATGATTTGTTTTGATTCAATTCTTAGCATGGCAGTGCTTACCTTTTTATCAGTTTTCACCTGGTTAAAGTTCACCGTTCTCTCCTCACCTCTCACCCTCCCACCCATCCCCCTTCCACAAAACTTGAGAATGTAGCATGTTCAAAAAGAAATGCTAGAACAGTAAATCTCAGATGCCTTTCCTTTTGTTTCTCTTGATTTGGTCTTGATTTCTCAATAGTTTTTATTTATGAAATCTTGAGCCACAGGTGTTACTATGTTGTGATCAGATCATGAACAGATCAAGAAAAAGACTGCATTAGTGATCACAGTACTCT
This sequence comes from Pictodentalium vernedei, assembly GCA_031216915.1. Lineage (NCBI taxonomy): Eukaryota > Metazoa > Mollusca > Scaphopoda > Dentaliida > Dentaliidae > Pictodentalium > Pictodentalium vernedei. The sequence continues at coordinate 263,146,929 of CM062291.1, read as the reverse complement.
CTGTGTCATTTGTTAATGAGACCTGGAAATAACCCACAAACTTGTTGAGATTACGTGGGGGTTATGTCAATTGTGAAATACATGAACGAACTACAGGTTACGACAAAATAATAAAACATAAATTAAATTCCTAATCCAGCATATTTTGCCTTTCAAATCTGACAATGTCTCCAGACTAGCTTGGCTCATTGATTGAGCATTGCATCCACATAAGAGTAGAGTGGTATGCTATTTATGTCTCAACAGAATTTCTGCCAAAATAAGCAAAAACTAATGCGCGATCTCGCCAATGCAAGATCGCGAGTTAGTCATTGCTATTTATTGTGATGGAAATTTTGTTAAGATATAAACAGCATGGCTGATGTAGTAAAATGAGAGAAGACAGAAGAGCATTACAACACATTATTTTATAGGTTACGACAATGTTATTTAGCATAACCTGCTTAGAGGTTATGATGTAAGCACTTTATTTCCAGGCCTTGTTAACCCCCTTCGCATGCTGATGTCAATGTAATGAAATATCAATCTGCAAACTTTTATCACCCCAAAAATTTTTTGGGGGAACTATTAAAATAGCCGGTATCCGTCCATGAATGCCTGAGTCTGTGCATGCGTACGTGCATCCATCCCACTTTGGTTTCCCGATGATAACTATAGTTATAGTTGGCCAAATCAAATTAAATTTGGTATGTAGGTGTAGCAATGTAACATGCAAGTCAGTTTCGAATTGTGGTGCGGTTTGACAACATTTGCCAGATTTATGCCACTTTTTCAACTTAGAAAATTCTTTTTTTTGGTTTCCTGATGATAACTTTAGTTGCTGTTGACCAATTCAAATAAAATTTGGTATGTAGGTGTATCAACATAACATACAGGTCAACTTCAAATCAGGGTTTGGTCTGACATTTTTTGCCACAGTTACGTCCTTTTTTTGACTTCGAAAAGTTCAATTTTTTTCAAATCTTGAAATGCACACTTTTTTGGTGAGACGTGTGGCTGGGCGGCCTTTTATTCCATAATGCAACTAGGAATTTAACCATTTCAGTTTTGTTTGACAGAGCTCATTCTAATATTCTGATTCAGTGTGCAGAGGGTTAAGATTGTTATACATGTTGTTTGACATATTTTGTTGTGCCTTAGGAAATTGAAAATACAAATTAGGCTAATTACCTGATGGTAACGTGGTGGCTAAATGGTTAGGGCATTGGACTTCAGCTGAAAGGTCCATGGTGTGATCCCAACCAGTGGTAACTGCAATATGTCCTCCGGCAAGGCATTTTTTATGGGCTCCTATTGTGATATCAGAATTGATATGTCCTTGGTTAATAATAATAAACAATTAATATTTCGTAAAAAATTCATTTTGAAAATGAAAAAGCCGATTTTGGCTGGCTTGATAGCTTGTTTGCACTCAGTGACTTTTGAATGTACCTATTACAAATACTATGACCAAGGATCTGGACACACAGTGTCTCAGTGGTTACTGCATTGGTTTCCAAACTGAAAGGTTCATGGTTCGATCCCTTCCAGGGGTGATTGCATTGTGTCCTTGGGCAAGGTATTTCATCCTGAATGCCCATGTGAGGGAATGGTGACATTGTATACTGAGGCATACTGCTCGTCGATAGTGCAGATGCGTTCAACCAATGCTAACCCTGCTTGTGCAGAATTAGTATATTGGGGAGTGTATCAGTTCCCTGCCACTGTTCAGTTGTTCTGTCCAAGAACTCAAGCTTCCTCCACCTGTAAAACTGTCCAACACGAGTGACCCTGGCTCTCGGAAGTGTCATTAAACCCTCCCCCCGAAATTTTTTTAAAAAATACACAGGATATCTGTTTAGCTCGCTGACTGTTTATTTGGGTCACATTTGTTTCATGGAAATTAGATAGAATCATCTAGAAACTTAATGAGGTGATTTAATTGAGCCAGCCAGCAATCAGCAATTAGTGAAACGAAATAACACTGGATAAATTTATCTTCTCAAGTTCTGGAACTTTCCATTCAATGACTATATATAAACCTCAGTCAGCATACCTCAGTCGTTCATCTCATGGTTTCATCTCACATACACAGCATTGAGAACTGACCATTGTTTGTGCTTTCAACATTCATTGAACAATGGAGATTATTTTTTTGAAGAGTGTAGCAGCTCAGATCATTTTGAAGAATTTTGTGATATTGACCGTCTCCACCTCTACTAAAATGAGATATTTTTTTTTAAATTGCTAAAAGTTGTACAGTAATTATCCAAAATCACCACAAACATTATGCTGAGTTATCTTAATGCTGGTGAAGGATTTACTCCATGTTAGTTCAGTGGACAGATTTTCTGTACTTGTGAACATTGTATTTTGTTTGCTTGTTAATATTGTGAAATAAAATTACATAAAATCTAACTCGAAAAACTTTACATTTCTTTATATCCAACTTTACTTTGAATAAATGTTACAGGTTTATTCCACATTGGTTTTTTTTAATTATATGGTGTTTTGTTTATATAAGTTTTTGTCCTTTGGAGTTTTGTCCGGCCTTCACAAAAACCAATGTGAGATGTTTTTATTTTCAGTGAAGGATGAATGTGTGAAATGGTACATGTACAAGAGAGATATTTCTTGTGGTGTCCTCCAACTTATTTCTCTTCAGGTGTACATACAGTTCTGACTCATGATTATTTTGCACATAGGGTGGCGAGTGAAGTGGTCAAGGTCAAAATGATTTACTAGAGACTTTGGGTGGAGGATCAAAGTTGACGGAGATACACAGATTAGACCTTTCAGTTAGATAACAGAGTAATGCTGATAAATTACAATGTACAAACTTTGCCATTAAAATTGACTTCACAACTTTCCTCATGATATTTGCATTATTAACTGACTTTCTGTTTACTTGATTTTATTGTGGTCAGTAATATGTAAGAAAGACTCTTGAGGGAACACCAGAGATCAAAATAAGGTGTATATTTACCACAGAGATTTTCTTTCCTGCTGTTTTTTTTTCATTTTCAAAATTTTTCATGCTTCATTCCTTCTAGAGCTTTTAACAGGATGAGTGTTAAATTATTTTTGTCCTAAAAATTTCTTCACATTTCTTTACCTTGTAACAATTTATGGGAGAGTGCCCATAGGCATAGCACTATCCCCTAAATTGTAACCAGGCAGATTTTTACAGATGAAAATAATTTTACTTCAAAGGTAATATTAAGCACATCCACAGAATATGAAGCCTTTAACCCTTTGAACACTGTTGGTATCTTCTGTGCCAGTTAAGTGGCAGAAATTGGAAGAGTCCATATCCATTATTTGGGGGAAGAGCAATTAATAATTTCAACGTGCAGCCTTCAGGCTGCACATTGAAAATATTAATTGTTCTACCACACACATTTACTTAGTAGCCATCCTACCTAATCAAATTATGGCCTATCGTGTTGCTGGACCGGATAAGCGGCCTCTTGTGTTGAAAGAGTTAAATAGAAGGAGGTCTACATACACTTCAGAATAAAGCCCAAATATGGCATTCCTTCCAGCACTCTACTAGTTTTAACGTTATCACAATGTTAAAGGATAATACAGCAGAACTCACTTAACACTGAGAATTTGAGAAATGAGAAGTTGAGTGTACTCTGTTATGATGTACTGGTACATGTAATACAGCTGGTGCTCTGGGACTGACATTTCAGATAATAGTGAGCCGCGAGTGTCTTAAAATATGACCAGTTATTTCTAGTCAAGTGTCATCTGCCTGAACAAATTAAATTAAGATAGCTTCTTCCCAGATAGACGGTCCCAGATAGCTGCTTCCCAGATAGATGGATTCTAGATAGACAGGTGCTTTATAGCCACTTCACGGATAAATGGTACCATATAGTCATTTCATAGATAGACATATCCCAAATTTGTTTCAAAGGAATCAAAAATAAATACATTTATCATACAAGAATGTATTTTCTCCAATACAAGTAAAAATGTCTAAACCGAATTCTAATCTGTATTGAGGGTAGTAACTGCACATGTAATCGTTCAGTCCAGAGAGAATGTTTTTTTTACCTGTAGTCATTGAAAACTGATTAAAATACAACAAGGCAGGCCAAGTCCACTGCTTTTGATAATAGTAATTAAATGATATATAAATCACCAACTCAATGAAATAAATTAGATGAGATCATTTTTGGCCATTATGATTTTTTTTACATAAGTCTGCAGTATGTTAAACCAGAAAAATAAAACAATGAAATGCCCAGCTGAAACACCACTATAAACTTTAACTGGTAGAGTGCTAAATTATTTTTGATCACCAAAATTTGTTCACGTGTCTTGGCCTTGTTACAATTTATGGGAGAGTGCCTACAGGCACTCTCCCATAAATTGTAACAAGGAAAATCCATACAGATAAAATAATTTCACTTAAAAGATAACATGAAGCATATTCACTAAATATGAAGCCTTTAAGGTATGGTACCTACACTTCAGAGTAAAGCCCAAATATGGGCTTCCAGCACTCTACCAGTTAACGGCTATAGTACAATTGGTTCATTGAATGGGGATTATGTCATGCACAGTGCAAGAATGCAAAAGTATGATGTCTTGATCTTCACTGATAAAAAATCAATTCATAGATGCCGAATGATTGTCAAAATATATGGGAACAAGTCAAGAAAGGGAGGAATATTGTGAAATAAATTGGTTATTACTACCAAGTGGGTTTCCAAGATGGTGTATTGAAGTCTTGACGTCACCTCTGGGTCATCTATCGATTCGTCCTAACAGACTTGTTGATATATGACCAGAGACGAGGTCTCAACTTCAATACACCTCTCGGAAACTCACATGGTGGTAATAACCTATATATACTAGTAGAAAAAAGGAACGCATGTTTTTTTCTGTGGTAAATATTTCAAAGGTGTTATGGACGATTATTTCATTGTTTGGAGTTTGATTTTATTTCTTCATTACTGATTAAATGTTGATGAGTTTTGTTGTCTTAACACAGGCAGTGTTTGCATGGATAACATTCAAACGTGGGTACCCTACACCATTTCTTGATAAAAATCAACAGCAGATGTGCTATCCCGGGCTTCGGTCGCTGCTCTAACTCTCCTTAGCGTTGACCCCATCAAGTTGTTTATGGTCCTTTGTGGGATGTTATTCCACTCCTGAAGAAGGGCCTGCATGAGCTGAGCAAAATTGTTTGGGATGTTGACGTGCTCTGGAGTGTAGGGTGGCCAATCGAGAACTGGGATATTGTTTTGGTTGAGGAAGTCACGACAAACCCTAGCAACATGTGGCCTCACATTATCCTGCTTCAGCATAAGGTTATGTATGCACATGGATAAGTGGAAGGACGTGAGCCATGAGGACATGATCCCGATATCTCACAGCTCTAAGTTTGCCCTGGATGGCCATGAGAGGTGTTTTCACACCATGAGAAATCACACCCACCCTCCCAACCATGACAGACCCTCCCCCGAATATGTTGTTTTCCTTGATGCATGCATCAGAATATTTCTCACCTCGACATAGATAGCAACGTTGTCGTCCATTTGACCTGTAAAGCATGAACCAAGACTTGTCAGTGAATAACACATGTCTCCAGTGGGCCAAGCGAAACCGATTTGGTGCAGTGCCCGCAGTCATTGCAATCAATGTTTACGTCGCCTGGGTGTAAGTTGCGGATCAACGTAGGGAAGTTGTGGCCTTAAATTGAACTCCCACAACCAATTCCTAACTGTTCTTGGACACAGTCGATGGCCACGAGTTCCTACAACTTGACTCTCCATCTCCGTTGCCGTCTGAAATCAGTTACAGAGGTGTGAGAGATGTATGCCTCTATCCTGGCATGGAAATGTAATGCACAGACGTCCGCCCCTGGGACTGTCGGCAAATTTTTCTGTGGCTCTAAGATGCCCAACTAAATGAGCTATATCGTTGAGTCATGGACCCCAAATTGCTGGGCGACGAGACCTTGCAATTGGCCTCTGCATAATTAGAGCAATAGCCCTACCCCTATCAACTTCAGACATTCGCAGCATTTTGCTTTTCAATCGAGTTAAAATAAATTGTTGTGTAATTGATGTGTACTATTCAAAACTTTGATTTGGTATGGTTTTCAGGCCCATAGCAGATGGGAGTGCCCTGAATGCATGCTTTGTCGAAAAATCTGTTGAAAGCATGCAGCGTCATCACACTTGGTCACGGTTGACTGAATTTTAACTAAAGACTCTTTAGACAGTACACTGAGGTAGCTATGTGTCAAATTTTACTACATTTGGTCTACGGATAAAAAAAATAATATTACCAAAACTGAACTTGCATTTCTTTTTCTGTCAGTATATAAGTGGTCTTTCAATTAAGTAGACAAATTGTTTCTTTAATTGGGAGAAAGTATTAGGAAGATTTTCCTGTTCTTCCCTTACCTCATGGAGAGAGTGGGTTACCAGTATAGATATCACTGTACTAAATATTTGGTTGAGAGTTATCTGCCTTGAAATGTCGGATATGATGCAATATTAAAAATAAGGCTCCTAGAAAAAAACTTATTGCTTGAGAAAACTATCAAAGCATTTAATTAGGTTTTCACATCAATGCTGAATACTCCACAAAAAGGGAGATGCTCTGAGTATTTTCTGGGCGAAAAACTGCAGTTAACTATTGGGTATTTTTGTTGGAAATTCCTAGAAAAAATTGGATTGAAGGACAGAACTTCACTTCTTGTTGATTTTTTCCCCTTACTTGTTGCATTACAACCCACCCCCTCCCCACCCTGCTGTTTTCTAGCCAGAGAAAGTTGTGTAAATGTCTGTACTTTATGTAAGTATTTGAATATCTAATTTTAAGTGATGCGATCATATATTTTTTTACATAATTGTTATAATGGTCGCCTGTGGGAAAATATTTGGAACTGAGCAGTAAAACATTGTGGTGGTGGATTTCCCACCCAATGATTATTCAACTCTTTGCCTGCTGCAGATGGATTTTCCTACCCAGAACAAGAATACTATGTCAGCTGAGTACCGGGTAGAACCCAAAACAAAAAACACTAAATGTAGCAATCTTTCAGCTCATTGACCACAAGGTTCAACCTACAACATAGTGTGTTAGTGATTTTTGTTAATTTCTTGGAAATTAGGCATATAAACAATTTTCTTGGGAGGGAGGCTTTTTATTTATTTATTCACAAAACAGTTCTGAAAATAGTTGGAAAGTCGGAATCAGAAATTTAACTTCTTACACCGTTATGTGGCAAAGCAATGAAAATTTCCCATAATGTAGTTGAAAATTTAACCAACAAAATCTTGTTTGATGGAGCTCTCTGACAAGGTATAGTTGGTTAGTGTCTTAGAAGAGGTTTTCAGGTGAAAAAAATGGTGATGAGGCAGATTTTCTATGACGAGGGAGGCGCTTGAGAAACAAAAATTTTTTGTTAATAGCCTTCTAAATAATTTAAAGAACAGAAATCCACCCTGCTTGTACATGTTTTATTTAGTGGTAATCCCCCTATCTGTGTACTGTTTAAACTATTTTCTCTTTGGGATCATAATCCAACTGGACATTAATAAGTACCATACAGAATACCCTGTGTGTTTTTGGTATTCCAACACCTTCTTTGTTTAAGTGAAAATCGGGTGGAAGGGATTAAAGTCTGTTTGTGTTTCACCTAGTTCTTGTAACAACTTCTTTCACTTTGTATTAGGGTAGCTCAGATTAGTAATTCCTTCTGTTAACAATTTCATGGCCATTGTCACATTTTGTCCCTTGAAAAACAGCTTTTGGGGACTCTAGAAATGGTCAATGTTGGTCCATGTCTCCATCTAGATATTGTTTCCAGATAATAACTTCGGTTAGAGTTCCTTGATTGCTTTCAAATTTGATATGCGTTTTACTTGCATGAAAATACATGTAAAGTTTTGCCAGAGTTATGGCCCACTTTGGTTTTTGATTCCTCGATAGGCTTCAGATTTGTTATGTGGTCTCATCTGATTTTGCCAGAGTTATGGCCCTTCTTGGACTTTCAATATGCTAAGCATTTTGATTTCAGGATGTTAAATTGAGTTGATTCTTAAACTGTAGAGTGCTGAATTATTTTGGGTCATCAAAATTTGTTAAAAAATCTTTGCCTTGTAAAAATTTATGGGAGAGTGCCTGTAAATTATTATAAGGAAGTTCCCAAAAGACTAAATAATTTATCTTCAAAGATAATATGAAGGACATCCACAGAGTTCGCAGCTCATTCAGTTGCAATACCTGCACTTGAGAGTAAATCCCAAATATGGACTTCCAGCACTCAACCAGTTAACCCTTTACCCAACGTAATGACCAAAACCGGCCAGCGCTATTCACAAAAATCGCCAAATTAATTTTCAGTATTTTTTTCATCGTGTCTCAAAAACATAGGTTATGACCCCTCTTTGGAACGAGCTCATTGAGCTCGTTCCAATGAGGGGTCATAACCTATGTTTTTGAGACAAAAAATGAAAAAAATTAATTATTCAAGAATTTTGTTTGCAAGTGTCATCTGCTTTTCATGTTAGGTAAAGGGTTAAATTATTGGATTCTAATTTGGTTTCTTGTGGATTAAAAGAAAATATAGGTCAGATTCCAATTTTGGCTCAGTTTGGTGGATTTTTCCAGAGGTATGTCCTTTCTTGGACTTGGAATAGACTTCTACATCCTTTAATTTCTGAATAATAACTCAAGTTAGTTGCATGCTTGAGAACAAACAAGACTCAATGTTGAAGTTGTTTCATGCATTTCACCTTCAAGACAGGAAAAACTTCAACTGGGATCATTGATTCAAGTCCCACAATTATACCAGCCTTGTTGTGTTCTGTCTTAGTACCTCCCAGCTCATAAAATGCCTGTATTCCATTCAATACTGGGAGTAAATCCAAATGCCTGGAGGCTGATGGTTGAAGGGAATCATCTGTTTGGATATTTTGCACACAACACAACTCTTCCATTTTCTGCAGATGTGCCAAAAATCAAAGATGTATGCTTGAAATAAGCAAAAAGAATTAATTTGAAAATTTGTTTTCTTTCTTTCTTCAAAGGAGATGTCACTGAAAATCATGGAAGAAAAAGAAAAGTTATCCTTATCATCCAAGTCTCGAGCAACATCTTTAGCAACAAATTCGAGATCGGGATCGCCTGCTGCACAAAGAAGTGAGTATCTATTAGCAACAGCTTTTTAACTCACCTGACAGGGGAGCCATAGTACCGGGTAATGACTCACCATCCATCGTCCATGAACATGGTGTTTGCATCTTCTCCAAAACCACTGAACCAATTTAAGTGAAATTTGAGATAATAGTTTGTTATGACATTGCTTTTTGATTTTGTTCAAATTAAGTTGCCTCCGCCCTCGGAAAGGCCATGCCCCAAAACTGTGCTTACATCTTAACAAATCTTCTCATGAATCAGCAGTAGCAGAGACTTGATATTTGGTGTGCAGCTTCCTTTTGAGGTGTAGATTCATATTTATTCAAGAGAAGTTTGTGGAGCTATATTTGCCATCATTATGGGAGGGGCAAGAATTTTTGCCCCACCCATAACTTCTATTTTCCAAACCGAGAGGCTGATTTGAACCAAATTTGATATGATGGCTTATTGGATCATAAGTACTTAATTTATGCCAAGAAATGTTTTCCCGTCACCCCACGGGAACTGCAGGAGCTAAAAATAGAAAAGAATGCCCATATCTCCAAAACTACATGGCACTGAGAATTCTTATTTGATGTGAAGCTTCCTTAAGACCAACAGAATGGAATGGTAAAAAGGTTGATATTGGTTTTATCATAGGGTACTTTTTTGGGACTTTTTAAAAAGTGCTGAGTCAGCATATTTTACCACTGTGGGTAATGGGAAAAACATTTATTTACTCTTCTCCCAAACCACTGCTCCAAAAGCTTTCAAATTTCACATATAACATCTTTGGAAGATTGTTTCACACGTTCATTGAAATCAAATCCCTGGATCCATATTTAGGCTCTCTATGGGAGCCCAAATGTTTAAATTAGTGCAGTATGGGGAATATTCTTTAAAAATCTTTTTCTTCAGATCCACCAATCAGAATCTTTTGATATTTGGTATGCAGCATCCTTAGGTGGGTGAGATTCAAGTTTGTTCAAGCCAAGTCCCTGGGTTCACATTTGGGCTCACTGTGGGAGCACGTATTATAACTTAGTTCAATATGAGGAATTCACTTTAAACATTTTCTTCAGATCCAGCAGTCAGAATGTTTTGATATTTGGTATGCAGCATCCTTAGGGGTTGAAATTCAAGTTTCTTCAGACCAAGTCCCTGGGTTCATATTTGGGCTCACTGTGGGAGCCTGAAATATAACTTAGTTTACAACTTAGTTCAAAATGAGGAATTTTCTTTAAACATCTTCTTCAGATCCAGCAGTCGGAATGTTTCGATAATTGGTATGCAGCATCCTTAGGGGGTGAGATTCGTTCAAGCCAGGTCACTGGGTTGATATTTGGGTTCCCTGTGGGAGCCCAAATTATAACTTAGTTCAATATGAGGTATATTCTTCAAAAATTTTCTGCACATCCACCAGTTAGATATACAGTAGCCTTGGGGAGGTGAGATATAAGTTTGTTAAAGCCAACTCTCTGGGTTCATATTTGGACTTCCTTTGGGATTTTTCTGTTTTCTAAACTGAGAGGCTGATTTGAAGCAAATTTGATATGAGGGCTTATTGGGTCATAAGTACCTAATTTATGCAAAAAAACTTTTCCTGTCGGACCTAAAAATAGAAAAAAATTAAAATGCCCATATCTCCAAAACTATTTGGCACTGACAATTTTTATTTTGTGTGAAGCTTCCTTAGGAACAGCAGAAAGGAATGGTCCAAATAAAATTGCCATCAGTTTTATCATAGGGTACTTTTCCAGAACTTTTGAAAAAGTCAGCATTTTTATCACTATGAGTAATGGGAAAAACAAATGCTTTCATTTTTCACATATAACATCTTTGGAAGAATCATTCACATGGTTGTTGAAATCAAATCCCAGGGTCCATATTTGGGCTCTCTATGGGAGCTCAAATGTTTAGATTAGTGCAATATGAGGAGTATTCTTTAAAAATCTTCTTTCGATCCACCGATCAGATTCTTTTGATATTTGGTATGCAGCATCCTTAGGAGGGGGAGATTCAGTTTTGTTCAAGCCAAGTCCCTGGGTTCATATTGAGCCCAAATTATAACTTAGTTCAATATGAGGAATACTCTTTAAAATATTTTTCTTCAGATCCAGTAGTGAGAATCTTTTTGATATTTGGTATACAGCATCCTTACGGAAGTGTGATTCAAGTTTGTTCAAGCCAAGTCCCTGGGTTCATATTTGGGCTCCCTATGGGAGCCCGAATTATTATTTAGTTCAATATGAGGAATATTCTTTAAAAATCTTCTTTTTATTGCATCCACTGGTCAGAATCTGGATATTTGGTATAAGCTTTTCTTAGGAGGGGCAGATGCAGCTTGTTCAAATCAGTTCCCTGGGTTGATATTTAGGCTACCAAGTGAGGTGAGCGCCCTCAGGCTCCCTGGGGCCTCTTGTTTCTTGAGTTCCACCAGTTAGCTCACAATATATATTTTGCAGATCAGTGAAAGCTCACTGAAAGTATGTGTGTGGGGGTGATGGGCGAAGGGGCACAAATATCCATAACTCTACCTACATTGCTTCAGCCCAGCGGGAAAAGAATTAATGAATAGATCCATAAAAATGCTCTTTTCTTGATTCTCATTTTTTGTATAAAGCAGTATAAAGCTATGTTAAAAGTGGGGTGCGGAGGCTCAGTGGTCATAGAATTGGACCTCAAACCAAAAGGTCCACAGTTCGAACCCTGGGCAAGGCACTTCATCCTGATTGCTCCTGTGGGGACACGTTGCGATGTGTAGCAAGGTGTACTGCATGTCTATGGTACATTTCTCTCCAACCACTGCTAATCCTGTTTGTGTGGAGTTAATACATTGGGGAGTCTGGCAGTTGCTCGCCATTGCTTAGTGGTCTCTCTGGGTACTCTGGCTACCTCCATCCTCAAAATTGTCGGTCATGAGGTGACCCTGGCTATTGAAAGTGTCATTAAAGCCCAAATAGATGAATAAATGAATGTTAAAAAGCAGTTGGGTGGTGGGGTGGGGAGCACAGGTTAATATACTATACTTTGAAGAACTGACAGTATTCTTTTGTATTACAGCAAATATTACAATCTTATTATTTCAGCAAATATTCCAATACTGTTATGGCATACTTATGGTTTGGTCTTTTTCTTCTATTTGAACCATTTCTTCTAATTGAATGTTGAATCAGTTCAGGTCTATTATTCAAAATTGAAACGAACCTTGAATCGAATAAGGGGCATCTTGAAAATAACTGATTTGTGGGTAGTTGGGGGTGGGTGGGTGGGGGGGGGGGGGTGGATGGGGAGGCTGCAAACCTTTGTTCCAACTGTGATGGGTCAAGTCCTCATTGATAAAATATTCCAACGACATCATCAAGGCATGCCTTCGACAAAGGCATGCCTTGATAATTTAGTTGGAATATAACCCAGAAAGGATTATAGTTTAAAAATCAGGAACGGGTGGGAGAATTATCGGTACTAGACAGTGAGTGCCCAGGGCTTTAGCCACTAGCAACAGCTTATCATCGACATTGTTTGGAAACTTTAATTTTGCTTTCAACAGAAGTAATGATAAGAAAAGCTAGTATTAGATTGGGTGGTGGCAAGGATGCAGTAGCGATTTATGTTAATATAGGAGAAATTACACTCAGTCTTTATTTTCACCATTCTTTATGTACAATTTCTATCTGAACTACACTCTTTGGTAGATGACTGTACCAAGTTATACTCCTGTAAAAAGAGTTGAAAGGAAATTATCTGGGTATCCGATTTCTGAATTAGCAACTTGAGATTTGAAATGAAATTGATTCTCAAAGTTTCACAGGGCCCTATTTCTACTTCAATCATCTTTCAACCTGAAGACTTCAGGCCTGAAAATAAGCAGTCTGACATTTGCAGAATGAGGTTCCCAGAGGGTGAATTTGATGACGCTATCCCATACAGTGGGCCAATTTATTCTCTAGGTACCTCTTTCTGTTAAGTTTTGAGACCCTGATTCAGATTGAGCTTCACAGAGGGTAAATTTAGTGATGCTACCCTGCTGTGCAGGGTAGCATCACTAAATTCACCCTCTGGAGACCTCATTTTGCAGATGACAGTCTGCTTATTTTCTGGCTTGGAAGGCTTAGTCTATGGGTTTAAAGGTGGTTCAATCAGAAGGAATACTCCCCAAACAGCTGAAGGTTGAATTCATTGGCCAAATGCAACTGAATATTTATATCTGATTACATTTACATAACCACCACAGAATCAATCAAAATAGATTTTCAAACATGTACTTTGTCACATAATTATATTTTATAATATGGTCTCTATAAAACATGTTATGACTACCAGGGCTGAAGATAAAACACCTGACATGAGGGAGAAGGTAGGTGAATGTTTCCAAGAAGGATACGAATGTGGCATGAAGCACACATATAACGAAGGACAGAACATTGGGGGTGGGATTAGCGGGAAGCCTTACCTGTGGTCTAAATTGTGCTGTATAGAGCTATGCTGGGCATCTGTACCTCTCAGTAATTTTGTGATGCATTTCAGCTGTGCATGTTGTCAAGCTACAGTACCCCATGAAATACGTTCTATGTAACAAGACAATTTTTTAACATTTTCTCTTTGTTTAAAATTTTAAGTTATGACATCATGTCTAATAAATGATGTCATTGTTTGAAATTCAGGTATTCTTTTGGGCATTTACAGGGGCCATTTATGGGACCCTTTCCAAATGACATTTGGGCATAAATTTTCAACTTCTTATGCCGAAATTTCCCACTCTCAGTTGTCACACAAACAAAAATTTAATGCACCACTGGTGCACTGAAATGGGTAGTTATAAGGCCTCAGAAGGGAGCGCGGTGGCTCAGTAGGTAGAGGTGCAGGCTGCAAGCCGAGAGGTCCTCAGTTCGAATCCCACCTGCGGCAACCGCGTTGTGTCCTTGGGCAAGACACTTCACCCCGATTGCCCATGTGGGGGCACGATGACGCCATGTACTAAGGCGTACTGCACGTCGATGATACGCATGTCTTCAACCAATCTAACCCTGCCTGTGCTGCAGTGCGGAGTTACGATGTTGGGGAGCTGGCAGCTGCTTGTCCTTGCTCGGTGGTTCTCTCTGGGTACTCCGGCTTCCTCCACCAAACTGTCACGGTCATGATTAGCCATTGTGCATAAATATGTGACCTTAACCATCAATAAATAAATAAATAAGGTCTCAGAAAACTTCAATTCAAAACAAATGACAAGTTCTTCTTTAACCCTTTACCCAACATAACAACCAAAACCGGCCAGCACTATTTACAAAATTCACCATTCAATTTTTATTACTTTTTCATTTTTTGTCACAAAAACATAGCTTATGAACGAGCTATGTGAGCTCGTTCCAATGAGGGTTCATAAGCTATGTTTCTGATGCAAAAAATCAAAAAAAATTAGTGCTTCAAGAATTTTATTTGCAAGTGTCATCTGCTTTTCGTGTTAGGTAAAGGATTAGTATAAGAACTGTTTGATATAGACAACAGAGGCAGTTTGAACATGATTGCATTTGACTGCTTGTAATAAAACATACTTGTAGTATACATGCTGTTGCTTAGGTATCAGTCTTAATGTTCTCTTCTCAAATTGAATGAAAAATTGATTAGTCTTTGTATGTTTTTCCCCTCCAAATCAAATTCCCAGTTGGAGCCCCTATGATGCAAATTTTCTCAGTGGCATGGGCCCCGGACCCATTTCCAAAGAGGGCAAAATTATCCCTGGAAATTATCATCAAGGGAAAATGAGATGACAATATACCTGTAGTATTCCTAATATTTATTTGAGCTGATAATTTTCCGACTGGCTAGTTTATATGGGGAAATACCCCTGGCCAGCTGTGCCCAAGGACAAATCCTAACTCTTAACTTTACCATCTCAATGGTCTCTGTAATTCCCTTTTTATTCTGTTTCAGAACATGTCCATTTCGTTGTAATGAACAGAAAGGAATTGACATCACGGTTGTTGCGCACAGCACACGGTAATGCAAGAGGTGTGCAGGGAGAGTGCCTGTGTAATTTCGAGTGCCAGTCTTGCTCAACTCTTTCCGATCTCTTTATAGTACTTTTTTGCACTCTTCTACTTTTCCAAATTCGTCTGGAAAAGTTATTAGCTTGAGTTAAGCTCTGAAGTAGGGCTTGCATTTAATTAGGTTACAGCCAATTGTAAACAATTGTGGTAGGTATGTGAAGAAACAAAATTTACTAAAACAATTTAATTTTTATTCTATTTCAGAACATGTCCATTTCCTTGTAATGGAGAAAAAGGCATCTAGTCCGTAGAAAGAGAGAAAGAAGATAGACACGATGATAAAAAATGGATGACATTTATTCTTTAACCTAACAAATTGCATGCATCTGCCCATGTAATTTACAAATTGAGCAGTTGAAAAAATATTAGTTTTAAGAAAATTTTAACAAAACCATATCAGGTGCCCCTCATTGGAACGAGCTTGACGAGTTCATTCCAATGGTGGTGGGGGAGGGTCATTTGATATGGTTTTGTTGACATTTTTGGAAGAATTTGAAAAACAATAATTTAAATAAGAAATTTAATTATTCTGTGCATTGGGTAAAGGGTTAGAATTATTCAATGAAGATAGTCAGATATTTTATCTCAATCAATGCATTTATTTACAAATGTTTTTTTACAAATGATTTTTTTTTAACCCTTTGAACCCTGGTGGTATCTTCCATGTCAGTTCAATAGCAGCAATTGGAAGAGTCCATATTTTTTTATTTGGGGTTAGACCAATTAATATTTTCAACGTGCAGCCTTGGGCTGCACGTTGAAAATATTACTTGGTCTACACCACACACTTGTCTTATAGCCATCCTACTTAATGACATTATAACGTAGCTTGTGACCCGGCCGGAAAAATGGCCCCCAGGGTTGAAAGGGTTAAGATATCCACTGGGACTTCCAATGACATTATTTACCTTCTATGCAATGAAACAGTCAGACAGACAATTGTAGATAACCATTTTTGCAGCTTTTATCTTTTTCCCAAATATACCTCATGAGCTATTATTGCATACTGCTCATTAAAATGATAGGTCTTGGTTACTTTTTGAAAAATTAGAATAGGAAGTAATTTATATCTTTTTCCTAAAATATTGACCAAATTTGCCCAATGCCATGGAAGATAATCATAATTCAAATTGTGTTATATTCTAAAATTTATCAATTCTAAAATTTGGCTTATAACCCCATAGTGGAACAAGCTCATTGATCTTGTTCCAGTGAGGGGTCATATTATAAATTCAGCCACGTTTTTGATGTAAATTGGAATTTTTTTTTGCCAGTTTGGAAAAAGTATGGCAACTTGGCAAGTGTCATCCAAGCCTGCAAATAAGTAATCTCTCATTTGCAGAATGAGGTCCCCAGAGGGTGAATTTGCAGGTGCTATCCATACAGTGGGCTAGAATCCCCCAATTTATACTCTGCAAACCTCGTTCTGTTTAGGCCTGAGACTTTGATTCAGATTGAGGTTCACAGAGGATTAACTTAGTAATGCTACCCTACTAAAACAATTTAATTTTTATTCTATTTCAGAATATTTTATTCTATGTGCAGGGTAGCATCACCAAATTCACCCTCTGGGGACCTCATTCTGCAGATTTAAGTTTGGCTTGGTGTCATCCCCTAATCAGTACACTCCAGGAAACTTGATTCATGTACTTTTGTGTAAGAATCCTCTCCAATGAATGCACAATAAAAGGAGACATGATAAAAGAGTAAGATGTTTACCCATTCACCTGATACAACAGCCACATCATGCCAGCTGTATTCACAAAAATTGTCATTCAGAATTAATAAAATGTTTTGCCATGAAAACACAGCTTATGTCCTCTCATTGAAATGAGCTCTTCAAGCTCATTCTAGTGAAAGCTCATAAGTTAAATATATGTGGTTTCATGGTATAGAAATGAAAATTGTTGGTTATTTATAAATTTCTTTTACAGGTGCTTGTTTTGTAAGGTGGTATCTGGTAATTTTCCCACTGGATATTTCCCAACCTTCCAAAGTGACATCCTCCCCCCCCCTCCCCAGTGGTCATTTCCCCATCAGATGTTTCCCCACGTTGCTTAATTCACCAAAGAATATTTCCCCACCAGGCATTTCCACACTCCACCAGACAATTTCCCCACCACATCCATCTGTTCATTCTTGAAAAAATAATGCACACTTATTACTTTCTGGCAGTCATTCTTTAAGATTTATTTATTTATTATGACCCCAACTTGAAAGGTCGAAGGGGTATCTAGTGGAGACCTCCATCCATCCATCCATCCATCTGTTCGTCCATCCATCCACACCAACATTTTCCCTTGTTTCTGCAACTCCAATTTCAATGATATTTGGTGTTGTGATAGAGTATCATGGGGGAACGATACTTGTGTAGTGTGAGTTTCTTCCACACATTTTTTTCCAGAGTTATGGCCATTTTTTACTCTTTTGAATTAGAAATTTAGAAAATCGGGGGCATCAGCAGCACTTTGCAATGAAGGCCTCTTATTTATTTATTTATTTATTTATTTATTTATTTATTTATTTATTTATTTATTTATTTATTTATTTAACTACACTTTTTTCAGATGTGAATGTGAAACAAAGTGTGTTGTCTGAAGTGGGTTTTAAGGCTGTAAATCTAGATAAGGCAAAGACATTCTGAACAAAACTTCTTGATTTCTAAATTTCGACTAATCTTCAAGTAATATAGGCATCTTATAAATTAACTGGTACAGTGCTGAATTATTTTTGGTTGCCAAAATTTGTTTACATGCCTTTGCCTTGTTGCAATTTATGGGAGAGTGCCTGCAGGCACTCTCCCATACATTGAACAAGGAAAATCCTTACAAACTAAATAATTTTACTTCAAAGATAATATGAAGCATATCTGCTGAGTATGAAGCCTTTGTATTGTGGCATCTGTACTTCTGAATAAAGCCCAAATTTGGGCTTGCAGCACTCTAGCTTTTAAAATGTAGGTTGTTATTCATAAAGAAATGAGTAGAACATAAATGGATGGATGTCTACAACCAAATAGGTAGAAACATGTTTCAGTGATTCCTGAAAGTCTGCTACTACATTTTGGTGAGACCTATACACAGAGGCAAATCACATCCAAACCAAGTGTGGCAAAAGTTACCTCAAATATCTGAGAACAAAATTCTGCATGAGATTGGCTGAGCTGGCAACAACAGGCATGCATCAAGGAAAGTTTCCAAATTTACGATTTGCTTTTCTGCAAATTGCCATTTTGGTTTTGTTCCATGTTTATATTTACATTTTGAATGTGACCAAAGCTGACTGAAAGTCACTGGATTTTCAAAACATAGCCACCTTACATGTATTTATTAACCCAAAGTAATGGCTAAAACCGGCCAGCACTGTTCACTAAAATCACCATTCAATTTTTATTAGTTTTCATTTTCAGCTTAACTTGACAAAGTCAAGATAAGCTATTGCCATCACGCATGCAGAAGTCTGTGAGTTTGTGAGTCTGCACATTTTCTTTAGCACAGGCTACACCCCGAAGCTCTTCTCTGATCATCACTAAATTTCATTTGCAGATTCGAGGTCATGTCTAGATGAGAATGTCCCATTTTGGTCACAATCGGTCAACTTTGACCGTTGTGCAGGCCTGAAACCTGATAAACCTTTAGCACAGTCTATACGTTGTATTTATGAAGGGATTTCATTGTAACTTGGTAGGATCACTCCTTATGATGTCTAGATGAGAATGTCGTATTTTGGTTGGGTTTGGTCAACCATGATGGCTGCAGGGGCTCTTTACCTAGATTCCTTTAGCACAGTCTACAGGTTGCATTTATGAAGGAATTTCATTGCAAATTGGTAGGGTGACTAGGTATAATGTCTAGATGAGAACGCCCTGTTTTGGTTGTGATTCGTCAACTGCGATGGCTGGACGGACATGTGACCTAGATTTATTTAGCACAGTCTACAGTTCAGGCATTACTGCTGTTTGGGCATGTGACCTAGATTCCTTTAGCACTGTCTACAGGTCATTTTTATGAGAGGATTTCACTATAACTTATTAGGATGACTCGTTATGATATCTAGATGAGACTCCTATTTTGTTCATGGCCGGTCAACCATGATCACCAGATGGGCATGTGACCTAGATTCCTTTAGCAAAGTCTACAAGTCATATTTATGAAGGGATTTCATTTAACTTGGAAGAATGACTCGTTTTGGAATGATTTTATGGTAACTTGGTTACTTTGGTTGACATACATTAACTGTGAGGGCTACATCAACCCAGGCCTCAATTCTTTAGTACAGTCTCCACCTCAAATTATTCTTGTTGAAAACATGGCATGTAGAGTTCAGAACTTTACATTATTCTCAATTATCACAATTCTTGTCTTATTTCGTAATCCTTTCATAAACATTGAACATTATTCTTTTCATCAAACACTACACACAGTCAAATTAAGCTGCAGTGTCATTGACACTTTCATTTGTCTCAAAAACATAGCTTATGACCTCTCATTGGAATGATGAACTAGATCTGAAGATCATTTTAATCAACCACATTGTTTTTACAAACATCAAACACAGTTTGTGTTTCCTTTATAATACTAACGTATAGCCATGGTGGGCAAATGTCCAGTTGGGAATTAACTGCGGTGGGGAAATGTCTGATGGGGAATACTATCTACGGTGTGCAAATGTCTGTTTTTGTAAATATTAGGCAGTGGGCAAATGTCCAGTCAGGAAATGTCCATATTCGTGGAAATGTCCATGTTCGTGATGGTTAGAAGGTCAGAATACATGTCTTTCAAATTTCTTGTTCTGTTGGATTCCTGTACAATTTTGTTGTGTTGATTATAGCTTTAAATGATTTTCATCCTTCATTGCCAATTCAGTATTGATTGTGGTACAGATGTGCCAGTTAATTGCTTAATAAAATGACCCTGATAAATGCATAACCTTTAAACACTAATCTAAACCATTCATCATATCTTAAGTGCAAATTTGATCTGTTAACCCTTTACCCAACATAATGGCCAAAACCGGCCAGCACTGTTCACAAAAATTGCCAACTTATTTTCATTTTTTGTCTCAAAAACATAGGTTATGACCCCTCTTTGAAACGAGCTCGATGGGCTCGTTCCAAAGAGGGGTCATAACCTATGTTTTTGAAACAAAAAATGAAAAAAATTAGTTATTCAAGAATTTTGTTTGCAAGTGTCGTCTGCTTTTCATGTTAGGTAAAGAGTTAATTGCAAAAAGGTTATCAAGTAAATCTTGAATATATAATATTGTGATGTATTGAAAATAACTATATTGGACACTCACGGAATTCCAAGCTAAACACATTCTTACCCACCCCACGTGATCATCCTCATTAAAATATTTAATGATCGTGGACTAATTCATCATCATCTACATTTGTAAACAAACATGGCATTTTGCTTTGCTTCAATTTACACAGATGCCCATCCACCCCCACACCACTCAAGGAACATTTTTCTCATCCCACACACCATATGATTTTATTGAAATCAATAATTTCAAAAGTGACGTTATTGAGATGTCAGCTGTTTAAATTTGCTTCTATATGCTGACTGGTAGAGTGCTAGAAATGCATATTTGGGCTTCACACTGAAGAGCAGGTGCTACAGGTTAAAGGCTTCATATTCTGTGGATATGTTTTACATAATGTTTGAAGAGAAATTATTATACCCCCGCAACGAGTTGTGGGGGGGGGGGGGATATACTGGAATCACCCTGTCCATCCATCCGTCTGTCTGTCCATCTGTCCATCCATCCGTCCGTCCGTAGACCTAATTTTGTCTGGAGATTTTCTCAGACGTTTATGGACCATTGTCATCGAAATTTGGTATGAATGTTCCCCACCATGGGAACCTGTGCATATAGTGATTATAGTTCCAGTCAGACTATTTTTGCCACAGTCATGCCCCTTTTTCACATGTCTTAGAATGCTAGAATTTTGTCCGAAGATTTTCTCAGATATTTATGGGTCGATTCCTTTGAAACTTGGCATGGGTATTCACTACCATGGGAACCTGTGCATCAGTTAATATAGTTTTGATCGGATTTTTTTGGCCAGAGTTGTGGCCCTTTTCATCTTAGAATAAGTAATTTTGTCTGGAGATTTTTTTGTTTGCCTATGGGTCAATTCCTCTAAAACTTGGTATGGATGTTCACTATCATAGGAACCTGTGCACCAGCAATTATAATTTTGATCAGGCTTTTTTGCCAGAGTTATGCCCCTTTTTGTCTTAGAATGCATGAATTTTGTCTGGAGATTTTCTCAGATGTTTATGGGCCGATTCCTTTGAAACTTGGTATGGATGTTCACTACCATGGGAACCTGTGCACATGTGATTATAGTTTTGATCAGACTTTTTTTTACCAGAGTTGTGCCCCTCTTCGTCTTAGAATAATTAAAGCAGTGGGGCCTGCAGGGGGTTTTGACAGGCCCATCTGGGGCAGTTACACCTCTAGTTTGGTCTGTATGGATTTGCGGTGTTACAATTTATGGGAGAGTGCCACCTTTACCCAAAGCACTCAATACCCAAATTTGTTATTTTAATTATTTATTTAAAAATGTTTTTAAAAAATTCAACAAAACAATATCATGTGACCCCCCACCCCACCCCCTCCCTCATTGGAATGCACTTGATGAGCTTGTTCCAGTGAGAGGCTTCATGATATGGGTTTGTTGAAATTTTTTGAAGAATAATATTTATTTTTTAGTCTCAATTTGTAAATTACATGGGCAGATATCCCGATTCGTTAGGTAAAGGGTTAACTGATAATTCTTGTTTACTGAATATTTTTCGATGACATTGTGGCTTGTCACTTAAGAGAGGGTTCAACTGCATTTCAAATGAACCACCATGTTAACCCTTTAACCAAAGCAGACAATATCAAAATTTATTACAGTATTTCAATTTTCAAAAAATTTCAACAAAATCACATCATGTGACCCCTCATTGGAACAAGCTCAGCAAGCTCATCCCATTGAGGGGGTTAAATGATATGGTTTTGTTGAAATTCTTTTAAAAATATATTTTTCTCAACTGCTTAATTTGTAAATTTTGCGGGTGGATGTGGCCGATTCATTAGGTAAAGGGTTAATTCTCTTGAACACCTGTGGTGCATGTTTACACTTTGTCATAAAGTCCAATTGAGTCTATGTCTCGAGTAAACCAGTGTATCCTTCTTAAGTTGACAACAGTATGTAACCTTGGAGGGTGTTTACATTTGGGTAGATCATTCAGGGTTCAAAAGATAAAAATTATGGACGAGCAGGGGATATGCCCAGGAAGGACTTCAAAGATTTGAAATATATTATATAGAATATACCTGTAGTAGCTTGGTGTACCAAGTGTTCACCACGAGTGGTGAAGTGGTGTTAACCGTGAGCCTTTTGCGCATGGTTAACACCACTTCACCACGAGTGGTGAACATTTGGTAGACCAAGCTACTTTGGGTATATGTTATTTATACCATGATTGTCAGATTATTAAGAGTTGCTATTATTTTTTCTCGATTTTACTGAGCAACATACATGAAAATTTGTTTTTGTTTACATGACCATCAGTGGGCGGTACTTCCACTGTCAAGTTTATCACTGAAACAAAATAGAAAAAGAAAACAGCCTTTTTCATTTTAATAACATAATAACATACTTTTTCGAGTTATGGAAGCTTTATTAACATGAGACAATGTATGTTTGTTAATTTTTGGTATCTTATGCGGTAAACTTATTTAAAAATGAAATAAATAATTACCGGTTTCATTTCACTCTTCACAAGGCGACGTGCGATAAATTTACACAAGTTTGCATTCAGGTAAACATCACCAAGGGTCAACTTGGATGTAGTTCCACTGTCGGTGTAAATTTTAACTATTAAAATCCCATTGCTGGCGTGTTCACCAGAGTTGGTGTGTAAAGCTAAAATTTATGTCATAGGCTTTTTATATATAGTGGAATAGGTAATCATGGTATAAAAGTAACTAACCTCATAGGTGGTCACCTTTATTTTTAAAGGTATCTTTTTATAGGGTCAGTTAGATTTAAAGTATTAACTGGTTGAGGGCTAGATTATTTTGGTGGTCTGAATTTGTTATTCAAAATTTATTTTATTACAAATTATTGGAGAGTGCCATAGGCACTCTCCAATAATTTCTTATAAAAAAATTATATAAACAAGATATTATTTATGTTTGAGTATGAAACATAAGGAAGGAAAATGTTAGCTTTGGTCTGGTGCCCTCTTGTTTTTGAAAGCCCTAAAAGTGGCTTCTAGTACTCAACTAGTTAATTGTTGATGCAGTATAGATGGTGGTTTTTCTGGATTTATGGATGACTGTCAAATTAACTGTACGATAACTGCAAGATAGTTTTCTGCTATGTCTTTTTCCAAGTTAACTTTGAAAAAACAGAATCTTTAAAAGATCTCTGGGAGAGCTTCCAAGAATTGGTTTCGGTCAATATACAAAAATAGGTGCACAGAACATTTTTGTAGTAGAGTTTCCACCCAGACAATAACCCTCATCCTGTGAAAAAACAAATTCTATATACCAATCTTCAGTATTAATATAAAATAACCCAAGATTTATAATGATTTGTTATCATTACAATGATACATTATGATTTTGCATCAATCTTTTTCAAGGTTAGATTTTTAACTCACTGTTATATATATTCATTATTGGATAGGATATTCAGGGTTTTATTATTTATATAATTATATTTCTATATTGTATATGTCAGTCAAAAAAATGGATATGTCATTTTCAATAAAATGTGAAATGTTTTAAATATTTTGCAGTTTTGTACCTCTCACATTGGGAGCGTGATAGTTTAGTGATTAGAGCTTTGGACTCTAAACTGAAAGATTGATGGTTTGGTCCTGACCAGCGGTAACTGCATTGTGTCCTTGGGCAAGACACTTAATTTGGGGGGGGGGGGGGGGGGGGTGGGGGGTGGGGGGTGGGGGCGTCTACTAAGTGCAGATGCGGCAATATGAAAGCTTCATATTCAGTGGTTGTGCATCACATTATCTTTGAAATGAAATTATTTCATCTACATGGATTTGCCATGTTCCAATTTATGGGAGAGTGCCAATTGGCACTCTCCCATAAATTGTAACGAGGCAATAATATATGAACAAATTTTGATGACCAAAAATAATTTAGCACTCTACCAGATAAAAACTGAATAAAATGCTACAACAATTTTTTGAAACAATAGTTTTTTCCAGACTGTTCACTTTGGTGATTATATCACTTCCAAATGCCATTTTTCATGGCCGTTAAATTTCAGTGAATTATTTAGTACAGTTAGAGCTTTAAGCCATATTGATTCAAATTTAACTTAGTTTAACCCTCTACACACTGATGTCAAATTACCAAAATTTCAAGCTGCAAATTTTTCCATAATACAAAGAGGGACTCAACCAACTCACTTGTGTTTTACAGAGCTCAATGGTGGTGGTGGTGGTGGTGGGGGGGGGGGGGGGGGACGGAGGCACAGTGTTGTACTAAGACACACTGCTCATCAATGATGCACTTGCCTTCAACCACTGTTAACTCTGTTTGTGCAGAGTTAGTAAGTTGGAGTGTCCAACATTTGCTTGTTGGTTCTCAATGGGAACTTTGCCTTCCTCCACAGTCCAACATGATGTGACAATGGCTGTTGAAAGTGTTGTTAACCCTTTACCCAAAGTAACGGCCAAAACCGGCCAGCGCTATTCACAAAAGTTGCCAATTTTCATTTTTTGTCTCAAAAACATAGGTTATGACCCCTCTTTGGAACGAGCTTGTCAAACTCGTTCCAATGAGGGGTCATAACCTATGTTTTTGAGACAAAAAATGAAAAAAATGAGTTATTCAAGAATTTTGTTTGCAAGTGTCATCTACTTTTCATGTTAGGTAAAGGATTAACTCACAATGTACAAACAAACAAACCTCTCCCATCCCCTAGTTTTGTTGTCAGTTTCATAATGGCTGTTGAGAATATGTTAATGCTTTACATAATGTAATGGCCAAAAACAGACTGTGAGTACTATTCACAAAAATTGTCATTCAAATTTTATATTGTAAATTTTTGCCGCAAAAACATAGCTTATGACCCCTCATTAGAACAAACCCATTTTTGAGGCAAAAAATGAGAGTTTTAGTTAACCCTTTACCTAACGAATCGGCTGCAACTGGCCGTGTCATTTTCAAAATGAGCTGTTGAAAAGATATTAATTTTCCAAAAATTTCAACAAAACCATATCATGTGACCAATTATTGGAATAACCCCTTTGAGCCCATTGTAAAAAAGAGGTTACATGACATGATTTTGACATGTGTGCATTAGATAAAGAATTAATACTACATATGTTTTTGCAAATGTCCACTGTTCATAGTGAGTAAAGGATTAAGCCTGAGTGCAGAATGATATTTGGAAATCTTACTGATATATGTATTTGTGATGGACCTACTTGCTGGTGAGAATTTAATGATGATGGGGTGGCATATCTACCTAACATATGTGAAGTGGCTGTCTGAGATATCCTGATGGAGTGGCAATATATGTAAAGTGGCTCTACCTGAGATGTCCTGACAGAGTGGCAAAGTCCCCATCCCCGAAAATCTTCCCCATGATGGGGATAGCCTCTATGCTCTTTCATTAGCTTAACTTGACAAAGTCAAGATAAGCTTTTGCCATCATGCATGCGGAAGTCTGTTAGTCTGTGTGTCTGTTCACATTTTCCTTTAGCACGGGCTACACCCCGCAGTTCTTGTCTGATCGTCACGAAATTTCATATGCAGGTTTGGGGTCATGTCTAGATGAGAACGTCCCCTTTTGGTCGCGATTGGTCAACCAGTATGGAAGCCCGAGCCCAAAACCCGAAAACCATTAGCACAGTCTACAGGTCGTATTTATGAAGGGATTTCATTGTAACTTGGTAGGATGCCTCTGTATAATGCCTACATGAGAACGTCCCCTTTTGGGTATGATCTGTCAATCGTGATGGCTGCCCAAGCCCGAAACCAAAAAAACTTTTAGCACTGTCTGCAGGTCATGTTTAATATGGAGGAATTTCATTCTAACTTGGCAGGATGACTCCTTATGATGTCTAGATGAGAATTTCCCCATTTGGGCGTGATCTGCCAACTGTGATGACTGCCCGAGCCCAAAACCCGAAAACCTTTAGCACAGTCTACAGGTCATATTTATTGAGGAATTTCATTGTAACTTGGTGGGTTGACTTCATATAATGTTCAGAAGAGAAAGTCCCCTTTTGGACGTGCTTGGGCAACTGTGATAGCTACAGGGACCTGAAGCCCAAAAACCTTTAGCACAGTCTACAGATCATATTTATGAAGGGATTTCATTGTAACTTGGTAGGATGACTCCAAATAATGACTAGATGAGAACGTCCCATTTTGATCAAGATCATTCCGCCTTGATGGGTGCCCGAGCCCAAAAACCTTTAGCATAGGCAAAAGGTCATATTTATGGAAGGATTTCATTGTAACCTGTTAGGTTGACTCCATATAATGCCGAGATGATGACATCCTCTTTTGGTCGTGATTGGTCAACTGTGATGGCTACAGGTGCCCGCAGCCCAAAAACCTTGAGCACAGTCTACAGGTCATATTTATGAAGGGATTTTATTGTAACTTCGTAGGATCACTCCAGATGATGCCCAAATGAGATTGTCCCCTTTGGTTGCAATCATTCAACCCTGATGGCTGCCCGAGCCCGAAGCCCGAAAACCTTTAGCACAGTCTACAGGTCATATTTATGAAGGGATTTCATTGTAACTTGGTAGGTTGACTTCATATAATGTCTAGATGAGAACGTCCTCTTTTGGACACGATTGGGCAACTGTGACGGCTACAGGGGCCCGGAGCCCGAAAACCTTTAGAACAGTCTACAGGTCATAATTATGAAGGGATTTCATTGTAGCGCTTGGTAGGATGACTCCAAATAATGTCTAGATGAGAACATCCCCTTTTGGTCGCGATCATTCAGCCTTTATGGCTGCCCGAGCCCAAAGACCTTTAGCATAGTTTATAGGTCGTATTTATGGAAGGATTTCATTGTAACTTGTTAGGTTGACTCCATATAATGCCTAGATGATGACATCCCCTTTTGGTCGTGATTGGTCATCTGTGATGGCTACAGGTGCCCAAAGCCCGAAACTCTTGAGCACAATCTACAAGTCATATTTATGAATGGATTTCATTGTAACTTCGTAGGATCACTCCAGATGATGCCCAGATGAGAATGTCCCCTTTTGGTTGCGATCATTCAACCATGATGGCTTCCCGAGCCCAAAGCCCGAAAACCTTTAGCACAGTCTTCAGTTCATATTTATGAAGGGATTTCATTGTAACTTGGTAGGTTGACTTCATATAATGTCTAGATGAGAACAGCCCCTTTTGGATACCATTAGGCAACCGTGACGGCTACAGGGGCCTGAAGCCCGAAAACCTTTAGCACAGTCTACAGGTGATATTTATGAAGGGATTTCATTGTACCTTGGTAGGATGACTCCAAAAATGTCTAGATGAGAACGCCCTCTTTTGGTCGCGATCATTCAGCCTTGATGGCTGCCCGAGCCCAAAACCCCAAGACCTTTAGCATAGTCTATAGGTCATATTTATGGAAGGATTTCATTGTAATCTGTTAGGTGGACTCCATATAATGCCTAGATGATGACATCCCCTTTTGGTCGTGATTGGTCAACTGTGACGGCTTCAGGGGCCCGAAGCCCGAAAACCTTGAGCACAGTCTACAGGTCATATTTATGAAGCGATTTCATTGTAACTTTGTAGGATCACTCCAGATGATGCCCAGATGAGAATGCCCCTTTTGGTTGCCGATGGCTGCCCGAGCCCAAAGCCCAAAAACATTTAGCACAGTCTACAGGTCATATTTATGAAGGGATTTCATTGTAACTTGGTTGGTTGACTTCATATAATGTCTAGATGAGAACGTCCCCTTTGGACGCAACTGGGAAACTGATGGCTACAGGGGCCCGAAGCCCCAAAACCTTTAGCACAGTCTACAGTCCATATTTATGAAGGGATTTCAATGTAACTTGATAGGATGACTCGTTTTGGAATAATTTCACTGTAACTTGGTAACTTTCGTTGATATAAGTTAACTGTGAGGGCCACATACATTAACTGTGAGGTCATATTAACCCACCCCTCAGCTCTTTAGTACAGTGTACACCTCATATTATTTTTATCGAAAACATAGCATTCAGGGAACAGAAATGAACATATTCCCAATTATCACAATTCTTGTCTTATTTCATAATCCTTTCATAAACATTGAACATCAAACACAACACACAAGTTAAGCTACAGTGTCATTGACACTTTCATTTTAATGATCATGCTTTAGGATCAGTCCCAGCTCCCAAAGATAAGGAGGGTTTGGGAAGGTTTATCCTCTTCTCCCACCTCCTACCTATTGAGATATGTCTGTTGCAGATGTGATACTCGATTGGGACATCTCACCAACCCATGTAATACAATATCATATTTCCATACTGACCTCAGAATAAGCCCATAATCGAAAATAAGCCCACTTACCAACTTTTCGGATTTCAGTTTCACAGTCCCTTCCTTATAAATAAACCCAGTCCCTGACTGGATCATGACAATATCAACGACAGCCATGCTGGTACATGAAAGTTGTGACAATGATAAAGACCCCTTACCCAACGCAAATGATATCAAAATTTTGTTATTTCAATTATTTCTTTTTTGAATGTTCTAAAACATTTCAACAAAACCCTATTATGTGACCCCTCATTGGAATGAGCTCAACAAGCTCGTTCCAATAAGGGGTCACATGATGTAGTTTGTTGATATTGTTTTACATTTTGTTTTTCAAATGTTCAGTTTGTAAAGTACATGGCCGCATGCATCCACCTTGTTAGGTAAAGGGTTAATGCATCTTTGTTTTGGAATTAACCAAGTCACCTAACTTTATGTCAGCTTTGCGTCCAAACTCTCCTGCAGGATTGACCTCAGGAAAATAAGCCCACCCATATACTTTTGCCCTCTTTTACTTCATGCACCCACTGAGCTTATTCCCGAGTCAGTACAGTATGTAAACATTGATGTCATGATTTCCAAATGGTGCATGAAGACTCTTAAATTTTGTTATTGCTTCAAAACCATAGCCCTACCTTTATGCAGATCGAGTGTCATTCCTTTTCCAAGAACACCTGAGCCCTGTCAATTGAAATGTCATTTTGACGGTAACATTAATATTCAACAGGAGTATTTAATTAACAGGGGCAGGTCTTTTTGCTGTATTCTCAAGATGAACTCAGTAGTAAATCCTGGAGCTCTGTCAAACAAGATATAATAGACTAAGTGCCTACATTGAATGTCCTGAGGCCAAATAGATTTGTACACATGGAGAATTTGCTGGTTGTAAGAGCAATTCTTTGATAAATCTATCATTTATGTCATGAGCATAAATGTCTTTATGGGAGATACGCAAAGTTCAATCAAAGATAAAGAAGATAAGAAAGTTCAACAGTTCGAGTTACAGATGGGACAGAAATCAAGTCACGGAAAATTCCCCTTTTGAATATTTAAATTTTGGCATCTGATTGACGTATAATGTACTTCAAAATCCCTGGCAAATGTCTATTTCCAGGCAGTTCCCTTACCAATATTGGCATCTCCACAAAACTAGAACAAACTATACCCCCCCCCCCTCCATTGTTTCAGCTAACTGAGTACCGCAAAATTTCGTGAGTGTCTTGGACCCGTCTGAATACCGCAACACTGGCAGCATTTTCCAGCTTTCTGTGGGAAGGACAAGTTGCCATTTTTCCCACCACCGCCCCATCGCCACCAGATCTAGGTCTCCTCTGCATTTGTTTTATCACTGCCAGTCACGCTTTTTCTGCCTTATTACCCCGTGCTTCACCAGCCTTCCCAGAATATGATGCCTGCCAGTTCGGTGGGGAAATTGGCTGCATACTCAACTGTGCGAGCCCTGAAGATTGTATTCCTGCAGTTTTCTGATCAACATGGGCCAGACTACAGATTTCTCTGAAGCATACCAATGGATACATGGGTCGCCGCATTTGATCATCCATTCTACTTCAAACCCCCCGTCATGGAAGCTTCAGGCGGCAGAGTGATTGCAGCTTTAGCGGCTGGGTGTTCAACAAGGTGCTTTTGGAACTCAACTCCCTGTATTTTGGGCGGGGACGTGTATATGTGTATCTCGGTTCGCAGCTACCCAGCTGAGTAATTCAAGGATATTCCACTTACTGTGGGTTTGGTGTATCTCTGTGGCATTTGACTCAAATCCCTGCATTTTGGGTGGGGATGTAAATATCCACAGGTATCTGTACATATTCCATGTGTTTCAGTAGAACCCTGCATGCTGGGCGACGGTTCTTTAGGACTTTCAGATGTGTATCTGTAGCTGTGATTTTGACTATATCTTCCGAACCTTGTGACTCTCTCACCCTGCATTCTGGGCGGGGATGTATATTTTCACAAGTAATGGCGTTTATTATGCTTCTACCTTATACTTGTTGCTGTAGTACCCTGCATGCTGGGCGGGGATCTTTCAGACTTTCATTTTTTGTTCTTTTTCCATTCATTACCCATATTCTCTCCGTTTCCCTGCATCCTGGGCGGGGCTATTGACTATGTGTACATGTAATAGCGTCAGTTAATTTTTCACAACGTTGTACTCTTTGTTTCCAATGTCCATCATTGTGAGCTTATATATCGATATGTGTCCATGCGTGGCATGTATTTGCTCCACCTTTGACAAAATTGTACATATGTATATATATAAACTCACATCAGTTAAGGGGCGGAGCATTTTGGGCTCCAACGTTGTAATTGTTCTGGGTCAAGCCTTGGTGGGCATCCTGGGCCCATAAGCTGACCTTCTTGAAAAATTATAAATAAAACTTTGGCCACCGTACCCGGTGGCTCTGATCAAATATCACACATGTGTTCTGTGCATTTTGACAAACAAGCTTAACCCCAGAGGACATCATTGGGGGGGGGGGGGATTTTAATGTTATTCGGTATCCTACCATAAATATGCATTATCATGACCATGTGCGTGTCCTGGAATTTGTATCAGATTCCCTGTCGTGCTTACAATCGGATCGCAACTAACCCTGACAGGTTCGTTGCAATCCGATTGTGAACACGACCAAGAATCTGATACAAATTACAGGACATGCATTTGGTCATGATAATACATTTATCTAACAATCCCATCACATAAAATCCGTTTCCCCGTTTCTCAGTTTAAATTGGGTTGGAATTGGTCAAAATTTAGAATTTCATATTTTAATGCATAATAACAATGCAAAAATGTGATAGTGCGGTGTTTACTGAAAGTTGAATCTGTCTGATATGGAATTGGAACATGGGGTGGCTGATCCAAA
Organism: Pictodentalium vernedei; assembly: GCA_031216915.1. Taxonomy (NCBI): domain Eukaryota; kingdom Metazoa; phylum Mollusca; class Scaphopoda; order Dentaliida; family Dentaliidae; genus Pictodentalium; species Pictodentalium vernedei. The sequence goes on along the minus strand of CM062291.1, from coordinate 263,115,317 downwards.
CATTTTTTCAGAGTTTTGGGGTGCAAATTAAGTTGATTGTTCGATAAATTACAAGATGTGTTATTCATTTAACAGGTCTTCACGCTATACACTATATGCAGTTATTGCCACTTTAGCTGGCATTTTCTAGTATCTTAACAGAGTTTAATGGGATGGTAAAAGTCAGTAATTCATTATGTCATGCAACTGGAAGCAAGCGGTAGGCATGAATGAAAGTATAAATTTTATAGTAAATTTCCTTTCTTATTATACTTACCGAAATTGCTTACTACAGGCTTGCACTACAGTGGAAGAACCTAACTCGGATAAAATACTCTCTATTTTAATCTTTCCCAAGATTTGGGAAAGAAAAGTGGTGTAAAAACACCACGAAAAAATAATCCAAAACTGGGTCGAGCGCCATCGGCGCACACCCAGTATGGGACGCTCTTCCATAGTACAAATCCACGACTTCCGTAAAACAGTGCGCAATGCATCAATTCGTCATTCTTTTGATTCCGAATAACACAGGAGTTATGTGATCAGCGGGGAGGAAGGATTCTTACCCGAATAAGACGGGAGGGCCTCCATGTAAACAATTTCGGTAGGTATAATAAGAAAGGAAATTTACTATAAAATTTATTCTTCTTATCAACCTACCTCAATTGTTTACTACAGGCTGAATAGACAAAAGGCTGGAGGGAATCACATAACCAACCCACACATAACTCAATAGCACTGGGACCGTGGACAGAGGAAGAGATCCCTAGGCCTATCAAACCATAGCATCACAAAGATTAGAAAAGACAATGAAAGATGAGGCGTATGGTGAAGTGCGACGCACAGACAGAAAGGGCAGTAACAGCACAAAGCTGGAACTGACCCTGAAAAAATCTGAAAGGCTGGGATAGACAACAGCCGGAGCCGAAGAAAGAGGGCCCCGAGGTTCTCTGTCGGCTCCTGCAACTGTCGCAGATAAAAGGAGAATGTAGCATTTCTCCAGAAGGCTGCCAATATAACATCAGTCATCCGACAACATGACAGAGTTATTAAAAGAGGAAGACAATGCACGCACCTCGTGGCAGAAAAAACTATTGGTAATACAATCACCAGTAGCTAGACGAGCGGAAGCTGCACGAATAGCAAGACAAGTCCATCAAGAAATGGATGCAGGAGAGATCTGGCATGTGGGAAAACGCATATTCATCCAGGATAAAGGTGTGAACGCCCCCACCCATAAGCAGAGCAGCGCCCAAGAAAGTGACCATCTTGGAGTAAACTGCAAAGTCCTATGCCTTTTCAAGGAAAGAGCTGAACAAGCTTGGAGAGGCAAGGATGAGTGTCGAAACAATGCGGTATCACATAGGAAAAAATGTCTCTGAAGCATGGACATGTACCCATTGCTGGAGACCCCCAGAAACAAACATATACCAGAAACTCCGCAAGCGGTGTGATCGAAGGAGTGACAGAAGCAACAGAGTGATCGCACACCATCGACAGCAGAACCTTCCACTTAGCCATAGAGGCTAAACCAGTGGAGTGAGTGCCTCCTTGAAGAAGAAAAGCAACTCCACTGCGTGTCTCGAAAAACCACTACGGAGGAGACAGGACCCGATAAAAGACATGTGCGAAGGCACAATGAAGTCGGGTCAACTTGAAAACCTCCTCGGGCGACTTTGGCAAAGAAAGTCGCGAGGTAGAGGGAGACATGCCGGAACCGCCGCTAACAGAGAGCGGAGCAGATTGATCCACACCCACCGAGGCGACGGGTGTGATCTAAAGGATTCGACGACTGCAGGTTCATATCTGGGTGAGAACCTGAGGCGGAATCGGAACCGGTAGGAAGGCGTAGCCGACAAGACCATCCCAAAGGAGGGTCAGAGCGTCCACGGCGAAAGCCAGAGCATCTGGACACGGAAGTGTCCACCGGATGGTTCCAACGAGTCACAAGAGATCGATGAAACCCACCATGTGGAGCATCCACCTGGTGGAAATGACCCTGCCTCGACGGGACAGGGAGTCGGCTAGGACGTTCAGGCGACCGGGAATGTGACGAACAGCCACCCCGGCGTGGACATCCTGAGCGAGCAGTATACGATCCCAAGCCAATTCGTACATTGGAACAGAGTGCGTGCCGCCCTGGTTCCGAATGTAAGCAACCACCGTCGAATGGTCGGACAACAGAAGGACATGGCGATTCGACAGTTGAGGGATCCACTGCCTCAAACGCAGAAGAAGAGCCAGAAGCTCCTTCTGGTTGATGTGTAGAGCTGCATGATCCTGGTCCCACATCCCGTGAATGGGAAGACCGAGAGGATCCAACGTCGCACCCCATCCGAGATCGCTGGCATCTGCCGTCAGAACGCGATCGGACGTGGGTAAGTCCAACGGAACACCCTGCGAAAGCCACTGGACATCCACCCAGAGGAGAAGGTGAGGATAAAGATATTCTGGAAACTGAAGCACCAGATCCAGAAAATCTTCATTCGGCCTCCAACGACTGAGCAGAAAGTGTTGGAGAGGTCTGACACGCAGCCGACCTAGAGGAATGAGATCCGTCACCGAACAGCAGAGACCGATTAGCCGGAGAATACTCCGAGCCGCCGCGGATGTGGACTGGGACAGAGTCTGAGCAAAAGCTGAGAGAATCACAGCCTTGGCCTGGGGAGCCGCCTCCAAATTGAATTGTGTGCGGAAAGCCATCCCCAGATGATAAAACACTGAGAAGGGACCAGGTCCGACTTCTCCTCGTTGACTCTGAAACCTAGCGACGTGAACAAGCTCAACAGAGTGGCGACATCCGACTCCAGTAAGGCAGCATTGGAATGCCCCTGGAGGATATCGTCCAGATATGCCGAAGTAGTCACCCTGGACTGTGTGCGATGGAAACCTATCACATGCGACATCAGTCTGGTGACGGCCCAAGGAACCAGGTTGAGGCCGAAAGGCATGGCCTTGAACTGGTAAACTCGCCCCAGAAAAAACGAACCTGAGATACTTCCGTAACGCCCAATGAATCGGAACGTGAAAGTAAGCGTCTCGCAGGTCGAAGCTGGAAGCGAAATCTCCCTGGTGAAAGTCTCCATGCTGAACTTGGGAGCAATGATAGACTGGTTCAGGAAACTCAGATCGATAACCAGTCGGAGTCGGCCGTCCTTCTTCGGCACCAAGAACAGGCGGGAATAGAAACCCACTGACCTAATGTTCTTGATGACCTCAATCGCCCCCTTTGTCAGGAGATTGTCTATCTCCGTTGACAAAAGTTCCCGACGTAAAATGTCTGAAGGAACTGTGGTTGGAAGAGGCACCCTGGACAGAGTGGGGTGCCGTCGGAAGGATATTCGCAGCCCGGACCAAACAACATCTAACGTCCAAGGATCGGATGTGATGGTGGCCCAACGGTCTGCGAACTCTGCTATCCTTCCTCCAACCTGGGACGAGTCGAGGTGAGGACCTTCATTTCGAACCCCGACGAAGCTCGTGAGAGGAGAAAACACCTCCTCTATGAATGAAGAATCCGGAGACTTCCCTCAAGACTGCCGACGCTTACCCTTACTCCTTGAGTAAGAAGTAGAAGCGGTGGCAGAAGAATCAGCCCCTTTGCGTCGCAGAGGAAGCAGAGGGTACTTGTTAGGCTTGGAACGGCCCGTGCCTACCCTAGAAGGCTGATCAAGCTGAAGAAACAGCAGCTGATCGTTGGAATGACGTAGGACGTCATCCCGGACCGTCAACACAGAACCATGGAAAAGTTGCGGACCTGCCAAAAAAACAGATCGATGAGTAGCGCACTGCTCCTCAGGAAGGGATCGGCCTGTGTCCAGCACAGAGTCCCTTCGAACTACTTCCAGATTAGCCGTGTTACAGGCATGCGTGTGAGTAAGATGCATGAGCGCCTTGGACAGCACACGCAAAGGAGCCTGTACCTCGTCAAACTTCTCTGGAGGCAGATAAGCAGCTAAAGCTGAGACGACGTGATTGGAGAGAGAAAGCATACCAAGCATCTCTCTCGATAAGCCCAATGTGGACTCCAGAGTCGTCATCGGAATGACGGCAGACTTGGACTTGGAAAGCCCGAGGGAATTGGAGTCCTGATCCAAAACTGTCAAAGTCTGGTAGACCGACGGATTGGCGGAATCGGAGGAACGATAACGCGCCGGAGGCAAAAAGGTGTCAACCCTGGTGAAGAACGGAGCCTTCATAGCCTTGGAACTTAGCTTAGAGTCCAAGGCTGAAAATGCTTCAACCGACTGTACCGACGGGCACGGTCGAAGACGCCCAGAAGCGGGTTGCTCCATAGGCTGTTGGCGCTCGACCGATGATCGCGGCCTGGCTGACACAGTCGACTGGTTAGATGGATTGAGATCCGGAAGGAACCCAAACACGAAATCAAGAGCTGCCCCCAAGTCCGAAGACTGCTGGCTCTCGACATCAAGCATGTCTGACTCTTCCCCTGAGTCGGAAGACACATAGCCCATAGTGGGCAAACCAGCCGACGCCTCCCATGGTGTCGAAACACCAGGGGATCAGAAAGCGGCCTGTTTCCAATCCCGGGAGGCGGCGTCATAGGGGGCGCCTGGAAACCACTCGCTGCCTCGCTGGAAGCAACGGGAAGGCTCTTTGACAGAACCTGAGTGAGTAAGGAGAGGGCCTCCCTAAGCTCACTGCCCGTACTGGCCGGTTCGGCAGGGGAACGAACCGGCAAAGTGGCTTCACCTCTGACCCTCTTAACCAGCGAAGGGTCACGATCCTCCAAAACACCCGACGTGGGGCAACGGGCGGCCGCCGAAACGTCTGAAGGCAGACGTATATAGGGGTGTGACACACCCCGAGGATCAACATAGCGGGAACTCATGAGAGTCACCACGGACCTCTGCAGGGCAGAAGGTCCAGGCTGCACAAAAGACGTTGGTCCCTCAAAACTGGTCGTGTGGCCAGAATGAGTGGACGGAAACGCCACAGAGTTCATAGTGTCCTACTAAGAACAATCGAATCCAATGACAACTGTGGTGCTCGACGGCGCAGAGACCACAGGAGAGGGTCCGGCCGGCAGCCACTTCCAACTTCGCCGAGTTGAAGTCAGGGAAGGCTGAGGCCGATACCCCCACGTCTGCACAACCAGACACCGCAGCAGACCACTGCAGGTATAAAACTACCGTGCTCAATGGCTGAGAGGACACAGTAGGGGGTTCAGTCGGCAGCCCCATCTGACTTCGCCGAGTGGAAGTCTGGGAAGGCTGAGGCCGAAACCCCACAACCTCACTACAGACATCCCTGCAGACCCTGGCAGGGAGAAGCGGTGCCCAATGACGTTGTAGACGGAACAGCAGTAGCAGCAGATACGACGGGAGCTGTTGGAACTGGTGGAAAAGCGGAGAGAGCCACCAAGCTCGGCCTCCAAAGGAGTCACACCCTAGTGACAGCCTCAGATGTCGACTGGAGAGGGCGCATAGTCCCGGAACCAGGCATCTCTACACCAGAAATCCAACAGCTCCCGCAGTATCCACCACGGTAAAACACTGCACATTCCCCACGGAAGGGGAATAACTCTCACCAGACATGGTCGAATCGGGAAGCCCCGAAACGAGAGTGGTCCCCACCCCCCGCTGCTGCGTGAGAAGCTGCACATCCCCCACGGAGGGGGAGCAATTCTCACCAGACGTGGTCGAATCGGGCGACCCCGAAACGATAGCGTTCCCCACCCCCCGCGGGAGCGGGAGGAGCTGCACATCTCCCACGGAGGGGGGCAAACTCACACCAGACGTGGTCGAGTCAGGGGGGGGGGGGCGAAACGACAGTGTCCCCCCGCGGGGGCGAGAGGAGCTGCACATCCCCCACGGAGGGGGTAAACGCACATCAGCATTCCACACCACCCGCGGGTGCGGACGAAAGGACACGAGAACGCACCAAAGGCGAGGGCAAAAGGAATTGACCTAAAGGAACCGAACTGGAAAGAACAGAGGTGAGAGCAGTAGAAGAAAAAGGTGAACTCAACAGAAACAGAAAGAAGAAGAACACCCTCAACTACGAGAGAAGGTGGCCGAACCCAGACGGCCGACACCTAACTCCAATAACAATTAAATTTTTATCAACCGAAAAATTCATTGTCGAATCGCGATGACACGATGTCGCAAACAAAACATTCGCGAAAACGGAATAGTAAATAATATACAATGAGAATGTGGTTAAAAATATAAACGAGAATATATAAAACACAGTCCTGTTATTATACGATCTTCAGATCCATAAATCCAGTCACAGGAAAACCATTATCGACGAGTTAAAATATCACTGTTACTTTAGCAAAGATGGCACACACACATCCACCACGTGTGCGGATAATCAAAAGAATGACGAATTGATGCATTGCGCACTGTTTTACGGAAGTCGTGGATTTGTACTATGGAAGAGCGTCCCATACTGTGTGTGCGCCGATGGCGCTCGACCCAGTTTTGGCTTATTTTTTCGTGGTGTTTTTACACCACTTTTCTTTCCCAAATCTTGGGAACGATTAAAATAGAGAGTATTTTATCCGAGTTAGGTTCTTCCACTGTAGTGCAAGCCTGTAGTAAACAATTGAGGTAGGTTGATAAGAAACAAAATCCATTAACAGCACGCCGACCACTTCCAGTCATGCTAATAATAGTAATAACATGATTTTGTCAAGCGTCCCAGTTTATAACAGCCCTTGAGGACTGAATAACAGCCCTCTGGCTTATTAATGGCCCTCGACTTTGTCTCGGGCCGGTCATAAATCCACGGGTTGTTATTCATTCCTCTCAGGCCATTAATAAACCACAATGCCCCCCCAAACTCATGTTATTGTTATATTATTACCACTTTAGCAGGTGTTCCTTAGTATATTAACAGAGTTTAGCGGGTCGGTGAAACGCAGTAATTCAGGGCATATTTCAACCGGGAGCGGGTGATGGGCCATTAATGAAAATAAAATTCATTAATGGCTCACCGCCTGCAATAATAGTAATAACATGATTTGGTGGGGCATTCTGGTTTATTAACAGCCCGTAAGCACTGAATAACAGCCCTCTGGCTCATTAGGAGCCCTCGACTTTGTCTCGGCCAGTAATAAACCCTCAGGCTGTTACTCATTCCTCTCTGGCCGTTAATAAACCGTAATGCTCTCCAAACTCATATTATTGTTATATTAACATGTCAAATTTGTTTTGAGGCTATGGTGAATGTTTTCTGTATGGAAATTGTATTCAATTATAAGAACAAGGTTCCTCAATTAAGAGATATCTAATTAAGTGGGCACCACTTAATGAGATTTCTTTTTTCTCATTTGGAATATGTGAATTTGTTTTCTCAACTACCAACCCACCAGAAGACAGATCATATGACACATGAGTAGTCTTTGAATCCAACTTATGTCACAGTGGCATTGGGAGGGGGTGTGGTGACTCAGTGGTTACAGCATTGTAATTTAAACCGAAAGGTCGACAGTTTAACCTGACCAGCAGTAACTGCATTGTGTCCCTGGGCAAAACACTTAATCTCAATTGCCTATGTGGGGGCACAGTGGAAATGTGTTCTAAGGTGTACTGCACTTGCCTTCAACTGCAGCTAATTCTGCTTGTTCAGAATAGTAAGTTGGAGAATGTGACAGTTGCTTACTGCTGCTCAATAGTTCTCTGTGGGTATGTTGACTTTCTCAATCTGTAAAACTCTGTCAGATGTGACCCTGTCATTATTTATTATTTATTTATTGGTGTTTAAGGTCACATATTTCTACACAATGGTTAATCATAACACGACAGTTTTATGGGTGGAGAAAGCCGGACTTCCTGGATGGAGAGAACCACCGAGCAACTGTCAGCTCCCCAACATACCAACTCCACACAAGCAGGGTTAGCATTGGTTTGAGACAAGTGAACCATCGACATGCAGTGCGCCTTAGTACACAGTGTCACCTTGTCCCCACATGGGCAATGGAGGTGAAGTGTCTTGCCCAAGGACACAATGCGGTTGCCGCAGGTGGGATTCGAACAAGGACCTCTGTGCTTGCAGCCTGCACCTCTACCTACTGAGCCACCATGCCCCCCCCCCCCCCCCCCCCCCCTGTCATTAAACTCCATTAAACAGGCATTGCATTGGGGTGAGCAAACGATTAACCACGATGGGTTTTGAGGGTGGATTGGGGAAATCTCACTCTTGGGGCAAGAGATTTGTGCCAGACATTCAGCTAGCCTCTTGCTAAACCTTAGTTTAGCAAGATTTTGTTCATAAATAATGGTTTTGTTACAATTTATTGGAGAGTGTCAATAGGCACTGTCCAATACATTGCTACCAAACAATTTTATTTCTTTTCAACCTACTCACAATTGTTTACAATTGGCTGTAACGTAAATGCAAGCCCTACTTCGGAACTAACTCAAGCTTTTAGAGAACTTTTCCAAACAAGTTGGAAAAGTAATAGAGTGCAAAAGCACGAAAAAGATCGAAAAAAGGGTCGAGCGAGACAAGCGCTCGAAATTACAAGTACTCTCTCGGCACACCTCTTGCGTTTACCGAGCGCATGCGCAATAACCGTGACGTCAATTCTTTTTATTTCCGCCATTTGCACATGGTCGGAAATTTTTGTGACTCGTGCTGCTTTGCTGTTATTCTTCGTGAACAACTTATTATATGTGCTCTGCATTTCATTGTGTGCAAGTGGATTGTATCCTTTTATCAGGCTATCCAAGATTGTTTTTGATTAATGTTATTTTTGATCATTATTGCTTGTTTCTTCACACTTAATCTTGTTTTTCCCCCACGTGTGAACACGACCTTTGTGCTGTTTTCCGTCGGCGGGAAGCTTGATTCCATTTTCATTCATATAATGCCAAAGACTATTCCTTGTTCCTCTTGCTTGCAAGTGAAGCATGTGGACGACTCTCATTCCACATGTGTCACTTGCAACAATTGTACTCAGGCCCAATCATGTGGTATTTGTGGGGTTTGGTCCTCTAAATTCTGGGCTTCTGTTACAAGGTGGTTCTGTCCAGAGCTAGAACCCCTCGTTCTCGGGGTAAGGGTAGCCGTGCAATAGCAGACATTTCTGCTGGTGCACGTGGTGACTCTGTCACACAGGATTCTGATCTGTCTTCTGTGGCGAGTTCCTCTGCAACTGTTGACGGTGCTAGTTCAGTGATACCTGACGTGGAGACCGTGGTCTCTTTGTCTTCTGATGTCACTCTGGAGGCGTCTGTTTTCGTAGAGAGCTTCTCCGAGGTCAGCTCGGTGACTCTCTCCGATCTGCCTCCTACGCCGTCGACAGTTGCTGAGGAAGTTGTTACTACAGATCCTATTCTGTCTAATCGTGGCTCTCTTCCATCTCCTCTGGGGATGGTCTACAGTCTCGGGGGACCGAGGCTGTATCTGCTGGTGTGTCCGTGTGCTCTCAGCCTCCCCTAGCCTCGCGGCGGGGATGTGCGGGTTTGCTGTCTGCTCCGTCTCATCTGGCTAGGTTTGCTCCTAGTCGGTTGAGCCGGTCGGTCGCTTCGGCAACGATTCCTCGTCCTTCGAGTGAATCGTTTATTGTTCCTCCTTCCCCTGCTAGTGTGCCGCCTAGCAGGATGGTGTTGGGACGTTGGCATCCAGGGCCTGCTGTTCGGCAGCGGTCAGTGACAGCCCCTGTTAGCTGTCACCCTCGGAACCGTCCTCCGGTGATTCCTCACTGTGTTCCGAGTCTGGGTGTCGATCGATGCTTGCCGTCGGTCTCAGAGGATGGGCAGTTGGGGCCGTCTGCCGCGCAGAGGCCAATGACAGGTTCCTGTCATTCTTGGGACAATCCTCCGGTGTCTTCTCACCGTGTCCAAGGTCCAGCTACCGATCGACGTGCGTCGTCGGTCTCTTTCGAGGATTTACAGGCAGGACCTTCTGTTTCCCAGAGGTCAATGATGGCCCCTGGGCGTCACAATCGGGACTATCCTCCGGTGTCTTCTCACCGTATCCCTATTCTGTCTGCCGATCGACGTTCGACGTCGGTCTCTTCTGAGGATTTGGGTTCTTCTACCAGAAGGGTCCATTGGGAGGACACTCCGTCGGGCGATGCTGCTGCGACGGATTCTCGGGGTGACCTGCGTCAAGCCGTTTTGGCGCTCACCCGGTTGCTTTCTGGCAACCCTCAAGTTGGCCTCTGTGCCTCCTGAGGCACAACCTCCTCTGGTCGGTCGCCGAGATGTCTCGCCTGGCCCCTTGGATACTGCTCAGTCTTCCCAGGAGGTTTCTGCGGGTCAGCCCGAGTTGGGCTACGTCTCCTCTGCTACGGAGGATGACGATTATCTTGAAGGTGATGCCCCCCCCCCCCCCCTCGTCAATCTTGAGGCAGGCTTTGGATTTCGTCTTCGGCTTATTGCCGGAAGTTCAACCTTCAGACCAGCCATCTGTGACCATCCGGCCGCGGTCCACTGTGGAGCGCCGTAACCCTGTTGAGCCTTCTAGCTCTGGGGCTTTGCGTCCTCTGCAATCGGCTCAGGTTGTTGAGTCCTTCCAGGGCTTAGACGCCAAAATGCGTTCTAAGGCCCTCAATGGTTCCTTCTTTTCTTGAGTTGATGCTTTTCTGCCTCCATCGCGGTTTCGTGTTTACGATTCCGTCTCTCCACCAGTCTTCCAAGGGATGACTACTGTGGATGAGGATTCTTCTTCCCTCTTCTTCCCTCGGGTTAACTAAGCCTAAGTCGGCAGTTCTCCCGATGTCGGTAGTTGAATCTATGGTGGGCCTGTCCCGTGAGATGCTGAGTATGTTATCTCTCGCGGACCATGTCGTCGCTGCTCTGGCTGAATAATTTCCACCAGTGGAGTTTGATTGCCCATCAGGCGCCTTTTCGTGTTTTGTCACAGGCTCTTATGAACTTGACACACGCTCAGGCCTGTAACACGGCTAATTTGGAGCTGGCACGCCGGGATGCGGTGTTGGATTCTTCTCCATCTCTTCCTTTTGAGCAACGTGCTGTTCCGAGGTCTGCCTCTTTGGTGGGACCTCATTTGTTCCATGGTTCCGTGGAAGCTGTTCGTGGCGAAGTTCTTCGTCATTCGAAGGACCAGCTTTTGCTGCGACAGCTTGACCAACCTGCTGCTGCGTCTGCCTCGTCGGCTACGCCTTCGGCTCCGTCTGCCCCTTCTGCACATAAGAAGCGCCGACGTGGCCAGGCTCGCAGGCAGCCTCAGGCAGGAAAGTCTCAGGACTCTGTCACTTCCCGAGGTGGTTTCTCCTCTCGGGGGCTTCGTCGAGTCCGCAAGTGAAGGTTCTCACCTCGATTCGCCTCCAGTCGGGGGAAGGCTGTCGCTGTTTTACGACCGTTGACAGAGATAACGTCTGACCCTTGGGTCCTCGACGTCATTCAATCCGGTCTGCGACTGTCCTTCCATCGGCACCCCAGTTTATCTCGGGTGCCCCTCCCGACTCAGGTCCCTTCCGATTCTCGGCGTCGGGACCTTCTGGTGCAGGAGATCGACAATCTCCTCTCCAAAGGGGCGATCAAGGTGGTCAGGAACACCCTTTCACCGGGGTTTTACTCGAGACTTTTCTTGGTGCCGAAGAAAAACGGCCAATTTCGTCCTGTCATCGATCTGAGTATCCTGAACGAGTACATTATAGCTCCTCGTTTCAGTATGGAGACTTTCCGGTCGGTTCGACGTTCAGTTCATCAGGGCGACTTTGCTGCCAGTATCGACCTGAAGGATGCTTACTTCAATGTACCCATTCATCTGGCGTCACGGAAATACCTTCGGTTCTCGTTTCGGGATCGAGTTTATCAATTCAGAGCTCTCCCGTTCGGTTTGAACCTGGCTCCTTGGGCCTTCACCCGACTGATGTCACATGTGCTTGCTTTCCACCGTACTCAGTCGGCTGTGACTTCGTCAGCCTACCTGGACGACATCCTCCAACGGAACCACGATGCTGCTGTTCTGGAGTTAGATGTCCGGCAGTTTCTTTGCCTGCTAGCGTCGCTGGGTTTCAGAGTCAATCGCGAGAAGTCGGACTTCCATCCTTCTCAGCGATTCCGTTATTTGGGGATGGATTTCGACACTCTTCACAATGTAGTGTTGGTCCCCCATGCTCGGGCGACGATTCTTTCTGCCTTGACTCGGAACCTGCTTCAATCTTCCTCGGTCTCGCCAGGACTTTCCTTCGGATGCTGGGCCTTTGCGGTTCGGTGACAGATCTCATTCCGCTCGGTCGCTTGTTTGTCCGACCTCTCCAACACTTCCTGTTGGATCATTGGCGTCCGAATGTAGATCCGCTGGACCTGGAACTCACTATTCCTCGGTCTCTGCTTTGTCACCTCCACCCTTGGGCCGATATTCCCTGGCTGACACATGGTGTTCTGTTGGATTTTCCTTTGGCCGATCGCATCCTTACTGCGGATGCCAGCGATCGGGGCTGGGGTGCGACGTTGGATCCTCTCGGTCTGTCTACTCACGGCGAGTGGGACAGCGAGCAGGTGGCCTTCATATCAACCAGAAGGAGCTCCTTGCTCTTCTGTTGAGTTTTCGGCTTTGGATCCCTCATCTGTCGGACCATTTTGTCCTACTTCCTTCGGACAATTCGACAGTAGTGGCCTACATACGGAATCCAGGAGGCACACATCCGATTCCCATGTATCGGCTGTCTCGGGATCTTCTTGTGTTGGCGCGGGATGTGAACGCTCGGGTGTCCATTCGACACATTCCCGGGCGTCTCAATGTCCTAGCAGACTCCCTGTCCCGACGCGACAGTGTCCTTCCAACCGAATGGATGCTACATCGGTCGGTGTTTCAGGCGATTTGCGAGCAGTGGGGTCGTCCTCAGGTCGACCTTTTCGCTACTCGCTGGAATCATCAGGTAGAGACCTTGTCCAGATCCTCTGGCATTTGCAGTCGACGCTCTGTCTCTGGACTGGACAGGTTGGATCGGCTATGCCTTTCCTCCTGCACCGATTCTTCCTCAAGTATTAGTGAAGATTCGTGCTTGCAGTTGCAGGATTATTCTGATCGCACCTCTGTCTCCACAGAGGGTGTGGATCAATCTGCTGCGGCCTCTGTTGGCAGATCGGCCGATTCGTCTACCTCTACGTCGCGATCTTCTTTCCCAAGGTCATCCCAGGAGGTATCACAACAACCTGGCGAGCCTGTCCCTTCACGCCTGTCTTTTATCAGGTCCAGTCTCCGATGTAGAGGTTTTTCGAGACGAACAGTGGAGTGCATTTCTGCATAGCGGCGACATTCCACTGGCATGACTTATGCTGCGAAGTGGAAGGTTTTCTGCCGCTGGTATGCAGATCACAATGTGGATTACCGTGATCCGTCAATCGCTCAAATTGCGGATTTTCTGGTATATCTTTTCGACTCCAAGGACCTCCAGCCTATTACGATTAAGGGCTATCGGTCTATGCTGTCTGATACTTTCTCTTATGTGGGAAAGCGGTGCATCGGTCGTAATCTTTTTCTCTCCAAACTCATTCGGCACTTTTCTTTGAAGCGGCCTCGAGTTTTGCGTCTTACACCCAAGTGGAACTTGGCATGGGTGCTGCATTGTTTGGAGGGGGTGGCATTCGAGCCTTTATCTGAGACCGATATGCGTTTTCTCACCTATAAGACGTCTTTTCCTCTAGCGTTTGCTTCTGCTCGACGAGTCAGTGAGCTTCATGAGCTATCTGTTGATTCTGCCTTCTTCAGAAATGAGGCTAACAGTGTCACCTTCACTACTGATTGCTCTTTTCTGGCTAAGAATCAACTTCCTGATTCAGTACCTCCTCCCATCTGCATTCGGGCTCTCCCTGCTGTCGATGGCCGGAGACCTCTTCTTTGTCCTGTTCGTGCTATCAAGACTTACATTACTCGCACTCAGTTCATTCGGAGGGGTCGGAAGAGATTCTTTCTGCCTCTCATTCCTAAGAGGCAGTCTATCTCTTCCCATTCTATTTCCAGGTGGATCTGTCTTGCAATCAAGCTGGCTTATTCCCGCTTGTCTGCGTCGGATCTTGTTTCGAACCGGTTTAATGCTCATGAGGTTCGTGCCATTTCTACATCCTGGGCGTTCTCCAATTCTGTTTCGATCCGGGATGTTATGAATGCGGCTTACTGGAGGAATGCCTCTACCTTCTCCTCCTTTTATCTCCGCCACTTTCAGCAGCAATCTGAGGACCTTTATTCTTTAGGCCCTCTTGTTGCTGCTCAGGTTGTTGTGCTCCCTCGTTAAAATTGTTTTTATCGAGGTTGTGCTTCGCTCAGCCTTGTTCTTTTCAGATGCCTTCTCTCTATCTTCATTACAGGTTTCGCTATTGTTCTCTGCCATCCTTGCTTTTCTTTCTGCTACTCTTGTTGGTATTGGTTATGTGATTCACCTCCTCCTATTGTTTATTCAGCCAATTGTAAACAATTGTGAGTAGGTTGAAAAGAAATTAAAATTTTTTAGTAAATTTTGTTTCTTAACATACCTACCACAATTGTTTACCGGAGGCCCACCCTCCTTGGGGATATCTTTAATATCGATGCCTCCCCTCTAAATCACAAACTTCTCGTTGGCGGAAATACGGAATTGACGTCACGGTTGTTGCGCATGCGCTCGGTAAACGCAAGAGGTGTGCAGAGAGAGTATCTGTAATTTCGAGCGCTGGTCTCGCTCGACCCTTTTTTCGATCTTTTTGGTGCTTTTGCACTCTTATTACTTTTCCAACTTGTTTGGAAAAGTTCTCTAAAAGCTTGAGTTAGTTCCGAAGTAGGGCTTGCACTTACGTTACAGCCAATTGTAAACAACTGTGGTAGGTATGTTAAGAAACAAAATTTACTAAAAAATTTTAATATTTTTTATTTTCTTCACCTGCTGAGCAAACATCAAGCTAATGCATACAATGTAAAGCCACTAAAGTGGCTTCTAGCACTTTTCAAAAGAGCCATAACAGTGGCATCTAGCACTCAACTATTTAAAAGGAGTAAAAATCCCATAGGGTTTGATCTGGACTTCCACCAAAGAAAAATGAAACTCAAGTATCTGTACCAAACAGAACCTTCTGGAGGCAATTTTTGTCAACACAAATGTACTGAAAGTTTTTCATCACCCCTCGAATGACAGAAATGTTACTACATGTAATTTTGAATGGAGTCATCATTGTTATTAATCTGATGCATAATATCTGTAATTCAGCTTATTGTGGGACCCACTTATTTGAATATTTCTCAATTGAATAATCCTGTTAATTGCATCTAACTTCCAAATAACAAATGAACTACCATTCCTCCAGTACTCATTTGAAATATGACCTGTTAATTGCATGTATTTGTAGAGTAAACTACTGTTGATTGAATCTTGTGTTCTGTCATAGACTTACTCTGACAATGATTGAATTCTTTCACCTTTACCTAATGAATCGGCCTCATTTTCCCGCATAATTTACAAATTGAGTAGTTGAAAAAACATTATTTTTCAAAACATTTCAACAAAACCGAATGATATGCTTTTGTTGAAACTTTTTGAAAAATTTGAAAAAAATAATATTCAAAATAATGAATTTTGATATTGAGTGCATTGGGTAAAAGGTTAACAAATATTGCACAGGATTGCAAGCCATATGGGATTTTATGGACTGGTCAGTCAAACTGAAATGTGCATATTGTCCAAAGCAAGGCTGATGCAATATTTCTGTCAAGAACACATTGCTTTATCACATGAATGTGTTGGCATTTTACTGTTACTGATATTCTCAGTTTTAAAAAAGAAACTGCTACTGATCAAGGACTGCCATTAAATGTTTCAATCTTCAGATAAAATTTTACAAAGCATACCATGAAGCGTTTCAAATTTCGAGTAGCACTAAGAACTTATTAAATACATACAACAGGGGTGGGGTTATATGGAGGGGCAAATGGGAAATGGGGGAGGGCAGTTGTTCATATTTTTAGCTCACCAACTTTAATTGTGTGAGCTAGTGGCATGGCTCGATCGGTCGGCGTCAGCGTACGTGTCCAATAATGTTAAAGTTTCTGTTTAGGTCACTAACTTGCCCTGTTTCCATATCATGGCCTTTATAACGCTGCTATATGGTGATTATTATCATTCTACCATGATTTAACCCCCTCATACCCTGCATTTTAAACATTTTTCTTAACATTTTTAGTTGCGTTTAGTTTTCTGTTTAGCTCAGAATTTCATGTTTAACTAAGTGTTTAGGTCAGCTGCTGTGCTCCTTCTCTTCCCATGGCACTTACATTCATCATACATGTTCCTCAGTATCATTGTTCCATGATTAACCCCTCATACTCTGCATTTTAAACATTTTTCTTGACATTTTTAGTTGCGTTCAGTTTTCTGTTTAGCTCGGAATTTCATGTTTAACTTAGTGTTTAGGTCAGTTGCTGTGCTCCTTCTCTTCCCATGGCACTTATATTCATCATTCATGTTCCTCAGTATCATTGTTCCATGATTAACCCCTCATACCCTGCATTTTAAACATTTTTCTTGACATTTTTAGTTGCGTATAGTTTTCTGTTTAGCTCGGAATTTCATGATAAACTTAGTGTTTAGGTCAGCTGGTGTGCTCCTTCTCTTCCCATGGCACTTATATTCATCATACATGTTCCTCAGTATCATTGTTCCATGATTAACCCCTCATACTCTGCATTTTAAACATTTTTCTTGACATTTTTAGTTGCGTTCAGTTTTCTGTTTAGCTCGGAATTTCATGTTTAACTTAGTGTTTAGGTCAGCTGGTGTGCTCCTTCTCTTCCCATGGCACTTATATTCATCATACATGTTCCTCAGTATCATTGTTCCATGATTAACCCCTCATACCCTGCATTTTAAACATTTTTCTTGACATTTTTAGTTGCGTTTAGTTTTCTGTTTAGCTCAGAATTTCATGTTCAACTTAGTGTTTATCTCATTTTCTGTGTTTTACTTTTAAGAGGTTGTGTTTAGGTCAGCTTTGTCGCATGTTAGGAGCCTGATTGATACAGTTCTTGTGTTTGCGAAAGTTACTATCAAAGAGGAATGTTGGTGAGCTATAGGGCGTTGGCGTCCTTTTTGTTTATATATTCATCCTTCTGAATTAGTAAGAATTTTGTCTTTTATAAATATTACATCTTCCTATAAGCTGGTAAAAAGAAATTCATTGAGAATGTTTAATTTGTCGTAAAAAAGATATCAGTTAATTATTGGGCAGAACAAGCATATTGGACATTTAACCAAAGTTTCCCCTTGAATTGACTCTGCTTTTTGGTCAATGATTTCTTCAGTTAATTTTCAATGAATTCAGCATTGAATCTATTTATAGCTGCTTCACAGAAGCTATGACAAGATTTGATGACATTTATTTTTAAAAATACACAGCAGGTCAAGAATTAAACTGCATTACCTGGTTTATTTTGCACATCAAGGGAGACAACTGAATGGAAAAATCAGCATAACACCCGCAGAGCTGCAGTTGCATTTAATTAGAGTGTATTTGACAACATTACTACTGAATATTTTCTCCTTGATGATGATCATGTTTGTGTGAAAAGAAAGTATAATTATATTATTTTAATTTGGAAATTTCTTTGTCAAGTATAGCCCCTCAGATATGTTCTATTCAGAAAAATAAGGGTTATTAGGGTCAGGACCTTTTCATTTAATAAACTGTTTAAACAGTTTAATAAACTGTTTTTACAGATTAATAAACAGTATTTACAGTTTAGTAAACTGTATTTACAGTTTATTGCGAGACTGTTCTTACAGATTATTACGATTACGAGACTGTTTTTACAGTTTATTACGAGACTGTTTTTACAGATTAATAAACTGTATTTACAGTTTAGTAAACTGTATTTACAGTTTAATACGAGACTGTTTTCACAGATTATTACGAGACTGTTTTTACAGTTTATTACGAGTCTGTTTTTACAGATTAATAAACTGTATTTACAGTTTAGTAAACTGTATTTACAGTTTATTACGAGACTGTTTTTACAGATTATTACGAGACTGTTTTTACAGTTTATTACGAGACTGTTTTTACAGATTAATAAACTGTATTTACAGTTTAGTAAACTGTATTTACAGTTTATTACGAGACTGTTTTTACAGATTATTATGAGACTGTTTTTACAGTTTATTACGAGACTGTTTTTACAGATTAATAAGCTGTTTTTACAGATTAGTAAATTGTATTTACAGATTATTAGGAGACTGTTTTTTCAGTTTATTAGAAGACTGTTTTTACAAATTAATTAGCCATTCGATTATTGGTTAGTAGTATAGCATGTACCCGATTACCCGGACTTTTGGGGAAGCTGCTAGTGTTAAATCCACATAGGAACCGGACTTTGTAGCAATTTTTCTGTGCGAAACTTCGGCGCCATCTGGCTAGATACGGCAAGTGGTATACGAACTGCATATATCGTATGCTATGATATGTATTGTGATATATGTAACCACAGGGCTATGGGTTTATTGTATGGGTATGTGGTAGAAAATTAACGGTGAAGGTGGGGTGTCTCGAAAAATAAATTGTCCGCGAAACGGTTGACTGTGGATGTCGTTACGGTATGATGCGCACCGTGACGCCAGAGAAACATTGACCGCTGTTGTTCTCTACTTTGCCGTCCGGTATGACGTTATTCGGGCCGGGGTGTGTCGGAGTTCTCGTACTGGACTGATATCGTTGTATAGTAAGGGTGGTATATGCCTCTCTAGGTATACTATTAGCCCTTGGCCTTGGTACTACTAATCGACCTTCATATTACCCTACAACTGGTATAAGTAGTACGTAATGCTAGGCAAACCAGTATTGTGGGGTGGGTTAATGCATGGTCGTCGTCTTGTGCGGTATTGAGAAATAGCACTTGGTGGTTTGGATTTGCAGTAGAGTATAGCCGTTGTATATCACTGTAGATCCCATCTTGTTGTATCAGCCCCTCGTTTGCATCGTACTATCCCATGACTGGTATAGGTAGTATGTAATTCTGGGACAGGCAGTATTGTAGGGTGGGTGGGGGTAATACATGGTCGCCTAGTGTGGAAGTATAGAGTGTACGCTCCACACCCTTACAGGTCCCATGTTAGCTCTTCGTGCTATTAATCCACCTTATGCTTCAAATTATCCTATGACTGGGAAAGATAGTACGTATTGTTAGGACAAGCGTTATTGTGGGTAGGGGTAGGGCCTGGTAGTTTAAAAAGGTAGTAGTGCCATTATCCACTCAGGACGGTGTGCTGGCTCACAGATGGTATAGGTATTACGTAATGCTAGGCCAAGCAGTATTGTTGGGTAGAGGTAATACATGTCTGTCTAGTCAGGTTGTGTAGGATGTGTTGTTGTTCCCCTGCTGGTTCAATCTCTGCCCTTGGTGCTAGTAATCGGTCTAATACTTCATATTATCCTATAACTGGTATAGGTAGAACATAACGCTAGGCCAAGCGCTTTTTGTGGGCGAGGGTAATGCCTTGTTGTGTAGTGCAGTAGAATAGTATGGACGGCATATACCCATTTTAGTTCCCATCTTAACCCTTGGAACACAGTCCACCAGGGACAATGTACTATCCCACATATGGTATAGGTAGTATGTAATGTAGTGTTGTGTGGTGTGGTGTGTGCTTGGTTTCCAGTCTCCTAGCAGGGCACGGATGGTCCTTTGACATTCTAAGATTTGGCCTAGAGGTCGTGATATGTGACAGTTAGTAAGTCTACAATAGTGCTTCAAGTCGGTAGTAATGGCACAACGATAGAAGAAGATTATAGTACAGAGGACTACAGAAGAAGCTAGTCATAGCCTGCAGTAGTGCTACAAGTCAAATAGTAATAGTACAAGGAACTAATGGTACAAAGCTTCGAGGGTGGTAGAAATTTTAGTATTGGTTGACTACGAACGAGGTTATAAACAGATGGCAAGGCTATCTGTGTAGGAACTGTGAGATGATCGACTCGTCGGAGGGGGGGGGGGGGGTGGTTCTGATGAGCACCAAAAACTCATGGTTTAGAAAGGTTGTCGTGTGATACATCATTTTAAAGGTCTCGACGCGTGTAATCCGATTATTTGGTATTTGCCAGGTCCCTAGGGGCTGAGGCTTAGAGGCATAAAAATAAAAACATTCATGTTTTAAAAAGGTTTGTTGTCATGTGATACATCATTTTAGCCCGAATATTTGGTTTTTGTGTCTCCTCAAGGGGTGGGACTGAGGGTTGGGACCTCAAACCCTAAATTTTAGAAAGGATGTCGTGTGATACATCATTTTAAAGGTCTCGATTTGAATATTCCGAATATGAAGTGCCCAACCCTCTCTGAGGGGGTGGGGCTGAGGGACATAAATTTAAGTTTTAGAAAGGTATTCGTGTCATATATCATTTTAAAGGTCTTGACTTAAATATATCGAATATGAAGTATCCGAACCTTCCCGAGGGGTGGGGCTGAGGGAAATTAAAAATACGTTTTAGAAAGGTAGTGATGTCACAATTCATTTTAAAGGTCTTGAGTCGAATATTTCGAATATGAAGTACCCGACCCTCATCGTGTGGGTGTGGTGGGGCAAGGTCGTAAAACCTTAGGCGATGCGAACGACACACTCTCCAACATGTGACAATGTGTGAAAACGTGTACTTTTTAGTGTTTTATCAAAGGATTTCATTGAATTGGCGGTGATGTCTCGTATGTGAAATAGTCCAAACTGACTGAAGTTGCAAAAAAACATATATTTTCCGTCGGTGTTTTCCAGTATCTCTTCGTCGTATGCGATTGGTTTGGTGAAGATCTCTCAGATGAGAAACATTTTCAACCGCACGATATCTTGGTTTATTCCAATCAGTCTGTCACAGACGAAAACAGCTTAAGGTAGTGCGCCTGTTCAACGGATGTGATTGATTCGACAGATTCGACGGAGATCTATCAAATGAGAAAGAGGAGATTTCCAACTGCGTGGCATGCTGCGTGGCATGCTGCGTGGCATTTAGTATGCAAGTGTATCTTACCGTTAACCTGCCTCGGCTCGACGGTGTTATTTGCCATAGTATTATCAGAGTTATGTCCTATTATAGAGTTGATATTTTTCGCAAATGTGTTTGTTTTTAGGTGACAACAATTAGGCGAAATGGTGTCATATTTTGTGTGCAAGTGAGTAGTAGCGTGTACCCGATCGACCCTGATAACCCGAACTTTTGCCGGAGCAGCTCGTGTTAAATTCCCATAGGAACCGGACTTTTGCCGGAGCATTTGTTCCTGAGGAAAACGTTGGTTCCATCCAGCTAGATCCGGCAAATGGTGTACTTGCAGCATATGTAATATACTGTGGTGTGTACAGTGATATACTTTAGGTATATATTATGGGTAAGTGGTGGGAAGATGATGGGAAAGTTGGGTTTTCTTGAAAGTTCTTTTTCGCGAAACGGTTGACGTTGCTATTGATGTCGTGACGTCATGATGCGCATTATTATTATTATTATAGAACGGCAGTACAGTATGGGCGATATATACCTCTGTGGCCCCCGCCCCTCCCCGAAAGCCATTGGTACTACAAATCGACTTAATGCTTTGTGCCATCCCATGACTGGGTTAGGTAGTATGTAATGCGGTGAAAGACGTTATTTTGGGGTGGGTGGATGTAATGCATGGTCGCCGAGTGTAGTAGTATAGGATGTACGCGTTGTACCACTACAAGGTCAATGTTAGCTCTTAGTACTATTATCCACCTGGTGTTATCCTATGACTGGTATAGGTATTATGTAATTCTAGGCCAAGCGGTATTGATGGTACAGGTAATGCCTGGCAGTTTAGAACGGTAGTATAACATGGGCGGTATATAACCCTGTAGGCTCCCTGTTAGTGCTTGGTACTATTAACCAACCGACTGGTTTATTTTATTATATGGCTGGTATAGGTAGTACGTTATAGTAGGTCAAGTAGTATTATGGGGTTGGGGTAATGTTTGGTAGCTTTGAACGGTAGTATAGCATAGACTGTATATACCCCTGTAGGTCTCTTGTTAGTCCTTGGTACTACTAATTTGCCAGATGCTTCATATTATCGAGCGGTACTGTGGGATGGGGTTAATGCCTGGTAGAACAGAAGGGCAGCAGAGTATGGTTGGTATATGCCCTGTAGGCCCATCTTAACCGTTGATAGAATTAACCTACCCAATATTTGGTGTCATCCTATCACTGGTAAGGTGGTACGTAACCCTAATTCTTCCTATCCTATTCCTACAAGTTCACTTGTTCTTGTTTCATTTATCCAGATCATCCAATCAGTTCACATTATGGAAGCTGATTAACCAATCATATTGCTTCATTTTCCGTAATTTATACTTATTCATACAAAGTTGTCTCCCTTGTGTATAACAAAAGCATATATCATTCCCAAAGCAAATAAGCTATCTACCGAGTGACTCGCACATACTGCTCGAACGACTCAAATCCCATCGAGCAAATGAGCCATATAATAAAACAAACCAATCGGTTGATTAATAGTACCAAACACTAACAAGGGGGCCTACGGGGGTATATATGTCAAGGTGATAGCTTGAATTTTCGATTTTGTTGTTTAAAAGTGTATATATTTTCAATAATCATTCTCACTGGGCTAAATATAAAGCATAATGATAAGGACATGGCGAACCCCGAAAACCGATTTGTCACTTAAACAGACCCGCAGTAATTCAAGCGCTGGTAATGAGGCATGCAATTTAATGTCCATTATGACGCATTTATTGAACGCTACATTGGCGGTCTGGATAAAACATTAAATGTAGTAAATCCAGTGTCATCCTGCAGTCGTTATCTGTGTAATTATGACCAGTTAATAGGTAATTATTGTAAATACAGAACATCGCACATGTTCTAGACACACACCCATATTATGCATCTAGTCCGTCACGAATGTCAGGATATACCGAAATGCAAGACTTAAAGGAACTTAAAAGCGAATATTAAATTAAGATAGATCTAAGCTACCACGTTCAAGAGAAGCAATTAAAATGAGAATTAATGTCCTGGCTATAGAAATAAAAATCGATCGGGGAAATTCCTTCCAGCCATTCCACTCTGAAGGTGTGTAAGGCTGTGGGTCGTTGAGAGTAGATGGGGATGTCCCATGCTTAGAGAAGGTGCCGCACCGGGGCGAAAGTATAGACACGCTGTGATGTAGGCGAGTCACAGAGCTCATATTTAGAATAGGAGCACCTATGTTTATCTCAGAATAATGTTCATACAGGCAAGCCTACTCTGCCTACGTACGTCTTGCCTTCTACAACAGATATGTCGTCTTCCTAAATACTAATAGTTCCCTGTGCTTCGTACTTCCTATTTCTGATCCTACATTCAGAAATGGCCACCGACTTGGCCGCGACGGAGAGTTTAGCCCCATTGGTGGCGACTGCTTGAGTGAAAAGAGTCCAGTAAAGTGACAAAAAGCTACTGACCGTGCGACGACAGTGTAAGAGTGACATTCCGTCACTTGTTAGAGGGAAGGCGACATACTAAAGTGACAATACGTTAGTGGCCGTGCGACTGCAGTTGTAGAGTGACATTCTGTCACATGTTGAGTACGAACGTCCTTTGAAGTGACAATAAGTTAGTGGCTGTGCGACGGCAGTGAAAGAGTGAAGTAAAGAGGCGACCAAAGAATAAGCACCAACGAGAAGGAAGGAAAACCAGCGAGAACAGATAATGCGGGCCCGCAAGTGACTCAAAAGTGTGGGGGTAGGGGTGATTAACGTTTATTCATTGGATTCCATGTAATTCACAAATTACCACATTTATTTATATGTACATGTATTAAATTTTTTGTTTCCAGTACACCACAATTGATTCATGCTTTTTGACGAAAAGTCACAAACCCTTTCGGGATAAGGACCGCCCCATCAAAAGTGAAACGGTCGGGTTCCTCAAGGTGAGACAGGTGAGACATACGTTCACGCATGGATTCAGGCAACATTCCTTGGTTCATATTCCACTCCCCTGCAATGTTGAGGCGATGGCGGTGAAATGTCTCTATCATAAAATGTTTATGAATCGCTTGCTCAAACGTTTGCTCAAACGTTTGACATGTTTCACTCTCTCTAAATATTGTAGTAATAGCTGCAAGATCTCTCTCTATCTCAGTACTTCACGAATCATTTGCTCGAAAGTTTTGTCATATTCCGCTCCCTGCAATGTCGAGGTGATAGCAGTTAGGTCACTCTATAACAGTATGTTCACGAATCACTTGCTGGAAAGGACTCTCATATTTCATTCTTCCGTAATGTCGAGGTGATAGCGGTGATATCTATATCCCAGTATGTTCACGAAACACTTGTTCGAAAGTTTTGTCATATTCCAATCTCTTGACATGTTGAGGTGATAGCACTTGGATCTCTCTATCACAGTGTGTTTATGAATCACTTCTGCGAATGGATTTCCATATTTCTTTCTTCCGTTATGTCGAGGCGATAACAGACGGATCTCTCTATCGCAGTACATTCACTTTCTGAATGTTTGTCTTATTCCAGTCCATTGAAATGTGGAAGTAGTCAGATCTGTATTGTGTCACAATACTTTCACGAATTTCTCTCGACAAAAAATATTCCTCTTTAATCGACTCGTAAACTTAATATTACATTCAAAAACGTTGATGAGTTCTTCGAGTAGTGTCGAGCTTCTCGAGAGGTTTCATCAGACACTTTAATACTTTCACTCATTTCATTTGGACTCTCTCTCGTTTAGCGTGATATGAAGCTACACTTCAGCATGCCACGCAGTTGAAAATCTCCCCTCTCTCTCATTTGCTAGATCTCCTTCGAATCTGTCGAATGACCCACACCCGTTGAACAAGCACACCACATAAAGTTGTATTCGTCTGCCACATACTGATTGGAATAAACCAAGATATCATGCGGTTGAAAATGTTTCTTATCTGAGAGATCCCTAGCAAACCAATCGCATCCGACGAAGAGAAACCGGAAAACACAGAGGGAAAAATACATGTTTTTTTGCATCTTCTGTCAATTTGGACTGTTTCACATACGAGACATCACCTCCAAATCAATGAAAACCTTTGATGAAACACTTAAAAAACAGCTAAAACAGTACACGGTTTCACACATTGTCATATGCTGAAGAGTGTGTCGTTTGCATTTGCACGACTACCTTTCTAAACCTTAAGTTTTGAAACCCACCCCACGGCTCCATCCCATCGGGAATGCTGGATACTCCACATTCGAAGTATTCAAGTCGAGACCTTTAAAATGATGTATCACACGCCTACCTTCCTAAAACTTGAGGTTTGGGGGCGCACCTTCGGCCCACCCACTCAGGGATGGTCGGATACTTTAAATGCGAAATATTCAAGTCGTGAACTTTCAAATGATGTATCACATGACTACCTGTCTAAAACATGGGGTTTGAGACCCCCACCCCTCAGCCCCCACCCTATCGGAGAGGGTCGGATACTTTATATTCAAAATATTCAAGTCGAGACCTTTAAAATGATGAATCACCCGACAACCTTTCTAAAACTTAAGTTTTGAGGCCCCATCCCTCAGCCCCCCCCCCCCCCCCGGGTAGACGCAAATACCAAATATTCGGATTACATGCGTCAAGTCCTTTAAAATGATGTATCACATGCCAACCTTTCTATAACTTGAATTTTATATACCCCCAGCAAACACCCTCCTCCCCCTCTCGGGGAGGGACAAATATCAAATATTCGGACTACACGCGTCTAGACCTTTAAAATGATGTATCGCTTGTCAGCCTTTCTAAAACATGAATTTCTTTATGCCCCTCAGGTCCACCCTCTCGGGGAGGGACAAATAACAAATATTCGGACTGCACGCATCGAGACCTTAAAATGATGTACCACACGAAACCTTTCAAAAATATGAGTTTTTTATGACCCTCAGACCCACCCCCGAGAAGAGTCGATCACCTCATTTAACCTTTACGCGCTGAAGCTCGAACACAGTTCCTAAACAGATAGCCTTGCCATCTGTTTCCGTCTTGTCTTCAACTTTCTGTTCTTTAACTTGCCTCGTTCGTAGTCATCCAATACTATAATCTTCTACCACCCTCGCAGCTTTGTACCATTAGTTTTTTGTACTATTACTATTTGACTTGTAGCACTTCTGCAGGCTTGCTAACTATCTCCAATTGATCGAACGACTAAAATCCCATCGAGCAAATAAGCCAGAGAGCAATGGGTCGAACGAGTGACTCCACAAACGACTCTTATTTTCAGCTCGGGAAAAAGTGGAGCCGAAGGCTAGAATTTTTTTCAAAAAGGGATTCCGTAGGGATTCAATAAAAGGTATTCTATAAGCGGAATTCCATAAGTGGGATTCCAAGCCCTATATAGCTCCTATAAGGTGGCCTTACCATCGGTTCAGCCATCCGTCCTATAACTAGCTTGTACTGTAGTACCGTATCCTATAATCTTCTTCTCCCCTTCTACCTTTACTGCTGATCTGAAGCACTACTGTAGGCTTGCTAACTGCCACATATTACCTCTACCCTAGGCCAAGTCTTAGAATGTCAAAGAACCATCCATACCCTGCTAGGAGACTAGAAACCAAGTATACACCACATAGCAGTACATTTCATACGACCTATACCATATATGGGATAGCACACCAGCCCAGGTGGATTGTTGATCCAATGGTTAAGATGGGACCTAAGTCGGTATATACCGCCCATACTATTCTACTGCACTACAGAAGTCATTACCCCCGCCCACAATAGCTCTTCTCCTAGCATTACGTTCCACCTATACCAGCCATAGGATAACATGAAGCATTAGGTCGATTACTAGTACCAAGGGAAAAGTTGAACCAACAGGGATATAAAAAACACGTCCTATACTTCCTAACTAGACAACAATGGATTACCCCTACTCAACAATACTACTTGGCCTATCATTACGCAATACCTGTACCATCTGTGGGTCAGCACACCGTCCTAGGTGGATAATGGTGCTGCTACCGTTCAAAACTACCAGGCCTTATCCCTGCCCACAATACTGGTTGTCCTAGCGATACGTATTATCTATACCAGTCAGGGGATAATTTGAAGCATTAGGTGGATTAATAGTACGAAGCTCTAACATGGGACCCCTAGGGTGAGGAGAGAACATCCCATACTGCCATGCTAGGCGACCATGCATTACCACCACCCACCCTACAATATCGCCTGGCCCAGCATTACATACTCCCTATATCAGTCATAGGACAGTACAAACAAATCGGCAGGTTGATACAACAAGGATTAAGATGAGATCTATAACGCTCATACTATACTGCAAATCCAAACCACCAAGGACTATTTCGCAATACCACACGAGACGACGACCATGCATTACCCCAACCCACAATACTGGTTAACCTAGTATTACGTACTACCTATATCAGTCATAGGATAGTACAAAGCAATCGGCAGACTGACACAACAAGGATTAAGATGGGATCTACAATGATATATAACGCCCATACTATACTGCACATCCAAACCACCAAGGACTATTTCGCAATACCGCACGAGACGATGACCATGCATTACCCCACCCGACAATACTGGTTAACCTAGCATTACATGCTATCTATACCAGTTGTAGGATAATATGAAGGTTGATTAGTAGTACCAGGGGCTAATAGTATACCAAAAGGGTTATATACCACCCTTACTATACTACGATATCAGTCCAGTACGAGAACCCCGAAACACCGTGACCCAAAAGATGTCATGCCACATTGTATATTGTTCAACAACAGCGGTTAACGTTTTCTGACGTCATGGTGCGCATAATGACGTCACGACGTCCATAGCAACGTCAACCATTTCGCGGGAATCTTTTTTCTCGAGAAACCCCACCTTCACCATTAATTTCCATCACACCCCACACTATATATCCATAGCCCTGTGTGTACATATATCACTGCACATATCATAGCATACTATATATGCAGTACGTACATCACGTGCAGAATCTGGTCAGGTTGCAACCCAAAAAGTCCGGTTCCTATGTGAATTTAACAAAAGCAGCTTCCCCAAAGGTCCGGGTAATAGCGCACGATCGGGTACATGCTATACTACTAACCAATAATCCAATGGCTAATTAATTTGTAAAAACAGTCTTCTAGTAAACTGTAAAAACAGTCTCGTAATAATCTGTAAAAATAGTCTCGTAATAAACTGTAAATACAATTTACTAAACTGTAAATACAGTTTATTAATCTGTAAAAACAGTCTCGTAATAAACTGTAAAAACAGTCTCGTAATAATCTGTAAAAACAGTCTCGTAATAAACTGTAAATACAGTTTCCTAAACGGTAAATACAGTTTATTAATTTGTAAAAACAGTCTCGTAATTACGGCAGCGTATTAGGGTCAGGATCTTTTCATTTAATAAACTGTTTATACAGTTTAATAAACTGTTTTTACAGATTAATAAACTGTATTTACAGTTTAGTAAACTGTATTTACAGTTTATTACGAGACTGTTTTTACAGTTTATTACGAGACTGTTTTAACAGTTTATTAGAAGACTGTTTTTACAGATTAATAAACTGTATTTACAGTTTAGTAAACTGTATTTACAGTTTATTACGAGACTGTTTTTACAGATTATTACGAGACTGTTTTTACAGTTTATTACGAGACTGTTTTTACAGATTAATAAACTGTATTTACAGTTTAGTAAACTGTATTTACAGTTTATTACGAGACTGTTTTTACAGATTATTACGAGACTGTTTTTACAGTTTATTACGAGACTGTTTTTACAGATTAATAAACTGTATTTACAGTTTAGTAAACTGTATTTACAGTTTATTACGAGACTGTTTTTACAGATTATTACGAGACTGTTTTTACAGTTTATTACGAGACTGTTTTTACAGTTTAATAAACTGTATTTACAGTTTATTACGAGACTGTTTTTACAGTTTATTAGAGGACTGTTTTTACAAATTAATTAGCCATTCGATTTTTGGTTAGTAGTATAGCATGTACCCGATCGTGCGATATTACCCGGACTTTTGGGGAAGCTGCTAGTGTTAAATCTTCATAGGAACCGGACTTTGTAGCAATTTTTCTGTGCGAAACTTCGGCGCCATCTGGCTAGATCCGGCAAGTGGTATACGAACTGCATATATCGTCTACAATAGTGCTTCAAGTCGGTAGTAATGGCACAACGATAGAAGAAGATTATAGTACAGAGGACTACAGAAGAAGCTGGTCGTAGCACAGAAAGCTGAAACCAATGGTAAGATCACCTGTATAGGAGCTATATAGGGCCTTGGAATCTCACTTATGGAATCCTACTTATAGAATACCTTTTATAGAATCATTGTGGAATCCCCTTTTGAAAACGTCTGGCCTTCAGCTCCACTTTTTGCAAGATGAGGATTAGAGTCGAATGTGGAGCCACTCGTTCGACCAATTACTCTATGGCTTATTTGCTCGATGGGATTCTAGTCGTTTGATCAATCGGAGATAGTTAGCAAGCCTGCAGTAGTGCTACAAGTCAAATAGTAATAGTACAAGGAACTAATGGTACAAAGCTTCGAGGGTGGTAGAAATTTTAGTATTGGTCGACTACGAACGAGGTTATAGGACAGGAAGTGGAAGACAATATGTAAACAGATGGCAAGGCTATCTGTGTAGGAACTGTGAGATGATCGACTCGTCGCGGGGGGGGGGGGGGGGGGAGGGGTTCTGATGAGCACCAAAAACTCGTGTTTTAGAAAGGATTGTCGTGTGATACATCATTTTAAAGGTCTCGACGCGTGTAATCCGATTATTTGGTATTTGCCAGGTCCCTAGGGACTGAGACCTAGGTGCATAAAAAAATTCAAGTTTTAAAAAGGTTTGTTGTCATGTGATACATCATTTTAGCCCGAATATTTGGTTTTTGTGTCTCCTCAAGGGGGTGGGACTGAGGGTTGGGACCTCAAACCCCAAATTTTAGAAAGGATGTCGGGTGATACAACATTTTAAAGGTCTCGATTTGAATATTCCGAATATGAAGTGCCCAACCCTCTCTGAAGAGGTGGGGGCTGAGGGGCAAAACAAATTTAAGTTTTAGAAAGGTATTCGTGTCATATATCATTTTAAAGGTCTTGACTTAAATATATCGAATATGAAGTATCCGACCCTTCCCGAGGGGTGGGGCTGAGGGAAATTAAAAATACGTTTTAGAAAGGTAGTGATGTCACAATTCATTTTAAAGGTCTTGGGTCGAATATTTCGAATATGAAGTATCCGACCCTCTTAGAGTGGGTGTGGTGGGGCAAGGTCGTAAAACCTTAAGCGATGCGAACGACACACTCTCCAACATGTGACAATGTGTGAAAACGTGTACTTTTTAGTGTTTTATCAAAGGATTTCATTGAATTGGCGGTGATGTCTCGTATGTGAAATAGTCCAAATTGACTGAAGTTGCAAAAAAACATATATTTTTCCGTCGGTGTTTTCCAGTATCTCTTCGTCGGATGCGATTGGTTTGGTGAAGATCTCTCAGATGAGAAACATTTTCAACCGCACGATATCTTGGTTTATTCCAATCAGTCTGTCACAGACGAAAACAGCTTTAGGTAGTGCGCTTTTCAACGGATCTGATTGATTCGACAGTTTCGACGGAGATCTATCAAATGAGAAAGAGGAGATTTCCAACTGCGTGGCATGCTGCGTGGCATCTAGTATGCAAGTGTATCTTACCGTTAACCTGCCTCGGCTCGACGGTGTTATTTGCCATAGTATTATCAGAGTTATGTCCTATTATAGAGTTGATATTTTTCGCAAATGTGTTTGTTTTTAGGTGACAACAATTAGGCGAAATGGTGTTATATTTGGTGTGCAAGTGAGTAGTATATAGTGTACCCGATCGACCCTGATAACCCGAACTTTTGCCGGAGCAGCTCGTGTTAAATTCCCATAGGAACCGGACTTTTGCCGAGCATTTTTTCCTGAGGAAA
Organism: Pictodentalium vernedei; assembly: GCA_031216915.1. NCBI lineage: Eukaryota > Metazoa > Mollusca > Scaphopoda > Dentaliida > Dentaliidae > Pictodentalium > Pictodentalium vernedei. The sequence goes on along the minus strand of CM062291.1, from coordinate 263,084,449 downwards.
ACGTTTGTTCCCTCCAGATAGATCCGGCAAATGGTGTACTTACAACATATGTAGTATACTGTGGTGTGTATAGTAATATACGTACACATTGGGCTTTGGGTATATATTATGTGTAAGCGGTGGGAAGATGATGGGAAAGTTGGGTTTTCTTGAAAGTTCTTTTTCGCGAAATGGTTGACGTTGCTATTGACGTATTTATTATTATTATTATTATAGAACGGCAGTACAGTGTGGGCGATATATACCTCTGTGGCCCCCGCCCCTCCGCGAAAGCCATTGGTACTACAAATCGACTTAATGCTTTGTGTCATCCCATTACTGGGTTAGCTAGAATGTAATGCGGTGGCAGACGTTATTTTGGGGTGGGTGGGTGTAATGCATGGTCGCCGAGTGTGTTATCCTATAGGATGTACGCGTTGTACCACTACAGGGCCAATGTTAGCTCTTAGTACTATTATCCACCTGGTGTTATCCTATGACTGGTATAGGTATTATGTAATTCTAGGCCAAGCGGTATTGATGGTACAGGTAATGCCTGGCAGTTTAGAACGGTAGTATAACATGGGCGGTATATAACCCTGTAGGCTCCCTGTTAGTGCTTGGTACTATTAACCAACCGACTGGTTTATTTTATTATATGGCTGGTATAGGTAGTACGTTATAGTAGGTCAAGTGGTATTATGGGGTTGAGGTAATGCTTGGTAGCTTAGAACGGTAGTATAGCATAGGCTGTATATACCCCTGTGGGTCTCTTGTTAGTCCTTGGTACTACTAATTCGCCAGATGCTTCATATTATCGAGCGGTATTGTGGGATGGGGTTAATGCCTGGTAGTACAGAAGGGCAGCAGAGTATGGTTGGTATATGCCCTGTGGGGCCATCTTAACCGTTGATAGAATTAACCTACCGAATATTTGGTGTCATCCTATCACTGGTGAGGTGGGACGTAATCCTAATTCTTCCTACCCTATTCCAATTATGGAAGCTGATTAACCAATCATATTGCTTCATTTTCCGTAATTTATACTTATTCATACAAAGTTGTCTCCCTTGTGCATAACAAAAGCATATATCATTCCCAAAGCAAATAAGCTATCGACCGAGTGACTCGCACATACTGCTCGAACGACTCAAATCCCATCGAGAAAATGAGCCATATAATAAAACAAACCAATCGGTTGGTTAATAGTACAAAGCACTAACAAGGGGGCCTACAGGGGTATATATGTCAAGGTGATAGCTTGAATTTTCGATTTTGTTGTTTAAAAGTGTATATATTTTCGATAATCATTCTCACTTGGCTAAATATAAAGCATAAGGATAAGGACATGGCGGACCCCGAAAACCGATTTGTCACTTAAACAGACCTGCAGTAATTCAAGCGCTGGTAATGAGGCATGCAATTTAATGTCCATTATGACGCATTTATTGAAAGCTACATGGGCGGTCTGGATAAAACATTAAATGTAGTAAATCCAGTGTCATCCTGCAGTCGTTATCTGTGTAATTATGACCAGTTAATAGGTAATTATTGTAAATACAGTACATCGCACATGTTCTAGACACATACCCATATTATGCATCTGGTCTGTCACGAATGTCAGGATATACCGAAATGCAAGACTTAAAGGAACTTAAAAGCGAATATTAAATTAAGATAGATCTAAGCGGCCAAGTTCAAGAGAAGCAATTAAAATGAGAATTAATGTTCTGGCTATCGAAATAAAAATCGATCGGGGAAATTCATTCCAGCCATTCCACTCTGAAGGTGTGTAAGGCTGTGGGTCGCTGAGAGTAGATGGGGATGTCCCATGCTTAGAGGAGGTGCCGCATCGGGGCGAAAGTATAGACACGTTGTGATGTAGGCGAGTCACGGAGCTCATATTTAGAATAGGAGCACCTATGTTTATCTCAGAATAATGTTCATACAGGCAAGCCTACTCTGCGTACGTACGTCTTGCCTTCTACAACAGATATGTCGTCTTCCTAAATACTAATAGTTCCCTGTGCTCCGTACTTCCTATTTCTGATCCTACATTCAGAAATGGCCACCGACTTGGCCGCGACGGAGAGTTTAGCCCCACTGTTGGCGACTGCTTGAGTGAAAAGCGTCCAGTCAAGTGACAAAACGCTACTGGCCGTGCGACGACAGTGTAAGAGTGACATTTCGTCACTTGTTAGAGGGAAAGCGACATACTAAAGTGACAATACGTTAGCGGCCGTGCGAGTGCAGTTGTATAGTGATATTCTGTCACATGTTGAGTAAGAACGTCCGTTAAAGTGACAATACGTTAGTGGCAGTACGACGGCTGTGAAAGAGTGAAGTAAAGAGGCGACCAAAGAACAAGCGCCAACGAGAAGGAAGGAAAACCAGCAAGAACAGAGAATGCGGGCCCGCAAGTGACTCAAAAACTGTGTGGGTAGGGGTGATTAACGTTTATTCATTTGATTTCATGTAAGTCACAAATTACCACATTTATTTATATGTATATGTATTAAAAATTTTGTTTCCAGTGAACCACAATTGATTCATGCTTTTTGACGAAAAGTCACATACCCTTTCGGGATAAGGATCGCCCCTGCAAAAGTGAAACGGTCGGGTTCCTCACGGTGAGACATACGTTCACGCACGGATTCAGGCAACATTCATTGTTTCATATTCCACTCCCCTGCAATGTCGAGGCGATAGCGGTGAGATGTCTATCATAAAATGTTTACGAATGACTTGCTCAAACGTTTGCTCAAACGTTTGTCATGTTTCACTCTCTCTAAATATTGTAGTAATAGCAGCAAGATCTCTCTCTATCTCAGTACGTTCACGAATCACTTGCTCGAAAGTTTTGTCATATCCCACTCCCCTGCAATATCGAGGTGATAGCAGTTGGATCACTCTATTACAGTATGTTCACGAATCACTTGCTGGAAAGTACTGTCAAATTTCGTTCTTCCGTAATGTCAAGGTGATAGCAGTAATATCTGTATCCCAGTATGTTCACGAATCACTCGTTCGAAAGTTTTGTCATATTCCAATCACCTGACATGTTGAGGTGATAGCACTTGGATCTCTCTATCACAGTGTGTTTATGAATCATCTCTGCGAAAGGATTTCCACATTTCATTCTTCCGTAATGTCGAGGCGATAACAGTAGGATCTCTCTATCGCAGTACATTCACTTGCTGAATGTTTGTCTTATTCCACTCCATTGAAATGTGGAAGTTGTCAGATCTGTATTGTGTCACAATACCTTCACGAATGTCTCTCGTCAAAAATTATTCCTCTTTAAACGACTCGTAAACTTAATATTACATTCAAAAACGTTGATGAGTTCTTCGACTAGTGTCGAGCTTCTGATCAACGAGTAAATTAGTTGTGTGCTATTGTTTTTAGAGGGTACGTGCAGCTTCCTCAAAATGTATTCGTGAAGACGTCGTGTTGGTGTTTTGGGTTTCCATCTCGAGAGGTTTCATCAGACACTTTAATGTATCATAATACTTTCACTCATTTCATTTGGACTCTCTCTCGTTTAGCGTGATATCAAGCTACACTGCAGCATGCCACGCAGTTGAAAATCTCCTCTCTCTCTCTCTCATTTGATAGATCTCCTTCGAATCTGTCGAATGACCCACACCCGTCGAACAAGCACACCACATAAAGCTGTATTCGTCTGCCACATACTGATTGGAATAAACCAAGATATCATGCGGTTGAAAATGTTTCTCATCTGAGAGATCTCTACGAAACCAATCGCATCCGATGAAGAGACACCGGAAAACACAGAGGGAAAAATACATGTTTGTCAGAGCAAGGCCAGCCTAAATATAGGGGCAAGGGGCCTCATATATAAAGATATTGTAAGTTCAAAAGATATTCCGCATCAAGGCGAAAAACCTACGTGAATTTCACTTCTCTGTGAAGCTGGGCATGGAAAAAACACACGTGGTGTATATCCAGCTTCATGGCAGGGACCCAGGGGAGAAACGGTATGTTAGATAAGGTCTAATCTCATTTAAGTTATACAGTAGTCGCGAGTCTTACGAGACGTAATCGGTTGGTGGCAGGATATCGTCACGGCCAATTGAGAAACGAGATTCTAAAAGATAGAAATGTCTGTCGTGTCGTCACCTGATCATTAGTATAGCAATGAGTGGCAGGAACGAATCGGTTCTCTCGACAAGTGAAATCACCGTTAAGTCACGCGCGAGATGACTTGTATTGATTCTGCCTCGATATACGTCATCTCTCACCGTTTTGGCAGATGGACAGATGAGCGTCTGTCCATCTGACAGTTTAGGGTAAAAAGGATATATATACCTTGAAGAGCAGAGCATTAGACACACACTTGGGGTCACACACACGTTGGTGAAGTCCAGGGCAGGCGGACTCTGTTTCCTGGCATAGGGGTACCTTCGATCACAGGACCCTGAAACGGCTGGAATCGCCAGACAGGGAATTCCACGATTGATTTAGCTTAAGGTTGATAGGCGGCTACAGTGCCAAATTCGTTGAGAAGGAAAACCCAAGGTGAAACGTTAAAGTTTAGATTGTCGAGTAGCAGGTATCAGCCTGCAATAGTCAGAAGTGCAGGTTAATTGTATTGTGCGTATTAACCCTTTGAAGCGTCAGACTGATTGCGTTGGGAGTAGTTTGTTTTGCTGTCGAAGCATCGTAATACCGACTGGAGATCGGTGTGAGTGACAATCTCGCCCTAGCACAAAAAGGGGCATTTGTGAATCGTGAATTCAACCAGGAACAGTGAACATTTCAATTGGACTTTCACGGAGGACTTCACGGAAGACTTTCAAAAGGCACATGAGGTATGAGTAGACAAAATCTGACCCAAATCAGAAGTAAGGTGGCTTTATAGATGACAAACATTGCTGGTCGGAACCCTCCGACAGCCAGAGGTACAGTTACGCGCAGACGTTGACATTTGAGCCTAAGCGGTGAAGCTCTTATGGCGAGCTCACGGTAATAACATTTCAGATTTGTGAAGCTCTTATGGCGAGCTCTCCGTAATATAATTTCAGATTTGTGAAGCTCTTATGGCGAGCTCACGGTAGTAACATTTCCAGTGTGTAGACTATAGTGCCAGCACAGGGCTATATAATGACTATATAATTGTTGAGAATTATTTAACCTTAGCAGCCCATTTTCTGTGAAAAGAATCGAATTGTTGATTGTTGAAATATTGAAACGGCTTTATTTTTATGTGTAAATAAAAGAATCGTTGTTACTTTAAATCATTCTTTCCATTATACAGCCTGAAGTGATTAAGAATCACACCTAACGGAAATCGAACCTATCTTAGACCAATATGGCAGAGGAGAAACGAACTCAGCTCCCAGCGCCGAGTTCGCGGCACTAGGATTCCGACTCTCCACGTCGGTCTAATTTTCCCGCAATTTCATCAGCGGGACAAAATAACCCCACGTCAGCCCAGGCCTTACGGGGCCTCAGGTGTCCTGACATGATTGGCGAGCGCTAACCAGGATATTTCTAAAAGGTAAAAAATGGCTATATGGAAATATTGTTTTATTTTAACGGCGGTTCTGTTTACGTTTTGACGCGTTCGGTCAGCTGATGCCGTTCAAGGGTTTAATATCGCAATGCAGTAGTCCCCAAGGGGATACTTAATAGCCACTATAACCGCGGTAGGTTTCAGAATATTTGGGGCGTTTAACTGCGTTAAATTACACAGGTAAATTAGGATTAATTGCCATATTTTTTTTCTTTCTTTCTTTTCCTTCTTCATTCTTTCTGACGAGTGTTGAAGATAGAAAGAAAAAATCAAAATGGATCTTGTTACACCCCTCGCCCAACTGGTATCATTAGGCAAGGAAATGGGGCTTGAGGGGGCCGAACTTCAGAAGTTTGTTAAAGATGAGCAGAAACGTGAAGCCAAGGAAATTGCCTTAAGTAATGGGGCGAGGGAGAGAGAAGCCCAATTAGAACGAGAGCGTGAGAAAGACGCAAGAGAGGCGATGGAGAGAGAGGCCCAAGCAGCAAGAGAGCGCGAGAAAGAGGAGAGAGAGGCGAGGGAAAAGGAAGCCCAATTAGATAGGGAGGCAAAAGAGAGAGAGATTCAATTAGCAAATGAGGTGAGAGAGAGGGAAGCCCAATTAGCAAGGGAGGCAAGGGAGGCAGAACGAGAGCTCGAACAACAGAGGCACGAGAGAGAATTAGAGCTCCTCAGAGCAAGGGCCGATGTGGAGAATGAAGTTCGGCGCTCAGGGGATGGGAGTGCAGGGGTAGCAATTCATGCCCCACGCCCCCACCTCGTTCATTTTAATGAAAACACAGATGACTTGGACTCGTACTTGGAGAGGTTCGAGCGTTTTGCCTCCAGTCAAATGTGGCTAGAAGACACATGGGCTATATGCTTGAGCCCTTTGTTGTCAGGTAAAGCCCTCGAGACTTATACGAGTACGCCTCCTGCCTCCTACACTTCTTAACGGATACAGTGAGCTGAAGAATGCCATCCTTCGGAGATACCAGCTCACTGAAGAAGGATTCTGGACCAAGTTCCGAGAAATTAAGCAGGAGAAGGGAGAAACAGTACCTCAGTATTTTGCCCGAGCTAGGCGGTACTTTGACCGCTGGACTGATCTCGCAGAAGTGAATGAGTCTTTTGGAGCCCTACGAGATCTATTTCTCCGAGAGCAGTTTTTAACTACATCCTCCAAGGAATTGGGCCTGTTCATCAAGGAAAGGGGTCCGCCCACCTATGATGAGATGGCAACTGTGGCAGAACGCTACATCGAGGCCCACAGGGGGAGTGTAAACGCACCCAAATCGGCTAGGGGTGGGCAAACAGGTTGGCAATGACACCCGTAAGGCAACACCACCCCAATCCGCCTGTGTCGCAGGCCAGCCGGAATGGGAACGCCCCCAAAGACACAACTTGTTTTATCTGCAACAAGCGGGGTCATATTGCCAGGGACTGCTGGCAGAAGCAGGTTAGGACCACTGGGAACATTAGACCACCTCAGCAGGGGGCCGGGGACGCAGCACCAAGGGCTTGGAAGCAAGGTGACCGCGTAGATCCAGGGCAAAGCAGACAGACGGCAGCGTTCTGTCAAACTATCGGTCCAGAACACAGTCCCATCCGGGAATGTATACAAAAGGGAGAATTAAGGCTGGAAGGCGGGGAGGTTGTCCCGATAATAAGTGGCATGTGTGAGAGGCTCACAACTTCGCAGGCGAAGGTTAATATGCCAGTGTACCAAGGGTACGTGGGACAAAGGGAGATCCGTCTGCTCCGGGATTCTGGGTGCTCCTCTGTAGCGGTTAGAAGGCAACTCGTTGACAACAAGCAATTGTTGGGTCGTGACCATTTGTGTATTTTGATAGATGGGACCGCTAGAAGGTTCCCCATCGCGAGGATAACTGTGGATACCCCATTTTATTGTGGCGAAGTGGAAGCCATGTGCATTGAATCGCCTGTCTATGACCTGGTCATAGGTAATATCCCAGGGGTGACGGCAAACCCTGATAAGTTGTGGTCCAGGGATAGTGGGCCAAGTGAGGGCCCAACGAGGGCAAAGGAAGTTCAAGTCGGTGGGCAAGGACCCCCGGCGGTTGCACTCGGTAACGTACCGAGTAAGGAAGGGAAGGTTCCCAGGGGGAACCAATCCGATGGTCCAGGGGATGGCCCCTACACGACGAAATGTCGGAAAATTTCAGGAGGGACGACTCCTGTCCAATTAGGGAGAAGGGGCCGCAGGCGGTCCAGGCTAAACGCCAAACAGCCAGGGAACCCAATGGGGTCATTGAGGAAAGACCCTCAAGCAAATTTATGTGGGGGAGTTGAGCGCCCAAGAAGTCGGTGTCACCCGTGTGGAGAGGGGAGGCCAGACCCACGCAAATGGCTGGGCAAACTTCCCCAGAATTGAGAGGGCACGGGTCAACACAAGTCGAGGGTGTTAAAGTGGATGGGACCGCTAAGGTGGGCGCCCAGGGGGCCGAGGAAAGGGTCCACAAACCACAGGAGAAGCATCCTAGGTGGCGGAGTCCACGCAGTGAGTGCCGGGGGCGTACAGCGCCCAAGGTGTGCAAGAAGTCGTCGCAATGGACCGGGGGTCGACCGCACAAGGGCCAAGGGCGGCCAGTGTCGTTCGAACGAAGGTAACCACCGGGACGAGTGAGCCTGGGGGATATAGCGCCAAGGGAAGCTCTTGGGAATGGGTATGGGGACCCTGGTGGAATACCCGTAGAAATAACGGGGCGAGAAGTAGGGGTGTCAAGGGTTACCCAAGGGGATACTGGGAACCGGGCCACTACCAATGGTTGGTGGTTATAAAGAAGCAATAGTTGGGTGGCTGTGGGCCTGGTGTCTGGGACGGGGGCTCCAGTCGCAGATATTTTTGTGGATGAGGTGATGAGTTTCGTAAACCCGGTGTTAAGGCCCGGAAGAAACTTTTTTATTTTAATATTATTATTGCTCTGACTGCTGACTAGAGTTGGTTGTGAGTGCGAATGTGAGATACACTGCCTCGTCCGTCGCGAGTGTGCGTGGACGGGGGCCTGTGTGTCGAGTTTTGTAAGTGTGGGATGCACAAACCCGGTGTTAAAGCCCGGGGAAACCGCGCTTGTTTTTATTGACGAGAGTTTGTTGGGAATGTGAGGCACACTAACCTCGTCTGTCGCAAAGGCGCGGTCGGGAAATCTGTGTGTTGAATGTGTGAGTGTGTGAGGCACAATTTTAATCCCCTGGTTGAGCTTTGCGAGGGTGAGGCTCAACATAATGCAGGGGTCGTTTGCCCCTTCACAAGACATAGGGGAATGGGAGGTGAAGTTGCACTCCGTTGGAATTAACCCATCTGACGCAAAGGCGCGGACGGTGTTACTCGTCGGAGTGAGTGCCAAGTGAACTGTTTGCAAAATGGGCGAATGTGTATAAAAATATGTATGTTTAGGTGTAAATATATAGTATTAGAGAGAGAGAGAGAGTGCTGCAAATCTAAGGATAAGGCTACTCTCCATATGTAAACCCGCAAGACGGGAGCATGTGGTGGCGTGTGTGTCGTGGGAATCGACATGGCCGACGCATGAGCCCGGTCATGAGCCCCACGACCACTAGGGTACAGTTTTGTAGTCTTGAACATGATGGGTAGATTGTAAAAAGGTGTGAGAGGCGAGCGTGCGTGGCTTTGCCCCTTGTGATTTAAGAGATACACAGGGTGTTTCTCTCGGGAAAGGAAACCAGGAACAGTGAACATTTCAACAGGACTTTCACGGACGACTTTCAAAAGGCACATGAGGTATGAGTAGACAATATCTGACCCAAATCAGAAGTACGGTGGCTTTATAGATGACAAACATTGCTGGTCGGTACCCTCCGACAGCCAGAGGTATAGTTACGCGCAGACGTTGATATTTGAGCCTAAGCGGGTGAAGCTCTTATGGCGAGCTCACGATAATAACATTTCAGATTTGTGAAGCTCTTATGGCGAGCTCTCCGTAATATAATTTCAGATTTGTGAAGCCTTATGGCGAGCTCATGGAAGTAACATTTCCAGTGTGTAGACTATAGTGCCAGCACAGGGCTATAGCATGACTATATAATTGTTGAGAATTATTTAACCCTAGCAGCCCATTTTCTGTGAAAAGAATCGAATTGTTGATTGTTGAAATATTGAAACGGCTTTATTTTTATGTGTAAATAAAAGAATCGTTGTTACTTTAAATCATTCTTTCCATTACACAGCCTGAAGTGATTAGGAATCACAGCTAACGGAAATCGAACCTACCTTAGGCCAATATGGCAGAGGAGAAACGAAATCACAGCGCCGGTCGAACTCAGCTCCCAGCGCTGAGTTCGCGGCACTAGGATTCCGACTCTCTACGTCGGTCTAATTTTCCCGCAATTTCATCAGCGGGACTAAATAACCCCACGTCAGCCCAGGCCTTACGGGGCCTCAGGTGTCCTGACAATGTTTTTGCATCTTCTGTCAATTTGGACTGTTTCACATACGAGACATCACCTCCAAATCAATGAAATCCTTTGATGAAACACTTAAAAAAACAGCTAAAACAGTACACGGTTTCACACATTGTCACATGCTGAAGAGTGTGTCGTTCGCATTTGCACGACTACCTTTCTAAACCCTAAGTTTTGAAACCCACCCCTCGGTTCCATCCCATCGGGAATGCTGGATACTTCATATCGGAAGTATTCAAGTCGAGACCTTTAAAATGATGTATCACACGCCTACCGTCCTAAAACTTAAGTTTTGAGGCCGCACCTTCGGCCCCCACCCACTCAGGGATGGTCGGATACTTCAAATGCGAAATATTCATGTCGTGAACTTTAAAATGATGTATCACATGACTACCTTTCTAAAACATGGGGTTTGAGCCCCCCACCCCTCAGCCCCACCCTATCGGGGAGGGTCGGATACTTTATATTCAAAATATTCAAGTCGAGACCTTAAAATGATGAATCACCCGACAACCTTTCTAAAACTTAAGTTTTGAGGACCCACCCCAGAGCCCCCTCGGATAGACGCAAAATACCAAATATTCGGACTACATGCGTCAAGACCTTTAAAATGATGTATCACATGCCAACCCTTCTATAACTTGAATTTTATATGCCCCCAGCAAACTCCCCCTCCCACCCCTCTTGGGGATGGAAAAATACCAAATATTCGGACCACACGCGTCTAGACCTTTAAAATGATGTATCGCTTGTCAACCTTTCTAACACTTCAGCCCCATCCTCTCGGGGAGGGACAAATAACAAATATTCGGACCACACGCATTGAGACCTTAAAATGATGTATCACACGAAACCTTTCTAAAATATGAGTTTTTGATGACCCTCAGACCCACCCCCGAGAAGAGTCGATCACCTCATTTAACCTTTACGCGCTGAAGCTCGAACACAGTTCCTAAACAGATAGCCTTGCCATCTGTTTCCATCTTGTCTTCAACTTTCTGTTCTTTAACTTGCCTCGTTCGTAGTCATCCAATACTATAATCTTCTACCACCCTCGCAGCTTTGTACCATTAGTTTTTTGTACTATTACTATTTGACTTGTAGCACTTCTGCAGGCTTGCTAACTATCTCCAATTGAACGAACGACTAAAATCCCATCGAGCAAATAAGCCACAGAGTAATGAGTCGAACGAGTGCATCCACATTCGACTCTTATCTTCAGCTCAGGAAAAAGTGGAGCGGAAAGCTAGACTTTTTCAAAAAGGGATTCCGTAGGGATTCAATAAAAGGTATTCTATAAGCGGGATTCCATAAGTGAGATTCCAAGCCCTATATAGCTCCTATAAGGTGGTCTTACCATCGGTTCCAGCCTTCCGTCCTATGACTAGCTTGTACTGTAGTACCGTATCCTATAATCTTCTTCTCCCCTTCTACCATTACTGCTGATTTGAAGCACTACTCTAGGCTTGCTAACTGCCACATATTACCTCTACCCTAGGCCAAGTCTTAGAATGTCAAAGAACCATCCATACCCTGCTAGGAGACTGGAAACCAAGCATACACCACACAGCAGTACATTTCATACAACCTATACCATATATAGGATAGCACACCAGCCCAGGTGGATTGTTGTTCCAATGGTTAAGATGGGACCTAAGTCGGTATATACCGCCCATACTATTCTACTGCACTACAGAAGACATTACCCCCGCCCACAATAGCTCTTCTCCTAGCATTACGTTCCACCTATACCAGCCATAGGATAACATGAAGCATTAGGTCGATTACTAGTACCAAGGGAAAAGTTGAACCAACAGGGATATAAAAAAACGTCCTTTACTTCCTAACAAGACAACAATGCATTACCCCTACTCAACAATACTGCTTGGTCTATCATTACGCAATACCTGTACCACCTGTGGGTCAGCACACCGTCCTAGGTAGATAATGGTGCTGCTACCGTTCTAAACTACCAGGCCTTACCCCTACCCACAATACTGGTTGTTCTAGCGATACGTACTATCTATACCAGTCAGAGGATAATCTGAAGCATTAGGTGGATTAATAGTTCGAAGGGCTAACATGGGACCCCTAGGGTGAGGAGCGAACATCCCATACTGCCATACTAGGCGACCATGCATTACCACCACCCACCCAACAATACCGCCTGGCCCAGCATTACATACTCCCTATATCAGTCATAGGACAGTACAAAGCAATCGGCAGGTTGATACAACAAGGATTAAGATGGGATCTATAAGGCTCATACTATACTACAAATCCAAACCACCAAGGACTATTTCGCAATACCACACGAGACGACGACCATGCATTACCCCAACCCACAATACTGACTAACCTAGCATTACGTACTACCTATATCAGTCATAGGATAGTACAAAGAAATCGGCAGGCTGATACAACAAGGATTAAGATGGGATCTACAATGATATATTACGCCCATACTATACTGAAAATCCAAATCACCAAGGACTATTTCGCAATACCGCACGAGACGATGACAAAGCATTACCCCACCCGACAATACTGGTTAACCTAGCATTACGTGCTATCTATACCAGTTGTAGGATAATATGAAGGTTGATTAGTACTACCAAGGGCTAATAGTATACCTAAAGGGGTATATAACACCCTTACTATACTACGATATCAGTCAAGTACGAGAACCCCGACACACCCTGACCCTAAGATGTCATACCACATTGTATATGGTTCAGCAACAGCGGTCAACGTTTTCTGACGTCATGGTCGCATAATGACGTCACGACGTCCATAGCAACGTCAACCATTTCGCGGGAACTTTTTTCTCGAGAAACACAACCTTCCCCATTAATTTCCATCATACCCCACACTATATATCCATAGCCCTGTGTGTACATATATCACTGCACATGTCATAGCATACTATAAATGCAGTACGTACATCGCGTGCAGGATTTGGTCAGGTTGCAACCCAAAAAGTCCGGTTCCTATGTGAATTTAACAATAGCAGCTTCCCCAAAAGTCCGGGTAATAGCGCACGATCGGGTACATGCTATACTACTAACCAAAAATCGAATGGCTAATTAATTTGTAAAAACAGTCTTCTAATAAACTGTAAAAACAGTCTCCTAATAATCTGTAATCTGTAAATACAGTTTACTAATCTGTAAAAACAGCTTATTAATCTGTAAAAACAGTCTCGTAATAATCTGTAAAAACAGTCTCGTAATAACTGTAAATACAGTTTATTAATCTGTAAAAACAGTCTCGTAATAAACTGTAAAAACAGTCTCGTAATAATCTGTAAAAACAGTCTCGTAATAAACTGTAAATACAGTTTACTAAACTGTAAATACAGTTTATTAATCTGTAAAAACAGTTTATTAAACTGTTTAAACAGTTTATTAAATGAAAAGGTCCTGACCCTAATACGCTGCCGTAGTTATCAACAAACGAGGAGAGAAATTTCAACTGGAAAAGAATTAATGGTGTCAAGAAATGCAGTTTCTTGGATTTTCACACACAGACATTCAAGTACTTTTTTCGACCTCCAACCACCCCCAACCCCTTCAAATTCAACAAACCATCCCCTTTTGCTTTCTGGAATATTCAATATTTATTCGAAAACTGAATAAAATGCTGCAACAATATTTGAGACAATATAGTTTTTGTCCAGACTACTTAGTTTGGAGATTACTATGGAATTCCTGGACCGACATTCGAGATACGACATACGAGATATGACATACGAGATAAGATTGCAACGGTCAGACTAAAATGTGTACTTCCGCGTTGGAAAAAAAGTGTAGTCGGGTATTAAATTATCATTTTCTCATTTATTTGTTGATTGTTTTCTGTGAAATTTGGAAAGTATACTCCGGGGGCTATACGTAATATATTTGCGAAACGACAAGTTTGTAAGATGTTATTTTACTATGTTAGAAGACATTTTCTCTTTCAAACACACTAAAAAGTGTAGCTGACTAGGTTCACCTAAAATTCCAGAACCGCACAGAACCCCCTCTAATTTACATATTTGCGCAGTGTTTTATGATGAAATATGTTTATTTTATGTAATAATCGTTACAGTAATAATCGTTACATCCCTTCGGTCGTTAGATAAACAGTATTTTGTTTGGTACCGGCACATAGAACACATTGGAACTCAGGGGACGATATTTGCTCTTATTTTATTTTTCTCAAGTTATTTCATTTAATTATTGGACTATTTAATTTATAACAGCAAAATATGATTGATTACAGTCAACATCTTGCTTGGTGAGGTGATCACTTAAGGGCGGGGTGTTTATGTATAGGTTGCCCGCAAGTTGTGTTTACGGTAACAGGTCGATCCGGCCTCAAAGACGATCCGTCCCCAGCGATCAGCCAAGCGCCAAGCAAATGCCGACACAGATCATGGGGTGCAAGACACTCCCCCTAACAATCCCCCCCCCCCCCCGTCATTTCCCCCCAAATTGGTCATTTCCCCCAAAGTAGTCCCCCCCCCCAAAAAAAAAGTAGTCATTTCCCCCAAAGTAGTCACCCCCTCCCCAAAGTAGTCCTCCCTCATGTTTTTTTTTCATTCTTTCTTGAAAAAAAAACACGTCTGCAATGTTTGTTTGCAGCAAGTAAATTCTAGAAGGGTTAAATGATTAAACATTATTTAATTAAATTACTGCACAGAAAGCAGTGTGGAAAAGTGTTCGGGAATGGACAAATTGGTGGAGGTGGGGATGACCGAGTCTTTGTAAGATTGTGACCGGGAATAACAAATCTGGGGGGAAATGACCAATTTGGGGGGGGGGGGGATAACAGGTGAAAGTGTCTGACATTCAGACCATGTATGAATTTGGATGCTAAAAGAAACTGAAAATGGAATATTTTTCTCCGGCAGCGGCGTGCAAATGTCATTTAAAGGGTGGGTTTAGCGAATTTTGAGCGGTTCTGGTTTTTAGGAGAAAAATACTAAATCCCAGAACCCCCCAGAGCCGCCAAGACAAAGGCAACTATAAGAATGAATTTGCTTCTATTCTTCTTTCCTGTTACGATTATTGCATAAAATGAACGTATTTCATCGTAAAACACTGCGCAAGTGTAATTTAGAGGGGGGTTCTGGGCGGGGGGGGGGGGGGTCTGGTGGGTTCTGGTATTTAGGAGCTTACGCTGTGTTGACACAGCGAGGCGGGCTGATTATCCTAATAACTTATTACATTGTGTACAGTTTAACATGTGAATAATATTACAGTAACAACCGACCGTGGAGGATGAATAAGAACTAAATGTGTGTGGTGTGGGGGTGGGGGTAGATTTTCCACCAGGCCAGGTGTGGCGGGACTTAAACTTCTACCATCGCCGAGCCCAAACAAACGGGAGCCCTCTCTGTCTCTCTCTCTCTCTCTTGGAGTCTCCATCGCATTGAGGCATTGATTATTGACGAACGGAAATGGTTTTAGCGCCCCGAAAGGGGCAGAGGCGGGACGCGGGACCAACGCTCGCCTCCCTTGAAGTGGGTGACCACTTCTAGGGATGGAGCGGAGGATGTTCAGGATCCATAGAGGTGACTGTTTCCATAACGGTTCTAGTTTCCACAGAGGTTATTGGGGTGCTGGTCATTAAAAAGAAACCATGTCTGTGTACCTGCTAAAAGAAGAAGGCAGAATTAGTTTGGTATACAGAGAATTAAAAATTTTGAGATTTACCATTTACCTCTTACCAGTATTAATTATTTGATTATTTTTAGGCGGTCAGTTATTAATGTTTTTAGCGGAGTTGGTGAGGACAGCCCTTCCTAGTAGAAGGTCAGTAGTATGTAATGTTCTTTTGAGCCATCATTTGGGGGACCCCGGTTGGGGACCCCGGAAGTGTTGTCATGTCTCGTGACCCAGTGGCACTATGTTGTGTTGTCATGGTAACCCGCGTGAGCGGCCATGTTGTGACGTAATCCCATAGTGATACGTGATGTTAGTGCGCATGCGCAGCGCGTGTTGTTAAGGTGATACATGTTTCCGTCGTCCATTTTCTATACTCGAGGCCGCCATCTTGGTTTCCCATAATCGTACAGAGTTATCTCCCTTCTATATAATAAAAGCCTATATCCAATGGAAATATCCCCGGGAATCCCAAAATATAGGTATCCTCAAAACACGGAATCCAAATTTTACAGAGTCGGATAGGAATCCCATTTTACAGAATCCCTTTTTAAGAACACCTTTCTCGAAAACGCCTATGGAATCCCTTTTGGTCGTATGTGCCTATGAGCTAGGGCAGATTGTGTCACATTGTGCTTTTTCACATAAGCACAGATGACAAAAAGGGATTCTCCAGAAGGTATCCTAGATAGGTATCCTCAATTAATACAATACCAGGCCATAGGTATTCTCAAATACCCGTATGTGCCTATGTGCTAGGGCACATTGTGTCACATTGTGCCTTTTCACAAAGACACATATCGGCAAATAAAGCATGTGCCTATGTGCTAGGGCACATTGTGTCACATTGTGTTTTTTCACCTAAGCACATATAACAAAAAAGGGGTGCCGAAGGTCATATGTTTTTCAAAAAAGGGGTGCCGAAACTGGGATGCCCGGGGATACTGATTGCCATTGGATATAGGCTTTTATTATACAGAAGGGAGATAACTCTGTACGATTATGGGAAATCAAGCAATCTGATTGGTTAGTTATATAAATGATCTAGATAAATGAAACAACAAGAGTACTTGGAACAGGGTCAGAACTAAAAAGAATAGACCAGAATAGCTAAATATAGTAATAATAAGGTAACTCTTCAGACTGATAGGCTCTTCTACGCTATTGGAGTATACTCCAGGACAACGGAACATGGCCAGGTAGATGCAAACTATTGCACATATAGATAGAAGCAGAGAATTATGAAAGAATTCGAAATAGTACAACTTGTCGGGTTGTTTGTGGTAATTCGTGACACTCGGATTCAATCGAACACACCCCAGGAGACCCATCGGTACTATAGCACTACGTGCTAAGCCGATAAAATGGGAAATCCGTATCAAATAAAGTCAATTTCGGTGATTTCGGGTGGATTTTGGTGATTTGGAGGGATTTTCGGGTTGTTTGTGGTGATTAGATTTACTTCGATTCAATCGAACATACCCTCCGAACATACACCGGCCCATTGCAAAAAAAATGGGTAACATAGCAACCACGTGCTACCATAGAAACCAAGATGGCGGCCTCCAGTATACAAAATGAACGACGGAAACACGTATAACCTTAAGAACACGCGCTGCGCATGCGCACTAACACCAAGTATCACTATGGGGATGACGTAACAACATGGCCGCTCACGCGGGTTACCATGACAACACAACATGGCGCCACTGGGTCGCGTGACATGACGTCACTTCCGGGGTCCCCCACCGGGGTCCTCCAAATGATGGCTCAAAACCACATTACATACTACTACGGTCACAGCTTTCGCCGTTTTCACGGCCTATTAGTTCACCTTCCCTTTACCATTATTCTCGCTTCATGGGTACTGGGTCTTGCTGACTTTCATATTTTAAGACGTTTAATTTTTAGTGTTTTCGTAGAGTTTGTAAAGACAGCCCTTCCTGGTAGAACGTCACAGCTTTCGCCGTTTTCACTGCCTGTTATTTCACCTTCCAAAATCGTCGGTTCGCGAGTACTTGATCTTGATGACTTTCATATTTTAAGACGTTTGATTTTTAGTTTTTAGTTGAGTTGGTGAAGACAGCCCTTCCTGGTAGAAGGACACAGCTTTCGCCGTTTTCACTGACTGTGAGTTCACCTTCTCCTTCCCGGTTTGATTTCAGTATTTTCGGTTTTTGAAAATTTGGGCTGCATTGGTGGACTTTAAGAATTGGTCATTGTCGAGTTTTTAGGTTTTTGGCGGCTGCCGCAGGTGACCTTGAGTTCGGATAGTAGCTGGCTGTGGGCTAGCCTGATGTGGATTTAGCAGCGAGAGAGTGGAGGCGCTCTTTCGTTATTGGAATATCCTTTCTTTCATGGAGTGTTTTGATGGGAGTATCCCACGGGGCTCGGAGAACGGCAATATGCGCGTGATTTGGGACTTTTTGGATCTTGGAGTTTTCCCACATTAGTTTGGTTAATGTTAGTTAAGATTATGGCCCCATACTCGAGTACTGGGCGTATAAAAAACTTTGTATAGATTAAGTAGGCTACTCTGGTTGGCTCCCTAGGATGTTCCTCGAATCATTTTTAGCTCAACTTTGGCGAAGCCAAATTTGAGCTTATGCCATGGCCAGTCGTCCGTCTGTCCGTCCGTCTGTCCGTCAACAATTCAATACTGCTCGGGCTAGAGGCCATATTTATGAACCGATCTTTACGAAACTTCTTGGGCACCTTTGGCATCACCGTGGGATGAGAACGGGTGTTTTTGGGTGTGGTCCGAAATTCAAGATTGCCACCAGCAGCCACTTTGTACCAAAATTAGTGCAATCAGTCTTTTGTACAGAACTTCTGTATGAAAGTTCTGATTTGAATAAATTTCTGTATGAATGTTTAGTAACATGGAATACATCACATATAGTACGGGGTTTTTTCTCGTGCAGAAATTATGCAAATTAGATGAACTTTGATTTATTCAGTGCTACTTATACACTGTAAGTGCACATGTCAATACGGCTCGGGCAAGAGGATGTATTTATCAACCGATCTTCACGAAACTTCTTGGATACCTTTGTTATCACCTTGGGACGAGAACGACTGTTTCTGGGTGCGGTCCAAAATTCAAGATGGCTGCCAGTGGCCATTTTGTACCGAAATTAGGTCCAATCAGGTTTTTGTCACAACTTCTATACAGCTCGTATTTATGAACTGATCTTCACGAAACTTCTTGGGTACCTTTGTTTTCACCTTGGGACAGGAACGAGTGTGTTTTGGGGTGCCTTTGTTATCACTGTGTTATGAGAACAAATATTTTGGGGTTCAGTCAGACCCACTCTGGAACTCAAAGATTTCTTTTCTAGTTTAGCATCTGACACTCACCCACCTTTACAATACTTTACCTATACATTTGTTACAGGCTACGGTCAGTATTTATGTACAGACCGTTACAATACTTTATATGACCTTTGTTATCAGGTCATTACCAAGATGTTTGTCATTGCTGTGTCACATACTATAAATGTACATGTCTTAACAAGTTGAGCTACAGTGTCAATGACACTTTCATTATTAAGTTAATGCGTTTTGTCGCTTTGTTGGCAATGTCGCTGGTGTGTTTATTAAAGGCTAGGTTTTGGTCGATGGTGAGTTCGGGGAGGATTTTGTCCTTTAGTTTTAGATTGAAATCGCGATTCTTTTTCTTGCGCGTGAACGTTATTCTTTAGGTTTTGCTGACGTTCAGCTTGATTCTCCTCCATTTGGCACACCATACCTCAATGTCGTCCAGAGCGCGTTGGGGGGGGGGGGGGGGGGAATTTGAAACTAAGTTGGCGGTATTGGTAGAGTTAGGTTAAACATATTTTTATTTGCCAAACAAATAAGTTGCAAATTGGGATTGGAGGGCAAGTGCTTTCCACTTAGTAGTGCTTCCACTTAGTAGTGCTTTCCACTAAGTTGGTTGAGTCCCAGAAGCCCTTATCGTCCGCTAACTAAGAGATTTGAACGCGATCCTCGGAGATTGTGAGATCATTAACGTAGATGATGTATAGTAGGGGGGCTTAAGGCGGATCCTTGGGGTGCCCGCTTCCAGTGGGACGCTGTCGGACATTTCGCTGTTTACTCTGACTTTTATTTCTCGGTCGTTGAGGAAAGAGGAGAGTAATCTCAATAGTTTTATTGGGAGTTTCATTTTGGATAGCTTGTAGCGCATTCCACTGTGCCACACGGAATCGAACTCTTTTTCTATCTCTAATAAGACTGCCGCGCCAATTTGTTGGTTGTTTATCGCGGCTTTCATTTGGTGGACTAGGCGGTAGACATGTTCAATGCCTTTTTTTGCGGTTTCTATATGCTCTTTGCCATTTATTGAAGAAGTCAGTTTCTTCGAGGTGATCCCTCAGTCGATTGGAAATGATTCTTTCGAATACCTTGCCAATGCAACTGAGACGACTAATTGGGCGGTAGCTTGCCGGATCGGAGATGTCTTTGTCTGGTTTCGGTATCGTGACACCGATGGCTCTTTTCCAGCATTTTGGAAAGTGGCAATAGGTGATGCATGCATTGAATAGCTTGTTGAGTTTATCAATTAAAGAGTTTGGGCTCTGTTTAAGAATTTTGTAATTGACTTGTCTTCTCCGGGTGAAGAGTAATTTTTGCATGTTCTGATAACATTGATGATTTCGTCATTTGAGATGGGGTGACGAGGTCATCGTCGTTCTCTTCTTCTGGATCGGTATCAAATTTGGGATCACGGTAGATATCAGGTGTGTGTAGGTTTTCTGTTGGTTTTTTTTTGGGGGGGGAGGTGTTTTTCCCCCTCTAATCACCCCGTCATCTGTTCCCCCTGAAGGCAGACCAGATGGCCAATACTCAGCATCCACTCTCCCTTATAGGCTGATGGATGACTCCCAGCTTTCAAAAACACATATTGGTGGATTTTTTCCTTTTTGTAACCGTTAAGGGTAATATGCTGGGGCTAATCCCAAACCAGCAATTGTTTGGGTTTCTTTTTCTTTTTTTTAAATAACCACCAAACTGCGGTTTCAGTATTACCATAAATTTGCCCACTTGTCTTAGCAAACACAGAGCAGAGCTCTTGTAATTATGCAAATTTCTAGCCACTTTTCAGTTCGAAGTTCTCGGGGATCTCAACCCACTATCCTACTGCCAGTCGCACACTCAAACTTAATAAGATTATTGGCTCTCGCCCCCGACTCTCGTGGATTTATAAGCAAATAAAGCTACAAAACAAATAAAGTTATTAGGGTCGCAAGGGATTTCAATCCCACATCGCCCCTGTGCGCCTTCGGCGTGCAGAAACGTTTCATTCTTCAACTTTAAATTAATGCTCATACAAATGACATAATGTCGGACTGCCAAATTGTTCGACGTGGTAGAGGTACATACACACATTTTACCATTGTTCATTTACCATTGTCCAAGCTTGGACCCAAAGTTCGTAATATAATTTTTGGGTTTGGAACCGTCGTACAAAGGAACTTTTTTCGAGTTCATTCACAATAAACTATGAATTTCAGGTAATCGTTTTATATTTCTTTTCCTTCAAAATACCCCCTGATACACATTTTTGCAGAAAAACCCTAAAAATAAATGGGTTATATAGTAATTTTAATAAAATTCGTCCTGTTGGGATTCGGCTTGTTGGGATGACCATTTTCGACATTCGTCTTGTTGGGATTCGGCCAGTTTGGGAATAAACCGTTTTCACGAGTTCGTGCAGCCTCAGCATAAGATTTTGGACTGCTGCCCTCTTCTGATGCTGTAGCTACTGAACCCATGGATTCCCTGTCAGTTATTTTTCCAACTTCATGGTTACTAACGTTATTGTTTTCCTCACTTGAGAAAATGCCTTCAGAGGGAGCTAGGACCTTTGTTGGGCGGTCAGCTTTCTGGGACAGAGTGAATTTCTGCCACGACTTGAATCTCTTTAGCTGGAGACCCAGGAGATAGCGGAGATGGCATAGAAAAAGAGTTTCTGAACATCTTTGCTATTTCGTCATCTTTGACCTTCAACGTTTCCTTCATCTCATCATCTTTGGCCTTTAACTCTCCCCTTAGCTCAGCAATCTGTGCTATTAATCCCCCTAACTGCTTTAAGAATGATTCATTAATCCCCTCCGACTCCTTATTCATCCCCCCCCCAACCCCCGAACTTTTATTAAGACTGCCAGCACTAACCTTATTTCCCGTAGATTATCTTCTTGCAGCTTTCTCTCTCTCCTTTTTATTTTTTCTTTCTTTTCCTCTCTTTTCTTTCCTGAATGCTAAGGGTGGATGACTTCATCCCTTATAAAAAGTACCATGGTAAACCATGGTAAATCCCAAAATACACCAGGGTATTTTGGGATTTACCATGGTTTACCATGGTACTTTTTTATAAGGGATATATTGCGACATTTTTATTTCCTGGGTGATTTAATATTAGTGCTAATGTGTTTATGTGTTTGACTCTTTTTAATTTTCCAGAATATGATAGTAATCACTTTCCTGGAAAAACTGATGAAAATCTTAAGTTGTTGACTAGTTGACAGTAAGGTGCTAATTGACCAGTAACCAGAACCAGAACAATTACTGACAATCTATCAATCCCAATTTATACTACAGGAAACCGTAACCGCGCTCTCACCCCTTCTGTCTTCATGTGAGGCAATAGGAAAGCTAGGTCTATGTGATGCAAGTAAAATAAAATAAAGTTAACCGGGTCGCAAGGGATTTTGAAATCCCACATCGTCCCTGCGCGCCTTCGGTGCGCTAAAACCTTTCATTCATTCATTCTTTCATTCATCGCAACCGATTTGTGAAACAGAGAGTGAAATTGTGAGGGCGCACGGGAGAGAGAGAGAGAGAGAGAGAGAGAGAGAGAGAGAGAGAGAGAGAGGGGGGGGGGGGGGGGTATGTGAACGTGTAACTACCCACCACGGACATTTAACATAATCTTATGTGAAATAATTTTATTATTCTCTTACTCTTGTACTTTACTCCATATAAATGGAAAAAAGTAATGCAAGAAAATGTATCAATCAAATCTACACCTCACAAATCTCCCTCCTCATAATCATAAAAAGAACCAAGACAATCAGCCCGCCTAGCTGTGTCAACACAGCGAAAGCTAATTAATAAGCTAACACGGCACCGAGTCAGATACACTTTTTAGTGTGTTTGAAAGAGAAAATGTCTTTTAACATCCTAAAATAACATTGTACAAACTTCTCTTTTGGCATATATATTTCGTATCATCCCTTAAGTATACTTTCCAAATTTCATAGAAAACAACCAACAAATAAATGAGAAAATGATAATTTAATTCCCGACTACACTTTTTTCTCCGACACGGACTACACTTTTTAGATATCTCGTATCTCGTATGTCGTATCTCGTATGTCGTTTCTCGTATGTCATATCTCGTATCTCGTATGTCGTATGTCGGTTCGTGTCCCGTATCTCGTATCTCGAATGTCGGTCCAGGATTTCCATAGATTACATCACTTCCGAATGCCATTTTTCATGACTGATAACTCTCACTGAATTTTTATACCCCAACTTCAGAGAAGTGGGGGTCATATTGTCCATGCCCTGTACGTATGTCCATTCATCCATTCATCCATCTGTCTGTCTAGGCATCTGTCTATCCATCCATCCATTCATCCGTCGGTCCGTAAATCTTGTGCATTCAACTACTCCTACATTTTTAACCGATTTTGATCAAATGTCTCAAATTATGTCTAACAAGTGGACAGGTGCGTATTTTAAAATTTTTCTTCAGTGACAGGTTAAACTTACATTTATTATGGATTTTCAAATGTGATTCTTGAGTGAGCAACTCCTTCTACATTATTAACTGATTTTGATGAAACTTCTTGATTGAACATGGCCACTAATGAGTGAACATGCGCATATTTCTAAATTTCCCATCTGTGATGATTTTTACCAGGTTATCTCCTTTTCAACTTAGAAGATTTAATATAGATTTGTATATGAGAGTTTCATGTGTGCAACTCTTCCTTCATTAATGAACCAATTTTGATCAAACTTTTCAAACATTATGACTAACAAGCGGACATGTGCATTTTCTAAACTTTTGGATCCGCGACAATATTTTAACCAGGTTATCTCCCATGAACTTAGATTTATTATGGATTTCAAATGTGATTCTTGTGTATGCAACTCTGCATATTTCCAAATTTTCTGTCTGTGGTGATTTTTATGCAGTTATCTCTCCTTCTACTTAGAATATTTAATATAGATTTGTACACAAGAGATTTTTAGGTTAAGAAAGCCTAGAGAAATCCCATTGACCACAGTGCTAACCTTTCACTCTCTGTACAACAAATCAAGTTGTTTTGAACAAAAAATCCACAAAGTACATCATCTCTTGAAAGTATTAAACTGGAAAAAATATATGTTGCCATATCTCAATTCAGTTTAAATTTCGAATTTTCACTACTGCCGTATGATCTTGCACTGAATGACCTTGACACTTTTTTCCCATACCTCTTAGTTTTGAGAGATTCTCACACATTCCGGCACACAATTACAAACAAACTTTTTAATCTTTCCTAAAGTAGACAAAACAAATTTTTAATTAATGGTTTCAAAGCCAGCTGATATTGAACCAATCAGCCAATCTGCCCTATTTAATCCTACTCACAACTTTAATTTAGCTTCTAATAACCTAAAGAGATACCAAAGTTGATTAAAATATCTGTAATTTGTAATTTAATTTCAAAATAAAATACTGCCATGTTGATTCCAATCATTTTTTTTTAAAAATTCATTGTCTTTTTCTCTGACCTCACAGCATTTCATTTAACCCACCCTGTTTTTTGAGTAAAAAAAAATTCTGAGACATTTTCAGCCTTTCACTCATTATAATTAATCCTAGTAAAAAACATCATCGAAAAGACTTTCTTCAAATTGACATCATTTTGTATCAATACATTTATAGATCAGCCTCATGAGTACCTCAAGACCCAATTATTCTAAAAAAAGACTTGAGTGCTACAATATTTTAACCCCTTCATTTTTCTCAAAATAAAGATGAAAAAACATACTTTTCCTTCCACAAATGTTTGTACATAGCACATATTTGCAAGGCAAAAACACCATGTGAGAGAAGCACACCTTGACTCCAAATACCCATATAATTTGAGTGGAAAACAGAAACAAAGCAACAAGCATGGGTTGCTATTTGCCCCCTACCATACTAAGCAATTCACTGAAAAAGCCAACCGCAGTGCACTTGAGTCCTTCCATGATAGTTTTAGTGGCAGAAGTTTATAGGGTTTCCAGATGCATAACTTACTGAGATAAGAAGCATCTTAGAAATCAATAAATCACACATATATTTTATCTTGTCACTGGCAGGGTGACCTCCAAGTGGAAAATTCCCTTGTTGATGTATTGCAAAGACATAAAAAGCTCCAAATGCACCCTTCCCAAATGGAATATTTTTTTGACACTGCAGGAATTAGGCAAATCAACCACATGACTCCTTGTATTATACTCATGGATGCCAGGACCTGAATTCAAAATAAGGAGCAGAAACAAATTGGGTGGGGGGTGAGCAGAATAATAAAATCTTACAGATGAATCCAGATATAAGTTTTAGAGGTCATACAAATACATAGAGTGGCACAACACTTTTTTCCCCACCTGATAATGATAACTACTGACCCAGTCTAGTTACTGCTAACCCTTTCCCCACCTCAGCCTATCTCCACTTGTTTCACCTTTTAAAAAAAAAATAGTTGTTGAACCCTCTTAGAATCAAGAAAGGTGCTGATTTCAGAGAGATTCAACAACATATTTTTACTGGAATACACCCGAAACATTAATCTTAGGAGTGGTTAGGTATTTCTATTTACTGATTTATGATATAATATGCCATACTGTCTACTACAGCATAACATTAATTTAACAAAAAGCAAATCTTTACGAGACTATTTGGTAAAACTAATAATGACCGAGAAACCAGTCACAGAGACAAGAGAAAAATTCAATTTCCAGGCATATGTTTTTATTTTGGGAGAATTCCCTCTTTGTAAGGAACATTGTACTCATGACAGACTCAGCTTGTATGGAGACAGAAAGACTTCTGCTGAATCTTTTGGGGTGAAAAGAGGATTGAATTTTATACAGTGTGAATGCTGACATGGCAAAAAGTGAAAAAAAATGAAGTTACCTATGGTGTCATGATTTTCAATTCAAGAAAAACCTTCCGGCATAGTTATTGGATTCTGTTAATCAGAACACTTCAAGGCTGAAGGTGGTTGCTCAAAAATAACTGGAATAGGTTTCCAATTGTCTATTAATCAAAGGGAGGTAATCCATTTTCAGTTCTTTTTAAATAGAAAGGAAATTGAGCTGTTACATCATGAAAAATTCAAGTAACTCCATACCTACACTGCTCACATGAAGTGAAAACCTATTGTACACCCCATTAACACAACATTTAATTCATTTCACATGATTAATCAGGCTATTTCACATTTGATTCGCTAACTGAGGAGCCCAAAAGAAGAATAGTCTCCATTCTGTGGAGTCTCTGAAGCCTTGGCATGGCAGAAATCACATTTTTAGCACATTTATATGGATAGAAGGGGGTTAAAATGTCAGAATGAAAGAAAAGAGACTTGCAGTAATTAAATGTGGAGTGAGGGCTTAGGTGACAGGTGGAAAAACATGACAAATTTTATTAATTGTGTTTCAAGGTGGCAAAACAGTTTATTTAAACGCTACCAGGTATAGGATTAAACAGATTCGTTCTGCAGAAATGGCTGTTTTTGTCACCATTAATTAAGCTATTCTACCATGCAGTTGCCCCAAACAACTGGAAATTCACCAACTAGCCAGCCAAACAATCTTTCCTCCCATCTCAGATCATGTTTATTTTGCAAGCATTTTATGCATGGCAGGACAACAAAACAGACACTGTCTCATGATAATTGGGCCTCCCACACCTTCAAAATAGCATTTTCCCAAAACTTTCAACCATATTACAGACCCAAAACACTTGAATTGTAAAATTAACAAGCCTGAGATATTTAAAAACAAAGCAATATCATGAAATATCCCTCAAGAACAGTTGCAAGGAAATACTCCTTTTGATTAAGAAAGCCTAAAAAAATCCCATTGACCACAGTGCTAACATTTCACTCTCTGTACAACAAACAAAGTTGTTTTGAAAAAAAAATACCTATACATCCACAAAGTACATCAACTCTTGAAAATATTAAACTGGAAAAAAATATATGTTGCCGCATCTCAATTCAGTTTAAATTTCGAATTTTCACTACTACCATATGATCTTGCACTGAATGACCTTGACACTTTTTTCCCATACCTCATATTTTTGAGAGATTCTCACACATTCCGGCACACAATTAACAAACAAACTTTTTAATCTTTCCCAAAGTAGACAAAACAAATTTTTAATTTATGGTTTCAAAGTCAACTGATATTGAACCAATATCAGCCAATCTGCCCTATTTAATCCTACTCACAACTTTGGGTGTCAAATGCGCTGATTTACGTGTTCACTTATTTAGGCTCTCATAACCTTTGTGTGTGGAACACCTCTAACAAGTGGGCATATTGCATATTCAAAATTTTGTGATATGTGACAATTTTAACCAGGTTATCTCCCATGAACTAAGATTTATTATTGGTTTTTCAAGCTCAACATTCAGAAGTGCATTCTAGTTAGCCAGAAGTGGGAGTATTAATCGCCTTTACTGATAGTTCTAGTTTAGTACAGTTATAGCTTTAAGCCATATTGATTCAAATCTAACTTAGTTTAACCTCCTTCACACTGATGTCAAAATATCACAATTTCAAGCTGCAAATTTTTCCATAATACAAAGAGGGACTCAACCAACTCAGTCGTGTTTTACAGAGCTCAATGAGCTCTGTTAACTCTTTACCTAATGAATTGGCCGCATCCACGTAATATGCAAATTCAGAAGTTGAAAAAATATTAATTTTCAGAAAATTACAACAAAACTATATCATGTAAATTTACCCTCTGTGAACCTCAATCTGAATCAGGGTCTCAAAACTAAACAGAAAGAGGTACCCAGAAGATAAATTGGCCCACTATATGGGATAACATCGTCAAATTCACCCTCTTGGGACCTCATTCTGCAAATGTCTGACTGCTTATTTTCAGGCCTGGGGGAGTCACATGATATGGTTTTGTTGCAATATTTTGAAAAGTTTGAAAAAATAATATTTAAAATCATAAATTTTGATACTGTCTGCATTGGGTAAATGGTTAAACAAGATTGAATGGGTTAAATGATTTTGTGCCTAATAATGCAGGTACAGACATTTTGCTTCCTAACACATGACTGATGAAATGGATCTTCAGAAGGTATTACAGATATGACACCCCCTACACACTCTCCTGGCATTTATACCCCCTTTATTGTGATCTGCTTCTCCTTCCAGGCTCTTGCATCCCATAAGGTGATCTGTTGAGCATCTTGAGCCACAAGCAGCAATGACCTTGTTCTTGTTCAATGAATATCTCTTGGCAAAAGTAATGTTATGAGACACTGATTTAGGACCAACTGGGAAGCATTAGTGGCAAGGGGAATGGGCTTAGTCAATGGGCCTAGAGCCAGCCTAGTGGAAACTCTGATATATATTTTCAGAACAAAGTCAACACAATGATTTGTTCAATTCCCGCCACCCTTAACCATTTACCTTACACAACTGGTAGACATCACATAATAAATTTATGAGCAACTAAAAAATTCCATTTTCTGTCGCACAGTGTAGAGTATGATGCTTCAGTGGAACAAATTCAATGAGCTTATTCCAATGAGGGATTGCAAGTTATGTTTCTGAGGCAAAAATTGAAAAAAATAATAACATTGTCTAGGCTCTCTCCCATAAATTATAACAAGGCAAAGATATGTGAACAATTTAGCACTCTCCCGTTTAATTAACAAATATGGAATATATATCTGTTCTGTTATATTTAATCACTTTTTTTCGAAAAATAAATACTGTCCTCATAATATTTGAATTATATTCTACAGAACAAAGCGAACTGGATGTTTACGAAACAAATATAATAAATAGAAACTGTATTTTAATCATGCTCTGTCGCAAACACATGCAAATAAATATCCATCAATCAAAAAAGGTAAAATTTTGAAGTCTCACAGTCCCCGTGAGAGCCCCAGGAAGTGAAGCAGTGCTTGTTTACTGTGGTAAACAAGCTTCATTTTACTGGTTCATTAAATTAAGAGAACAAAACAGATCTTTTGAAAGGGCTTAGAAAAAAAATCTTCACACTGTGTTTGTATGTGTGTACCTGCATACTGCTAGCTGTACCCCCGGAAATGTGGGAACCCTGAGAAGTGAAGCAGTGTTTGTTTAAACAAGCTCTCTTTTACTGGTAAACAAGGCCTGGGGTGGTGGTCCTCTAAATTGGTCAACATGGGTATAAATGATTGACTGGACTTTACTTTATATCCATGTTGCGGTCATGATTAACTATTGTGTAGAAATATGTGACCTTAAACGTTTACCAATAAGTAAATAAATAAATTAATAAAGTCACACGGTTTCATATTAACTTCAGAAGATATGGTAAGCCAATAAAAAAGTTCACTGAGGGGGTTAAATTTTAATGAGAGATTGTCTGAGAACCAAACCTTTTTTGTTTTGGCCTAAATATTCAATCCCTTATACTCTGTTTATAAGAACACTAAGTGATTTGTCAAACAGGAGATCATTAATTCAATTGTCATTTTATCACCTGGAATATAAAAAATTAGCAAAATTCTGGTTAACTGATTATGCATGTTAAATGAATATTTTGCTGGTGAAGTTGGTACAGTGGAGCCCACTTAATTGGATATCTCTTGACTGAATAACCCTGTTAATTGAATATAATTTCGCAACACAAAACCATTTATCATACCTCCAGTACAAATTGGACCTGTTAATTGAATATAGGTTACAGAGTAAACTCCTGTTAATTGAATAAAAAAATCTTGTAACCTGTCGAAAAATTACCCTGACTTTCCCCAATTTTCCTTTGCCCTATTTGGCCTCAGTACATCCATTACAGGTATTTAATCTATTATTCTTGTTTGACTGAGCTCATGGAGCTCTGTCAAATAAGATACAATAGAATAAATGCTAAATTTATCTCTAGAATACAGGAAAGTGACACAATCCCTGTTAATTGAATGCTCCTGTTAATTGAATAATTTTCATTGGCAAAGTGGCTATTCAATTAACAGGGTTCAACTGTATCTCATTAACAAAGTTTCAATGTACCATAAAATATATAAATAAGCAGATTGGAAAATCATCATGTTAGTGAAGGTTCAAAATGCCAGTAAATAATAACTTACAGGAACAAAAAATACAAAAGAGCTTAAACGACAAGAGTTAGATAAGACACACTCAGTACCAAAGTCACCATTAGATGTGGCCACGGTTTTCAAGTTTTGCAGATAGATGCATAACACAGAAAGGTTGCTCCTATTGCCAAATCAAGATCAAAGGTACAATGTTAGGAGGTGCTGATTGTCATTATGTCATTCAATAAGGTGCATCCCAAATGTGCTCAAATTGGTGATCTCAGATGATACAACTGATTGCTTGATAGACCAGGGTGCACATTGGGTTTCTGGAGGCAGTGTGTTTATGAGTGTTAAACTGGAAAAATAGTGTGTGTGTGTGGGGGGGGGGGGGGGGGGGGGGGCAACAAGGCTTTAGCAACAGTAGCAGTGATGCAGCTCTGACATAAGCATTTATTTCAAATATTAATGTGAGGGGAGTCATATTGTCATTCAGAACTCAATCATTCTTGATGAGTGCATTATGATTACAAACAAACAAAGTTATGTTCTATTATGCTTGCTTCTGCCACCTCCAAAATGTTGATTCATCCAATCATAACCATCATTTTTTCTTCTTGCATCTATACTGCAACTATTCCTCACAAAAAAAACTGACAGAGAACTACTCAATAGAGTATGAGAGAGCTTGAATCTCAAATTATCCCTTATGACAATTGTTTAGCCTGACCGGTTTCATTTTATGTGAACTTCATCAGAGGCAAACAACTGCTTGATAGCAATGCCTATGTATACTTCTCTCCTGATGGGTGCCATTTTAGCGGGTGCAAGTTTAACGGGTGCAATACTGGTGGCGGGTGCAGAACCATGTGTTGGCGTGGCAGGAGTTATTTACTCTGACACTGAACACCCCCATACAGTTGACCACCGTCAGAGAATAGAAATCAAATGGATTTTCACTCCCAAAACACTTCCACCAACAAGGATAGAACAGGAAGGACTTTTAGTGTATTGTTTATAAAAAAAAACTGACTCAAAGAAGTTGGCCCAATCACAGAACATTTGTTTTAATGGTGGAGAGCTAAATTATTTTTGGTAGCGAAAATTTGTTTGCATGGCTTTGCCTTGTTACAGACACACCCACAGAATATGCCTTCAAGTTGATATACCTGCACTTCTGAATGAATCCGAAATATGGGCTTCCAGCATTTAACCAGTTGACCCCTTACCAAACATGAAAGGCAGACAACATTTGAAAACAAAATTCTTGAATAACTAAGTTTTTTCATTTTTTTAATCAAAAACAGATTATGACCCCTCACCAGAATGACACCATGTGCTCATTCCAATGAGGGGGGCATAATCTAGTTTTTTGAGACAAAAATGAAAAAATAATTAAACTTGGTGATTTTTGTGAATAGCATTGGCTGTTTTTTCTTATTATGTTTCTTAAAGGGTTAAAGAAGAAAAGCAATTGATGTGCAAACCAATGAGAAAACTGTGTATTGCTCCTATAATCGAGTCACTTACAATCTGTACTACATTCAATAAGTCTCATATGCTTAATGTACTATAATGACCAGAAGAGTTTGATGACATGCTACCACGAAGGTGCTTTGAATGAACTGGAAACCAGCTCCATCTACAGACAGTCTTCTTAGCTTTATCCGCCCAAGTTTTTCAGAGAGATAAAAATAGCACTCATCCAGTTAATTAGTCCTGAATACTTCCTCTTTGATGAAGGAAACTTATCAGTTAACTGTTATGCTTGGTTGACACCAATGTCAGAAGCGTAGATTGAGTGCTATTGTTCAGATGTAGGTGTCAAAGGTCTGTAACCAACCTAGGCGATCTAGAGGAATAGCAAGTTGAGTGTTGGTGCAGTTTTACCCCACTGTTCATAGAAAATGCTGCATTCTGCGAGTTCTGACATAATGTCCCTTGTGCATTCAGAATGTAGCATTTTGTATTGTAAATTTATTCATGTTCTAATTTTAACCCTCTTCACATTAATGTTGAAAAATTTAACTTTTGACCCGGAAATGTTTCTCCTAATGGTATCACAGATCTAAATATTTTCCTATAGACCACCATCATACCGTTCAGGTGAAAAAAAATATGATCGCATAACTTTAATTTTGGCATTCAAATATCTTTGTCAAGTACACCCCTTCTGACAACGTTTTCTGACCCGAAAACAGGGGGTCATGCAACAAATAAGAGAGAAAAAATGACACGAGGGGAAGTACCGGTCACATGCACATATTTTTCAGGGAATTCCCAACAAAACACACAAAATGTAAATTGTATTTTTAGGCCCAAAAGTCATCAAATAATCCTCTTTTTTTTATCAGGAATATTCAACAATAATTCAAGATGTCAATAGAATGTTTCAGATGTTTATTGAAATATATTTTCCCAAGGCTGTTTATTTTTAGAGATTGCATCATTTCTGAGTGCAACATTTCAAGTTGGATAACTCTAATTCAGATATTTAGTTCAGCGATACATATAATTACCCTCAACCCTACCAAAGAGACACTTTACCACTTCCATGAGATAAAAGAGTCATTTCTGGATTAGAATCCAACTTTTGGCTTCTGCTGAGTCAAAAACGTGGGAAATTTGCTCTTTTAAGAAAAAGTTTCCAAACTTTGTCAAATGGGCTTAAAAACTGTTCTTGCCGCCAAAAGATTTTTCTAGCCTGTTACCTGATAAATTAGCTGAGAGGGATGAGAATTTCCAGCTTTCTTTTAAAACTACCCTGATCCCAAAATAAAATTAAAATCTACATCAACACACAATATTTTTGGAAAAACTCTGTCTCATTTAACCATACTGCAAGCAAAACAGTGTCCCAACCCCCATGAAACAATATGAATGTCAGTTTTGTTTCAAAAACTGGGGATTCAACTATATATTTCACCAATATAAAAGGACTCTGCCATTTTATTCTAACAACTGATGTCAAATTTTCTTCTACCTACTGATGTGGTAAAATATAGCCCTGAATAGGAACTCCCAGTATGCCCCTTGTCATCAAAGTCTATGATGTAATTCATAAATTAATTGATATTGACCCAAAACAAACCTACTGTGATATTAAATTTCCCATTTGTGATAGTTTCTAAATCACATTCTGGCTTCTGAAGACATTTCACATTGTGTTTGATGAATTTTTTGCAATTTTTGTAAAGAAACAGCCTTAGTTTTCTCAGTTAAGGCACATAGAGTCATTGGTATGGCACTGGCAAAACATAAAACAGTGCTATTTACCAAAAGAGGACCAGTACCTGCTACTGTGGTATCCCATAACACTGTTAAAATGCCTAAAACCATCAAATAGTGATTCTATAGTGCTATGCTTGTTTTGCAAGTTCCCATAAGTGTACTTTCGCAACTTTTGTTTTAATCCCCACAGACACCCATTCTGACAAAAAGAGTGAAATTGTAAAATTGTAGAAAAGATGTTTCCAAAGAGGATGAATCAGACATTTGCTTCAAGAATATAATGGTCTTTGATGTTTAATATATTTGTGTGTGTGTGGAGGAGGAAGGGGGAGGGTGGGCTGAGGGTGAAGATTTTAACAGTGTTATGGGATAACACTGTTTTAGGCATTTGAAGGCACTGAAGACAGACAGACAGTCAGACAGACAGACAGACACAGGCAGGCGGGGCAGGGCAGGGCAGGCAGGCAGGCAGGCAGGCAGGCAGGCAGGCAGGAAGTCTACTTGAGAGTACTGAATGACATACAATGAAAAATATAGTGGAAGAGCCATGACAAGGTTGTCAAATAGAGTGGACCATGAGTGCTGCAGTCTCAAAGTAAATCATAAGAAACTGAAAGTGTATGATATAAACTTCAGCCTCTAAAAACATGCTGTGCAGTCTTTCCAAATGTTTATCATCAGCAGAAGAGTTAAGTATGTTTGGGAGGGGGACTTGGCTTAAGGAGAGAGTAATATTTCACAACTGTCACTATAAATTTGTGCTTATCATAGGAACCATGCCAGCCCTAGTACTAGACTGCTATATGGGTAGCTATGCACAAATGCCATTCATTCGCATTTGTCATTTTATTTATATTATGTTATTTTTTCTACTGTAGCCCCCTCCCCTCCCCAAATTTGTGTTCCAAAATACTCTTTCAATGAAGGAATTGTTTTCTAACATTTTAAAGAGCATAATATAGAAGAGAAAAACTTCTAAATACCAGTGAATAGAAGTGCATTATAGGTTTTCTGACTGTGTTTGAATGGTGATTTGGGAGGGGGTTGGAAGATTGGAATCCCCCTGCCCCTAGTACTATGAGGGGGAACCATGGTTTAAATAAATGTGTTATAGGGTAAGATAGGTTGTTAGTTAGCAGCTGCCAGATATTATAGTGTGCTCCTGGGAAATACACTTGCTCAAAACGTGAATTTGTTTGCATTGACGGCCTTAGTTTTGGCAATATATAGCCTTTATTTCTGACTGTGACAAAAATGTAACTTTTCAAAGCAATAAAACAATTTTGTAAGGTTGTGCCCCAATAAACATTTAAATGTAAAATAATCCCCCAAAATAATAATTGAATCTGGTTTGGAAGCCAAAAAACATATTTCCTATCGGTATCATAGAACTAAATATTTTCCCATAGGCCACCATTTTAATGATCAGGTGAAAACAAATATGATAGCATAACTTTAATTTTGGCATTCAAATATCTTTGTCAAGTATAGCCCTTCAGACAACTTTTTCTGACCCGAAAACAGGGTAGTCAACATTTCAAGGCGGGTAACTCTTATTCAAATGTTTAGTTCAGCGATACCTAAAGCAAATCAGGTATTTAACCAATTCAATCTTGTTTGACAGAGCTCAATGAGCTCTGTCAAACAAGACTGCATTGGTTAAATTCCCAGCAGCTGTTGAATTTTTACATCAGTCTGCAGAGGATTAAATTAACTGCAGAGGATTAAATTAAGAGAACCAAACAGATCTTTTGAAAGGGGCTTAGAAAAAAAAAATCTTCACACTGTGTTTGTATGTGTGTACCTGTATACCGCTGGCTGTACCCCTGGGAGTGTGCTCTGTGGGAACCCTGAGAAGTGATGCAGTGTTTGTTTAAACAAGCTTTGTTTTACTGGTAAAATAGCACCTGGTAACCAATGCCAGGGGTGGAAGTCCTCTAAAATGGACAACAGGGTACAAACGATTGGCTAGACCTGACTTTATATCCATGTTGTGGCCATGATTAGCCATTGTGCAGAAATATGTAACCTTAAACACAAATAAATAAATAAATAAATAAATAAATAAATAAATAAATAATACCTGAAGTGTGATTCACCTGGTCAATGGTATCATGCAAAAATCGGATCCCACTCTTTTTTCCCCCTATTGACAGTCATAGCATATTTGTAATGCTGAAATGGATGTTTTAAGATATATGGTCTGTTATGCATCTGACTGCAATCTCAGCAGAAAAGTGACGATGATGCTTCACCACTGGGTGCAGAATTTTGCAAGAGATGTGAGAGTTCTATCACAGAAATCAGATAACACAACTGCTTTCCCTTGTATATCAAGTAGATTGTTTTTTAAGTTAATGGGAGTTTGTTTAATAAAAAACTCAAACTGTGTCGTCTTAATAGGAATTATAGATAGAAGTACTGCAGACACAGACAGATAGGTATATCTGGTTATAAAGTGCATTTGGTTATAACCAAGAGTGCTTGAAAATTTAAGATTTATAGAAGCATAAGTTATTTATTATATAGATGTAAGAAGAATATTAACCCTTTGAACACTGGTGGTATCTTCCATGCCAGTTAAATGGCAGAAATTGGAAGAGTCCATATCCATTACTTGGGGTAGAGCAATTAATATTTTCAATATTAATTGGTCTACCATACACATTCCCTTAGAAGCCATCCTACTTAATGAAATTATGACGTACAGTTAAAACTAGAAGTCCTGTCATGAGATGCGCACAAATAGCACGTTGATATACGCGTTAATGTTCGCGTTATGGTCCAAGTAAAGCTATCAAATTCTGTACATATGGCCTGTGCACAAGCAATGTTTCAGCCAATGGACCTCCGGGTAACCCGGAGGTCCATTGGCAGAAACATTGCATGTGTTTGCTATGAGTAACCAGGAGAACCTGCCGTGCTTTGGATGCCATTCGATATGGCAATTGCGCGCAATTTCAACGCGCAGTTAAGCCTGGATAAGCGCACTATTCGCGACAGGACTTCTAGTTTTAACTGTAACGTGTTCCAGGACCAGAAAAAGGGCCTCTAGTGTTGAAAGGGTTAGGACAGAATTGTATACATTATGCAATGCATGTTGCTGTGCTTTGCACCTTCTACCCAATTGATTTCAAATAGCTGATTTGTGAATGAATGTTAAAATTTGTGCTATAATGATATAAAAAAGACATAAAAAAAATTATCGAGCTTGATAGAACTGTTTTAAGTTCATTTTCCTTATTTCTTTTGGCCATTCTAAACTTGCTGCCAATTTTTCAAAGCGAGAAAAATATTTACCAACCTCATTTTCTTGAAAGGTGGTAACTCACCAAACATGTTTGGTTGCATTAAATCTATTTGGTGAAATTACTTTTGAGTGTTGACCCTGTGATTCCAGTTCTTTTATTTTTATTTCCTTTTTGGCATGAATTTCAATTCAAAACTGTAGGATATACTAATGGATTTGTTGACAATTTATATGCCAAATCCAAGATGGCCACTGGTGGCCATGTTTTCTATCAAAATTTCCAAAAATTTGATAGTTCCCATCTGGACATCACATCAAAGCTACCTCTAAAATTTAAAAACAATCGGGCAAGAGGTGTGGCCTTTAGTGTGCTAATGGAATTGTTGACAATTTATATGCAAAATCCAAGGTGGCCACTCCCAGCCATATTTTTCAATGAAATTTAGAAAAATTCTATTGCTCCCATCTAGATATCACTCCAAACCTACATGTGAAATTTGAAAAGACTAGGTGAGAGATGCGACCTGTAGGGTGTGCAAATGGAACTGTTGACAATTTATATGCCAAATCCAAGATGGCCTCTGGTGGCCATATTTTTCAACGAAATTCAGAAAAAATTGATAGCTCCCATGTAGACATCACACCAAAGCTATATATGAAGTATGAAAAAAATTGGGTGAGAGATGTGGCCTGTAGAGTGTGCTAATGGAATTGTTCACAATTTATATGTCAAATCCAAGATGGCTGCTGGTGACAATGTTTTTCAACAAAATTCAGAAAAATTTGATGGCTTCCATCTAGATATGACACCAAAACTACATATGAATTTGAAAAATATCGGGTGAAAAATGTGGCCTGTAGGGTGTGCAAATGGACTTGTTGACAATTTACATGACAAATCCAAGATGGCTGCTGGCAGCCATGTTTTTCAATGAAATTCAGACAAATTTGATAGCGCCCATCTCAACATCACACCAAAGCTACATATAAAATTGAAAAAGATTGGGTGTGAGATGCATGTGCCAATGGAATTGTTGACAATATATGTGACAAATCTAAGATGGCCCCTGGAGGCCATGTTTTTCAATGAAATTCAGAAAAATTCAATAGCTCCCAACTAGGCATTGTCCTAAAGGCACATATGAAATATGGAACCAATCGGGTGAGAGATGCGGCCTGTAGGGTGTGCCAATAGAATTATTGATAATTTATGTGCCAAATCCAGGATGGTTGCTGGTGGCCATGTTTTCAATGAAATTCGAAAAAATTTGATAGCTCCCATCTAGACATCACATCAAAACTACATATGAAACTTAAAACTGATCAAGTAAAAGATGCGGCCTGTAGGGTGTGCCAATGGAATTGTTGACAGTTTAGTCTGTAGGGTGTGCAAAAGGAATTGTGGATGGACGGACATACATACGGATGTACGATGGATCACAACCCATCGCAATAGCTCATACTTGACGTTGTCAAGTTGAGCTAAAAATGCACAGATCACAAAATAACTTTCCGCAGAATATATATGATAAACTCAGCTGCTGTCTAAAATAATGCACTGTTCTGTCATTCCGACTGAACATTTTAACATTTTTTACTGCAACAGAATAGGTCACAAAACATGCAGTCTTTGCGTAACGTTTTAAGTTACATACTAAATAAAATGGCAGTTTATTGGCAAGTTTTGTGCCTGTACAAGTCACATAATGTAAATTATCAAGGTGGAGCAAAAAATGTATAAAATCCCCAGCCCTTTAACCCTTTACCCAACACAGACGATATCAAAATTTATTATTTTAAAAATCATTTTTTGAAATTTTTCAAAAAATTTCAACAAAACCATATCATGTGACCCCTCGTTGGAACGAGCTCGTCGAGCTCGTTCCAACGAGGGGTCGCATGATATGGTTTTGTTGAAATTTTTTGAAAAATAATATTTTTTCAACTGCTGAATTTGCATATTACATGGGCGGATGCGGCCGATTCGTTGGGTAAAGGGTTAAGGATTAAAAGAGATATAAGGGCATAACTCACATGATCAAAGGTAAAATTTCAAAATACCACAGCATATGTTTGCTTGCATGTCCAGAGTGTAGTTGTTCAAACAAAAATGAAGCATTTGTGCACCCAGATTTCTAGTAAAAATCAAAATTACGGGTTAGATAATCACAAGGTTAAATCTTTTCCTGACATGACTAGAGGACAACCTGGCACTGCACAAGAATTTCTTAAATAACCAAAAATTTAATTTTCGCATAAAAAAACATAGCTTTTGACTCCTCAATCTTGATGAGCTCATTCCAATGATTTCTCCCACAATGCAACTGAGAAATGAACAAATTCAATCTTGTTTGACAGACCTCATTGATTCTGGGTTGTCGGAAGCACTTCAGGACAGGGCGGTGGGGGTGGGGTCAGACTCCAAAAGGGCATTTACTCACACAAGCTGCACTGCCAATTTGACATGCCAAAGCATGCATGTCTTGAATGCTGAGGGCCCAAACTCCAATAAATCCCCCATTGAATTTTGAAAGCTCCTAGAATGGATTTGGTGTGTATTTAAGCTTTACTGTGAGAATAAATAATTGAAACAAGAGGCCCCATGGGGCCTGAAGTGCTCATCTTGTACAGAACACAATTTAAACAGAGTCCAAGAATGAGTCTACATTAAGCAAGCCATCTCCATAGGCTACACTGTCAATCCTTGAGTCCCTCAGGTGTGACAAAAATAATCAAGGCATCATGACTTTTCTTCAGTTGATCTTAAGTAAAATGTAGAGCTTCCCTATGAAGCCCCTTGATACAACCTATGTGGATTAATCTTAGTACCTCTAGAGGGTACTGAATACAAAATTTTTAATTCTTCAGCAAAATGGCCAATTCCGGCTCCCATAGAGAGCCCAAATATTAACCCAGGCTCTTGATTTGAACACAGTTAAATCTGACTTCCCTAGAGATGATGTGTACTGAATATGAAAGCATTCTGACTGTTGGATCTGAAGGAGAGAAATTATAAAGAAATTTCTTCGAATTGCACTAAGTTCAAATTTGGGCTACCATAATGAGCCCAAATATTGACCTATGGATCCGATTTGAACAAACTTGAATCTGACCCCCCTAGAGATGTTGTATACCAAATGTGAAAGCATTCTGACAAGTGAATCTGAAGAAGAAGATTTTTGAAGAAATTCCCTCATATTGTACTAAGTTAAATTTCATGTTCCCATATGGAGCCCAAATATTAACCTAGGCACTCGAATTGAACAACCTGGAATCTGACCCCCCTAGAGATGTTGTATACCAAATATAAAAGCATTCCGACTGGTGGATCTGAAGAAGAAGATTTTTAAAGAAATTTTCTCATATTGCACTAAGTAAAAATTTGGGCTACCATAGTGAGCCCAAATATATACCTAGGGATCTGATTTGAACAAACTTGAATCTGACCTCCATAGAGATGTTGCATACCAAATATCAAAGCATTCTGACTGATGGATCTGAAGAAGAAGATTTTTTTAAATTACCCTCCATATTGAACAAAGATAAAATTTGGGCTTCCATAGGAAGCCCAAATATAAACCTAGGGACTTGGTTTGAACAATCTAGAATCTGACCCTCATAACTATGATGTATACCAAATATTAAAAGATTCTGACTGGTGGTTCTGAAGAAGAAGATTTTTAAAGAATATTCCCCATATTACCCTATGTTAAAACTTCGGGCTCCTGTAGAGAGCCCAAATATGAACCAATGAGCTTTATTTCAACAAACTTTTATCTGACCCCCCTATGAATGCTGTATTCCAAATATCAAAAGATTCTGATGATTGGTTCTGGAGAAAAGATTTTTAAACATTTTTGCAAATATGCTGACTCAGCATTTTTTCGATGCCCATTACAGAACACCCTAACATAACCGATGGCAATTTTTTTTTACCATTCAATTCTACTGGTCATAAGGATACTTCATACCAAATAAAAGCTCTCTGTTCAGTGGGGTTTGGGAAATATGGGCGTTTGAAAATATTTCTATTTTTAGCTCCCAGGGTTCCCATGGGGATGTGGGAATTTTTTTTTTTGCATGGGTCAATTACTTACGACCCAATACTACCACAAACCAAATTTGGTTCATACCGGACCATCGGTTCAGAAAATAGAAATTTTGGGCAGGGCCCAAAATCTTACCCCTCCTATTACAAAGCCAAATATTACTTCACGAACTTCATTTGAACAAACTTGATTCTACATCTCATATGGAAGCTCCATAGCAAATATCAAGTCATTGTACACACTGGTTCTTGAGAAGAAGATTTTAAAAATATTTTGGAGCATTTTCCCCCACTCCCTCCCTATGGGGCTGGGCATGCTGAGTTGAACAAAAATGAAATGCCCCTTTGGGACCATCACTCACACAAACTTTCACTTGAATTGGCCCAGTGGCTTTGGAGGAGAAGACCAAAAACATGGTGTTGACGGACGGGGGACGACGGACGATGGATGGCAAGCGATGAGATTAGCTCAGCTTGACTTTGTCAAGATGAGCTAAAAAATTGAGTGATGAACCTGGGAAAGGCATTGTCTGCCACCTTTTGCCCCCATGGCCCAAAGGCAAGGAGGGCAGCTAATTCCTCTGCCCTGTGCTTCCGGCATCCCTGATCCTAAGTTGCCATAGTGTGTTCATATCCAAGTGTTGATAATTTTTTAACAATTTCATGAATGTTGGATGCACATATGAATTGCTAGAAAAAAATTCAAGAGGACATTACTCAGCCAAAATAGTAAAGATGTGTAACTGCAGAGTCTGCACATAGCACTCTGGCACTATTAAGTTGCACACACACAAAGTGTGTGTGTGGATGAGTGTGTATAACAATATCGAGGGACCAAGGACATATAATTCAGTCAACAATATTTGCTTGTTTAGGCCTAACAAAATAAAAAAATCTGTTTCTCAGGCCCTCCCACATGGTCCTTTTGGCTGCTGCATGCTCTCTTTTTATAACCAATGTAAACTTATTATTTAATTATTGGTGTTTAAGGTCACATATTTCTGCACAATGGCTAACCATGACCGCGACAGTTTTATGGGTGGAGGAAGCCGGAGTACCCAGAGAGAACTACCGAGCAACGGCAAGCAACTGTCAGCTCCCCAACATACCAAATCCACACAAGCAGGGTTAGCATTGGTTGAAGACAGGTGCACCATCGACGTGCAGTACACCTTAGTACACAGCATCACCGTAACCCCACGTGGGCAATGGGAGTGAAGTGTCTTTTCCAAGGACACAACGCGGTTGCCGCAGGTGGGATTCGAACCGAGGACCTCTCGCCTTGCAGCCCGCACCTCTACCAACTGAGCCACTGCACCCCCTTATCCCCAATGTAAACTATGAAAAAAAAAAAAAAAAAAAAACTGGTTTATGTCTAATATTTTACCAAAGTTAAAAAAATTGATAAATTTGTGCCTTGAGTGCAAGAAGGCTTTGCAATGCTAATGCTGCAAAGCCTTCTTGCTCTCAAGGGATGAAAAACATCACCACCCATGCTATTCCGTAGATTAAGAGGCCTAAAACATAAACCAAGAACATGAACTTTTGATGGCAAAGAAATAATTACAGAAATAAAAAATAAGAGAAACAGAAGATCTACTTTGTGTGGCCTTATAGCATTTCTAAAAGTCAGACAGAATGCATGCAGATGGAGGCAGATAGAGTTATAAAGTTATTACAACATTTGGGCTGACATTGACATGTTCAACTAAATTAAAAGTTCAACTAAAATTAAAATAAAAACAGAATGTTTGTTTTTTGGGGTTTAATGACACCTTCAATAGCCAGAGTCACATCATGTTGGACAGATGAGTAGAGGAGGAAGACAGAGTATTTATTGTTTATTTATTGGTGTTTAAGGTCATATATTTCTGCTCAATGGCTAATCGTGACTGCAACATGGATAAAAAGTCAAGTCCAGCCAATCGTTTAAACCCATGTAGTCCATTTTAAAGTGCTTCCACCCCAGGCATTGGTGACTTGGTCCTATTTTAAACAAGCACTGCCTCACTTCCCAGAGTTCCTACAGGGAAGGAAGCCAGAGTAACTGGAGAGAACCACTAAGCAGTGGTGAACAACTGTCAGTTATTTATTTATTTATTAGGGTTTAACGACACTTTAACAGCCAAGGTAATATTGTGTCAGTGACAGTTTTACGGTGGAAGAAGCCAGAGTATCCAGAGAGAACCGCTGAGCAACGACGAGCAGCTGCCAGCTCCCCAACATCGTAACTCCACACTGCAGCACAGGCAGAGTTAGATTGGTTGAAGACATGTGCACTATCGATGTGCAGTGCACATTTGTACACGGCATCATCGTGCCCCCATGTGGACAATCGGGGTGAAGTGCCTTGCCCAAGGACACAATGCGAGAGTCTGAATCAATTGCTCAGACGGTCACTCATCCAAGGACTAACTGGGCTCGACGTTGCTTAACTTCGGTGATCTGACGAAAACCGGTTACCGCAATGTCACCGTGCCCCCGAGCAATTGTCAGGATCTCAAACATTATAACTCTACATCAACAAGGATTATGCATCGCTGATGCAGGGTCGAGTTTTTTGCACCTATAAGACTTGGTCATTATAAGAAAATCAAATCCATTGATATTTGTTCTAGTCATCATGCTAACGAGCTGCAAACAGGTAAAAATTAATGAATTAAGGGCCCTACTCAGTATGGCCAAACCGTACCACTCCTTCAAGACATTAAGAAATCGAGCCTCACCTATCAAATATTGGCCAAATCCATTGATATTTGTTCAAGTTATCACACTAACGAGCTGAAAACAGGCAAAAATTAACTAATTAAGGGCCACAGCTCCACTCAGTATGACTGAACCATGCCAGTTTTAGATCTCCTTTAAGACATTATTATGAAAGTCTCACATACCAAATATTGACCAAATCAATTGATATTTGTGAAAGTTATCACGCTAACGAGTTGAAAACAGAAGAAATTCATGAATTAAGGGTCATAATACTGCTCAGTATGGCCAAACCATACCAGTTTTCAAACTCATTCAAGACATTGTTAAGAAAGTCTCGCATATCAAATATTGTCCAAGTCCATTGATATTTGTTCAAGTTATCATGCTGTGGCCTCTCGTTCCATCCTTCTTTTGACATCTGGGTTTGATGAGAAGAAGAATCCTATTTATTCTGAAGTCCTTGTGCCAATGATCAAGGTTGCAATGACCTTCAACTTCCAAATTTTCCCGGTTTCCACACTTTAAAGTTCCGTTAAGCAGATCAGATCCAAACTTCACATGTGTGTTGGGTATAATGAGAGGAAGAACCCTATATATTTTGGAGTCCTTCTGTCAACAGGTTGAGTGCTGGAAGCCACTATCAGGTCTTTCAAAATAAGAGGTTACCCAAGCAAAAGCTAGCATTTTCCTTGCTTATACTT
Organism: Pictodentalium vernedei; assembly: GCA_031216915.1. Taxonomy (NCBI): domain Eukaryota; kingdom Metazoa; phylum Mollusca; class Scaphopoda; order Dentaliida; family Dentaliidae; genus Pictodentalium; species Pictodentalium vernedei. The sequence continues at coordinate 263,040,598 of CM062291.1, read as the reverse complement.
CATATTCATTCAATTGCAAAGGATATTTTGTTTATATAAATTGGTTTTGTTACAAATTATTGGAGAGTGCCTGTGGGAACTCTTCAGTAATTCACAATAAAACCAATTTTGAATAACAAATTCAGACCACCAAAAAGAATGTAGCCCTCAACCAGTTATAGGTTAATGTCTGTGACCTTAACTTCAAATTGGTTTATGTTCCATAACTTTAATTTAAAGGTGAGCCCCCTGGAAAATGATATTAAAATGGATAGGATCTAGAGAGAAATTCATTTTGTGTCTTTTTTTACATTTTTAAGAGGTCTTCTGTCGAGTAATCCTTTTTTTTTTACTCTTGAGAATTTTCTTTAATTTTAATTTCTCTCAACTCATTTAATAAAAAAATTCAATAACAAGAGGCCCCAGGAGGCCTAAGGGCGCTCACCTGACATGGAAGTCTAAATATCAAACCTGGGACTTGACTTGAATAAGCTGCATACGCCCCTCCTAAAAAAAAAGCATACACCAACTAGATGAAGCGATTGTGCCCACACAATACACAGAATTTTCCTTCTATTTTCAGTTCCTGCACTTTTACGTCCCAAAATTGAGATAAACTCATAAAACAACAGATTTTTTTTATTTTTGTTTTAAAATTTTTGAAGTCCCAGACAAAATATTTTCAAACTAATTTTTTTTTTTTTTTAAAATTGACCAAAACGCATAAAAAACCAAAAAACTAATTTTTCCAGATTTTGGTCCAAAATTTCTAAGTCCCACCAGGACCCCAAATTTTCGGGGTAAAAAGAAAAAAAAAATTTTATCTTAAAATTGACCAAAATGCATAAAAAACAAAAAAATCATTTCCGGATTTGGGTCAAAAATTTTTAATATCAAGTCTCTGCTACTGCTGGTTCATGAGAAGATTTTTTAAGATTTAGGCACACTTTTTGGGCATGGTCTACCAGGGGGCGAGACAACTTGATTTGAACAAAATCAAATTGCGATGTCATAACAAACTATTATCTCAAATATCAATTAAACTGGTTTAGAGCTTTGGGGGGAGAAGATGCAAACACCATGTTCACGGAAGATGGACGACACCAGATGGTGAGTGATCACCATAGCTCTCCTGATTGAAAGTCAGGTGAGCTAAAAAGGGAGATGAAGTATTTGAACCAAAGATTTTTTAACAAGGCATAATAAGCATCAGGAAATTTTTAGCCTTTGAACTACTGGGTGCAACCGAGTGCCAGTGCTGGTCCAAGAGCTGGAATTTTTTAGTTCTTTTATATATTGTGCGAGAACATTAGTTTCCTTGAAATTCATCCAATTTCCCTGAAAATCAACACCAAGTTCCCTGAAAATTTTTTTCTGAGGTTAACATGTCTGCTTTAAATACTGGTCAGCTTTCTGTATCAAGATGTTATTGTAGGGGGGATTAGCCACCCACAGAGGGTACCTCTAGTTATCATTGGTTTAGTGCATTATGTCCTCATGGCAAGTTGTTCTTTCCTGGAAGTAATTTTGGTATGTACTAAACTTTTAGTCAGCCTTTGAATAGATGTAATTTGATTTTATCAACAACCAATCCTCCTTCAGGTAGATTGAGGGACACATTACCAGTCTTCGGACCCAAATGATGTCACATTGACATTTGGTTGGAAGAAAATTATCCACCATGGGTTTTGGGCATGATACAGGCAAGCCTTCCACAAATTTTGTTAATAAAATTATCTTGATATTTTCAAGGTAAATTGAATACTTGTTGGATTGGAATATCTATAACAGTAGCACAAGAGAATATCTGTGTATCCTTGTGAGTAAAGGAATATCTGTGTATCCTTGTGAGTAAAGGAACATCACATTGTATCAATGGTCGTATGCAAGCAAACTGCATGAATGTGGGTAAAGAAGCAGCCCAGAACATTGAATCCTGACTAGAATTATACTGCTGATCTGAGATCTTGCTCATTTATGTGCTAAATATTTTTTTGTATGTGGCTAATTAGCCTTTCAGTTGTTTGTTTTTTGCAGTTTATTGATTTATTGGTGTTTAAGGTCACATACTTATGCACATTGGCTAATCGTGACTGTGACAGTTTTACGGGTGGAGGAAGCCGGAGTACCTGGAGAGAACCACTGAGCAGTGACTCTAACTCAGTTCAAGCTCCGCTCAAGCAGGGTTACAGTGGCTGAAGACATGTGCATCATCGACGTGTAGTACGCCTTAGTACATGGCATCATCGCGTGCCCCCATCTAGGCAATTGGGATAAAGTGCTTTGCCCAAGGACACAACGCCGGTCATCTCGGATGGGGATCGAACTCGGGACCTCTAGGATAGACGTCCAACAGACTACCACTAAGCCACCATGCTCTCTTTTTGGAGTTTAAACATCTACACAAGTTACAGTCATTTTCTGTTCAATTTGTCTTCACCCTTTGCACACTTGTGTCAGAATTTCAATTAGCAATTTTTTTCCCATAATGCAACTAGGAAGTTAAACAATGCAATCTTGTTTGACAGAGCTCAATGAACTCTGTCAAACAAGATTGAAATGATCAACTTTCTAGATGTATTATGGGAAATGAAAGTGTCAATGACACTGTAGCTCAACTTGTTAAGACATGTACATGTATAGTATGTGACACAGCAATGACAAACATCTAGGTAATGACCTGATAACAAAGGTACATATAAAGTATTGTAACAGCCTGTACATAAATACTGACCGTACCTGTAACAAATGTATAGGTAAAGTATTGTAAAGGTGGGTGACAGTCAGATGCTAAACTAGAAAAGAAATCTTGAGTCCCAGAGTGGGTCTGACTGAACCCCAAAATATTTGTTCTCATAGCACAGTGATAACAAAGGCACCCCAAAACACACTCATTCCTGTCCCAAGGTGAAAACAAAGGTACCCAAGAAGTTTCGTGAAGATCAGTTCATAAATACGAGCTGTATAGAAGTCGTGACAAAAAACTGATTGAACCTAATTTTGGTACAAAATGGCCACTGGCAGCCATCTTGAATTTTGGACTGCAACCAGAAACACTCGTTCTCGTCCCAAGGTGATAACAAAGGTACCCAAGAAGTTTCGTGAAGATCAGTTGATAAATACAGCCTCTAGCCCGAGCCGTATTGACATGTGCACTTACAGTGTATAAGAAGCACTAAATAAATCAAAATTCATCTAATTTGCATAATTTCTGCACAAGAAAAAAAACCTGTACTGTATGTGATGTATTCCATTTTACTAAACATTCATACAAAAATTTATTCAAATCAGAACTTTCATACAGAAGTTCTGTACAAAAGACTGATTGCACTAATTTTGGTACAAAATGGCTGCTGGTGGCCATGTTGAATTTTGGACCACACCCAAAAACACACGTTCTCATCCCACAGTGATAACAAAGGTACCCAAGACGTTTCGTAAAGATCGGTTCATAAATACGGCCTCTAGCCTGAGACGTATAGAAGTTGTGTACAAAAAACTGATTAGACCTAATTTCAGTACAAAATGGCCACTGGCAGCCATCTTGAATTTCGGACCGCACTCAGAAACACTCGTTCTCGTCCCAAGGTGATAGCAGAGGTACCCAAGAAGTTTCGTGAAGATCGGTTGATAAATACAGCCTCTAGCCCGAGCCGTATTGACATGTATACTTACTGTGTGTAAGTAGCACTGAAAAATTCAAAGTTCATCTAATTTGCATAATTTCTGCATGAGAAAAAAACCTGTATTATATGTGATGTATCCCATGGTACTAAACATTCACACAAAAAATTATTCAACTCAGAGCTTTCATGTGGAAGTTCTGCGCAAAAATCTGATTGCCCCTAATTTTGAACAAAATGGCTGCCAGCGGTCATCTTGAATTTCGGACCGCACCCAAAAACACTCGTTCTCGTCCCACGGTGATACCAAAGGTACCCAAGAAGTTTTGTAAAGATCGGTTCATAAATGTGGCCTCTAGCCCGAGCCGTATTGGCATTTGCACCGACAGTGCTGAAAGTAACACTAAATACATCAAAGTTAGTCTAATTTGCATAATTTACGTATGAGAAAAAAAAGCCGTATTATATGTGATGTATCCCATGGTACTAAACATTCATACAAAAAATTATTCAAATCAGCGCTTTCATATGGAAGTTCTGTGCAAAAAACAGATTTCTGCATCGTCGGTACAAATTGGCGGCTGGCAGCTATCTTGAATTTCGGACCGGACCCAAAAACACTCGTTCTCGTTCCACGGTCATAACAAAGGTACCCAAGAAGTTTCGTAAAGATCAGTTCATAAATACAGCCTCTAGCCCGAGCCGTATTGAATTGTTGATGGCCAGACGGATAGACGGCCAAAGTTGAGCTAAAAAATGCTGCTTTACATGTTGATATATTGACATCAGTGTGCCGAGGGTCAAGGTTACTGAGCATGTGTAGAAATAATCAATCAGAATAGAAGCATTCCTCTGAACTTTTGTACAGTGAGATGAAAATAATTGTTGTATTGGAATCAATAGAGAACTGCTCAACGGAAATCTCAGATATAAAAGTTTGGACAACCCTGGGTAAAAAAAAAATTATCAGAGAAAGAGTCATGGAGGATTGTAATCCGAATTGGCAAGCTGGGTTCAAAGCAAAGTAGTCTTTGGGTGATGATAAGCAGAAGCCAGATTTTGAAGAGTACCTTCATGGCACCATGGAGGAGGGGGAGGGCGGGGGGAGGGGGGTGTTGCAGTTGCTGGAGCCTAGGGGAAATATTGTGAAAGATTATGAAAAGGAGTGCCAAATGGATAATTTAGGCATAGTGGAGACTCTAGAATACTTTCTATTAGAATGTACAAAATACCAGTCTAACAGAATAAGATTCACTGGAAGTATAATGGGGAAGTGGGATGGGAGAATGAAGGAAATGTGGTTAGTGGGTGATCCAAAGGAGAGGGTTAGTATGCTTATTGGAGACCGTGGGAAGAATCAAGAATGGGATATGGGATGTAATCAAGCAGTTTGGCTCTGAGTTTTGGGAGGAGAGAAGAGGCATGGGGATAGGGAGGCATTTGAGAGCACAGGGGTAATCAAGAGACCTGAGAACCATGACAAATCATCGGCCAGCCAAAGTGTTATTATTATTGGGTATGTGAAGTTTCTTCGGTGGCTTACAAGAGAGTTATGGAAACATAGTAACTAAAACTCAATGAATTTTTTCAAGTTTATTATATCCCTTCTTTCTGAAAGATTGTCTATCGTCAAAAGGTGAGTAGATGACAGTATTTATCTAGCAGATCCTCTAGATTTGGTAACACAATTTACACTAAATATACAGAATATGTACAACATAATTACTATAATACAAGACAAAATTGTACATCAGCAGAACACCAGCATCTATATCACTTTTTAACCTTCTCAAAATATTTGTTTTTGGTGAGAATCTCTAATGGCCTGGAGATTATATTGGGCAATGTCACAAATGCTTTGTCCTTTTAGATCATCATCAACTTTTCACTGACCCTTTACCTAACCCAAACAGTGGACAACAGGATATTTATTGGTGAATAATTGACTATTTATATTTTCTCCTTCCAAATCATGACTTATGCTCCCTCATCAGTGGAAAACCAGTCCAAATGTTGTTTTCGAATTATGTTTTTTTTATCCCTTATTCCCCAAAAATACAATTTAAATGGTAATATTTGTGCATGGCAATGGACTGACTTGACAGTACTTAGGAAAAGGGTTAAAATGCCCTTTATCTAACCAATTAACGTAATTTTCAGAACATGTACTAGCTACAAAACATGCCAAACAAGTTACCCCAAATTTTCATTTCTTTTGTTTTATAGTGGATATAACTAAACATTGAGGTACTGAAATTGTATTAGGTGAGGATTTATCACTTTGAACTGAGGTAAAATTGGTTATGATTAATTAATTGTTCTTTCAAATGGTAAATTTAGCCAACTGTTTGTACCTACATGTATGCTGCACTCTTCCATCCCAGGTGTTGCTTACTAAGGTTTGATTTATTGATTTATTTATGATGAAGTTACGTTCAGAATGTATGGCCATATCATGACTGCAGAACAAGTACAAAGTCAAAGTTAGGCCTAAAAAAATAAAAAATCTGTTTCTCAGGCCCTCCCGCATGGTCTTTTTGGTTGCCGCATGCTCTCTTTTTATAACCAATTTAAACTTAAAAAAAATAAAAATTAAATGGTTTATGTCTGATATTTTACCCAAGTTGAAAAAATTGATGAATTTGTCCCTTGAGTGCAAGAAGGCTTTGCAATGCTTCAGCATTGCAAAGCCTTCTTGCACTCAAGGGATGAAATACACCACCACCCATGCTATTCTGTAGATTATGAGGCCTAAAACTTGAACCAAGAACATGAACTTTTGATGGCAAAGAAGCAATTACTGAAATAAAAAATAAAAAACCGCTCGCCTGCATGCAATTTTACAAATAATGGCCTGAGAAACAGAAGATCTACTTTGTGTGGCCTTAGCCAATTGTTTATACCTTTTCTGCCTATTGTAGAGAAAATCCCCCGTCTCCCCCAGGCATTGGCTACCAGGTCCAATTTTAACACTAAAATAGAAATTGTTTACCACTCCAAAACTACTTTTTCTACTTCTGGGATATTCTTCTTTTTCAAGTCATTTGCACAAGAAGATCAGTTATTTATTTAATGGTGTTTAAGGTTGCATATTTCTGCACAATGGCTAATCTAGTCATGTTAGCTAAAGGGCTAAAGTGCAGGAAATAACTGTAATAATTTTCAACATATTCTGAAAACTAATCTACTGACCAGATTAAGAAGCTTGTGCCAAAATCATTGAGGTTATTTAATGCTATGTGACATCATTATAGGTTGAAAAACATACAGTCCTGAGATTGTAAAATCTATTTTCAATCAAATCACGATCTGGTCATTGTACACATACACCAGTCGTTCGAAATCTTATGAATTTAATTATCGCAAATTCAACACTGAATCATGAAAAGACACAAAACAGCTAAGGCCCTGCGAATCACACATGTTCAATTCGAATCGAATCTCAAATCGAATTAGGTCTATTGTTCGAAATCAAATCAAATCTCATATTTATTTATTTATTTATTAAGGTTTAATGACACTTTAATAGCCAAGGTTATAATGTGTCGGTGACAGTTTTATGGGTGGAGAAAGCCAGAGTACACAGAGAGAATCACTGAGGAATGACAAGCAGCTGCCAGCTACCCAACATTGTAACTCCGTACTGCATAACAGGCAGGGTTAGATTGGCAGAAGACATGCGCACCATCGACGTACAGTACGCCTTAGTACATGGCGTCATCGTGCCCCATGTGGACAATCAGGGTTAAGTGCCTTGCCCAAGGACACAATGTAGGAGTCCGAATCGATTGCTCATGCGGTCACCCATCCAAGGATTAACCGGGCTCAATGTTGCTTAACTTCGGTGATCTGACGAGAACTGGTTACCACAATGCCACCGCGCCCTCAATCAAATCTCAAATCAAATTCTGGGCGTCTTGAAGATGACCGATAAGGGGAGGAGGGGGACTGAAAACCTGACCGTTCTGACTGTGATGGCTCAAGTCCTGACTGATAAAATATTCCAGCTTCATCAACAAGGCATGCCTTCAAAGAAGGCATGCCTTGATGATGTAGTTTGAATATTAGCTAGGAACAGGTGTAAGACTTACCAGAACTAAGCACTGCACAGCACTGGCCACTAGCAACAGCTCATCGTCATAATTGTTTGGAAAGTTTCACTTTTATTTTCAACAGTGGTAGAGACTAGTGAAATTGGAATTAGCATAGGTGGCATGGATCAGATGGTATTTATGTTAATATAGATGAAATTATACTCTGTCTTTATTTTCAGCATTATTTATGCACAAATTCCACTGAACTATACGTTTTGTGAGACGACAACAATAACTAATACCAATCTATATTCCCATGTAAAGATTCATAGGAAATGAATCAGGCAGCTGATTTTGAAGCGAATCAAATATCAACTTAAGATTCGAAATCAAATCTCGAAGCTTTGCAGCACCCCCAAAACAGCATCTGAGATTTAATGTTCTTACTTTTCTTTTTCAGAAGATAAGATTTTACAGTGTAGTGGGAATAAAAGAAGACACAGTATATTGATCCGATCGCAACTCGGTCAAAATTCTCTGTCTGCTTTTATCCTGTAACAATTATTCCTCAAAGAAACACCCCAAATAACAGCCATAGCTTTAAAATATGTCAGCTAGTTTTCTTACAGTTTCTACCAAAAAATACAAAAAAAACCCAAAACAATCTTTCAAGTTTTTCATCTTGAACCTCTACCTTGTAAATTGCCGTAATCCATGCGTGGGCAGTAAGGTCTATGCATGCGTTTATCAGGTAATAAAAATCATCATCAGCAAAATTTTAATTAATGAAGCACCGGGCTGTACCCGGTGCTTCGTTAATTAAATTTTTGATGGTTATTCCTTGGAATCTAACATTATTGTTGTGTCTGTGGAAATACTGCCCACCCTTGGAATGTGACCAGTCCACGGCGGCTGTACTGTACATCGGAATCACCAAATTTTGATATTTTTCCATTCAAATCAAAGCTTATAAGCTCAGTAAGATCAATTCAACAAAGGTGATATGCTGTAATTTGGGAGGTAAAAACAGGAAATTTACTTATGATTAGTAAGAAATTTAAGTGCTGTCTTTCAGTCACTTCATATAAAAAATTTAGACTGCTGTAAGTCACAACTGAAATGCTTGCGGTTTCACTGCAGGGTTTATAGTCCAACAAATATTTTTATCAAAGTTATACTACATTTCCATATAAACTAATAATGTACAAGTACTTGCCATAAAAAATGTTTTACATCATAAAGGTAAATAATCTGCCAATATTTTTTTCCTTTTTACAAAAAAGCACCAATAATAGAATAATTTGCAGAATATACAGATAAAGATTCATATTAATAGGGACCCAACTATATTACAAGCACAACACTATGAGATATCACTGATTAGCAATGATGACCAGTAAAGTCTAACAGAATGATGGATGAAAGTATAAATTTGTATTCCGAGTCTGCAAAAGGATACTAAAAGGCTATTATTTATTGATTGGCTTTTAACCCTTTACCCAACGCAGACGATATCAAAATTTATTATTTTAAATATAATGTTTTAAAATTTTTCAAAAAATTTCAAGAAAACCATATCGTGACGAAAAATTTAATTTTTTCAACTGCTAAATTTGCATATTACGCTATATCATGACCGCTACAGCTATATCATGACCGCAACAGAAGTATGCACTTTTGGCAAATAAAATTTGTATAACTCTTACATAACCTGCAGAGTATTTTCTTGAAGTTTTTCATAAAATTCAGTCAATGCTACTGTGAAGCAAGTGACTGGATTTGATGAAAAATCCAAACAAAGGAAGGCCATAAATCAGGGTAAAGCTGAGGAATAAGGGACTCTTCATTTTACTTAAAAAATATCTGGTCTCATTTTTCTGTGTCATTTTCATTCCATGTCATGTTCCTTACAAATAATAACTGTTTCAGGTCTTACATTTGGCCAAATGTATTAGTTGTTTTAACACTTTTTGTTCTCTAAACTTCATATACAGATAAACAGAATCTCCATCTAGAAGTGGGCTGGAATGGGAGACATCCATAATGGTTTAGGGCCAGTATAGTAAGGGTAAAGGTTAGCAGTGGCTTGTTAACTCTTACCCTTTCTATACTGACCCTAATGATTTCTCCCAAGTTTTAAAACTTTTTTTCGAGCAGGAGGTGGTACATGTACTTTAGTATGCAAGCGGGACAGAGACAGAAAGAATGTGTGTAGTAATGTCATATTGCCTTAAAATGGCCATATAAAAGTGACAAAAAGGGTTAAATCCTAATCTTTTTCACTGAATTTATTGAAAATATGATAGAGAGTACTGAAAAATGAAAAGAAGTTGAGGAGACCAGGTATTTATTACATAAACGTAGTTCCCTATTCTTCAGATTTGCCCAAAATATTTAGGGAAATGATTGATCTATTTTAAATGAAAAACCCTTTATCTAACGAATTGGTTGTATTCAGCTGTATAATTTAGAAAATGAGCAGTTGCAAAAAACATCTTTTTTAAAAAAAAAAAAAAAACAGAAGCAGGATTGAAGCTATTCTGGTGACAAGAATACTGCTGTCCTGGTGGGAATATCTGCCAGCGGCACTCAAAGAGTTAAACAAAGTATGAGTTACACTAAGCAAAGTATGAAGACAAGTTTAGTCAAACATTTATTCAAAACCTTTGCAGCCCACTTTGGAACGTCCACCTGAGGAACTAGATTCTATTTTACCTCTGAAGCAGAACTTGTTTACAACAGAAAACAAACACTGCCCGACTTCCTGGGGCTCCCATGGGGGATTGAATTATAAACAAGTGCAATGCCAAGGATGGTTATGCTCCTGCCCCCCTCCCCCCACCCCACACTTCCAAGCATGAGTTTCTAGTCATTTATCTTTGTTGATACTGAAGTTATAAATATCTTATCTCCATAAAATCATAGCATCAATACAGCAGGTCACCAAATGTGTCCATGGGACACAAATGCTCCCGTTTTATAATAAACTATATTTAGTATTTAACAAAGATCAAAAATGGGCCATAACTCGGATAAAAATTATTGCACCGCACTCAATGAAATTGTTAGGTAAAGGGTCAACCAAAAAATCTTGGTGTTCCACCCAGAGGTCCACAACCTAAAACCCGGCTTGCACCTCCTCTTACTTTTTTTCCCATGAGATACACAGGTTATTGCCTGGGGGAAAAATCCACTTCATGGGAGTTTTGTTGATAATCCACTCCCCATATCATATACACTTGTCTCCTCGAACCTTACACTATTTTCTCCAACTGCCTGTCTATTGAGGCTTGTGTCCCAGGTGAGATACCTAGGTGAGACAGAGCTTTCTCCCCTCACTTCCTATGCAAGATATGCGTGTCTCATATAAGAATGCCATAGATAACTATCTCACATGACCCACATGACTGGCTAATTAGCATATTTAATAAGTGCACAGACTATTTAATCATTGCATGTTCTTCAGTAAACAAACAACATGGCGTCATGTTTCAGAAATATTTGACGAACGTTTGTCGAGGAAAATAGAAATAAAAACACAGACAGCAAAACCAAAGGACACTTGAGTTACACTAAGCAAAGTATGAAGACAAGTTTAGTCAAACATTTATTCAAAACCTTTGCAGCCCACTTTGGAACGTCCACCTGAGGAACTAGATTCTATTTTACCTCTGAAGCAGAACTTGTTTACAACAGAAAACAAACACTGCCCGACTTCCTGGGGCTCCCATGGGGGATTGAATTATAAACAAGTGCAATGCCAAGGATGGTTATGCTCCTGCCCCCCTCCCCCCACCCCACACTTCCAAGCATGAGTTTCTAGTCATTTATCTTTGTTGATACTGAAGTTATAAATATCTTATCTCCATAAAATCATAGCATCAATACAGCAGGTCACCAAATGTGTCCATGGGACACAAATGCTCCCGTTTTATAATAAACTATATTTAGTATTTAACAAAGATCAAAAATGGGCCATAACTCGGATAAAAATTATTGCACCGCACTCAATGAAATTGTTAGGTAAAGGGTCAACCAAAAAATCTTGGTGTTCCACCCAGAGGTCCACAACCTAAAACCCGGCTTGCACCTCCTCTTACTTTTTTTCCCATGAGATACACAGGTTATTGCCTGGGGGAAAAATCCACTTCATGGGAGTTTTGTTGATAATCCACTCCCCATATCATATACACTTGTCTCCTCGAACCTTACACTATTTTCTCCAACTGCCTGTCTATTGAGGCTTGTGTCCCAGGTGAGATACCTAGGTGAGACAGAGCTTTCTCCCCTCACTTCCTATGCAAGATATGCGTGTCTCATATAAGAATGCCATAGATATCTATCTCACATGACCCACATGACTGGCTAATTAGCATATTTAATAAGTGCACAGACTATTTAATCATTGCATGTTCTTCAGTAAACAAACAACATGGCGTCATGTTTCAGAAATATTTGACGAACGTTTGTCGAGGAAAATAGAAATAAAAACACAGACAGCAAAACCAAAGGACACTTGACTCTTTTATTGAATTTTTGGGTGAATGTCATTATGAGTGGAGAGAGTTCGTTTCAATGTTCATTTTGTTACAAAAATGCCATAATGAGAGGAGAGAGTTCGTTTCAATGTTCATTTTGCTACAAATCTTTAACCTCTGTCTTACCGGCATTGGGATTTAATTTTGTGGTTTTTGCAGAACTTTTGTGGGCTCTTTCCAATAAGCAAATCATTTTTTTTTTTTTCAAAAATGGACAACAAAATTGTTCGATATAGCTGCACCTACCTCTGGATTACTTTTGATGTAGTCACAAGAGTATTTTGGTGGGGGGGAGAAAATTATCACTTTTGGGGGTGGGTGTGAGATGGGGAAATCTCCCCCTTGGGATATGATATTTCATCCAGACACTTGGCAAGCCTCGTGTCTAGCCCAAACATCTTGCCCTCGGGTGAGATTTCCCAATCTCAAATCCTCGCTCCCCCATGAATAATAATAATCTTACCCATCCCTCATTACCATCCTCATTTCAACAATTAATAATCGCCACACTATTTTATCATCGTCTGCATTTTGTAAAAATAGATGGCATCCTGTTTGATTCAACGGACTTAGATAGCAATCCCACACACCCCCACAGTATACAAGGATAATTTTTCTCCCACTACATCACATTTATTTATTGGAGTTTTACAACACTTTTGACAGCCACGGCCACCTCATGTCGTACAGTTTTACGCGTGGAGGAAACTGGAGTACCCAGAGAGAACCACCGAGCAATGGCGAGCAACTGTAAGGACTCCCCAACATACTAAATCCACACAGGCGGGGTTGCCAGTGGTTGAAGACATGTGCACCATCGACATGAAGTATGCCTTAGTACACAGCACCACATGGGCAATCAGGATTAAGTGCTTTGTCCAAGGACGCAATACAGCTACCCTTGGCAGGGATCGAACCAAGGACCTCATGGTTTGAACTTCAATGTCGTTACATTAATGCTGAGCCATCGCGCTCCCACTGCATTATATGTGACATCATTAAAATCAATGATTTCAAAAGTTACGTCACTAGAATGTCAGCTCGCTTCAATATATTAACCCATCTCTGCTGTAAGCTAATGTTCATGTTTATAGTACAGTGGGACCCTGTTAATTAAATACAGTAGAACCTGTCTTGAGAGACCACCCTTTTTGCCATGGAAAAGTGGTCTCGCAAAACAGGTGGTCTCTCATGACAGGTCCATTATAGAGTAAAACAACCCAATGGTGCAAGGTCACAGTGGTCTCTCAAGACAGGTGGTCTCTCATGACAGTGGTCTCTCAAGACAGGTTTTACTGTAGCCACTATTCCAATTAAAATTATTCAATTAACAGGAGTATTCAATTAACAGGGATTGTGTCACCCTCCTGTATTCTAGAGATAAACCTAGAATTTATTCTATTATATCTTGTTTCACAGAGCTCCATGAGCTCTGTCAAACAAGATGTAATTGATTAAATGTCTATATTGGATGTGCTGAGACCAAATAGGTCTATAAAGAAAGGAAAACTGGGGAGAGTCAAAGTAATTTTGCGACAGGTTACAAGATTTTTTATTTGTATTCAATTAACATGAGTTTACTCTATAACCTATATTTAATTAACAGGTCAAATTTGTACTGGAGGTATGATAAATGGTTTTGTGTTGGGGAAATTATATATTCAACTAACAGGGTTATTCAGTTAAGATATATCCAATTAAGTGGGCTCCACTGTACATACCTTTGGTACCAGTACATACGTGATTTTTTGATGCTCTTTATGAAAATACATTTCATTTCTCTTTAGGATCAATCAGTGGAACAGTCAATTTTATAGCACAAGCAGTATTCTGATTTTGATGATATCATCTAGCAAAAAAAAAAAAAAGGTCCCCTGCGCACCTCCAACAGTAGCAAAATAGTCAGCATGATGACAGTGGCTACTTAGTGGTAGAAATGGTGGGATTGGGGAAATCTCACCCTCAGGGAATGTTATTTAACCCAGACACTCAAGCCAGAGTCAAATTCTTCCTGCAAGAGGGAGTTACCCATCTAATCCCTACATCATTTGGAGATAATAAGTCTAAAAGACTCAACCAGTCAGTCATCATGTTTATCACACAATTCTCAGACCAAAATACACACCAGCATTTGCTAACTAACAAGTCATGACATGAAAATAATAAATTTTATTGCACACATCCTTCAGGAATTTCTCTCTTATAATTATACAACATATATACAATGTTGGGAATTTTTCCTGTATTTCATGAGTGCTGAATGCACAAACTTTATACTTGTGTTAGATTAGGTTGCCCTCGCATATGCCTCCAGCGCTCATGAAATACAGGAAAAACTCCAACAAGGGTGATATTGTCCCTCATACTCTATCCAAGTTGTGTTCTGTATTTATACTGCAATTAAACTTGAATTAAGTGGATGACGCTGATATTTAAAAAAAAAACTATCACCTTCAGGCCTAAAAAAGTTAAAAATCTGTTTCTCAGGCCCTTCTGCATTGTCTTTTAGGCTGCTGCATGCTCTCTTTTTATAACCAATGCAAACTTCAAAAAATAAAAATAAAATGGTTTATGTCTGATATTTTACCCAAGTTAATAAAATTGATAAATTTGTCCCTTGAGTGCAAGAAGGCATTACAATGCTTTAGCATTGCAAACCTTCTTTGCACTCAAGGAATGAAATACACCACCACCCATGCTATTCTGTAGATTATGAGGCCTAAAACAAACCAAGAACATGAATTTTTGGTGGCAAAGAAATCATAAATAAAAAATAAAATAAAAAACAACCCGCCTGCATGCAGTTTTACAAAAAGTGGCTTGAGAAATGGAAGATCTACTTTGTGTGGCCTTAATGGTCTATTTATATTCTTGCTCAACACTGTTCTGTGTCAAAGCATTCCATTCATGTCATGTCACTCAGGTGCATAACATCCAATCAGATGTGTTCTTATGTCAAGTTCTTTCACATAATCCAGATTTCATGCGTGGTGTACCTGGTAATGTCTGTATTGTATCACATAACATTGAATAAACACAACAATCATGATATAATGGGGAAATCACACCATTTGGGCCAATACATTTGTGTCAGATACTTGTGTCTGGCTCAAATATTTAGTCCCTCGATTTAGAATTTTCTCATACCACACCATGATGCAATTATCAATGATAATAATAAACTCACAGAGGAAGTAGTTTGACTGAATGAATCAAAACTCTAAATGAAAGTTTACTTTAATTTAACTGGTAGCTGGAAGTCCGTATTTGGGCTTAATTCTGTGCAGGTACAACAATTCAAAGGCTTCATTCTCTGTGGGTGTGATTCATATTATCTTAGGAGTGAAATTATTTCAACTGTATGAGTTTGCCTTGTTGCAATTTATGGGAGAGTGCCTTTTGGCACTCTCCCATAAAATGCAACATGACAAAGACCGGTGAATAAATTTTGAGGACCAGAAATAATTTAGCACTCAACCAGTTAACCTAACACAAGTATAAAATTTGCCCTCTTTATCAGAATCAAGATTAAAAAGATTTCACCAGCAAGGGCTCTAGCTAATAATACCTGGAGTGGTGGTGGGAGAGGAGGAATCTGGTTAACAATGCAAAAATTCATGCACTAGAGACATCTAAATCCTATTTCAGACATTCAATGTTAAAATACAAATGCAGCGTGTTGATGCAATAAAAAAATTGGCATAGGTCTGATGTTTTTTTCTCCCCCCACTATACGTGAAACATATGCATGTCCCGGGTGAGACAGCATGGTGGGATATTTCTATCCCACCCACCCCACGTGACATACTCATTTGCATATTTTATTAGGTCGCCGGAACTATTTCATCACCATCTGCACAATTGTAAATAAACAAAATGACTTCGCGATTTCCCGCATGTAATCCACATGCCATTCAAAATCAACAATGTTGATTTGTTTCAACCCCATGTTTCTCTGCGGATTTAATAATATCACTGCGCGAATTTATCGATCGATCAATAATCTCACAATGCCCTTTACATCAGAGTTTGACACGTGCAAGTTCATTAACCCCTTAACGGACAGTGTTACAAATCAATTTTTTAATATATTCCTATGGTATATACCTAACTTTTGTACGATCTTTCCGATGAAATTGTTCATTTTTCGAAAGTACTACGACTTGATAAATTGGGTATGTCAGCACGTGACCGCCAATTATCTATAATGAGGTAATCCTCGTGTGGGGGGAGAAAAATCATCCTCGAAGAGTCTGAAGGTGGGAATGGGGAAATCTCTCCCTCGGGGCAAGATATTTGAACCAGAGCCTCGGCAAGCCTTGGGTCTGGTTCAGATATCTTGCCCCTTGGGTGAGATTTCCCCATCCCACCTCCAGACTCATCGGGGATCATAATAGTCTCAAATATTTTTAATACATGCCCAGTCTGCACATTAATTTTCCAAATTTTTATCTATTTCTCCAAAACCTACATCCCATCACTGGAACAAGTAAATAAAACTGGATTGGATTATGTTATAGATGTGTACTGGGATTAAAATACAGTAGAGGTAAGTGGGTCATATGAATTCTTTATTGAAAAATGGTACAAAACACATTCATCAGGATATCTTAGCAAATACAGAGATCTTCAAATATATATATATGTATGACTAGAATAAATTAGTGAAATATATTAAAATTAGAATCAAATGAATGAAAATGACTAGATTAATGATGAATACATGAAAAAAAAGAGAGAAGTTTTTCTGATGTTTTATGATACAACACTCAGTAGTTGGGAACTAGTTTCAATATCTTTTTTAAATCAACAAACATCCATCAGGTTTGGGGGTGTGAGGTCATACAGAGCTTATAGGTCTATATGATGGCAAAATGAGCCGTGGTAGTTCAGGCTGTTCAGAAAGCTCTTCCCAACATGCAGTATACTGTGCAAAGCAACAAATTTCAAACTTCCTTCCAATAAATTTCATTTTTTGCAACCAAAACATAGTTTATGACTCCTAATTGAAACCAGAGAACTGAGACCACAAAGTGAATTTACAGCAAAGCTTGCAGACATTTTATCTTGACTGCTTTCTCCTGCTTAAGGCATCGTCAGCTTGCCTAAATTAACATTTATAAGTTATTGTGATGAATTGACAGTAACATGGTCTGAAGTTTGCGGCTCAAGAGTTTAAGTGGAACCAAGACCAAGATGCTGAGTGACAATACTGAACATATGATCCAAACTGCAAACCATGTTGCCATTGTTAAAAATATAATATTTTTCAAAACATTTCAACAAAACCACATCATGTGAACCCTCATTGGAACAAGCCCATCAAGTTCTTCCCAATTAGGGGTCACAAGATATGGTTTTCTTGAAATTTGATGAAAACCTATAAAAAAAAACAGTAATGAAAATAATACATTTTGATATTCTGTGTGTTGGGTAAAGAATCAATACAGGCCATAAAATTTGAGAGGAACGATTTTATCATTCCTCTGGTGGTTATCTAAATGAAAAAACAGATAACCGAGAAGTTGTTCGTCGAGAACAACAAACAGTTTGTCAAAAAGTTGTTTCTTATCACCTTATTTGAAAGCACTGTTTTAAAATGTTCCTGTGGAAAGACCACCCTCTCTTCAATGCTCAAACTCCATAAGGCAGCTGATGGCCCCTGTGCTTGCCACAGATCATATTATATTATTTATTGGTGTTTAAGATCACATATTTCTGCACAATGGCCAATCATGACCATGACAGTTTTACAGTGGAGGAAGCCGGAGTACCCAGAGAGAACACTGAGCAGCTCCCCAACATACTAACTCCACACAAGCAGGGTTAGCATTGGTTGAAGATAAGTTCACCATCGATGTGCAGTACGCCTTAGTACACAATGCCACCGTGCCTCCACATGGGCAATGGGGATGAAGTGTCTTGCCCAAGGTCACAATGTGGGTGCTGCAGGCAGGATTCGAACAGAGGACTTCTCGGCTTCCTGCCTGCATCTCTACCTACTGAGCCACTGAAATCCCTGCCACAGATAAAAATCTGTGAACTCTCATACAGTAGGGCCATCGTGGACGGGTCAAAATCCATGGGTTGTCATTTTTTCCATGCATATAATTCCGAGATGATCCACTATGACACCTAGCAAAATTTTCACCATTATTAATTATCAAGAATCATATATACTAAGAGGAGGTCATCAGTATTAATAATGGTTCCACTACAGAAATTTCAAATGTCTTTTCTGCAACCTGCATTTTGATAAATTTTCTGCAACCTGACATTAAAAAAAAAATGCATTGGTCTGAATTTCACCAGTTTAAAAAAGAAATTCCATGAATTAGGAAGACCTATCTCAAGCTCTCACAATAAACATTATTTATCCTGCTGGATTGTGTAAAAGTACAGAAATAACAATTAATCTATGAAGAGATGGAGAATATAAGTGAGGAGGCAGCGTATCATTCCTACTTTCCTACTCTTAACATCAGACCAACCATGATGACGATGATGAAATGAATATTGGAAAAATGATATGAACCTATCACAAAAAGTAAAGTGGTTTATAAACCCTTCTCACAGAAATCACTAAATTGCCAGGCATGCCATGTGGGATGATGTAGGACTTGTAAACAAGCCTGTCACTGTGGTAGACACTAACAGTTTTGTGCCACCAAGCCATGCTTAGTACCTGTTTCAGGGATAAAGAACCCAGTAGTCTGGTTTTCCATTAACTATTTTTGATTTTTTCAAACAAGGGTTATATACTTCTGTGCTGGTTTATAAAGTGGCATTACTCTACTGGACAATGCAAGCAATAAAAAGAGTACTGTTTTTTTGATTCATTCATTCAAGCCAAAAAATATTTTTAAAGGTCTTTCAATCACTATAAGAGAAGAACTTTATGTTTGTCAAATTCAAATTTGTGCTTTCTCTTACTAAATCACGCTGGGTAAAGGGTTAATCCTTTATCTTACAGAACAACCATATTGAACTATTTAAAAGAAATCTGCATTCAAATTTTATTATTTTTTTTCAATGTTCAGTTATTTAAAAAAAAACTCTTCGCAGGTGTTGTCTGTTAGTCATCTCTATGTGCTTTCGCTTACTAAATTATGCTGGCTGAAGGGTTACCCCTTTATCTTACATAACAACCATCCATATTACACTATTCAAAAGAAATTGGAGTTCTATTTTTATTATTTTGTTCCAATGTTCAGTTATTAAAGAAAACTATTTGCAGGTGTCGTCTGTTAGTAGTCTGAGGTGAAGAGTTCAAGTTGAATTTTTCAGTATATTGCAAAAAATTTCAGTTTTTTAATCAACTATAATTAAGTTTATCATAGAATCTTGTCTAAAAATCATTGATAGGAAAGATCTCTGTAAGAGAGCTTTCCAATAAATGATAATAAATCAAGTGAATGATGATTTATTTTCAAGTCGCAGGCTCATATTCAATTCCAGCAAATTGTACTTATTTATTAACTGGAGTTTAACAACACTTTTGACCACCAGGGTCACCCCGTGTTGGACAGTTTTACGGGTGAAGGAAGCTGGTGTACCCAGAGAGAACTACTGAGCAATGGTGAGCAACTGTCAGACACCCCAGCATACTAACTTCACACAAGCAGGGTTAGCATTAATTGAAGACAGGTATATGAATTAGTGCCTGTCAAATATGCAAATTGCACCTGTCATTGACCATGATAGGCTGCAGGCTTCGTCATTATTTATTTATTTATTGGGGTTTAATGACACTTTTGGCAGTCAGGGTTTCCTCGTGTTGGCCAGTTTTACGGGTGGACGGTGAAGACAGAGTACCCTGAGAGAACCACAGAGCAATGGCGAGCAATTGTCAAACTCCCCAACATACTAAGTTCGCTCACGCAGGATTAGCATTGGTTGAAGACAAGTGCACCATCAATGTGCAGTATGCCTTAGTATACAACATCACTGTGCTCCCATGTAGACATGCTTGCAAAAACTGTTTGAAAGCCGCCTATACTGATTCTCTTGTACACTGTGTTATGGCACTTCATAAACAGGAGAATTCCAAATTTTCTTTGGAGTATCTTTTCAAATGTTTATGTTATAACATATTTACTCCGTGATGCACCAACTGCCCCAGTGAAAGCTGGGTAATTGGGACTGCCAGTCATACATCTACTAGGGTTTACAAAAACTAAAAATATTACTAAGTTTGAATGGCATTTTTATTGAATCTTCCTTGGCAAATTTTATAAATTATTTAGTATTTAGTAAATTTAACTTTTTTTACTATACTGGAGGAATCACTTCATTATGCATGTACATGCTTTCATAATGGTTTGTTGTTCAAGTTTAACCTAAAAAAATTGCGTCTGCACTTCTGAGTCCAATACACTGAATGTGCAAGAGCTACATTTAAAAATGTGGCACCGAATAAAACTTGAAAATTTCATTCCTACCTTTCGAAAGATCTAAGAAGGTGTAACATGTGAAATTCTTACACCCTTCAGCATAATTAAGTTACCAAGTGGGCAAGGGAGCTTCAGAATCTTAAAGTTTCAAACTCATGGTCCAATTCATACATTCCTCCCAAATGGCATACCTGTGGTAATGTGATGTCAACATGAGAATTATCCATACATCATCACAGCAACATGCTTATTGAGCTCTTCAAAACTAGGAAATGCCCTCAGTTTCTGATTAGATAAAAATCTACAAAATTAAGCTCCCTAGAAATACTTTCCTAAACCAACAACCTAGAGTGAAAATAGTGGAAATTCTGAGACCTGACATGCACCCTTAACTGGTAGAGTGCTAAATTATTTTTCAAAGGTGATTTGCAACATGAGTATTTTTTTCAAAGATACAATACTGCCAAGAAGGAAAGCCTTAGTTTAGCAAAAACTTTTTCATCAATAATTGTATAATTGTTTTGTTACTATTTACTGGAGAGTGCCTGTCGGCACTCTCCAATAAATTGTAATAAAACAATATTGTATGAACATTTCTTGATCAACTGCTGCACAAATGAAAAGCAAATGCACACACTGTACATCCACTAAAATGGCTTTCATTTTTCAATAGAGCCATGATAGTGGCTTCTAGCTCTCTACCAGTTAACTTTTTCAGTTTCAAAACTAATTGGCCTGAAAAGCTGTATTAACGTCTACTGTGCCATAACCTGTATGTGTGGTGGTTATCGGTGAATTATAGACAGAATACACCCTTAATCAATTCTGTGAGCTTTCAAAATTCAATTGGGGAGTTGGGGTGGGGAGGTGGTGTCCCCCTCCTGATGGGAGGGGGGACACCTCCTTCCAAACTCCCCATCTCGGGCCTTCAGCCTTTGAGACATGTATGCTTGGACATGTCATGGCAGGGCTGCTAGTTCGAGTAAATGTCCTTTTCCCAGGGTCTGACCCCCTTCCCCTGAAGTGTGTCCGGCAGCCCCAACAGCAAATCTAGTATGGCCATTTCTTTAGAATTAGAAGCTAAATGAACTGAAAAAGTAAGGGTGCATTGTACAGATACAGTACGGTGATCACAAAAGAGGCCATTTTGGCAATCACATCATGACAGACTTAACCAGTGGGTCGAGATTTCATAGAGAAAAGACTGAAATCAAGACCACATCAAGAAAAACAAACAAAATTAGAATCTGAGATTTCAATGTTTGCGTATTTCTTTGTCAACCTGAGAGATTTTACCTTGCATTGAGGAAAGCTAACAGAGAACTTTGACCAGATCATGACTTGGTCGAATTCTGTCCACTTCTGTGATCACAGTAACATACGATATACATTAATTACTAATTGGTGTTCCTAAAATACAATAAATGCTTTTCTCCTATTATTCTGATACGGATGACATACAACACTTGTAAATAAATTTCTTGAATATGTGACGTTTCATTTTTTGCATCGAAAACATAGCTTATGAGCCCTCATTGGAACAAGCTAAATCAGCTTGTTCAAATGAGTGCTAATAAGATACGTTTTTGAGACAAAAAATGAAATACATGTAATAATAAAAAAAAATGAATGGAGAGCTTCGTGAATAGAGCTTGCTGGGTTTGGCTTTTACAGTGAGTAAAAGGGTAACCCTTTACTTTACATAACAGCCATATTGCACTACTCAAAAGAAATCGGCATTCAAATTTTATTAATTTTTTTTTTTTAACTTTCAGTTATTCAAGAAAACTATTTGCAGGCGTCGTCTGCTCAGTGTCAAAGGTAAAGAGTTAAATTTTAATCTTTCAGTATATTACAAAACAATTCACAATTTTTTTAACCATAATCATACTTTTCCTGAAAGCAGTGCGATGACTAATAGAAATTTCACCTAAAATGAAATATAGAAATACAATCATACATTCCAATCTCAAACAATTTTTATTAATGTCTAAACCAAATAAGTTTCAAAAGTCCATTCCCATAAATAAAAAAAAAAATGATCATGAAAAACTCTGTTTCCAGTTTCCAACATTTTAGATAGTAATGTTTGAATAAACAAGCCTTCATAATTTTAATAAGACACCACAAAACACTCTCGCCACATCTGACACTGTACTCTACAAAAATATACTTCAACATACACTTTCAAGATCACCAAAAATATTACTATCATAAATATATTCTCAGAACTACAGAGATTCTATGGATCAAATGCGATGATATGTGATTTTATGGACAATGATGTCAATCAGAATTTTAATACTGGCAAAAATATATATCCATCACCCAAATCCCAACTTATACAAGATGAAGAGTATCAACTTTTTTCCATGATATAATGATTACAATGGCTGGTTTAGGCTAATTTCGGGTAACAATGAAAGTATCAATGACACTGTAGCTTAACTTGACTGTGTGTAGTGTTTGATGAAAAAGATAATGTTCAATGGTTATGAAAGGATTATGAAATAAGATAAGAATGGGGGGGGGGGGGGGGGCGGTGGCTCAGTTGGTAGAGGTGCAGGCTGCAAGCCGAGAGGTCCTCGGTTCGAATCCCACCTGCGTCAACCGCGTTGTGTCCTTGGGCAAGACACTTCATCCCCACTGCCCATGTGGGGGCACGGAAATGCTGTGTACTAAGGCGTACTGTACATCGATGGTGCACCTGTCTTCAACCAATGCTAACCCTGCTTGTGTGGAGTTAGTATGTTGGGGAGCTGACAGTTGCTCTTCGTTGCTTGGTGGTTCTCTCTGGGTACTCCGGCTTCCTCCACCCGTAAAACTGTCACGGTCATGATTAGCCATTGTGCAGAAATATGTGACCTTAAACACCAATAAATAAATAATAAATAAGATAAG
This sequence comes from Pictodentalium vernedei, assembly GCA_031216915.1. Taxonomy (NCBI): domain Eukaryota; kingdom Metazoa; phylum Mollusca; class Scaphopoda; order Dentaliida; family Dentaliidae; genus Pictodentalium; species Pictodentalium vernedei. The sequence goes on along the minus strand of CM062291.1, from coordinate 263,017,130 downwards.
AATTGTGATAACTGAGAATATGTTAACCCTTTACCCAACGCAGACGATATCAAAATTTATTATTTTAAATATCCTTTTTTTTTAAATTTTCTAAAAATTCCAACAAAACCATATCATGTGACCCCTCATTGAAATGAGCTCGTTCCAATGAGGTGTCACATGATATAGTTTTGTTGAAATATTTTGAAAAATTTAATTTCTTCAACTGCTCAATTTGCATATTACATGGGCGGACGCAGGCGATTCATTGGGTAAAGGGTTAATTTCTGTTCCCTACATGCTATGTTTTCAATAAAAATAATTTGAGGTGTAGACTGTACTAAAGAATTGAGGGGCAGGTTAATGTGGCCCTCACAGTTAATGTATGTCAACCAAAGTTTCCAAGTTACAGTAAAATAATTCCAAAAACGAGTCATCCTACCAAGTTACGATGAAACCAATTCATAAATATAACTCGTAGACTTTGCTAAAGGAACCTAGGTCACATGATGGTTCAGCAGTCACGGTTGACCATTCGTGACCAAAAATAGGACAGTCTCATCAAGATATCATACCAAGTTACAATGAAATCCCTTCATAAATACGACCTGTAGACTGTGCTCAAGGTTTTCAGGTTTGGGGCCAGGGTAGACGTCACCATTGACCTATCACATCCAAAAGGGGACGTTCTCATCTAGACATGACCCGAACCTGCATATGAAATTTCGTGATGATCTGACAAGAACTATGGGGTGTAGCGTGTGCTAAATAAAAAATGTGAACAGACTCACAGACTTGCAGACTTCCGAATACGTGATGGCAATAGCTTATCTTGACTTTGTCAAGTTGAGCTAAAAATGAAATATAAAGTTTAGTCTGACCATTTGGTTGTAAAAACATGCCATCACAAATTGATAAAAAAATTGCTGTTCAAATCTCTTGTTTCTCAGGCAATTTTCCCTCAATTTTGAATGGGAGAGGGAGATTTTTTCCTTTCTTTTCTTTAACCCTTAAAGGGCTGGCGATTTTTATACATTTTTGGAACACTTTTATAGTCTACATCCTATGGCTTGCAGTTGTTTCTGGTCAAGTCTTGGCTGCTTCTAAAGCAGCCAAGACTTGCTGTGAAACAACTGGCAAAGTACTTAGAATTTAGAACACATCAAAGTTTGAAAAGAATTGGCTGTATTGCAGTCATTGCATATTTTGACAGGTTAAAAATAAAACTGGAAAACAATTTTTTGCATAATTGCATTGACAAGGGAAAATTATTTTCAGAATTTCAATGAGGTACCTGAGAAACAAGAATTTTTTTTCAATGGCCTATTCAAATTTTTGTTTGAAAGTGCCATCATTCTTGTAGAGTTAGGTAAAGAGTTTACAGGGATTTACATGGTAACTATTATTAAAAAAATATGTTAGTATTGGATGTGTAGTAAATGGTTTTGTGCCCTTAGAACACAAGCATATAACAAGAAACAGTATACAGTTTGGTGGAGTACAATGCTTAAGTGTATCAGAACAATACAGGCATATAACAATAAACAGTATACAATTCGGTGGAGTATAATGCTTACATGGATCAGAATAGGTATATCCCTGAACCAACAGAAAAGAAGTTTAGGAGTAGAATTGGATGTCTACATAGGCTGCCAAAACTGGAAGAGAAGCACTCATAGTTTCAACTCATAACCCATCAAAATGACTAAATGCACCCAGCCCTAGGCTTTTTTCAATTTTTGCTCCCAAAACATACCTTATAGCCACTCACTGAAACAAGTTCATTACGGGGTTACAAGTTTTGTTTTGGAAACAAATGATAAAAATATAAGTTTGCTCATCAGTCATGTGAGGAGAAATGTTCTGTTGTTTTGCTACGGTCTTCAAAGGAGAAAAAAATGACACTCCTTCATCTCATATATAAATGTAAAGATTTAACAAGGTAAACTAATTTCCATACTATTCATTTACTCCCCATTGATGACATAAAGAAAACATTGTGGATACAAATTTCAGTAATTTTTATCACGTGCAATGCTGAATGGTTTAGCTAGTTGGTAAAAACCCCCCACCCTGCAATAGTGCCGATGCAACTTGTTATATCCTCTGCTTTGACAAACTGACCAGGAGGGTGTCAACTGTGAATACCTGTACCACTGGGCACATCAAGCACCCCAAAACATAGAGGATATCTAATGTTTTCTTGTGAATACCGGGATTTATCTCATGAGTGAGTGAGAGAATTTGTATTTTCACGAGCAGCTTGCTGCGAGTGAAAATACAAATTCTCTCACTCACGAATGAGATTAATCCCGGTATTCACAAGAAAACATTAGATTTTCTTTTTATTATACCCCTTTCATTTGAAGCTTCAACTGAAATGATCCAAACCGACGTCCATACCACGCAAGAAATCTGTTTACACAATCAGCTGATCGCTGTTTCTGCTGAGACAGATCACGTCTTGTTATACTCACTAGTGGAGCGAGAACAACTTTTTGTTTTGCACTTGTGAAAATTCATTTGTAAATTTCAAGTTCACACGAAATGTTAATCACTGAGGTGTTTGATCTCACCAGTGAGGGGAGAATGCATTTTATTTTTTACCGATTCCTATTATAATTAGACATTAGGGGTGTAATAAAAATTAATCCACCACGGTGATCTATATGTATATTTTTCATTCAGACCACAACAAAAGCACTTTAGGTTCAGTCCAAGTGATGAACTGTTGTAAACATGCACAGAGCAAATGAAGAGCTTTCATGATCAATCTCTACATAGATTCAGAAGCAATCTCTGGATAGATTCAGCACCTGTCTTTGAAAGATGTCTCAGTCAATACGATAACGTTGGCACTATTTCAGTGAATACAGGCTGTCAATCCTCAACATGAACTAGTTTTAAATTCTCCCAACTCAGATAGCTTGGTCCTCATTGAATTACGCATACCATTAATTGACTGAGCAGAGCTATATTGTTCTTTGAGTTGTGTTAGTGCTGTGACTAGTTTACTGTTGGCTTGGTCCAAAGAACGTATCCTTTGTTCCTGAGCTTCTATCACTTTCTGCTTCTCTTCTACCTGCTTCTGCATTGCTCTTTGCTCACTTCTCAGTTCATCCTCAACTGTGATTAGCCTGAATTAAAAGATGAAAATTCACAATTAGATGGTCGCATTCTAAATTATTTTTCAAAGGTCATTTGTAACACGAGTATTTTTTCCCAAAGGTACAAAAGCAAGGGGAGCCCTAGTTTAGCAAGATATTGTTCATAAATAATTGTGTTATTACCACTTATAGGAGAGTGCCTGTTGGCACTCTCTAACAAATTGTAACAAACCAATTTTCAATACTTTTTTTTGCCGCTCAGCAAACAACAAACCAATGTATACATTGTAAAGCCACTAAAGGGGCTTTCAGCACTCTTCCGTAGAGTCATGCTTCCATCACTCGATCAGTTAACAACAAGCCTACTAGGCAGGTACATAATGGAGAAAAAGCATTATAACTAATATACAGTGTCACCTTTTTTAAATGAATAGCCACCTTGAATGTGAAAAAGATTTATTCAACAAGAAACTGGCCATTTTCCTGTAGTCAAGTGATAAACTAAGCATTCATTCTATATTATCTTGTTGGAAAGAGCTCACAGAGCTTAGTCAAGCATGATATAATGGATTAAGTGCCAAAACTTGATTTTCCTATGCCAAATCAGTCTAAAAAATGTGGGGAATTCAGTAGTTGTTTGAGGAATTCTTTGATAAATTTTTTATTCAATTAACAAATCAATGAAATTAGTCCTTAGGTACATTGGGTGGTAAATGGTTTGATGTTTGTAAGTTGCAGGCAGTTGACAGAGTTATTCAGTTGAGACATATACTGCATGTATTGTTAGCCTCACAGCACAACTGGATTTGGATTTCTCATTCATTGGTTATTTACAATGTGTGTAAAAAGGCACACTGACAGTCAGTTCTTATAGTCAACTTGCAACACATGAGCTGGTAATGCCATCAGCAATATGAGATTATAAAGGGTCAACATTGCAAGAAGTACTATGTTTTGGGTTATATTTTTCAATTACACTGCAACTATTGGCAGGATTTTAAATGAAAACTGTTCACAAATGTAATTATAAAATGACAAATAATTACATGATTTTGAGGGTGTTCACCCTTTACGTAACAAACTGGCCATATCTGCCCACATAATATGCAAATTCAGCAGTTGAAAAAATTTTTTTTTCAAAATATTTCAACACAACCATATAATGTGACGCCCTCATTGGAACCAGCCCATACCAATGAGGGGGTCACAGGATATGGTTTTGTTTAATTTTTTTTTTAAATTTGAAAAAATAATCTTTAAAAACTAAATATTGATATTGTCTGCATTGGGTCAAGGGTTAAATCTCATCTAAGGACCGGCATCAGTGATTAGCAGCCCTGTGGCCATTAGTTGCCCATGGCAAAGCCTAATGGTTAGAAAAACTTACTCTGCTATCAAGTGTCAGTGCACAAATATACAAACATATCAAGATAGTTTTACCTTTGTAGAATACTTTTCATGCGGTCATCTTTTTGAGCTTGCTGCAGTCGCAACCTCTCTTCACTCTCAACCAGTCTATGCTGCCATTCCTCTATCAGCTGTTGAGTGCCTGACTCATGCTCGGACAACCGACACTCTGCCATGTGAAGATTTTTCTGAGCATCCACCAACTGCTGTTTTAATACTGCTACTTCACTCTCATACTGAAATGGAATAAGCAATACTTAAGTGCCCAAGGAAACTTAACAAGAAAAAGTAAAAACATGACTTTATATGAATATTAACTGGTTATTTTGTATAATTTTTCCCAAAACACCATACACATTTAGTCATTAGTAATTTAATAGTCAACAAATAATTATTATTATTATTATTTATTATTATTATTTATTGGTGTTTAAGGTCACATATTTCTGCACAATGGCTAATCATGACCACAACAGTTTTATGGGTGGAGGAAGCCAGAGTACCCGGAGAGAACCATCGAGCAACGGCGAGCAACTGTCAGCTCCCCATCATACCAACTCCACACAAGCAGGGTTAGATTTGGTTGAAGACAAGTGCACTATTGACGTGCAGTATGCTTTAGTACACAATGCCACAGTGCCCCCACGTGGGCAATGGGGGTGAAGTGTCTTGCTCAAGGACACAATGTGGTTGCCACAGGTGGGATTCGAACCGAGGACCTCTCGGCTTGCAGCCTTGTACTTCTACCTACTGAGCCACCGTGCCAACACCACAAATACTTTTTTACATTTTTACATACAAGAATATATTTTGAACAGACACAAGATGATGGTGCATCTCACAATACAAGTAAAAAGAAGTTGTAGGATAACTGCTATAAACTGCATGTTACAGTACAAGTAAAAATAAGTTGTAGGATAACTGCTATAAACTATGTATCTTTCTCTTCCTACACTGATACAACCTGAATCTGACATCATTTTCCAGAAAGCTCTAACTGAGAGCTTTCCAGAAAATGATATCAGATTCTGATCTTATCAGTGCAGAAGCAGCAGTATACTTAGTTTATTGTGGTTATGCTACAACTTATTTTAGCTTGCACTGTACATAAATACTCTTCAATTTATAAATATTCTTAGACACTTCATTTTTAGATTTCTTTTGGTTGAATATATATCAATGAACAGTCATTAGAATTACAGTACGTGGAGAGTGGATCACCACTACAACACTCACAAAGTGGAGTTTCAACCCAGACAATAACTGCCAATTGCTGTAATAATGCATAATAAGGACAGTCAAAGTTTCAGTCAATGGGCTTCTGGGTTCAAAGTGGAAGTGCATTGGTTAAAACTTTGCTGGTCATCCTTATGTTTTTTTACACACTTTCAAGTTTTTCAGGGTGGAAACTCCACTCTGTGTTTTGGTAATAATCCACTATCCACATTCTGAACAGGTTGTTGAAATTCTGAAAAAATGCCCAGAATTTTTTAAGGGCCAATGCTGTGGTGATCAATAATTCTACAACACAAAGTAGATTGTAGCATATCTTTGTGTTGAATTCAGTGTTCATGCTGTCGGGTACCAATGGAGCCAACTGCACTAAAATTATTCAATTAACAGGAGTATTCTATTAACAGGGATTGTGTCACTTTCCTGTATTCAATTAACATGGATTGTGTCACTTTCCTGTATTCTGGACATAAACTTAGCATTTATTCTATTATATCTTGTTTGACAGAGCTCCATGAGCTCTGTCAAACAAAATACAATAGATTAAATGCCTGTATTGGATGTACTGAAGCCAAATAGGTCTATAAACAAAGGAAAACAGGGGAGAGTCAGGGAAATTTCATGACAGGCTACAAGATTTTTTATTCAATTAACAGGAGTTTACTCTACAACCTACATTCAATTAACAGTTCAAATTTGTACTGGAGGTATGGTAATTGGTTTTGTGTTGGGAAATTATAGTCCATTAACAGGGTTATTCAGTTAAGAGATACCCAATTAAGTGGGCTCCACTGCACAAATTGGAATACTGTGAAGCCCTAACTTGACCATTTGTAGTGTTTGATGAAAAGGATAATGTTCAAAGTTTATGAAAGGATTATAAAGTAAGACAAGACTTGTGTTAACCCTTTACCTAACAAACTGTCTGCATCGGCCCGAGTAATTTGCAAACTGAGCAGTTGAAAAAAATGTAATTTTTCAAAATATTTTAACAAAACCCTACCATGTGACCCCCTCATTGGAACAAGCTCATTCCAATGAGGGGGGGGGTCACTTGATATGGTTTTGTTGAATTTTTTTTTTAAAAATGTTTAAAAAATGGAAATTAAAATAATAAATTTTGATATTCTCTATGTTGGGTGAAGGGTTAATTTCTGTTCCCCGTATGTTATGTTTTTAATAAGAATAACTTGAGGTGTAGACTGTACTAAAGAATTGAGGCCTGGGTTGATGTGGCCCTCACAGTTAATGTTTAACAACCAAAGTCACCAAGTTACAGTAAAACCATTTCCCCCCTCCTCCCCCCACCCCCACCCCCCGAGACATCCTACATACCAAGTTACAATGAAAAATAGGACAGCCTCATCAAGATATCATACTAAGTTATCCAACCAAGTTACAATGAAATCCCTTCATAAAAACAACCTGTAGACAGTGCTACAGAAATCTAGGTCATGTGAAAAGACAGCGGTCACGGTTAACAAATCGTGACCAAAATAGGTCAGTCTCATCTAGACATTATACCAAGTCATCCTACCAATTTACAATGAAATCCCTTCATAAATGCAAGATGTAAACTATGCTAAAGGGATATGGGTAAGGTGCCCCTGCGGCTGTCCTCAGTTGACTGAACCTGACCAAAATACGACATTCTCATCTGGACATTATACAGAGTCATCCAACTAAGTTACAATGAAATCCCTTCAGAAATACGACCTGTAGACTGTGCTAAAGGTTTTCAGATTGCGGTCGCAACCAAAAGGGGATGTTCTCATCTAGACATGACTTCGAACTTGCATATGAAATTTCGTGATGATCGGACAAGAACTATGGAGCGTAGCCTGTGCTAATGAAAATGTGAACAGACTCACAGACTTCTGCAAGCATGATGGCAATAGCTTATCTTGACTTTGTCAAGTTAAGCTGAAAATCACCATTTAATTTTGATTATAGTTATGCTAAAAATCATCATTCAATTTTCATTATTTTTTCATTTTTTGTCTCAAAAACATAGCTCATGACTCCTCATTGGAACAAGCTCATTAAACTCGTTTCAATGTTGGGGTCATAATCTATGTTTTTGATGCAAATGAAAGTGTCAATGACACTGTAGCTTAACTTGCTTGTCTGTGTGTTATGTTTGATGAAAAGGATAATGTTCAATGTTTATGAAAGGATTATGAAATAAGACAAGAATTGTGATAATTGGGAATATGTTAATTTCTGTTTCGGTCCCCGTTTCGAATCCCACCTGCGGCAACCGCGTTGTGTCCTTGGGCAAGACACTTCATCTCCATTGCCCGCATGGGGCACGATGACGCCGTGTACTAAGGCGTACTGCACGTCGATGGTACGCATGTCTTCAACCAATCTAACCCTGCCTGTGCTGCAGTGCGGAGTTACGATGTTGGGGAGCTGGCAGCTGCTCTTCGTTGCTCGGTGGTTCTCTCTGGGTACTCCGGCTTCCTCCACCCGTAAAACTGTCACGGCCATGATTAGCCATTGTGCATAAATATGTGACCTTAAACATCAATAAATAAATAAATATATCAATGAAAGTTAACAATTTACAGTGAAATTATTCCAAAACGAGTCATCCTATCAAGTAATGAAAGTGTCAATGACACTGTAGTTCAACTTGTCAAGACAAAGACATGTACATGTATAGTATGTGACACAGCAATGACAAACATCTAAGTAATGACCTGATAACAAAGGTACATATAAAGTATTGTAATGGTCTGTACATAAATACTGACCATAGCCTGTAACAAATGTATAGGTAAAGTATTGTAAAGGTGGGTGACAGTCAGATGCTGAACTAGAAAAAAATCTTTGAGTCCCAGAGCGGGTCTGACTGAACCCCAAAATATTTGTTCTCATAGCACAGTGATAACAAAGGCACCCCAAAACACACTCATTCCTGTCCCAAGGTGAAAACAAAGGTACCCAAGAAGTTTCGTGAAGATCAGTTCACAAATATGAGCTGTGTAGAAGTTGTGACAAAAAACTGATTGGACATAATTTCGGTACAAAATGGCCACTGGCAGCCATCTTGAATTTTGGACCGCACCCAGAAACACTCATTCTCGTCCCAAGGTGATAGCAAAGGTACCCAAGAAGTTTTGTGAAGATCGGTTCATAAATACAGCCTCTAGCCCGAACTGTATTGACATGTGCACTTACAGAGTATAAGTAGCACTGAATAAATCAAAGTTCACCTAATTTGCATAATTTCTGCACGAGAAAAAAACCCGTACTATATGTGATGTATTCCATGTTACTAAACATTCATACAAAAATTTATTAAAATCAGAACTTTCGTACAGAAGTTCTGTACAAAAGACTGATTGCACTAATTTTGGTACAAAATGGCTGCTGGTGGCCATCTTGAATTTCGGACCACACCCAAAAACACTCATTCTCACCCCACGGTAATAACAAAGGTACCCAAGAAGTTTCGTAATGATCGGTTAATAAATACAGCATCTAGCCTGAGCCGTATAGAAGTTGTGTACAAAAAACTGATTAGACCTAATTTCGATACAAAATGGCCACTGGCAGCCATCATGAATTTTGGACCGCACCCAGAAACACTCGTTCTCGTCCCGCGGTGATAACAAAGGTACCCAAGATGTTTCGTGAAGATCGGTTCATAAATACAGACTCTAGCCCGAGCCGTATTGACATGTGTACTTACTGTAAGTAGCACTGAAAAAATCAAAGTTCATCTAATTTGCATAATTTCTGCACGAGAAAAACCCCGTATTATATGTGATGTATCCCATGGTACTAAACATTCCCACAAAAAATTATTCAAATCAGCGCTTTCATATGGAAGTTCAGTGCAAAAATCTGATTGCACCAAATTTTGTACAAAATGGCTGCCATCGGCCATCTTGAATTTCGGACCGGACCCCAAAACACTCGTTCTCGTCCCGCGGTGATAACAAAGGTACCCAAGGAGTTTTGTAAAGATCGGTTCATAAATACGGCCTCTAGCCCGAGCCGTATTGGCATTTGCCCTTACAGTGCTGAAAGTAACACCAAAAAACATCAAAGTTAGTCTAATTTGCATAATTTACACACGAGAAAAAAAGCCGTATTATATGTGATGTATCCCATGGTACTAAACATTCATACAAAAAATTATTCAAATCAAAGCTTTCATATGGAAGTTCTGTACAAAAAATAGATTTCTGCATCGTCGGTACAAAATGGTGGCTGGCAGCCATCTTGAATTTTGGGTCGCACCCAAAAACACTCGTTCTTGTCCCACAGTCATAACGAAGGTACCCAAGAAGTTTCGTAAAGATCGGTTCATAAATACGGCCTCTAGCCCGAGCCGTATCCAATTGTTGACGGACAGACGGACGACGGGCCATGGCATAAGCTCAAATTTGGCTTCGCCAAAGTTGAGCTAAAAATTATTTGTTTGACATACACGTGAACATGTGAACTTCGTAAAATTAATTTCAATATAAATGGGTTTCTTTTTACATAGTTTGTATCTTTGACACCCATGTTAATCCTGTGTGCCGTGATGTAAAAAATTAAGTCTTTTTTAACTGCAAAATTTTAAAGTAATATATGTTGGGAATATGACTATTTATCTGACTGACAGGGCTCATTAAAACTGTTTTACTCTAACAGAGGATTAGGTTTTTTTATTTATTGGTGTTTAACTCTCTTAACACAGTGAGTATTTTTTAAATATTTTTCATCAAATCTAATCATGGCTGCTGTGAAGCAGCCATGACAAGATTTGATAAAAAATTCAATAGAGGTTGACTCAAGGAAATTGCTGGTCAAAACTTTGGTACAACATGTAGGTGAAACTTTAGAGGACTTATACCCGATGCATTGGTTTCAGGTCTTATTTTACCACAGTCATCAAGTACAGTGGAACCCTGTTAACTGAATAGCCACTTTGCCAATAAAAATTATTCAATTAATAGAAGTATTCAATTAACAGGGATTGTCTCACTTTCCTGTATTCTAGAGATAAACTTAGCATTTATTCTATTATATCTTGTTTGACATCTGTCTTGGATGTACTGAGGCCAAATAGGTCTATAAACAAATGAAAACTGGGGAGAGTCTGGGTAATTTCTTCACAGGTTACAAGATTTTAATTCAATTAACAGGAGTTTACTCTTTTACCTATATTCAATTAACATGGTCAAATTTGTACTGGAGGTATGGTAATCGGTCTTGTGTTGGGAAATTATATTCAATTAAAAGGGTTATTCAGTTAAGAGATATCCAATTAAGTGGGCTCCACTATACTGTCCACCTCCCAGGGTTCCCACAGGGAAGAGTATAAGGAGTCAATCATAAATCAGGTGAATAAAAATACAGAGCAACACGATTTGCAATAACATTCATTATTCAACTCTCAACAGACAAGATGTTAGGCACCAAAAAAACACCATTATTTATTTGCTGAGAAAAAAGTCTCACAAATATTTTTCAATATCCATTCCAATGACAGATGTAAATAATATCTACAGGAGAGAAAAGTAACAAACAATAAGTTTAGATGGATATCACTATGTGTATTTCCTTGCAGTCACCAATCAGTGGTTTGGCTTTTGACAAGACATATACTACTCAAAGTTTGCTAAGCACCAAATATTTGACACACCATTGTGAAATTTGCTTACTTGAGACATATTTGTGATATTTTTGGTGGATATGATTGAGGAATGTATTGAGATGGTCCCCAGTGTTTACATTAGCTCTCTTGACAGGCAGACTTTTCGTGACAGTCATGGAAAGCATGTACCCCTTGATTTTCATGATGTTTTCGTATATTGTCTACATGTACATGACATGTGTAGGGTATTCAATCTTCATTTCAGCACAAACCCTTGTGAAATGTAAGACGACATTTGTCTGAAGCAGAAATGGGGTAGGCTGTAGGGATGGTGGAGCAAGGGGCTACCCATCATCAGGTTGGTGAAGCCCTTGGTGTGCACCATACGGTGATCACCAGAGCCTGGGCAAGATTTCAGCAGTATGGCACACCAGTAAGATGGCATGGTGGTGGCAGAGACAGGGTAACATCTGTGGCTGAAGACCGATTTTTGATCATTCAGGCCCATAGGAACTGCTTTGCTACAGCAACCCAGCTTCGCAGTGACCTTCAGAATGCATCCGGGGTAAATGTTTCGACGCAGACTATCTGGGCAAGGTTGCACGAAGGTGGTCTCCGATTGAGAAGACCATGTATTTGCATTCCGCTGTCCCAGAACCACTGCCAGGCATGATATGAATGGGCCATGGACCACGTTGGATGGACCAGAGAAGACTGGCGACCTGTCCTTTTTACAGATGAGTCAAGGTACTGCCTAGACCACACAGATAGGCGTTCTAGGGTATGGAGAAGACCAGGAGAGTGATTCCATGCAGCCAACATTGCTGAGCATGACCGCTATGGTGGAGGGTCAATCATGGTCTAGGGCGGCATCAGCAGGGATGGACAAACAGAGCTCTGTGTCCTTGAACATGGTACATTGACTGCACAACAGTATATTGATGAGATCCTGGATGTCCACTTCAGATTGTATGCAGGTGCAGTGGGTGATAGATTCATTCTGATGGACGATAATGCCTGTCCTCATGTTGCCCATGCTGTTGGGGAGTACTGACAGAGGGAGGGGATTGAGCGTATGGACTGGACAGCAAGATCGCCTGACCTCAATCCAATCGAACATGTCTGGAATAAGTTGCAGCTTGCAATTTCAGCTCATCCAGTCCAACCAAGAAGTGTCCAGGACCTTGGTGCGATGCTGGTCAAAGAATGGAGCAACATCTCACAAAGAACCACCAGGAACCTGATTGGGAGCCTGAGAAGGTGTTGTCAAGCTGTAATTAACAGTAATGAGTCTCCAACTCGATATTGAAGCCATACCAGTTCGCTCCGTCAACTTTTTGGTATACTGAAAAATTTCCTCTTTTACCAAAAATATCCATTTTCCATGGTTATCATATTCAAAAGCTAAAAAATAATGTCAAACACAAATAAAATCTTAATTTCTGTACTTAAATAATTAAAGATATAATTAAATAAAAAGTATATACACTTTTCTTAACAATATTTCAATCAACTAAAACGTAAAACAGGTAGTTGGATGTACATGGTGCTTAGCAAACTTTGAGTAGTATATAAACTGTGATGTTAATAGAAAAGTAGGAACGGGAACACCAGCAATGGAGCTTGTAGTGAACTTTTTCCAGGTTTTTCCAGAATTTTCAGCATTTAGCCTGAATTTTAAGGGTTTTCAAGGGTCTTGAAACCCAGTTTATAAATTCAAGGATATTTCAGGATTTCCAGGACCTGGGGGTTCCCTGCTTGTTATTTGAATAGTTTCAACTGACAAAAAGAATATTCAATTTAGATGATTGTTTATAACCAGTTGGTTGTCAACTGTTTAACCCTTTACCCAACACAGACGATTTCAAAATTTATGATTTTAAATATCATTTTAAAAATTTTTTCAAAGAATTTCAACAAAACCATATCATGTGACCCCTCTTTGGAACGAGCTCAACGAGCTCGTTCCAAAGAGGGGTCACATGATATGGTTTTGTTGAAATTTTTCGAAAAATAATATTTTTTCAGCTGCTGAATTTGAATATTACGCAGGCAGATGAGGGCGATTCGTTGGGTAAAGGGTTTAGATGAACATATATGCATGATTGGCAATTTAATAACTAAATTTCATAACCTCAGAGGCAGAACAGGCTCATATTTTTTTATTTATTGCCGTTTAAATTGACATATTTCTGCACAATGGCTAATCATGACCCCAACATGGAGATAAAGACAAGCTGAGCCAATATCTTATTCCCATGTTGCCCATTTCAGAGGACTTCCAACCCAAGCACTGGTGACTGAATCCTATTTTACTAGTAAAATAGAGCTTGGTGAACCATGGTGAACAAGCAACACTTCCTTTCCCAGGGTTCCCATGGGGGAACAGATGCATATAACACACAAAGGTACAGTGAAGCCCTGTTAATTGAATACTAAGTTTACCAGTAGAAATATTCAGTTAAACGATTAGAGATTAATCTTAGGTATTCAAACTGTCTCAGACAGGTTTGCCTTGTTCACCAGTACTTTTTAGTTCAGTTCAAATATGGGCTTCTACAGCACTCAACCAGTATCCAATCAACCACAATTTCGGGTGTGTTTTATTGTTCTCTGGAGAAGATCTTTGGGAGATCTCTGAGTAGATGGGGCCAGCAAATGAACATTTTTTGGGGTTATTGTACAAGGTTTACTAGATTCATAGAGTGATTTCCGCTCCTCTCCAGCTACTATCTGTATCTGAAACTGGAGATGTGAGACAGGTCCATGAGAGCATCATGCATCAAACAAATGCCAATGAATTTTTCCTGGACGTCTTCTGCAGAGCAAAAAAAGGCACTCTCGGTGAGTTCTCTACATTCTGGAGATAAATTGAGTACCAAATCTATAGGATCAATGTTGACAGAGCTCAAAAAGCTCTGTCAACAAAGAAATAATGGATGAAACAGTAGGTAATACAATGGAAGTCTTGAGACCATCAATTTTTGTAATGCAGAGGAAGTTTGTGTTCGTCTTCCTGCAGGCAGGGACTGATAAAGTTCATGGCTATTCAGGGTCGTTTAGCAATATACTTCAGCATTTTTCAAGGCCAAAAAAAAAAGAAGAAATTTCTTGTTGAAGACATATTTTTGCAAGTGTTGTCTGGTATGCATGTTGGGACATGGGTTAGAAGGGACCAACTTGTATTATTACATTCTTACCTCTTGCTTGGTTTTTTCTTGTTCATGAATTTTCCTCTGAACAGATCGAATACCCAAATGAACAGCATTCTGTCCATGTTGAGGGGATGTGCACACACGTCTGTTTTTGCTATATGCAGAATTTTCTTCTATGACAGAAGTCCTTCCTACAGTGTTTGCATTGGTATTGCTACACACACTTTGTAATGACTTAGAACTTTGTGCAACAACAGAGTCTGTAACTGATCGTCGAACCCCTTCACCATACATTTGATTGAAATGTGACGAGTCCATGCTATGCCACATCTCATTCACCCGAGGAACAGTGTTATTTCCATCACATGATGACTTTATACCAATAGTGGAGGCATGAATTTTCTGTGCCTTTATGTCCAAATTCTTGGGACTAGAACTTCTCAGTGGAAGAGAGAACCGAAGGTCTCCATTTTGAGGTAATGAGTTTGAACGATTATATTTGGGTTTATCATGAAATTCATCTCCACTACTAGAACTAGATGTTTGTGAGTACTTTCTGATTGGTTCAGTATTAACTAGCCTATTGGATTTGATAGGACTCCGGTGTTTCACAGAGTTTGCCTCCTCAGTACTACTCAATGAACTAGAACTAGAAGTCTGTTGCAAAGGAGAGGGGGTAACCTTTGACCTCACATGATGACTATACATTGGATTTGAAAAAGAGACGGGCTGAAGATTATGTCTGTAAAATGAAGGTTTCAGATGTTCATTTTGCATCTTATGAGAATCATGTTCAGTATGATTGGATGATTCAATGGGTGAACTAGACTGACTATAGCCAAATGACTGATATCCAGAAGAAGCAACAGTTGATAACTGACTGATCGACATTTGACTGCCATTTATGTTTTGGTCCATTTCTGAAGAAGAGTTCTGTTCAGCACTATTTTCATCCATGAATGAAATCAAGTCAATATAATCACCATTGATCACTTCTGCAGCACTAACAATTTCATTCCATGACTGATTCAAGTTCGTTTTGTCTGTGCAACTTTCCGTGTTTACAGAAACATTTGAAATTTCTTTTGTCGTATGTCTGACACTATATGATGACCTCACACTGACATACTCATCATTATAGTCATTAATTATATGACTAGGTTTTTCATGGTGAACATGTTGTAATGTGGATGAGATTCTTTCAGAACATGGATGGGGTGGCTCATCAACATCCTCACCACAGTTACGTAATATGTCTTTGAGAGCTTCAGTAGATGAACTATCAACACCCTGACTTGTATGTGAACCTGGCATATTCACAAGATTATCATATATTTGGCTTTTCCGATTTGGTTTTCTCTTCAGTGACCCAATATCTGGATCTTGAAGTGCTTGACTCAATTTGGCAAGAACCTCTGGTAATTTACCAAGCTTTTGAGATGCCTGAAAAATAATAATCAATCATTAAGCATCATAAAGTGTGTACAAAATAAAATATTCACAAAACAGTAAAGATTCAATAAAGTATATATATATATATTATAACAGTTTTGTGCATATTTTATTCAGTAAAGTGATCAACTGTGTCGTATTTCAATGAGTTCACAGGCTAGATTGCTGGTGTGCCATGGTATCGCCCCCCCCCCCCCCCCCCCCCACCCCTCCCCCCCCCTGGATATTTTTCCTCTCAGGGAGAATGATCTTGTAGAACATATTCCCCACTCTAAATATCTCCGACCTCCCCCCTCAACCCATCATAATTGAACAAAAAATATACATGTTTTGAATATTTACTATGTTCTTATTGAATTAACATGATAAAAACAGCAACCATTTGGAAAAAAAATAAATAGAGGATATATAGTGTTTTTGAGTGGATATCGAAAATTATCTCATGACCGAGAAAATGTTTATTTTTCGGGAGTGCTTGCATGAGTGAAAATAACCATTTATCTGGGTCACTCATTAGATAATTTTCGGTGTCCACTCAAAAACACTAGATTTTCTTTTTATTATAAGCTTTTTATAAGAATATGATCATTCCTAACGATAATTCCACTTGTTTCAACATTGAATTGATGCATGAAAGTAAACAGCGTGCATTGATATGCAGAAGTAGCTTGATGGATACTCGGAACAGGTAGCATCTTGCGATCTGATTCAGCTGGGGGGTTTCATGCATCAATTCAAGGTGAATACATGTCAAATTATTGCGGGAAATGATCAGTATTCACTCAAAAACACTAGATTTTCTTTTCATTATACATTTTTAGAACAAATTGATCATTTCCAGTGGTAATTTGACTTGTATTCACCTTTGAGTGATGCTTTGAAAGCCGCCATTTTGATTGATACAATGAAAGTGAAAATTTCTACATTATCACGTGGGAAGATACGTTTTCCACAATTTATTTGGATAATCTATTGTTTAGCATATAATAAATAGCTTTTATCTACACTTTCACTCATCCAAATATGTAGATAACATGGAAGGAGGAAAAAAATTTATTCGATATTATACCATTGAATAACAATTGGTGAATTAGGTGTAGACAAACTTCATAGGTAAAATTACACTCTTATAAAATAAACAGCAACCGTGTTTACAGGGAGGGAAAGGTTTCAAAATCAAACTCTATATGTCCATATAACTAATATCCTGTAAGAATAATACTGTTGATGGATGTTTAGGTCTTTGCATTTACATGGAAGACTATTTTTATGTAAATTTAATCCTTAACCCTTTACCCAACGCAGACGATATCAAAATTTATTATTTTAAATACCATTTTTGAAAATTTTTCAAAAAATTTCAACAAAACCATATCATGTGACCCCTCGTTGGAACGAGCTCGACGTTGGGTAAAGGGTTAAGGGCCAGGAGATTTTTATCACAGTCCACACGCTGCAACTTTGTATTTATTTTTTGGCAAGTCTTGGATGCCTATATAGGCATCCAAGACTTTCCTAAAATAAGGGCCAAGGTACTTAAAATGTAACAGGAGAGTTAACCCAGAGATTATATGTTGGGGCACCTGTTCTGTTGTAGTAAAAAGTTATCAAGTAGGAATTAGGCCCTTAAAGAAAATAAATGAAGATAAAAGGGTCAGTAAGGCCTGGGCATCTTCCGCTCATCCATTTGAAAAGCATAGATGTCCAGAGCAGGGAAGACATCCTGTTACATCGGGCTAAATGAGCTGCTTTTGCTGCATGATTGATCTGGCAAATCAGACCTTGTCTGCAACATGGAGTCCAATAATGAACCAGATAACCTTTTTGTTGTAATCAGTTTATCACATATATTTAAGGACAGCTGAGAAAACAACCAAAGTGTAATCAAGTAACAAATAAAACTGGAAGCATTTTTGACCAATGTGATTCATTTTAATGACCATTTTACGTTCACTGGGAATTTCAGCAAGAGTCACAATCATGTTCTATTTAAAACATAATCACATCTTGAAATAGTGATATATTAACCCTTAACTGGTAGAGTGCTAAGTTTTCCTGACTACAAAATTTTGTTCATCATAAATTGCTCTGTTGCATTATCCAATCAAATGTAACAGACCAATTTATTGTGCACAATATCTAAATTATACCAAGTCCAAAAAGAAACTATCTTCAGTGGAGAATAATAGATAGGGCCATTACCAGTGCTTTTTAGTAAAGTCCATTTTGGGGCTTCCAGCACTCTACCAGTTAAGGGCCTATTTCTGTCTTTGATCAATTTTTACTATATTAGAACAAGTGCTCCAACTTGCTGTGTTTGAATAAACTTGCGAAGTACACTCTAACAACATTAGCAGTTGTTTCTTTGCAAGTCTTGGCTGCCTATATAGGCACAACTGCAAAGTCACAGAGCATTAAATGTGATAGTGTGGCAAAAATATATGAACAATCTCCAGTCCTTTAAGGGTTAATAAAATATCTTCTATTGACTCCAATTCCTGACCTTTATATTAGGTCAAGTTGTGAGAAAATAAGTCATTAATTAAAAATGGAGCATTCTCAGAAAAGATAAGAATGTGGTAACTAGGGTAGACTTGATTTTACAAGCACTGTGATGGGGGACATAGTATCATTTGCGATAACACAGGATATCTACTACCACGAAACAAGACATAAGTAAATGAATAAAATTTGATTGTTAATCACAAAATCCAACTACACACTGGGAAACAAATGCAAATGTGTTGTGAGCCATGTCACAGGCAAAACTAAGTTGCAAGGCTCACATTACAATAACTGTGTGACTGTATCACAATAATATGAAAGAGGTATTTATCACAAGTAAAAATGGGCACTTTGGCTTCAAAAGCCCAATGACTTGTCACATCTGACAGGCGGTCAGTCACGACAGTGTAAGGAAAGAGTAAAAGTGATATATGCTTGAACAATGAAGTCGTTGATGTCAGGTAATCGTTCATGCACAGGAGAGGGGGGGGGGGGGGGGATTCATGACAGGTTTCACTTTATTCATGGTCATTCTCACAGGGTCTATCAAATTTTAGGGCATTTCTACAAAGACTGTATATCTAATAACCCAATAATCTAATAGCCAAGGTTTGAGTAGAAGTGGACTACTGTCTAGTGGACATTTGTTTTATTGAAAGCTGGAGCACCTGTTCTGAGGTAATAAACTTTTTTGAGTGGGAATAAGGTCATTAAAAGTTAAGTGTTGAGTTAAAAATAAAACTTACCTCGCTGGCATTATCGAGACAGTTTACCAGCAGAGAATGCAGTATAGAAAGCTCTTTACCCATGTCTATATACCCATCATAATCCATAAACTGACTGCTCCCCTCAGTTGTCTGAAATTACACACAAGTTCTAATTATAAAGCTATATATGTTCTCTGCATGACAAAGACCTGATATTTCACCTTTCACATGACAAAACTACCCAATTAACAAGTTATAAAAATATGTTTACAGCTGATCCAATGTTATATAATTTGTTATTTGTTGCACATTCTTGATTTAAAATCTTCGCTTGCATATCTTAAAACAGAACAAAAACAATTTTAAATTTCAAATGCTGTCTGAGAAGAGTACATAAATATGCAAAGACAAAATACAAAATTTAACTCTCAGAACACTAAATGTTAAAATACCAAAACTTCAACCTGTAATTTTCCCCCATTAACTGGTAGAGTGCTAAATTATTTTTGGTCATCAAAGTTTGTTCACAAGTCTTTGCCTGCCTTGTGGCAATTTATGAGAGAGTGCCCAAAGGCACTCTCTCATAAATTTCAACACGGCAAATCCTTACAGACTAACTTATTTCCCTTCAAAAAGATAATATGAAGCACATCATGGAGTCTGAAGCCTTAAAGTTGTGGTGCCTGTACTTCAGAATAAACCCCAAATATGGGCTTTCAGCACTCTACCAGTTAACAGACTAGGAATTTAACCAATGCAATTTTGTTTGACAGAGCTCAAATATTGAATTGATTAAATTCTCAGTTACATGATGGAACAAAAATTGCTGCTTGGTATTTTGACATCAGTGTGCAGAGGGGAAAGAAAAATTGAACAAAGACTACATGGTGAGTCAAGTTTTGAAAAGCTGAGACATATTATATTAAATAAAGGTTACTCACAGAAATCTGTCGGAGGAAATTTTTCATGTTACTCCATTCTCTTTCCACAAAATCATTCATGAAAGTCATAAACTCTTCCTTCCCACCAAATCTGTAAATTACAAAGTTGTGACATGAGAGGCAGTCTTTCATATACTTTTATTTTAAAAAAAATTGCCGACTGTTTGTGAAATTTTTCATTAGTAATGAAGAACTTTGTTTATAGTCCAATATGCAGACAATACATAACAGGTTCAATGTGGGTCAGATCAATATTCTCAAGTGGGATACAGACCTAATATTTCGCAGTAACAAGGAAAGTGAAATAATTCCAAGAAACAATGACAGTTGTACCAATATCAAGCCAGTTGAAATTTGACCTCAAGAAATTACCACAATCAGCAATTGCAATTCACAAAAATTGCAATTTGTTGAGCTTGTTGCAATGAGGGGGTCATGAAATGTTTTTGAGGCCAAAAAAAGAAAATATTTAGTTACTCAACTTATTCATGTCAGGTAAAGAGTTAACTGATATACAGTTCACACAGGTTGATTTGGTACTCAACCACCCAGCAAGAGGACAACAGCATCTACCCTTACTGCTTAGACTACAAGAAACTTGACAACCCAACAAACAAACCTGAAGTAAGCCCACTGATAAAAATCTACCCAGTCGTTTACAGACTGCAAATTTACTTCTTTAAAGAAACAGATAATAAAACTCCTTTATAAAACTTTTGTTACAACAATAGTTAATAAGCCACATCCCAGTCAGTCAACATTTTAGGTATAAATTTTCATATGCATAATGTTAAAACATGGTGTCTTCTAGACCCTAAAAAGACATGCCTGTGCAATCTTAATACTTGAAGACTATTTTTAATTATGTGATGAAATTGGACATGATTCTTTAGAGTCAAAACACAATGAAAATGTAATTAAATGGAATAATGCAATATACGGAAAAGTCCAGAAACAGGCATGCAGCACCAGTCCACTGAATTAATTAACTTGACCCAACACAGATGACATCAAAATTTATTTTAAAAATTATTTTTTCACCTTTTTTACAAAATTAAAAAAAAGACGACCTCATTCCAATGAGGGGTCAAATACTTAGGTTTTGTTGAAATTTTTCAAAAATAAATTTTTTTCAACTGCTGAATTTGTATATTATGTGGGTGGGTGCGTCCAATTCATTAGGTAAAGGGTTAACGCCTAACACAGCAAGACAATGAAATTACGATACAAATTATTAAATAACTGAAATATTCACTTTTTGCCTTAAAAACATAGTTTAAGACCACTTGAGGGGGGATGCGGTGGCTCAGGAGGTGGAGGTGCAAGCTGCAAAGCAAAAGGACCTCTGTTTGAATCCCACCTGCGGCAACGCGTTGTGTTCTTGGACAAAACACTTCACCCCCATTGCCCACGTGGGGGCACGGTGACATTGTGTACTAAGGCATACTGCACGTCGATGGTGCACCTGTCTTCAACCAATGCTAACCCTGCTTGTGTGGAGTTAGTATGTTGGGGAGCTGACAGTTGCTCTTCGTTGCTTGGTGGTTCTCTCTGGGTACTCCGGCTTCCTCCACCCGTAAAACTGTTGTGGTCATGATTAGCCATTGTGCAGAAATATGTGACCTTAAACACCAATAAATAAATAAATAAATAAATAAATAAATAAATAAATAAATAAATAAATAAATAAATAAATAAATAAGACCACTTGATGAGGTTGTTCCAATGGGGGGTGCTAAGAGTGGTTTGGACAAAAATTTAAAGAATAATACAATTTGTACAGCAAATTTGGGACCTGTGATGACTTAATATTGCCATTATGTTAGGTAAAGGGTTAACTAACTAAAGGCTGCAAATGAAATTGAGAATGTTTTTTTCTCACAAGATAAACATTCATCCACTTATTTTAACTTCAGCTCAACTGAATCTATATGAGGTCACTTAACCATTCCATTTTAATTGTACTCAGTGATGCTTAAATTTTACACGTGATCGAAGGAAGATAATTTGTTGTGATTACAGGACAAAATGCCCTTGTACAAAATGCCCTTTGAGAAAATGCCCTCAGGACAAAATGCCCTTTGGGTAAAATGTGCCCAGTGAAATTAAAATGGTATACCAAATGTCCTTGGAACAAAATCAGCTCAAAGAAATACAATAATAACCATAAAATAGTAACCATTGAGCTTTGGGTTTATGATTTTATTGTAATTTGTTACTGTGGCATTCAAACCAGATAGAAATTCATGTTCTCCTTAACTTTTTTATTTATAACTGTGTGTATTGAAGAAATAAGGGCTGGGGTGAATTTGTATGATTTACTGTCTTAGAAAAGAATAAATAGAAATTGCAGCTACTTACTTAATAAGGTTGAGGTTTTGTGGTTTAACTGGTAGAGTGCTGAAAGCCCAAAATTGGGATTTATTCTGAAGTGCAGGTACTGCAACTAGAAGACTTCAAATTCAGTGGCTGTGCTTCATATTATCTTTGAAGTGACAGTATTTAG
Source organism: Pictodentalium vernedei (assembly GCA_031216915.1). Classification (NCBI taxonomy): domain Eukaryota; kingdom Metazoa; phylum Mollusca; class Scaphopoda; order Dentaliida; family Dentaliidae; genus Pictodentalium; species Pictodentalium vernedei. Next base: position 262,994,539 of record CM062291.1, on the reverse strand, counting down.
TCTCTTAAGATTTGTCAGTTACAATTTATGGGAGAGTGCCAACAGGCACTCTCCTATAAATTGTAACAAGGCAATGGCGCGTGAACATATTTGAATGGCCAAAAATAATTTAGCACTCTACCAGTTGAGTGTTTTTTTTTTGTGTTTTGGGACTGTGTTATTCTTGTGATATCAAACCATCTTTTAAACCAAGTGATATATATGAGACAAATACCGTCAGAGCATCAGTCAGTCATTTAATTGTGGAGATTATTACCAGTAATGAAGGTGGCAAAAAATTGGTATTTGGTGGTTACATGCACACCAAAAAGGCAGCACATAAGTTCACTGAGAACATTTTATCCTGAGCACAATGAAGTATGACTCAGGGCATTTTATACTAAAGGCATTATGTCCTAAGGGCATTTTGTCCACGCATGAAAATTCAATTAGGGCATTTTATCCTAAGAGCAATTTGTCCTAAGGGCATTTTGTATGGATACTTTTGTTGTACTGCATTCATGTTGTTTGACTGGTCCAGTGGCTGCTTGTGAAATCACTCTACATTGACGTAAACTCTACAACTAACAGAAACTGTTTGCTTTGTCTCAAAACAAATATTTTTACTTTGTTTCAACTTTTCACTTTACTCTATGACACAAATAAAAATACTATTTTTGCTTGCAGCCTAAAAATATTTGATTCAGATGTCTGATCAAAATAAATTATAACTCACTTGGTGAAGTTGGCCAATGTCTGTATTGTTTTGGCTATCAACGTCAAATTTCTAGCTGCTTTTTCTTGGGGATATTCTGAAAAAGAGAAACAGACATTTAAATCTGCTGAATATCTAAGCAATTGCAAAACAATTATTCAAATCAACCTTACCACCTTTGCCATTGCTTTCTTGTGAAATAAATTTTAAACAGCCAGAAGTACATTTGAAAAAAGAATCAAGACAAAATATTGGCAGTTGAAAAAATGTTTCAATAAATGAATTTTATCTGTGCATTTAATGTATTTCACCCTTAACCCTTAAGGGCCTGGATAATTTTATACATTTTTTCAACACTTTTTACAGTCTACATCCTATGGCTTTGTTGCAGTTGTGTCAATGCAAGTCTAGGCTGCCTATATCGGCAACCAAGGCTTGCATAGAAACAACTCAACTGCCAAGGCACTTAGAATGTAATTTGCAAGCTTTTCCAGTGACATCATGTTGGGGTACTACCTGTTCTGTTGCAAACAATCATCAAAGTCAGAATTAGGCCCTTAAGGGCCTTAAGGGTTAAAGTATCAGATTATTTTCTACCACAGCTGCTACCTTATATGCGTGTACACAGCTGCAGATGACTTAACAGTGTTTCTATATCATTTTTAGCTGCTCGTACAGGCAGCCAACAATTACAGAAAAACATGACAAAGATAAATGGAGCCTACCAGATGTGTCAGTTCGAGGCGTATGACCCCACAAGCAAAAATAAATCCAAACAAGAGGCCCCAAGGGGCCTTAATCGCTCACCGGTCAAAGTGGTTCAAAGAAGTATTTGGGGTCACATTCAGTTAGACATGGTTCATCAACACTACAAAGGAATGAAGCCATGAGAGGCAAATTTTATGGAAAAACACTAAGGAATGGATTTGAACAAACCCACCCCACCCCTGCCCATAGAGCACAAATATTAAGCCAAGGACTCAAATTGAACAAACTGGAATCTGATCCCCCTTGAGATGTCATATACCAAATAGGAAAGAATTCTGACTGGTGGATATGAAGAAGGTTTTTAAAGAAATCACCTCACATTGCACTAAGCTAAACTTTGGGCTCAAATAGGGAGCCAAAATATTAACCCAGGGTCCCGATTTGAACAAACTTGAATCTGACCCACCTAGAGATGTTGTATACCAAATATGAAAGGATTCTGATTGGTGGATCTGAAGAAGAAGATTTTAAAAGAAATTCCCTCATATTGCACTAAGTTAAAATTCAGGCTCCCATAGGGAACCCAAATATTAACCGAGAAACTCAAATTGAACAAAGTTGAATCTGCCCCCCACTAGAGATGATGTATACCAAATATGAGAGGATTCTGACTGGTGAATCTGAAGAAGATTTTTAAAGAATATTCCATGCATTGCACAAAGTTAAAATTTGGGCTCCCATAGGAAGCCCAAATATTAACCCAGCGACTCAATTTGAACAAACTTGAATCTGCCCCCCTTATAGATGTTGTATACCAAACATGAAAAGATTCTGAGTGGCCAATCTGAAGAAGAAGATTTTTAAAGAAACTTCCTCAAATTGCACGAAGTTAAACTTTGGGCTCCAATAGGGAGCCCAAATACCACCTCAGGGACCCGATTTGAACAAACTTGAATTTGACCTCCCCCCCCCCCCCCTCCCTGCCCCCCCCTAGAGATGTTGCATGCCAAATATGAAAGCATTCTGACTGGGGGATCTGAAGAAGATTTTTTAAAGAAATTTCCTCATATTTCAGTAAATTAAAATTTGGGCTCCAATAGAGAGCCTAAATCTTAACCCAGGGACTCAATTTGTACAAAGTTGAATCTGACCCCCCTACAGATGTTGTAATTCAAACATGAAAGGATTCTGACTGGTGGATCTGAAGAAGATTTTTAAAGAAATTTCCTCAAATTGCATCAAGTTAAACTTTGGGCTCCAATAGAGAGCCTAAATCTTAACCCAGGGACTCAATTTGAACAAACTTGAATCTGACCCCCCTAGAGATGTTGTATAACTAATATGAAAAGATGCTGACTGGTGGATCTGAAGAAAAAGATTTTTTTAAATTTTTGAAAAAATTTATGGATGCGATCAGAGTTATGCCCCTTCTGGTGCCCCCTTGTGCGTGGCAAATTTATTTGTAAAAATTTGAATTGACATATGATAAGGAACATGCACACAAAATTTGCTTCAATTTGGTCAAGTAGTTTATGAGGAAAATTCGATAATGTAAAGTTCACGACGACGACGAACGGCAAGTGATAAGTTAAGCTCCCTTCGGTGAGCTAAAAGCAGATTCTCTTGAGTTTTAACATCCTAACTAAGTTCAAAAAGATGAATAACTCCATGAAAACTCATCCGACCAGGACCAAGCTCGAACTTGAGTTGTAGGTGCCCATGACAAAGCCACATACCAGAAATCTGACAAGGTCACCAAACTCATTCCATACGGTGTTTTTGAGACAAAAATTGAAAAAAATAATACTAATTTTCAAGGCAATTCTTGTGAATAGTGCTAAGCAGTAACATCCATTACTTTAGGTAATGGTTTAATGGCAGAGGTGATTACATCTTTGGTCGTGGGGACATTAAATGAGGCATAATAAAATATACTACATTCCCAGGTTTTAACTCAGTTCTAATTAATTTAAAACACCTGCTTAACTGCATATTTTTCACTGGTAAAATTGGAATTTAATCAAGTTATAATTCTAAAAGTTACAAACAAGTCCAGACAGGGATGCTGTTCTGGGTTCTACAATATGACTTCAGTGTGAAAAGAAATTGAAATACTTCTAAAGTAAAATTTTAAGCAGTGAGTATTCAACAACCATTTCAGAAAGACTTTACATTAGCAATCTGACAGACTCGTAGAACTTACCTTGTGTTAGGTTAAATAGACTAGGAGACAATATGGCTGGGCACAGAAATCGAAGAAATATGGAAGCACTGATGAGATTATCACTGAGCTCTTCCTTATTCCGCTCACTGCACTTTTCTCGAAAACTCTGAAACACTTCTTTTAATTCACTGAAAAAATGAAAATGAATTATGATTAAATCTTTTGAAATGTACTATTTCTTAAAAACATTCATCATAGTATCATGAGAATCCAAGCACAAAAAATAACTATCACTGAAGTGCAAAAATTGCTTAGAGTATTTCACGAAAAAAGAAACACTGCCTGCTCTTCTTCTAATCTGCAAGTAATCAGCCTATTCTAATTTGAATTTATTAACCCTTTACCTAAATGAAAGGTAGATGACACTTGCAAACAAATTCTTGAATAACTATTTTTTTTTCATTTTTTGTGTCAAAAACATAGCTTATGACACTCACTGGAACGAGCTTACCTAGCTCGTTCCAATGAGGGTTCATAAGCTATGTTTTTGAGATGAAAAATGGAAAATTAATGGAAACTGACTGATTTTTGCGTACAGCGCTGGCTGGTTTTTGCCATTATGTTGGGTAAAGGGTTAACAACTCTCTGCATGCTGATGTAAAAATACTGACATCGCAAGCAACAAATTCTTCCGATAACGCAAGTAGGAATTTAACCAATTCAATCCCTGTTTGACAGAGATCAATAAGCTCTGTCAAACAAGGCTGAATTGGTGAAATTCATAATGGTATTATGGGAAAAAATTGCAGGTTGAAATTTTGATATTTTGCCCTCAGTGTTCATGGCATTAAAGCCTTTCAACATTGTATCACTGGATGCAATTGATTTTTCATTTATCAGGAGGGTCAGTAATAATTTCAATCCTACATCCAACATTTGGCTCTTGCTTTACATTTGGCTCTTGCTTTACATTTGGGCCACACAAAAAAGAAATTCTCAGGCAATTTTTTTCTTCAAATCAGTAAGGGAGGGAAGGTTTTATTATTAATTTTTATTTTTTTCTTGCATATAGTGAGAATGGATAGAGAGGCTTTCCGCTGTCTTTTCACACACAAAATATACAGAAAGTGCATAATAATACAAATTAACTCATTTAGTTTTAACCCTCAAGGGCCTAATTCCAACTTTGATCACTTTTACTGCAACAGAACAGCAACTAAAAGGGGACGTCCTCATCTCGACATTATACTGAGTCACTCTACTAAGTTACAAAGAAATCCTTTCCCAAATACGACCTGTAGTCTGTACTAAAGTTTTTCGGGTTTTGGGCTCGGAAGCCATCATGGTTGAATGATCGCGACCAAAAGGAGGCGTTGTCATCTGGGCATAATCTGGAGTGATCCAACGAAGTTACAATGAAATCCCTTCATATATATGACCTGTAGACTGTGCTCAAGGTTTTCGAGCTTCGAGCCCCTGAAGCCGTCACAGCTGACCAATCATGACCAAAAGATGATGTCATCATCTAGGCATTATATGGAGTCAACCTAACAAGTTACAATGAAATCCTTCTATAAATACGACCTATAGACTATGCTAAAGATTTTTGGGTTTTGGGCTTGGGCAGATCAAGGCTGAATGATCGGGACCAAAAGGGGACGCATTCTCATCCAGACATTATTTGGAGTCATCCTACCAAGCTACAATGAAATCCCTTCATAAATGTGACCTTTAGACCGTGCTAAAGGTTTTCGGGCTTTGGGACCCTTAGCCGTCACAGTTGCCCAATTGCATCCAAGGGGGACGTTCTCTTCTAGACATTATATGAAGTCAACCTACCAAGTTACAATGAAATCCCTTCATAAATATGACCTGTAGACTGTGCTAAAGGTTTTTGGGCTTTGGGCTCGGGTAGCCATCATGGTTGAATGATCGCAACCAAAAGGGGACATTCTCATCTGGGCATCATCTGGAGTGATCCTACGAAGTTACAATGAAATCCCTTCATAAATATGACCTGTAGACTGTGCTCAAGGTTTTCGGGCTTCGGGCCCCTGTAGCTGTCACAGTTGACCAATCACGACCAAGGAATGTCATTATCTAGGCATTATGTTGAGTCAACCTAACAAGTTACAATGAAATCCTTCCATAAATACGACCTATAGACTATGCTAAAGGTTTTTGGGCTTGGGCAGCCATCAAGGCTGAATGATCGTGACCAAAAGGGGACGTTCTCATCTAGACATTATTTGGAGTCATCCTACCAAGGTACAATGAAATCCTTTCAATATGACCTGTAGACTGTACTAAAGGTTTTTGGGCCCCTGTAGCCATCACAGTTGCCCAATCGTGCCCAAAATGGGATGTTCTCATCTAGACATTATATGAAGTCAACCTATCAAGTTATAATGAAATCCCTTCATAAATATGACCTGAAGACTGTGCTAAAGGTTTTCGGGCTAGGGCAGCCATCATCGTGGTTGAATGATCGCAACCAAAAGGGGACATTCTCATCTGGAGTAATCCTACGAAGTTACAATGAAATCCCTTCATAAATATGACCTGTAGACTGTGCTTAAGGTTTTTGGGCTTCTGGCACCTGTAGCCGTCACAGTTGACCAATCATGGCCAAAAAGGGATGTCATCATCTAGGCATTATAAGGAGTCAACCTAACAAGTTACAATGAAATCCTTCCATAAATATGACCTATAGACTATACTATTCTCATCTGGGCATCATCTGGAGTGATCCTACGAAGTTACAATGAAATCCCTTCATAAATATGACCTGTAGACTGTGCTCAAGGTTTTCGGGCTTCGGGCCCCTGTAGCTGTCACAGTTGACCAATCACGACCAAGGAATGTCATTATCTAGGCATTATGTTGAGTCAACCTAACAAGTTACAATGAAATCCTTCCATAAATACGACCTATAGACTATGCTAAAGGTTTTTGGGCTCGGGCAGCTATCAAGGCTCAATGATCATGACCAAAAGGGGATGTTCTCATCTAGTCATTATTTGGAGTCATCCTACCAAGTTACAATGAAATCCCTTCATAAATATGTCCTGTAGACTGTGCTAAAGGTTTTTGGGCTTTGGGCTCAGGCAGCCATCATGGTTGAATGATCATAACCAAAAGGGGACATTCTCATCTGGGCATCATCTGGAGTGATCCTACAAAGTTACAATGAAATCCCTTCATAAATATGACCTGCAGACTATGTTCAAGGTTTTCAGGCTTTGGGCCCCTGTAGCCGTCACAGTTGACCAATCACGACCAAAAGGGGATGTCATCATTTAGGAATTATATGGAGTCAACCTTACAAGTTACAATGAAATTCTTCCATGAATACGACTTACAGACTATGCTAAAGATTTTTGGGCTCGGACAGCCATCAAGGCTGATTGATCGTGACCAAAAGGGGATGTTCTCATCTAGACATTATTTAGAGTCATCCTACCAAGCTACAATGAAATTTCTTCAAAAATATGACCTGTAGACTGTGTTAAAGGTTTTCGGGCTTTGGGCCCCTGTAGCCGTCACAGTTGCCCGATTGTGTCCAAAAGGGGATGTTCTCATCTAGACACTATATGAAGTCAACCTACCAAGTTACAATGAAATCTCTTCATAAATATGACCTGTAGACTGTGCTAAAGGTTTTTGGGTTTCGGGCTCGAGAAGCCATAATGGTTGAATGATCGCAACCAATAGGGGACATTCTCATATGGGCATGATCTGGAGTGATCCTACAAAGTTACAATGAAATCCCTTCATAAATTTGACCTGTAGATTGTGCTCAAGGTTTTCCTGCTTCGGACACCTGTAGCTGTCACAGTTGACCAATCACAACCAAAAGGGGAGGTCATCATCTAGGCATTATATGGAGTCAACCTAACAAGTTACAATGAAATCCTTCCATAAATACAACCTATAGACTATGCTAAAGGTTTTTGGGCTCGGGCAGTCATCAAGGCTGAATGATCGCGATCAAAAGGGGACATTCTAATCTAGACATTATTTGGAGTCATCCTACCAAGTTACAATGAAATCCCTTCATAAATATGACATGTAGATTGTGCTAAAGGTTTTCGGGCTTCCAGCCCCTGTAGCCATCACAGTTGCCCAATTGCATCCAAAGGGGGACGTTCTCATCTAGACATTATATGAAGTCAACCTACCAAGTTACAATGAAATCCCTCCATAAATATGACCTGTAGACTGGGCTAAAGGTTTTCGGGTTTTGGGCTCGGGCAGTCATCATGGTTGACAGATCGCAACTAAATGGAGAAGTTCTCATCTAGACATCATATGGAGTCATCCTACCAAGTTACAATGAAATCCCTCCATATTAAATATGACCTGCAAACTGTGCTAAAAGTTTTTGGGTTTCGGTCTTGGGCAGCCATCACGGTTAACAGATCATGACCAAAAGGGGATGTTCTCATCTGGGCAATATACAGAGGCATCCTACCACGTTACAATGAAATCTCTTCATAAATATGACCTGTAGACTGTGCTAATGGTTTTCGGGTTTTGGGCTAGGGCAGCCATACCGGTTGACCGATCACGACCAAAAGGGGACGTTCTCATCTGAACATGACCCCAAACGTGCATATGAAATTTCGTGACAATAAGACAAGAACTACGGGGTGTAGCCCGTGCTAAAGGAAAATGTGAACAGACTCACAGACTAACAGACTTCCGCACGCGTGATGGCAATAGCTTATCTTGACTTTGTCAAGTTAAGCTAAAAATGATTTGTCACTCACATTCCACCTGGAATTCAACTATAAATGATGACTAAGTTTATATGGATTTGCATATCTGACAGCAATTAGCTCAATCAATCATAGGATACATTTTAGTGTCGTCAATTATCAATATAATTTTTTTTAACCCTTTACTTAACATAATGGCCAAAACCGGCCCGTGGTATTCACAAAAATCACCATTCTATTTTCATTATTTTATTCATTTTTCGTCTCAAAAACAAAGCTTATGACCCCTCATTGGAATGAGCTTGTTGAGCTCCTTCAAATGATGGGTCAAAAGCTATGTTTTTGACCCAAAAAATGGAAAAAATTGTTATTTGAAGAATTTTATGCACATGTGTCGTCTGCCTTTCGCGTTGGACTGTGACAAATCAACAGAAGGCCATAGAATTGGAAGAATGTGAGAGGAAATTACAATACTGAAAATTATAGGTCAGCTCCCCACCCCAACACAAGCACATATTATATTCAGCATCCTTATGAGTAAGCTTACTTTGGAAAGTAACAGTAAGAGTTCATGAGTTTGGCCCATACCATCTCACAATACATAATCAGGTTCATCTGGTGCCTCTGCAGCATTATACTGCTTGGTACTTTGGCAGGATCCACCTCACAATCTTCGGGTGAGTTAATGATGGTCTTGACAAATTCACCAAGAGTATCATGTAGGTACTGAAAAGAAATCAGATAGATAATAAACATCATTTAATCAAAGTTTGTTTTCTGAAAATGATAAATTACTTCAAGATTTATCAAATGAAAGATTCAAATTTATACCCATTCTTATTCGATATAAGGCTATATCTTAGGCAATTCCCTAGTAATTAAAATTTTGCACAAAAAAACAAAAACTTCCTCATCATTATAGTGTTTCAAAAAAATTCCAAATATTTCCAGTTTTAATCTACACTGAATAAAGCAAATTCTTTTAAGGTTTCATGTGTAATAAATATGATTGGTAAACTTGCAAGTCACATTCTAAGAACTTTGCCAGTTTTCTCAAAGCAAATCTTGACTGCAAATATATGCAGCCATGACTTGCCTAGAAGGAACTGCAAAGCCACATGACGTTGACTGTCACAGTGTAGTAAAAACATATAAAAATCTCCAGGTATTCAAGGGTTGAATAAAAAAAAAAAATTCAGGGAAAATTGCTTGAGAAACAAGAAATTTTGTTTAAACCTTTACCCAACATAACTGCCAAAACCAGTCAGCACTATTCCCCAAAAATACCATTAAATTTTTATTATTTTTCTTTCATTTTTTTGTCTCAAAAACATAGCTTATGACCCCTCATTGGAATAAAGCTATGTTTTATATGTAAAAAAATGAGGTTGTCAAGAATTTCGTTTGCAAGTGATGTCTGCTTTTCATGTTGGGTAAAGGGTTAAATAGCCTAAATAAACATCACTGCAAAAAGGTGACCAATATATGTGGCAAATATCCTGCCAATAATTTTTTTTATGTACACAAGATACAGCGTTGAAAATGGAATATTTAAATAACTGTGCTGGCACTTATTTATTAGTGTTTAAGGTCACTTTCTGCTTCTATGGCTAAATCATGACCCCAACACAGTCATGAAGTCAATCAAGTTTAGCAGATTGTTTATACCTATGCTGCCAATTTTTGAGAACTTCCACCCCAGTCAGTGGTTACTGGGCTCTATTTTACAAGCAAAGCAGAACTTGTTTATCGCAGTAAACAAGTACAGCTCCAACTCCCAGGGTCATATGGGGGTAATGACACTTGAAAAATGTGTAACCTGAAGCAGGGTTTGCAAAGGGTTTACCAAGAAGTATTTGCTGTATGAAAATCTTTGTTACACCTGACACCATGATTCATCAATACAACAAGGATGCACAAAAGTGTGTCAATGATGTTACATCAGTCTGATTCACAAAACACACTGATATGAAATATTGATAAATCACTATTTATCAACCCAGTTCACAGTTGAATATTTACCCCAGTTTTAGAGATGAGTCCCCACACATTTGTTTAACTTTTAAAAGAATGGATGATTTTCCAGATTTTCCACCATACCACTTCTTAATGGCTAAACTGTGCTTTCTAGTCAAGTCTTGGCTGCCTATAAAGGCAGCCAAGACTTGGCTAGAAACCACTGGAGGGTATATTTGACTTCAGTCTGCAGGATGTTCACATGGATGCATGCTGCCGGGTTTGCAGGATGTTCACATGGATGCAATCTCAATTAACTCTTTGCATGCTGCTGGCGGATAATTCTGCCCAGCATAGGGTTTCTCTTGTTACTGAAATAAGTAAAAGCTGGGCACATTTAATCGTATTTTCCCTGTGTAAACTGAATGGATTTTTTCACCAATGATTTCCTGTGGTACATTTAGATATAGTAGCCATGACTAGATTTGATGAAAAATATCTAGAAAATACTCTGCAGGTTAAAAGTTAAGTAGACTGGGAAAGGGACCTTTTTCTTGGTGTTGAGAAATTTGTCACCTAACAAAAATCCCCCGGAAACCTTTTTCCAGAGAGAATACAGGTTAAATTGGGTACGACTTTATTTGAATTAACTATCAGAAGAGCACAATGGCTATATAATCTGGTTATGCTGTTTTAGTTTGGGAATAATGGTGTTTTGTGCCAGAAATTGGGCATTTTATAGCACGTACCACATTGGGAATGAGGCCTTATTTTGGCCTCAAAAAGGGCCAAAATTAAACCTTGATGTTGGCATACCCGTTGTTAGCCTGCTCTAAGCCTATAATGCTTGTCAGTCTTTCAAGGCTGTTACAATGGTGTTATCTATTGTTGCTTGAGTAAAACATACTTGTATACCTTGAGTTTTTCTGATGAAATGCTGTTTTGTATCATGTTATTAGCATCTATGGCCATGAGTGCAACTCAAGTATATACTTAAGTTTAGTACATGTATCCATTATATAATATTGCTCAGTCTTAAGGACAAGGACTCATATCCAAGGCATTGGGTACTGGATCCTACTATACCAACTAGTAAGGAAGATCTTTTCTAGCACAGTAACCAACCATGCATTGCTCTACATCAAAGGATTCCTCTGGATAAATCTTGAATATGGGGCAGTCAGAAAGACCTCGTCACTAAAACAGTTAATGTGAGCACACTGTTTGCTGATGTTATTAGAAGTTATTGAAAATTTAAATCAATACAACTTATCTCACACACTTTTTTAATGCCCGTGGGATTTAAATGTCATGTTTTCATTTGAAGGTCTCAAGAACCAGTTCTTTCAACTTAATAAAAAATCAATGTGGAAATATGTCAGGTAGTAAGTAATTTAATTTGGGCATTTACTAATCCATCCCATACAAAAATGTGTCAATAACATATAATAATTTTATCAATAAACTTTAACCTCTTGTAATCTGGTAGTGCAACAGAATTTTCTCCAGTGACTCAGTCTTCTCTTGTTCAACTATGAATTTAATCAATTATATCTTGTTTGACAGAGCTCACTGAGCTCTGTCAAACAAGATATATTTGGTTATATAACAAACTGCATTATGGGAAATATTCACTGCTGAAAACTTAGCCAATTTAACATCAGTGTGCAGAGGGTTAATTTAATTTTACTCAAATCTGCCCTTGCACATCAAGTAAAGTTTTTACGCTTGTGACCAGTTTCTAGAAATTTCATCAATGAACAATAATATGTAAGTTTGTCTACAGGAGGGATACTGTCTATTCTAAAGATAAATGAAATCATAACTACCCCCACCACCCCAAAAATGAACACAGATACAGGTAACGTTCAGACTTAACTAAGTGTTAAATTTATTTATTTATTTATTGGGGCTTGACGACACTTTCGACAGCCAAGGTCATCTCATGTTAGACAGTTTTATGGGTGGATGAAGCCGGAGTACCCAGAGAGAACCACCGAGCAACTGTCAGACTCCTCAAAGTATTAACTCCACACAAGCAGGGTTAGCATTGGTTGAAGACAAGTACATCATCGATGTGCAGTATGCCTTAGTACACAACGCCACAATGCCCTCACTTGGGCAATTGGGTTTAGGTGTATTGTCCAAGGAAACAACGCAGTTGCCGCAGGTGAGATTCGAACCGAGGACCTCCCAGTTTGCAACCTGCACCTCTACATACTGAGCCACCACACTCCCAACTAAGTGTTAAACAACTCAACACTGCCAATAAAGTTAATGGTGAAGAAATCAGTTTTTGTAAACACATCACGTCTGACAGATCACAAGTTTAACCCTTTACCCAACGTAATGGCCAAAACCGGCCTGCGCCATCTGCAAAAATAATCATTTAATTTAATTTATTTTCATTTTTTGTCTCAAAAATATAGCGTATGACCACTGAGCTCATTCCAATGAGGGGTGATAAGCTATGTTTTTGACCCAAAAATGAAAAAAAATAGTTGTTCAAGAATTTTATTTATTGCAAGTGTCGTGTTAGGCAAAGGGTTAAGAAGAATAAGACAGAACAAAATGAGGGTGAAGTATGGGGGACTGGAATCAATAATTTGAGATGGAGTTTTTGCTGTATTTCATGGGCTCAGAAGGCACACGTGAAATTCAAAAAAAAAAAAACTCCACGAAGGGCCATTGATTCCTATCCCCATACTCTATTCGAGATGTGTTCGGTATTTATACCACGATTAAGCTTGAATTCAATGAATGAAACTGATATTTTTGGCTGGAAGAGTGCTAAATTATTTTTTAAATGTGATTTGAAATTGAGTATTTTTTTCCAAAATATCATGCCTCAAGCATGGGGAGTCTTAGTTTAGCAAGAGTCTGTTCATAAACAATTGTTTTGTTACAATTTATTGGAGAGTGCCTATGGGCACTCTCAAATAAATTGTAATAAAGATTTTTTAGATAAATATTTTTTTCCTACTGTTGAGCAAACAGCAAACTTATGCATAAAATGTAAAACCACTAAAGTTTCTTTCAGCACTGTTTAGTTGAGCAATGATAGTGGCTTCTAGCAGTGAACCAGTTAAAGAAAACCATCACCTTTGGCAGTCTCATAACTTTCTTCATTGACTCGGTTTTGTGTCGAAGCATATCGTTCAAGTAAAAACATCACTAAGATGCATAATGTCCAATCAGATGCTTTCTTAAATGTAATCCAGATTCCAAGCATGGTTTATCTAGAACATGTATGTATCGTATCTTGGCAATGTGTCACTCTCTGTGTCTTCTAGTCATGTTCGGTGAAGGGATAAAACAGGTTTTAATCATAAGCAAAGACAACATCTGGCCTTGAATGATCAGAACCAACAATTTCGTATTTTTGTACAAGCAAAATTATCTGTAAAATCACTAACATATGAAATCTACCTTATATTTAAAATTTAAATTTTTTTATGATTCCACTGACAAATACTCACCTTTTCTCCAACTAATTTCATATATGCCTCCATTGCTTTGGTTGCAATACTATTACCTCTGAAGGTCAGATGGTGATTATCTGAAACAGAAAATCAAAAAAAAAATATCTGAAATAGTAAGTAGATTAATCCCCACCACACTGATGTCGACATATCTAAAGTTCAAGGTGTAAATTTTTCCCATAATGCAACTAGAAATTTAACCAGTTCAATCTTGTTTGACAGAGCTCAATGAGCTCTGTCAAACAAGATTGAATTAGTTAAATTCCCAATTACATTATAGGAAAAATGGCTACTTGAAAAAGGATATTTTGACATCAGTGTGCAGAGGGTTAATTTACTCAAGTTCTTGCACACCGATCTGAGTTAGCACTTTCAGCAAAATGTTATCTTCCATGTCAGTCTAATGACATGCCTGAAAGAGTTCATGTTTAACCCTTAACAGCTCAATTCCAACTTTTGGGAATATTATGATCTCGGAACAGATATCCCTGCACACAGTCATGAAGAACATTTTGAAGAGTATATAGCGGGGGAGGAATTCGTCACATACAGGTGAATTGTGCACTTGGTGATACCTTCTTGAAATTTGGCACACTGTTAGTGTAGGCTATGAGGTTCTCAAAAACGATCGGCTACAAGTTGACACCGACCGGTGGCGACCAGTAGCGGCACAATCCAAAATGGCCGCCAGCGGCTGAAGGGAACCTCCTTTTCGACGGTCTACCGACTATACATCCGATTGTAAGGGCGCGAAAGTGAACTCTGATCCACGCACGTGTTGGAAACAGACGTGGGAGATGATGTAGAATAAAACGAGATTCTCTATACGGACGCATCAATTTCTTGGAACTTGAAAAGAGCGTTGTTTCTCCGGGATCAGCGTCATTCAGGCAAACCTGAATGACGCTGATCCCGGAGAAACAACGCTCTTTATGAAGCAGTCTCTTTGCCATACAATCTCTTGTTTGGCGTAATTCCGCAAGCAATTCTGATTTGTCTGTCGAAATTAATTCGAGAACGCGATTGTTCACAAAAATCATTCACAGAATGAGTGAGAATCCTCTTCGTGTACGGACTAGTACTGACTGGGAACGTTGTTGCTTTTGCCAGCAAGACAGTTCCAAGAAATTGATGCGTCCGTATAGAGAATCTCGTTTTCATGACGCCTATAAAGCTATTGAGGAAGACATAACGCGCTTCCTAGATAATGGCGTTGAGCTTCCATATAATTTGACCATTGATTGTTTGATGAGAGAGAGTGATGAGTGTATGTCGATGTCACTGTTGACGAATAAGGCAATATATCATAAGACATGCCGTGACAGTATTCGGACTCACATCGTACAGCGCGTGCTACACAAGCGAGAGCGAAATGAGGCAGTGGCATCCTGCTCCACGCTGAGTCCTAAAAGAACACGGACAAGTTTTGAATCTGGCTGTGACAGGAAACTGCCCCAGTGTGTTTATTGTCACAAACGCGAAGGTGACAGCAGTGAGCCTATTTGCAGATCAATGTCTGATAACAATAAACTCAAAATTATGGCAAAGGAAGCCGAGAACTGGGTTGTTTTTTCTCGGGTCAATGCAGCATTTGATTCCGCTGCTAGTGATCTTTACTATCACAAAACCTGTTATTGTAAGCTTGCCAATGAAGCACGAGCGGCTAAATCTAAAAAGTCGAAGAACGCCGAACATTCCGCGTCAGGCCTGCCCTATGACCCTCTCGTTATGGCAGAGCTCATAACATTTGTTGAACACAACGATTCCGCGATGAAGCTTGTCGATCTCAAGAATCTGTACAGTCGGAGGTTGAAGCAAGTCGGTTCTGATTGGCTTAGTGAAGAAATACATTCCACTCGATTCAAAGAACATTTGTTGCAGAAATTGGGCGATGGCTGGGACGCCTTCACACAGGGTAGAGATGTGTTTATTTCAAGTAGGTTTCGAGTTGGCTCCTTGTTGTCCGAATCTTCAACTCGTATAGTGTCTGAGGAAGAGGCAAAAAAGATAGTTGATGTGGGTCTTCTTCTGCGTAAACACATACTCATATCTCAAGCTCCTTTCACAGGATCATTTTCATCTTATTGCTTGAGCGAGCCTGTACCCAACTCACTCCTGACTCTTCTTAGAGTTCTACTTGAGGGCACATGTAGTATACAGAACTTAGGCGATGATGAGACTGTTAATGCCAAGACTCGAGTGGCTTGTACTATTTCACAGATGTTGATCAGCAATTCAGCGAAACGCTCCGAACATGCACAAAATGTTCACCAGAGACGTGACAGAGAAACTCCAATGCCTCTTTATGTGGGTTTGAAGTTGCATGCCCATGATCGTATGAAAAATCTTATCAGAGATTTTCATCAAATGGGACTCTCTGTCTCTTATGATCGCGTAATGGATGTTCGCAGGAGTTTCGCGAGAGCTGTTTCACTGCGGTTCAAGAACGAAGGTGTTGTAGTCCCAGCTAACTGCAAACGTAATGTTTTCTCGATAGGAACCACTGATAACATTGATGTATCTGGTAGATCTGATATGCATGGTACGTCCATCACACTCATTGGTCAACTGAGCAGGGACAATGTGGGTACTGATCCCCCACCACTGAGTTTAGATGTTCCAGAAGACACACAAATTGAACTCCCAGACGACTATGCATTTGTTCCTTTCGTTGAAGACTTTGGTGGGGACATCAGGCTTGAATCTCCAGATGAATGTAATGTACGGCCCAATGAATATGCAGATTTGAACGTGGGAGAGAATGACTGGTTGTCTCATGTGTCACAGATCAGCAATAAAGGGAAGGTTGATGGCAGCTGGCAGCTTGATGAAGTCCCTGTGACCTTTTCAGGCTTCTTTTCAAAACATGAAGATCAAGACAATGTCAAACCTCGTGCAGTTATTGGGGTATTCCCTGTTTTCAGTGAGCAGAAAGCGGACTCACTCAGTATGCAGAAGCATGCTATGTATGTGGTCAGGGAAGCTACTGCTTTCGTAAACCCCGGCCAGATACCTGTCATTGAAGGTGACTGTCCGTTGTATGCCAGGCAGAAAAAATGTCAATGGCTGTTCCCAGAGGAGATAGGTGAGGATCGAATGGTGTGTATGATTGGATTCCTGCATCTTGAAATGTGCACCCAAGAAGCTGGTGGTAAGCTTATGGGTGGTTCTGGTTGGGAGCGAATGTTTCACCTCGCAAAGATATTCACACCCGGTGTAGCATCATCCCTACTTGGTGGGAAACATGTCAAGAGGACGCGACAGGCATATCTTCTCACTCTAGCTTGGCTTGAGATCCTCAGAAAGAATGCTTATGAGATTTACTGTCAGCAGACTGGGCCCCATGAGTCATTTGAAATGTGGGAACAGAGGATTCTTTCACAATCTCCAACTGCGCGCTATTGGGGTGAAATCGTTCGGAACTTTCTCTTGACAAGCTGTCAATTCGTTCGGAACCAACGAATCGGTAACTGGCCTGGTACACTGTGTTCTATCGATGAGTTGTGCAGTTACTTTTTTGCCCTAGGACATACAAATTATTGTCGGTGGGTCCCCGTATTTCTGAGAGACATGTCTCAGCTACCCAGGCGGCATCCTTCAATCCACAACAAATTCATGGAAGGCCATTTTGTGGTCCAGCGTAGTGAGAGGAAGTTCAGTATGATGGGTTTAGATCAGAGCCAAGAACATAGTATCCAACTACTCAAAGAAGACAGTGGTCCAAAAGGTCTCTATGGCCAGGCTGAAGAGAAAGTCGTTATTGAGCTTTCAAGGTCAGAAGTTCTGCGTGTTATAGATGAGTATGAATATGCAAGTTTCCACACAACATCATCAGATAACACGGAACACCCGGAAAGTTCGGTATCAGAGCAGAAAAAATTTCTGAATCAATTGAAATCTCTCCTCGATCTGGTGAATCAGGGACTCATTATCAACCCTTATGATGAAACTAGTGGTCAGCTGGTGACATTAGATACTGGTGAATATATGGACCCCGAAGTTAGTAAGAGTTTACGGTCATTACCCGAAAGGGGCAAGCATTTATATTCCACTTTCTTGAAGGAAAGGCTTGTGGAATGCACCGTACCCCTGAATGATGTTATTCCCAAGGCAAATATATATACCTTCCTTAACCCACCCCCAGCCAACCTGGACAAAGGCCGAGACAAACTCATGTCAAGTAAAGCAACTGCCGCAATAGTTACCCAGATGTTCGTTTCACTGCAAGCCCGGCCTGATTCAAACATGGATGAGTTTTTCATGCACGAGAATGCACGTGATCCGCCAGCATTATCCGATAGAGGTAAGCTACGGAGTGGGACAAAATCTCAAATTCTCAATTGTTTACCAGCTATTCCTGCACAAGGGAAGAATTCAGCAGCTAGACAAGCTTCAGTTGTCATCTTGGATATGCCTGCTGTAGTCCATGTAATCAAACCACAGAAAGCGGATCTGTTTGGAGAATATGCTCGATTGCAATTATTGCCATACATCGAATCTCTGATTAACACGAACACCACAAGGGTTGATGCGATCTATGACTGTTACCCCGAAGGCAGTTTGAAGAATCAGACGCGAGCAAAACGCCTCGGTGAGACAGCAGTTAGGTTGATACGGGTGTCCGAGAACGTCCCTTTACCTAAAGGGAAGAATTGGCAGGCATTCTTGAAAGTTAGTGAGAATAAAGACGAATTTTTCAAGTTCCTGTCTGCTGAACTGCTGAAATTAACATCAACATCCGAGTACCAGTTGTTAACGACATCAGGAGAATATGTACTATGCAATAAGGATGTTAGCTTATGTGACATATCTCCATCGAACCACGAGGAAGCAGACACGCGCATGATGCTTCATCTCAACCATGCAGTCTCACAAGGTCACAAAATAGCTTTTCTTCGCACGGTTGATTCTGATGTCGTCATTCTGTCTTTGCACCATTTCGCAACATTCCGTGACCTTGGACTCAGTGAGCTGTGGATTGGGTTTGGAATTGGAAAGGCATATAAAGATATGCCAATTCATGAGATAGCTTCACAACTTGGACCTGATTACTGTAAGGCCCTGACTTTCTTCCACGCCTTCACAGGTTGTGATGTAACATCCAGCATGCTCGGCATTGGGAAGAAGACAGGATGGAATGCATGGATGAATTTTCCCGCATCAACTGAAATGATGATAGAATTGACTGAGAATCCGCAAGTCTTTTCAGAGGATTCCCCTCATATGCAGCATATCGAAAAACTCACCATACAGATGTACAGTAACAGTTGTGTCAGTACACGTGTCAATGATGCGAGACGGCATATGTTCACACATGGCCTTAAGTCTATGGAAAACATCCCGCCCACCAAAGCAGCTCTGTATCAACATGTAAAAAGGGTAATTCTTGTGTCATCTTTCATTTGGCATCGTGCTCTGCAGAAACACTTATGTGTGCCAGACCCATCACAGTACGGATGGGAGTGGAATCCACGTCTCAATATTCTGGTCCCATTTTGGACTCACCTAGGAGACGCAAGTGCTGCATGTGCACTGATGCACCACTGTAGTTGTGCCAAGGCCTGCAAGGGCAATTGCAAATGCTTGAAAGCTGGATTAAGGTGCACACCTTTGTGTAAGTGTGAAGGTGGCTGTTGTAACAATATTGAGTAGTATACTGTCATGTTAGGACCAGTCATCTCCTATTCTGGTATTTTTTTTTCCATTTTCGGCCAGTTAACACATGTCATGTTTCTAGTTGAGTTGATTTTGCTAACAAATGTTCATCCCATGTGGCTTGCTACATTGTCCGGGGTATAGGAATACAGTTTTAGATTTCGGAAAATAGTCTGTTATTTACTGCACAAGACGGTGTTAATTCATGCATAGCATGATACAATATCCCCAACTATTTTGCCTCTGTACAACAGTTGATACCTTCGTTCACCCGTGTGTTCATCTATGGTATCCTTGTCTTTCTCTGGCCATAGGCCACATGTGACTAGTCAGTTCCTACTCCATAGCAAATCAACTTGGAAATCCTTCATCTTGTAGCGCACTCATGTCTCAATGAATCCATACCTGAGTTGATCTAATAAATCTAACGTAAGGTATCAAATTGCCATACCGGATCATATTTCGATAAGTTATTCGCTAAAACATTTCGACCACTCATCGACATCAAAGGTCATGTTTTGGCTCCCAGTGGTGGCTATATCTCTATATCCCTGGTAAAGTAGCATACCATGAGGGATGGGCATTAAGTGTCGGCAACATTAATCCTGACTTGGAACACACCACATCTTAACTGGCCGAAAATGAAGAATACTACTTGTAGTCAAAAAATATTCCTGTACCTCGAATGACTGCAAACATACACTCACCCCTTCTAGTCCCATTTTGCCAATGTTCTATACTGGCAAGATAACATTGTATAATTAACAACGGGAACTAATGCATCCCGAGTTCATTCCAGCACTGCCCTTGCTGGCAGACGTGTCGCTATGGTGTTGAGATTGAACCAGAACTCCTCTAGAAATTTGATAGTTTTATTTTCTTAGAAAATAAATCTATCGAAAATGCCGGAAGTTGAGAATAGACTGTCACTTTAATTGGATTATCAAATGTCCAAGTATCCCCACTGCTGCATACTATCGAGTACCCTTGTTCATGTGTTGACAGGAATCTCTCATACCATGTTCATTTGACCATTGCATTCCCGAGAAACATTCAACACTAATTTATCTACGGACGGACGATCATACTGACAGTCAGACACACAGACGCACACATCGACGGAAATTCTGATCCCATTATCCATTAATCTTCCCCCCAACTTGTTCCAAGGGCTTCACTCCATCATTCACATCAATTACAGCACATGTATGGTGTTAGGTTTGGAGCTTCAGTTGTGCGATCGGCGAAAATAGCTTTTTTTCGATCCGCTTGGCGGCCATTTTGGATTTCGCTGCTAGTGGTGGCTAGAGGATGGTGCCAACTTGTAGCCGATCGATTTTGAAATCTCTGATGCCTACCCTTACATCATGCCAAATTTCAGGAAGGTATCACCAAGTGCACAATTCTAGCGAATTCCTCCCCCGCTAATAGTAAAAATTACATTAACAGGTAGAGTGCTAAATTATTTTTAGTCACCAAAATTTGTTCACATGTATTTGCCTTGTTACAATTTATGGTAGAGTGCCTACAGGCACTCTCCCGTAAATTATAACAAGGCAAATCCATACAGACTTTGTAATTTCCTTACAGGATAATATGATGCATATCTGCTGAATATGAAGCTTTTGAGTTTCAGTCCCTGGACTTCTGAGTAAAGCCCAAATATGGGCTTCCAGCACTCTACCAGTTAAGAGATGATATGAGGGTTCATATCTTAAGTGGGAGTGTGGTAGCTTAGTGGCAGACTCTTGGACTTCTATGCTAGAGGTCCCGAGTTCGATCTCCGTCCAGGACGACATGCATTGAGTCCTTGAGCAAGGCACTTTAACCCGGTTGTCTGCATGGGGGCACGATAATGCTGTGTACTAAGGCGTACTGCATGTCAATGGTGCACATGTCTTTAACCGCTGTAAACCTGCTTGAGGGGAGCTTGAACAGAGTTAGAATGTTGAGGAGCTGACAGTTGCTCTTTGATACTCGGTGGGTCTCTCTGGGTACTCCAGCTTCCTCCACCTGTAAAACTGTCACGGTCATGATTAGCCATTGTGCACAAGTATGTGACCTTAAACACCAATAAATAAATAAATAGTGAGACTGGTTCTACATAACTGCTACCGATGGTTCTTGGTACCAGGAGTTAATGGCACTTTTTGAGAAAATATCACACATAGCAACAGTTTTCAGCGTCATAAAATGAAGCATATTTCTATCTGAGTGTGTATTGGGCAAGGCCTTAGAATTAGCAGTAGTATGTGGTAATGCCATTGCTATTACTGCCATCATCAAATTTTACGAAGTACCGTCATGAAAATCAATGGGAGAAAATAAGACTTAATCAGTGTTTTAATTTAAATTTCTTATTTGTGAACTCCTATTTTAAAAGTAACTTTAAATAAACAACACTAAATATCTTAAAAAGGCTTGATATGTCATATTCATTAACACATGTAATTATAAAAAAGAAAATAATTTTGTACATGTGAAATTGAAAAGGGACTTTTCAATTTCTTAGTTACAAATACGTTACAATTCTTCTCTTTTGTTCTCAGATGTGATGTGATCAATTGTCAATGTGTTGGTAGGAGCATTATCCCATTTATGCCATCTTAACCCTTTACCTAAAGAATCAGACACAACTGCAGATGTAATTTTGAGATTTAGAAGTTGAAAAAAATACATTTTTCAAAAAGTTTCAACAAAACCATATTATGAGACCCCTCATTGGAACGAGCTCATCAGAGCTCGATCCAATGATGGGTCACAGGATATGTTTTTTTGTTGAAATTTTTTAAAAAATGTTTTTTATTTCAACTTCTAAATCTGAAATTTTTTTGAAAAATTTAAAAAAACAATAATTAAAATAATAAATTTTGATATCCTGTACATTGGTTAGTTTTGGATGCATGTCAGTACCGGTACTGCAGTACTACCCTCAGTATCATACCAGTACTTATAGTTGCAGTATGGACAGTACTTTGGGAACTCTTAAACTGAAATCATTGCCTATTTACTTTGCTACTCCTGAAACTCTTGGGTATATAATTTTACAATCAACTCTCCAAATACTGTAGTAAGTAAACAAACTGACAACTAAATCTTCCTCTTTGCAGTATTCTATTATTCCCAATTAATTCCCCCATCAATAATAAATTTAGTTAGAAGGGAAATAGAAAGAACCTTGCATTTGTCATATAAGCTGAGTTTTTTATGTCTTTTCAGTAAATGTTTAACCTAGCATTTTGTGTTACTTTCTAGTTTTACTAAACTTACCCAGTCTTGATATTTCTCCCATCACAACATCCGTTAGAAATTGCTGGCCTTTGTTCAGTTTTTGCATAACATGAACTAAAGTTGTTGCAATGTTTTCTTTATCATGAACATTGACCAGTGGTTCAACAACTTCACTCAACACACAATATTCGGTTGATATGTACTGTAATAGAAAGAAAGTGTAATACAATCAAACCTGAAAATAAGCAATCTGTCATCTGCAGATTGAGCACAACAGGGTAGCATTACTAAATTCACCCTCTGTGAACTCGTTTGAATAAAGGTCTCAGGACAAAACAGAAAGAGGCATCCAGAGAATAAATTGGGGGCTTCTAACCCACTGTATGGGCAGGCCTGAAAATAAGCAGCCTGACATTTGCAAAATGAGGTCCCCAGAGGGTGAATTTTATGATGCTATCCCATACAGTGGGCCAATTTATCCTCTGAGTACCTCTTTCTGTTTAGTTTTGAGACCGTGATTCAGATTGTGGTACACAGAGGGTAAATTTAGTGATGCTATCCTGCTGTGAAGGGTAGCATCACTAAATTCACCCTCTGGGGACTTCATTTTGCAGATGACAGTCTGCTTATTTTTTCTGGCTTGTGTATGGAATAGCATCAGCAAATTCACCCTCTGGGGACCTCATCCTGCAAATGACAGATTGCTTATTTCCAGACTTGAGTACAATGCTGCAAGCTTCTGCTGTCAAATGATGAGTAGCCTTTTCAAGGAGTTTGATGGTATAATTTCAAGAGTTTTCAAGGAGCTAGGAGATAAGAACTTCAAGGAGTTTCCAATTTTTGCCCAAAAGAAAATAGCTCCCTTCCAAGAGTTATACATATATATATATACTGTATTGCACTACGAAAGTGAACAGAGAATTTTTGATTGGATCGCATCCAGGTTGCGATCTGGTCAAATTATCTTTCTGCTTCTCTTGCCTTAGCACTTGAGAATCTCCCCCTTTGGCAAGAAATGTAATATGGATGCAGAGATGCCATTTTGGTTTGCTTTATTGCAATTCAGTTGTGATTTTGCAATAGTTTATTCAAGAAATATCATCCTACTGATGTTAAGGGTGTTGCGACTCAATCGCAATCTCATAGAAAAAATATCACTTTATGATCACAGTACTGCATAGATACTAAATATCACCTATTTTAATGCCATATCACAATCAAATCTGTAATCTAATGCATGGATCTCATGTTTTTAGAAAAGCATTCTATTAGGCCTTTACCTAACGAATAGTCTGTATCTGCTCACGTAATATACAAATTCATCATCCGAAAAAAACTTGTTTTTAAAGAATTTCAACATAACCATATCATGTGATAAAATTTGTAGAAAAATTTGAAAAAATAATAAATTTTGATATTGTCTGCATTGCGATAAAGAGTTAAATAAAGAAGATCCATTCCAGCAGAATTCAACTCTCTGTGAAGTGAGTGGAATATTGCTGAAATGCATCTTCTCTGATCACCTAATATATCATGTTCAAGGATTTTTAAGGAAGTTCCAATATTCAATGTCTTTACAAGTCCTTGGAAATAAATGTTTAAGTTATTCAAGAAAGTATTTTGCAAGTGCCATCTGGTATTCATATTGTTAAGTGGGAAGTGAAGCAGTGCTTGCTTACTGTGGTAAACAAGTTCTGCTTTACTTGTAAAATAGTACTCAGTCACCAATGCTTAGGGTTTAAGTCATCTATGGGCAGCATGGGTATAAGACACACAAATTCTCAAGCTACCAGTCTAATTCTGTAAGGAATTTGATTCTGTTCGGTTAGAATATTTCAGTTGGTCAATAAAGCGAACCTGCTGTTCTCCCTTTCTGACCAACTGTCAAATTTCATCCGATCGAATGTGAATTTTTTTTTATATACATTAATTTTCTTTGAATGAACAGAAGAAATGTTTTTCAAACCAGATTTGATTTGAACGAATCTGTAATGACATTTATCATTATGAATGAAAGCTCACCACAGTTGTAGTTTAATTATGCTGCATAGTTCCACAGTGTTAATATCTTGATGTTTTCGAGGGAATAAAATACTCATTGATTGGAATATCTATAACAGGAGGATGAAAGAATATTAGTATATCCCTGCATGTAAAGGGACATCACAATGTATCAACTGTCGTCTGGGTGACAAGTGGGTAAACAAACAGCTCATAACAGCATCAAAATCCTAACAGAATTAGACTGGTGACCTGAGTGCTTGTAATACACCATGTGAAAATATGAAATACTATCAGCCTGTAATGAAGGCCTGTATTCATCTGGACAAATTCAGAACTGAGACTTCAAGCTGCCAAAAACAAAACAAAAACAACTATATTTCAATTTTAGGCCTAAAAAAATAAAAAATCTGTTTCTCAGGCCCTCCCGCATGGTCCTTTTGGCTGCCGCATGCTCTCTTTTTATAACCAATTTAACTTAAAAAAAATTAAAATTAAATGGTTTATTTCTGATATTTTACCCAAGTTAAAAAAATTGATGAATTTGGCCCTTGAGTGCAAGAAGGCTTTGCAATGCTTTAGCATTGCAAAGCCTTCTTGCTCTCAAGGGATGAAATACACCACCACCCATGCTATTCTGTAGATTATGAGGCCTAAAACTTGAACCAAGAACATGAATTTTTGATGGCAAAGAAGTAATTACTGAAATAAACAATAAAATAAAAAAACGCTCGCCTGCATGCAATTTCACAAATGATGGCCTGAGAAACAGAAGATCTACTTTGTGTGGCCTTATCATGTTTTATATCGAGAATATGTAAAATATTCAAAATATAGTAATAGTTGTATAGAAAATGCTGTTTTTAAAACAAAAAAAAACAATCAGATATTTGGATTGAATTTTTCATTAACATTGTTTTTGATCTTTTTGTTGCAGTGAGCTCACAAGGCTTGGGCCAATGAGGGGTACTTTGCTAGATTTTGGAAGAAATATATTTGTAAAGTTGGTATTATCACACTGAATACAGATAATTCCCTATTTAATGCAAACAGAAAGGTTGAATTTTTATCCAAATGGATTGTGTGTACAACCAGAATCATTCAAATGTCCATTTGATTAAAAAAAAGAGTTGGTTTGAGGTGACAACACGAAAGTGAAGACAAATTTATTATCGCACTCAAAAATTCTTATTTCTATAATGGTATACTGAAGAACAAACAAATACCTGGATAAAGTCTTTGTACATGTCCATTGGTAATATTTCCACTGTTTGATACTTTGCCTTCAGTCTAATGATGGGCAGTTCTGTTTTAGTTTCCTTTCCGGTCCGGCCAACAGTCCCAGATGCTGTAGTGAACCATTTCTCAACTAACTGGCCTTTCTTCAAATCACTGGCCAGTAAGTTGATATAGCCTAAAGTCAAAAAGAATGGCTAGAATCAAGAAAATGGTTTACATGGTTAATTTTATCAACTGAAATATATTCATGGGAACAGACCCTGCGGAAAGCAATAAAGGGACCAGACCAGCAGGAGCTTGTTTGCTCTAATAGAGAATGGAGCATGCTATTTATAATGAAAAGTTGGAAGCCGGTAAACTGAAAAAATACATTAGTTTGATAGGTGGTAAGGTCTTAATCCTGACCTTCAAGGGCCTGGAGATTTTTATACATTTTTGTTACACATTGAGTCTGCATCCTGTGGATCTACAGTTGTTTCTAGGCAAGTCTGGCATGTTAGGGCACCTGTTCCATTGCCAGGGATATTTGGGGGGGGGGGGGGGGGGGGGGGCACCATTCATCAAATTTACAATAGTTGAAAATTTGCATCCCTAAATTGGAAAAAGTTAGAAATTTCAGATAGGGCACTATTAATTTGAGTGCTCATTTGTTTTCTTAAGGAACTATGGCTTCCTCCATCCATAAAACTTTCCGACATGATATGACCTTGGTTGTCGAGTGTTATTAAACTCTCCTTAAATAAAGAAGTGTACAATGGATAGTTTTTGACTAATATGCTGTTACCTAATAGAAGGTTTTTATCTTTCTTCTTTTTTCTGTCAGCTTCTCTGAACAAATTTACTGTTATCACATCCACTGCAGGCAAATTACTGAAAAACAAAAATGTTGAAGAAACTGAAATTATGTTACTTGTATTTAAGATGAACAGTGGGTAGAGACCAAAACATTGTCACTTAAAGAGCATTTTTAAAATCTGCCAACTGTACAACAGTGCTCATATGGGGACCAGCTCATTTTTTTGGACACCAGGGGCATATTTACTTCCTGGTGATTTGTCCTTGAAACTTCGGAATAGTGATGGGACTATGCTGTTCTGGTTGATTCACAGCACAGCTCAAAGGTGTGCTTTTTGTGCAGTGCCATGAGTGAATCAACCAGGCTCCTGGAGATACTTGCAGGCAGGGCTTTTTGAGGTGAGTGGCATCGCTCAAACTATTTGGGATCTTTTCCAAGTTAAGGAGCCTGAAGTGTTATTTACTATTTGTTCGTAACACATAGAAAAAATGAACCAAAACTGAGGTTTTTCCTGAAACTGAACTGAACCGAAACCAATTCTGAAAAATCAAAACCTCCCAGATCTACTGCCTGAAGAGTCACTATATAAATATCCAATACAATTTTAACTTTTCAACACTTTTACACATGTGACCATTATTATTTTCAAATTAACATTTTTTCTCAAAGATCTCATAAGTTCAATTTTGTTTCCACCTAATCATAGCTCACTGGAAGATACTCAAGGAGTTAATCCACTGAGTGGTCATAAAAAAGTGAAATGATAACAAAAGTTTGTAAAGATCTTGTAGAGACCTGCAAATCTCAACTTCTGAGGAAAATCAAATCCTGATTTGACTAATCAAAGCAAAGCTTTAATCAAATCCCCTGATGCTCAATTTGTAGATATTGCACCCTTCATAAAACAATAAATATTGTCAACCTGAACTAAAGAATTGTATTCAATGCCCTATCACCTGTTTGTTCAAGTCAATCAAAAAGAAGAAGATTCCAGAAATAGAATCAAAGTATATCACATTAGGTCCTCCAAAGGGAAGTTGGATATTATAAACAATATCATCACTCTATTACCCACAAATTTTCGGCCACTTGGCCTTTATCAAGCAGAAAATATATAAAAGGTTGCTTACTATGTAAAGTCTATGTTCAGGTGAATATGGACTTTACATAGTAAGCAACCTTTATGGACTTTACATAGTAAACAACCTTTATGGACTTTACATAGTAAGCAACCTTTATGGACTTTACATTGTAAACAACCTTTATGGATTTTACATAGTAAGCAACCTTTATGGACTTTACATAGTAAGCGACCTTTATGGACTTTACATAGTAAACAACCTTTATGGACTTTACATAGAAAGCAACCTTTATGGACTTTACATAGTAAGCAACCTTTATGGACTTTGCACAGTAAACAACCATTATGGATTTTACATAGTAAGCAACCTTTATGGACTTTACATAGTAAACAACCTTTATGGACTTTACATAGTAAGCAACCTTTCGGGACTTTACATAGTAAGCAACCTTTATGGACTTAACATAGTAAGCAACCTTTATAGACTTTACATAGTAAGCAACCTTTTTTTACTTTACATAGTGAGTAACCTTTATGGACTTCACACAGTAAGCAACATTTATGGACTTTACATAGTAAGTAACCTTTATGGACTTTACATAGTACGCAACCTTTATGGACTTTACATAGTAAGCAACCTATATGGACTTTACATAGTAAGCAACCTTTATAGACTTTACATAGTAATCAACCTTTTATATATTTTCCCGCTTGATAAAGGCCAAGTGGCCAAAAATGTGTGGATAATAAATAAATAATATATAAAAGGTTGCTTTCTATGTAAAATCCATATTCAGGTGAATATGGACTTTGCATAGTAAGCAATCTTTTATATATTTTCTGCTTGATAAAGGTCAAGTGGCCAAAAATTTGCAGATAATAGAGTGAAGAATCAAAGTAGTTTCAACAGCATAACATTCTGTCAGAGACCTCATATACAAGAAGAGTTCAAGAGGTGACACTCAGTAAGATACTGAGAATATCTCAACAATTTGAAATTCAAACATTTTGGAATCAGTGAGAATTGAATCAAATTGAATTCAATCATCTGGATGATTTTGAATCAAATTAAATTTTGATGCTTTGTAGACCCTAATACAGTATAGTCGTCGTGGATTGCTCATAATCCATGAGTGGGCAATGATCTCCATGTATGCATTTACCAGGTAATAAAAAATCATCATTAGCAAAAATTTAATTAATGAAGCATTGGGTTGTACCCGGTGCTTCATTAATTAAATTTCTAATGCTTATTCCTATAATTAGTGTTTGCAGTCTAATATTACTGCATCTGTGGAAATACTGCCCAGCCTCTGGAAAGTGACCAGTCCATGACAGCCGTACTGTAGATTGGTTGATTTGACAAGTGAAGAGTGAACGACATATTTATTGATTAGTTATACATTAGAACCCCAACTACTGAAATATAAAAAAATATCCACCAAACAATTTGAGGAAAGCAAGGCTTTTGGTATACTTTTGTCTCAAAACTTGAAAATCAAGAAATCTGTTTCATAAAAGCACAGAAGGTTTTGCTGCATGAGGACAGCAGAACAAAACAATTGTTTGCAATTTAAATAAATTATTTTTCATTTTTTGGTGAGTTTTATTTTCAAAATTGAACAAGCTTGGTAACTTACTTGAATTCAAAATGTTCACCCCAAAATAACATATCTGCCTTTGTTTTTGTGGATGTCCTTGCATAAAGTGTTCTGTCAAGGCAAACTTCACAAAAATACCTGGAAAAGAAAAGATGAATTCAGACAAATTGTAATTTTGACAAATTATAAATGCTGCTAATGAAATATAAAAGATACTTTTCACAAAATCACACACTTTGCAGCTACAACAAAGTCTAACATGAAACTAGACTAAGGCCCTACAAGGTAGATCTTCGGTTTCTCAGGCCATTTTTTTGTAAAATTGCATGTGAACGGGGTTTTTTTTATTTTATTTCTTATTTTTGTAATTATTTCTTTGCCATCAAAAGTTCAAGTTCTTGGTTTGTTTTAGGTTTTAGGCCCCATAATCGACAGAATAGCATGGGTGGTAGTGTAAATTTATCAATTTTATTAACTTGAGTAAAATATCACACATAAACCATTTAATTTTTATTTTTTTATGTTTGCATTGGTTATAAAAAGAGCGCATGCAACACCCAAAAGGACCAGGTGGGAGGGCCTGAGAAACAGATTTTTAACTTTTTTAAGCCTAAACAAGGCACTCTATTTAACACTAGTACAAAATCATAACTCTGCTTCTAGAACTGTGATTACAAATTTAAAGTGGACATAGAATATTTATCAGATTGTGACTAGGTTGAAATCTGGTAAACATTCTGTGTCAGCTTTCATCCCTACAACACAGCAGAATGTTACCTGTCGAAAAAGAGACATCAAAATATTTGGACAGAACACAATGGTGGAGTACAGGACAGAATTCAACAACTTGATTTGGTAGCTTTTAATGTATTTCACAAGTGTTGAAGGTGTGTGTAAAATACAGAAAAAATGCAAGGGTCTTGATTCCTGTACCCCATACTCTACCTGAGTTATGTTCTATATTTATACTATGATTCAACTTGAATTAAGTGAATGAAGCTGATATTTTTAAGCATTTACCCAATGCAGACAATATCAAAATTTATCATGTTAAATATTATTTTTCCAAATCTTTCCAAAAATATCACCCAAAACAGATCATGTGACCCTCATTGGAACGAGCTCATTCCAATGAGGGGTCACATGATATGGTTTTATTGAAATGTTTTGAATAATATTTTTTCATCTGCTAATTTTGAATATTACGTGGGGGGATAAGGCCGATTCGTTAGGTAAAGGGTTCAAGAAAAATCTGAAGATCTCTTTCCTTACTTGCTTGATGCAGTTTTGTGTTAAAGCATTTTATTCACATCATAACATCACCACTCAGATGCTTAATGTCCAATCAGATGCATTTTGAAATGACATTTTTATGTGTAATCTGGATTCCATGTGAGGTGTATCTCGCAATTTCCCAATGGCTGTATTGTATCACATAACATTGAATACACAGCAATCGTGGTATAATACATATCAATCCAATAGTGAGAATGTGTAACACCACATTAGAATCTGAGCAAGAAAGTGACCACATTCGCACTCACAGTACTGTGTATAAAAACAATTAACGATTTTAGAGTCCTAGTTAGGATAAAGTCATCATTAACTCTGGCATATAAAACTATACAGTTACGATTACGTGCTTCATTGTCATTTATATTTAGTGAATATTCAAGGCAAGGCTTTTCAAAGCCTAATGGCACATTTTCCAGGATTTCAAGGCCTTGAATAACCCTTAGTCAAATTCAAGGCCGTTCCTTGAATCCAAGGAACCCTGTCCTATTTGTTGCGGTATTTTTTTCTTAACAAAAGGCAGAATTATACATGCTTGAAGTAATAGTGTAGTTTCATACTAAGCAGGAAAAATCACCTGCAGCAGCCCAGGAATTAAGGTCACTTTTATTATTTTTGTCTGTACATGTATCATGATTTCAAAACAAAGCAGCAAATTTGCTGAAATTTCTCATCTCTATCATTTACATGGAATTCATGAAACATAGATTTTTGTTTTTAAGTAAAACTACTTTCTCACAGTTTCATTACATTCCAAAACACTCCCTGGCATCAGATGGAACAGCAATAACAAATTCTGTTTTTTCGTTTTTGTCAGAAACAAAAAAGTTTTATATGCATGTTTGTGCATTGTTGGGATAGGAGGAATTATAAAGAACAGTTTGCACAAGGCCAGCTAAAACTGTGCTGCCCTCCACCCATCTCTCCCAGATCCAAAATTCTTTCATCAAATGCTTTTATCCCAAATAGTTTTTAAAGACTGTTCTTCCCACCTCCCTGTCTATATCAGAGGCTCTAGAACAAAATTCTAGTCAAACACAGTGAAATAAAGGACAAGACAGAACATGAAGCAATGCTTTCAACACATTCCTGTTAGTTCATTATCTACTTGTTACTTATAGGCAGCTGTTATTTCTATCTTGGCAAATGTTTGTTTTATTACATGTTTCATTTAATCAACATTTTACATCATTGTTCTTCTAGACCATGTGTTGACTTTATTATCCAACTACACTGACAGGCAAAAATGTTTGTCTTCAACAGTAAACTTGTAATCTTTAACAATCGACAGATCTCTAACATTTTCTTATTTATTCAGGAGGAGACAGGAGGGAGGACCTGTATTAAAATCAACAAGCAACCCTTCCAACACCTACACATGCAAGGATTTTTTTTGAGGGGGGTGAGGGTGGGTGGGTGGGGGGTACTGGCTGAAAGACATAGAAATACCTTGACGTTCCTGCTACAGCTTACCTAGTCCTAACTAGGACCCTCTGGTCATTAGCGAGTAATGAATGGAAGGTTCTAGTCACAGTACATCCACCATAGATTGGTCATGTTCCACAGGCGCAATAATATTAGATTTCAAACACTAATCACAGGAATAATCATCAAATATTGAATAAAGAAAGCACCGGGTACAACCGGGTGAGGGTGGGGGCACTGGCAGAAAAACACAGAAATACCATGACGTTCCTGCTACAGCTTACCTAGTCCTAACTAGGACCCTCTGGTCATTAGCGAGTAATGCATGGAAGGTTCTAGTCACAACAGTACATCCACCATGGATTGGTCACGTTCCACAGATGCAATAATCTTAGATTTCTAACACTAAACACAGGAATAATCATCAAAAATTTAATAAATGAAGCACCGGGTACAACCTGGTGCTTCATTAATTAAAATCTTGCTGATGATGATTTTTATTACTAAGTAAATGCATGCGTGGACATGACTACCCACACATGGATTATGTCCAGTCCACAGCAACTGTACTGTAAGACTAGGTGAAGCTCAGCATGGACTTGCAGAAGGGTGTCCACCTTTTGATAGCTGGGGTGTCCAAGTTAGGACTAGGTGAAACTGAGCATGGGTAGGGGATGTCCCTTTTCCACAAAGGTCTAAGGGCTTCTTACTGGAAAATTTTGAAAATTAGACCCACAGTGAAATGCACCATTATTTACATTAACACCTAAATACTTGTCTGTTTTTGTATATTTGACACTTTTCATCAGTAGTTTTCAAGCAATAATTATGGTTATTTTCTACAATCTTGACAGAGTACTGTTTATTTATAGATGAACTTCTAATTGTTAACATACTGGTAAATACAGGTTCTAGTGGCTTGAGATAGCTCCATAAATCTTCAAGTACCTCATAAATTAGAACTCTTCAAAGAGCAAAAAAAAATATACTAGCATAACATTTATTGCCAATAAAATTGATAAAATCCACACATTGAAAGGTAAATGGATAAGGATGGACCCAGATCAAATTGTTAACACTTCACTTGTGTTAAAACAATCAGGAAATGTTCGAAAAAACAAACAACCACTCGCCAGTCAACTTTGTCAACATGCGTCTACCAAACAATAGTGCATGCACAGTAACACTAACCATCACCCTGACAATGACTGCCATAACAATCCATATGACACTAATAATGCACCATGACATGACAAAAGTCCTGAGGTACCCCAAATCATGCCTACTTTCACCATGCTTCTAAACTGTCTCATAAAGGTGCAAACCAAGTTGGAAGATGAAAAGAGAATGCGATTGTGAGGTATACCAAAGTGAGTGATGTCAAATTTCATAAGAAAATGGACCAACCTTCGTATTGAAAAAATGTTAAATACAGCTGTTAATGTTGAGAATGGTTTGGGCCACAATTAGAAAATTCTCTATACCAGTAGAACCTCTCCTCTCCTGTCAAGTTTTTACCATCCTTAATTTTTCACCAATGAATTCCAAACCACACGAAACTGAGAGTTATATCTTTCACAATGTTAATAGCAATCTGAAATTGTTTTACTTTCCTTTTTTTTTATTAATTTAATTAACTTTTCTATTTTATGTGGAAGGTTTGGATCTAGGCATACCCTAACCTTCTTCAAGACCCACTTCCCATTCTTTTCGGTTTTTGATTTTATGGAAAATCTTCTTAACTGCTTGCAGGTGAAGAGTAAGTAGCATTATTGATATGGTAAAATAATGCCATCAAACTATTCATTTAAAGGTTCAACACATTAACTTTGGTGATTTTTCTTCAAGTCATGTGATCTGGAGGGCAAGGGTTAACCAATTAGTCCCCATATAGGTACAAACTACCCGTTTTTTATTGCTCTGTAAAAGTTGTTCCTGGTGTATTCTTCCTTGAGAACTCTACTGGTAGAATGCATTTATCTTGACAGTGTTTGTACATTATTGTTGGCTGTCTGTACAGGCAGCCAACAATAATATAGAATGTATTATGCATTTATTGGTGTTTAATTGTTTGTTTGTTGGCGGTTAACGTCACATATTTATGCATCATGGCTAATCGTGACACAACATGGAGATGAAGTCAAGTTTAGTCAATCGTTGATCAACATGTTGCCCATTTTAGAGGACTTTCACCCCAAGCATTGGTGACTGGGTCCTATTTTACTAGTTAAGCGGAACTGGTGTACCACAGTAAACAAGTGCTGCTTACTTCCCGGGGTTCCCACAGGGATTATTGGTGTTTAAGGTCACATACTTATGCACAATGGCTAATCGTGACCGTGACAATTTTGCGGATGGAGGAAGACGGAGTACCTGGAGAGAACCACCGAGCATCGATGAGCAACTTTCAGCTCCACAACATTCTAACTCTGTTATAACTCCACTCAAGCAAGGTTAGAAGTTGAAGACTTGTGCACCATTGACATGCAGTATGCCATAGTACATGGCATCATCATGCCCCCATGTAGGCAACAGGGATAAAGTGCCTTGCCCAAGGACACAATGCGGGTCATCCCGGAGAAGGATCGAATTCAGGACCTCTAGCATAGAAGTCCAACAAGCTACCACTGAGCCACCGCTCTCCCTAAAAATATAGAAACACTGTTATGTCATCTGCAGCTATATAAATATCTATATGGAAGTTATTAACAAAAAAATTAATCTCAGAATTTAAGTGTTAACAAAAAATGCAATTTTTTTTTAATAAAAAGCTGCCATTCCAAATTGTCCACAAACACTTTTTGCACTCTATGGACATGTGGTTATTCTCACAAATAGCAGTGGCAATTTGTCCCCACCTCCTCCACCCTCAACTGATGTCAATTTTGGCTCCAGACTTCTGGACTGTAACTGCCCAGAGAAAATCATGACCAATATCATGTTAAGACAGATGGGGTCATCTGCAGTGTTATTAGAAAAGGGTTAAGCATTCTGACGGCCATATCAGACCAATTCTCTTTTCTGTGTACAGAACCAGTGATAATTTACCAGTAGGTATGTAAATGATCTGTGAAATTGATATATTTGAAAGATATGAGAATCTACATACAAGTTGAGTGCCAATTTTCTTATCAGTTACAAAAATCTCACCTTCAGTTTTTACTCACTACTCAAAAGGCATAACATCCATTTCAGTAAACAAAATCCAGCAAGTAACACAGAGGCTGTAGAGTGACTTTAAAAGTGATGGGGGTGGGTGGGGGATAAAGTGTAAGTGGGGTTCCTGGATCCTCTCCTAGATTTGGCACCAATAGTCCACTAATTCTCTAAAATTGCACAATAACCCTAAATTGTGTACGCTTACATGTTAAGTTTAGGATTAAATATTATTTGAAACCTTCCTAGTTCACTGTTTAACTACCTCCACAAGGATGTCAACAGAAATATAATAGATTTAAATACCTGTATTGGATGGAGTGAAGCCAAATTGGTCTATACTCAAGTGGAATTTGGTGAATGTCAGGGTAATTTCGCAACATATTTTTTACAAATTTTGATTAAATACAGGAGTTTAGTCCATAACCTATATGCAATTAACTGGTCAAATTTGTACTGAAAGTATAATGAATGGTTTTGTTTGGTAGTTATGATCAGTTAACTCTTAACCCACTGAGTATTTTCAAGATATTTTTCATCAACTCTAGTCATGGCTGCTGTAAAGCAGCCATAACTAGAGTTGATTAAAAATTAATCTAAATATAACAAGAAATCATTGGTGAAAAAGTCCATCCAATTTACAGGGGAAAATATGTTTAAATATGCCCAAATTATACTTATCAGTGACAAGAGAAACCCGGTGCTGGGCAGGAATATCCGCCAACAGCATGCAAAGAGTTAACAGGGTTATCCAGTGAAGAGATATACAATGCAAGTATATCAGATCTTTCTCAAAACCTTCTGTTCCAGGCATTGTTAAAATTTGTATTTAGTTAATTTTGAAAATGAGCAGATGAGGTATAGATTTCTTTCCCAAAGAATAAGCATGTTGGGTGGGAGAAAGAAAACAGGTGCCAGAAGAACTCATTTGTATTTTTATATTTAAACAGAAACAGATTAAGTAATTCATCAGACAGGCAACTGCTCAGGGCACAATAAGTTGAGAAGGACATTGGTGTCAGATTGAGTTTTCATCTCTGAGGCACATGCTTCATATCTCTCAACTCTGAAATGTCAAACAATTTTATTCCACCACAATAACTTTAAGATGATGTCATGGTAGTAAATGTTAGTCTTAGAATGATTTACATAGGAATATGAAACAATTTACCCCTGGGCAGCAATTGTCAACAGCAGTTTCTCAAAGTGAGTTTAGAGGGGCAAACACATGGCCCTGGCTGCCCAGCAAATTCGACCTTAGAATTGGGAATAAAAAGACAATTTTACCTATTATTTTTTCAAATATTTAAAAACATTTCAGCAAAACCATATATCATGTGACCGCTCATTGGAACAAGCTTGTCCAAAACCATATCATGTGCCTGCTCATTGGAACGAGGTTTGACAATGATATGGTTTTGCTGACATTATATGAAACATACATTTTTTTTAACTTATTAATTTGTATATTACATAGCAGATGTGGTCAATTCATTAGGTAAAGGATTAAGAATTTGTTGTTGTTGTTGTTGATATATTAACCCTCTGAACTCAGACGTCCTGGGGAATATATTCCAGAGCCCCTGGGCTCCTGGGGAAATAGCGTTAGCAGTGTCAGGAATGCTTCTGGGTCCTACCTCCCCAACCTTAAATGCTTTGTCAACAGGACTAAAATATTCGGACCACCCTTCACTCAAATTTACAGCTGTTGCATCTCCCGCATCAGTAACGGGGCGACTGTCATGACTATTCACAGATTTGCCATGCCCACTTTCAATATTCACACTTGGGACCGAATTGTCGCTATCGGCATCGCTTTCTGCCATACATTCAATCTGATCACTGCTGTAATCGTCACAATTGACACTTGTAATTTCATCACATGGATAATCATCTCCATAAATATCTTCCCCTTCATCATCCGATTCAAGCATTTCCAACACCTGCGAAGCAGTGAGACGCTTTTGTTTATTTACTTTCGCTTCAGATGCTTCATTGATTCTTTTGGACTGATAAATGATGACAATATTTGTTTGACAGGCATTTCCATGCTGTTTTGTTTGGCAGCGAAGCACATACGTAAAACTCTTGTTGATTGGCTGAAGACAAGTGTGTAAACATTCACAGTAATTTGCCATGTGCTCGCATCCTGAAATATCGGGATAATGGGACATGGGTTTATTTGTGCCATCCCAATATACCGGGATGAGGGGTTCAATGGGTTCAAAAACACTGTGCTGAAAGTTTGGCTCCTGGGGAATAAAGGGTTAATAATGAAAAACTCAGCAGGTAACTGAATCAGCAACTACAATTATAGAACAGCTAAGATTTGTTTGACATATCTTTACATGTAGAGCATATCTGTTTATATTATACAGGATAAATAATTACTTACACAGCTAAACACTTTGCCACTCAGGGCTTCTGAACCTATAGGGCATTATGATGAAGCAACTATCCAAGAATTTGGACACCACAAGATATTTCTGAAAAATACTTGAACACTTCCACTTGTTTTAACCCTAAAAGACCTCCTCTATCCAACCCTGACAATAATTGTGGACATAGAACAAGTATGCAATCATCAGGAAGTTCAAGAATTGTTGTCAAACAGCCCTGGTTGTAGTTTCTAGTCAAGTCTTGGCTGCCAGTTTTAGGTTAAGAATTCAAGTACTTTAACTGTTTACCTAACTAATCGACCGCATCCACCCACATAATTTACAAATGGGGCAGTCGAAATTTTATTTTTTGAAAACGTAAACAAAAATATATCATGTGTCCCCCCCTCATTGGAACGAGCTCACTGAGCTCATTCCAATGGGGGGGGGGGGGGGGGAGGGGGACACATGATATGGTTTTGTGAGGGGGTCACATGATATGATTTTGCTGAAATTTTCTTTTAAATTTGAAAAACAAATAATAAAAATAACAAATTCTGATATTGTGTTCACTGTGGGTTAAGGGTTTTTTAGGCACTTTCAAGAATCCATAAAAACACTACGAATAGCAGTAATGATATCAAATTAACTACATCTATGCAATGGGTCCTGTTCCATACTGTGCTAGACAGAGTGCTCTGAGCAGGTGAAGAATGGAATGGTTTGGGAGCAAGGTCTTCCTGAAGTTGCATTTTCAAAATGACAGACCTCGCAAAATAGGAATTTACAGAATGCATTGACTGTTCTACAGGTCCTTCTCAATTAGATCCTGTACTCAGAATCTTAAATTCTTGGATATTGGCGAACACATTGTAACATTCTTCACACTCAAACAAAGTTTGCCGATTTGGGTCCATTGTTAGTGATAGAAATAAGTTATCTCCCTCTTTTCTACTCCCTCCGCATCACCTCTGTACTTGATGCAGTGAGCAGATGCTCTGGGCAGTGCTCTACGCCTATTCCATTCATATTTTCTTGCTCCCTGTATGTGGAAATATGGAATAAGCTTATGATCAATCAGGATTCCTGCAGAAAAGGACGGAAAATTGAAGGCTATTTCAGGCCATTTCTTGACATTTTTAAAGGTCCATCAGTAGCCAAATTCAAGAATTTTCAAGTTCCCAACCTTTACTAATCCTAACTAGGACCCTCTAAACATTATCTCCTCCTCCAACTTCCCTCTGAAGGAAATTGGAGGTGTATGACCAGAGTCCTAGTTAGGACTCCGTCTTCACATATTATAGCATATGAAATTATATTTGGTATGATAACGCGCTTCATTGGCAGTATAAATTTTAAACAGTAAAATGTAAGGTTGTTGCTTGAATGTGAGGCCCCACAGGAACCCTGTCAATGATATTTAGCAGGAACCCTAGTGTGGGCAAAGGGGATAAGACTCTACAACCATTCTATATTATTGAGAACTAATATTCTGATGACACACACTGAGTGAGACTCAGACTTGTTCCCATCTTCTGCTCACTGCTTGGTAGTTCTCTCCCAGTACTTCGGTTTCCTAGACCAATAAAACTGCCTGGCAATATCTGGCCCTGGCTGCTCAGTATCATAAAACCTCAATTAAACCTCAATAAACATACAATCAAACATCTTGTGACAACACCACAAAAACAGACATTCACTTTGACTGTCATCCACAGGTAAGCAGTACAATGCTAAGCAACCAAAACACTGTCCACCAAAAAATAATTTGGGGTTCCCAGCAGGTTAACAGAATGATGGATGGATAGCCTTGAATTTTGTGTCCTGATAAAGCCTAAATATGGCTTGCATTACTTTTCAACAGAGCCCAAATAGGGACTTCAGAAAGTAAACCAGTTATTTATTTATTTATTTATCGGTGTTTTTAAGGTCACATACCTATGCACAATGGCTAATCATGACCGTGATAGTTTTACGGATGGAGGAAGCTGGAATACCTGGAGAGAACCACCGAGCATCGGCAAGCAACTGTCAGCTCCTCAACATTCTAACTCTGTTCAAGATCCGCTCAAGCAGGGTTACAGCAATTGAAGACATGTGCACTGTCGACGTGCAGTACGCCTCAAGACACGGCGTCATCGTGCCACCATGTAGGCAACTGGGATAAAGTGCCTTGCCCAAGGGCACAATGCGTGTCGTCCCGGTTGGGGATTGAACTCAGGACCTCTAGTATAAAAGTCCAACAGTCTACCACTGAGCCACTGTGCTCCCAAGTACACCAGTTAAAGCGATATGAAAATGAATGCACTGGAGAAAACAAGAGGTGTGCATACAAGATTTACCGTACTGAGATTACAAAAGTGTACAGAGAATTTTGAACAGATTCAACTAGGTTGCAATCTGGTCGAAATTCTCTGTTTGCTTTCTTGCTCATAACTTTATAGAATCCTGCCTATCGAAAAAGAAAAGCAAAATTATTGCATCTCAGAATCTACATTGCTTTGTTTTTCTTCATTCAGGCTTTATTTTTTATTACACGCCTGTTCTATGATATCCCCATCTACAGCAATACTAAACCATGCAGAAAATGCAAATCTTTGAGGGACTATTTTTAAATAGAAGAGAAATTTCACTGGAACTTCCTACAAATCATGCACCGGAACTACAATTTGAATCCCTAGCGATAATTAAAAATCGTCCCCTGAGTTTCAATGTGTTCTATGTGCCAGCAGGCATTTCGTAATGGAATGTCTGCTTTATGCACCATTAAGAGAAAAATTATTTCGCACAATTTCTGACGAAAGACTTTCCTCTAATGGATACAATGGACAAATTTAAAGTAATAATGACTAATGATAATCCAGTGCTGTGCAATGTTATTTGTAACATGGTCCAGCTCTTCCTTCACAAGAGGGACTTATCTGCAATATGATTTATGTATGTCATATGAATTTGTGTGTTTTATGATTCTGTTTATGTCGATTCTGTGTGTAGCAATCTGCCTTTATTCTGGTGTATTTGCTGAATAAATCTCATCTTATCTTATCTTATCTTGGAACTTGGGGTACAGAATAGTAACATGAGTTGCCCTCGCAAATTT
Source organism: Pictodentalium vernedei (assembly GCA_031216915.1). Taxonomy (NCBI): domain Eukaryota; kingdom Metazoa; phylum Mollusca; class Scaphopoda; order Dentaliida; family Dentaliidae; genus Pictodentalium; species Pictodentalium vernedei. The sequence continues at coordinate 262,953,858 of CM062291.1, read as the reverse complement.
GTTTAGCAATAAAATATGTTCTTTTTGTTGATAGTTGTCAAATGAATTGCTGATTGGCCTTCTAATACTTGTTTTTATGTGAAGGCGTGTATTAAATACAGGATGACACGTGCGTGTGAATGGGTTATTCGATATGGTACTGCAGCCTCTTGTTTTATCCTTCCGCGCTGGCACTCATGCCATATCGATTAACCCATTCACATGTGTGTCGTTCTGTGCATGTAATGTGTTTTGTTTGTTTATTGGAGTTTGACACTTAACCTGCCGAGTATTTTCAAGGATATTTTTCATCACATCTAGTCATGGCTGCTATGAAGCAGCCATGACTAGAATAGATGTAAAATTCATCTAAACCTAACTCAAATGAAAGTGTTAATGGCACTGTAGCTCAACTTGTCAAGACAAAGACATGTACATGTATAGTATGTGACACAGCAATGACAAACATCTAGGTAATGACCTGATAACAAAGGTACATATAAAGTATTGTAACGGTCTGTACATAAATACTGACCGTTGCCTGTAACAAATGTATAGGTAAAGTATTGTAAAGGTGGGTGACAGTCAGATGCTGAACTAGAAAAAATCTTTGAGTCCCAGAGTGGGTCTGACTGAACCCCAAAATATTTGTTCTCATAGCACAGTGATAACAAAGGCACCCCAAAACACACTCGTTTCTGTCCCAAGGTGAAAACAAAAGTACTCAAGAAGTTTTGTGAAGATCAGTTCATAAATACGAGCTGTATAGAACTTGTGACAAAAAACTGATTGGACTTAATTTCGGTACAAAATGGCCACTGGCAGCCATCTTGAATTTTGGACCGTACCCAGAAACACTCATTCTCATCCCAAGGAGATAACAAAGGTACCCAAGAAGTTTTGTGAAGATCGGTTCATAAATACAGCCTCTACCCTGAGCCGTATTGACATGTGTGCTTACATTGTGTAAGTAGCACTGAATAAATCAAAGTTCATCTAATTTGCATAATTTCTGCACGAAAAAAAACCCCTTACAATATGTGATGTATTCCATGTTACTAAACATTCATACAAAAATTTATTCAAATCAGAACTTTCATACAGAAGTTCTATACAAAAGACTGATTGCACTAATTTTGGTACAAAATGGCTGCTGGTGGCCATCTTGCATTTCGGACCACACCCAAAAACACTCGCTCTCATCCCACGGTGATAACAAAGGTACCCAAGAAGTTTCGTAAAGATTGGTTCATAAATATGGCCTCTAGTCTGGGCTGTATAGAAGATGTGTACAAAAAACTGATCAGACCTAATTTCGGTACAAAATGGCCACTGGCAGCCATCTTGAATTTTAGACTGCACCCAGAAACACTCGTTCTCATCCCAAGGTGATAACAAAGGTACCCAAGACATTTCGTGAAGATCAGTTCATAAATACAGACTCTAGTCTGAGCCGTATTGACATGTGTACTTACTGTGTGTAAGTCGCACTGAAAAAATCAAAGTTCATCTAATTTGCATAATTTCTGCACGAGAAAAAAACCCGTATTATATGTGATGTATCCCATGGTACTAAACATTCACACAAAAAAATTATTCAAATCAGGGCTTTCATATGGAAGTTCTGTGCAAAAATCTGATTGCACCTAATTTTGTACAAAATGGCTGCCATCGGCCATCTTGAATTTCGGACCGGACCCAAAAACACTCGTTCTCGTCCCACGGTGATACCAAAGGTACCCAAGAAGTTTCGTAAAGATCGGTTCATAAATACGGCCTCTAGCCCGAGCCGTATTGGCATTTGCACTTACAGTGCTGAAAGTAACCCCAAAAAACATCAAAATTAGTCTAATTTGCACAATTTACGTACGAGAAAAAACCCCGTATTATATGTGATGTATCCCATGGTACTAAACATTCATACAAAAAATTATTCAAATCAGAGCTTTCATATGGAAGTTTTGTACAAAAAACAGATTTCTGCATCGTCGGTACAAAATGGCGGCTGGCAGCCATCTTGAATTTCGGACCTCACCCAAAAACACTCGTTCTCGTCCCACGGTCATAACAAAGGTACCCAAGAAGTTTCGTAAAGATCGGTTCATAAATACGGCCTCTAGCCCGAGCTATAGCAGCTTGGCACTTACAGCTTTGAAAGTAACACTAAATAAATCAAAGTCAGTCTAATTTGCATAATTTACGCACGAGAAAAAAACCCGTATTATATGTGATGTATCCCATGGTACTAAACATTTATACAAAACTTTATTCAAATCAGAACTTTCATACAGAAGTTCTGTACAAAAAACTGATTTTTGCATCATCGGTACAAAATGGCCACTGGCAGCCATCTTGAATTTCGGACCACACCTAAAAACACTTGTTCCTGTCCCAGGGTCATAACAAAGGTACACAAGAAGTTTCGTAAAGATCGGTTCATAAATACGACCTCTAGCCCGAGCCATAGCCAATTGTTGACGTACGGACAGACGGCCAGATGGACAGGCGGACAGACGGACGGACGGATGGACGGACGGACAGACGGATGACGGGCCATGACAATAGCTCAAATTTGACTTCGTCAAAGTTGAGCTAAAAATCATTGGTGAAAAAAAATCTATTCAATTTACAGGAGAAAATTTTATGAAATGTGCCCAAATTGTACTTATTTCAGAAGCAAGAGAAATCCCTTCTTGAACAGGAAAACCAGTCAGCAGCATGCAAGGAGTTAATGATGCTTTCAATAGCTATGGTCATATCACGTCAGACAGTTTTATGGCTGAAGGAAGCAAAAGTACCCAGAGACCCGGGGAGATCCACAAAAAGAACAACTCCCCAAATTACTAGCCCAGCACAAGTCGAGTTAGCAGCCACTGAATGCTAGTGCACAATTGACATGCAGTATAGCTTTGTACACAATACCACCATGAGGACAATCGGGATTATGTGTCTTGCCCAAAGACATAGCACAGATATTGCTGGTCGGGATCGAATGGTTGACCTTTCAGTCTTCATCAACTGGACAACTCCCCACATTACTAACCCAGCACAAGTCGTGTTAGCAGCCATTGAATGCAAATGCACAATTGACATGCCATATGCCTTAGTACACAACAGCACCATGCCACCATGTGGACAATTGGGATTATGTGACTTGCCCAAAGATACAGCACAGATATTGCTGGTCGGGATCGAACTGTTGACCTTTCAGTCTTCATCCACTGGACCAAGTGTAAATGTTCCACAGACCAGATCACATCCAGAACGAGAACCAGTTTGCATCACAGTATACAGCAAATATTTTAAAATACTTGAACTACATACACACAGATGCTCATCCTGAAGGAAATTAATGGGATTATGATGCTCCTAGATAACCGTTCATGCCAAAATGTTACAGAAATACTCCAAGAATATAAACAAACAGTTTTAGCCTGGATTATTTGATATATTCTGGTACAAATTATTTGTTTACCTCATCATAATAAAGTTGCAGATAGTATAACCAAACAAAGTAATCAAGGGATAGCTCTGTTTAGTCTAATAACTTCAGTTGGCAAAGAAGCTTAAACAACCTGTAATGTTTAATACAAATAGTTTGTCCTGTACTATGAGGTGGGCTTATCAGGTATACACACAAATTTCAAACAACAGCTCTAAATGGAAAAACTGACTGCATATAGCCATGAAAAGTAAACAAATTGAAAGAACAACCCTCTCTGTGAAAATCCTATCAAACAGGTGGAAGACCTACTAGAACCTTGTATGAGTATGCCTAACAGTATGTTGGAAGTAAAATCGCTTGCTCACAAGAAACCCCAAGTGATACAGCATATTTGTGGAATGCTGCCATCTACAAACTGAATCTCAGATAATCATTTCCGATTTAAAATTTTTTAGGTTTGTTATCATTACTAAATGAATGAGAACTCCACTAAATAAATGAATTCACTGCACTAAAGCACATCTCAACAACTGTACAGGACAATTAATACTGTCCTACTACCAGATATGTCTGTTGCTCACATGGTAGCAGAACAAGCCTGAAAATAAGCAGACTGTCATCTGCAGAATGAGGACCCCAGAGGGTGAATTTGGTGATGCTACCCTGCACAGCAGGGTAGCATCACTGAATTTACTCTCTGTGTACCTCGTTCTGAATCAATGTCTCATGCCTAAACAGCACGAGGTACCCAGGGGATAAATTGGCACACTGTATGGGATAGCATCAGCAAATTCACCCTCTAGGGACCTCATTCTGCAAATGACAGATTGCTTATTTTCAGGCTTGTAGCAGAATGTAACCGCATTACATAACTGCTGTCACGTGAGGAATGCGCATAATGCTATAAATTTATAATTACTAATTCTTTCTATTCATCTTGCAATTTGAAAAAAATATACAAATTTGTTACAATGTCTTTGCCAAACAGTGAAACTGATGATTAAATTTTTAAGACTATATATCGCTGAATCAAAAAAATATAATCAGCAAATTTAGTGATATTTCAATTTGGATCATGGACTCTGTGTGTTCAATGATTGGCTTTCTAATAGAGCAAAAGTAGACTAACTGATAACACATAGTAGCTATTTTGAGCTTTTGCTCCAATTAGGGCCTATGGCAACAAATATGTCTGTTCAGGTCTGTTGAGTTTTAATTTCATCCAAGGTTCCAACTAATTTTCCACTGGGCAAATTGTAAAATATTTCATAATTTTTTACCAACTCACAGGGGAAAATATGGTCGAGAGAGAAGCCAAATGTCTGACCAGGATACTTCAAAGATTGCATCTGAGGGCTCACTACTTCTCGAAAATTTTCTGAGGGAGACCCCCACTAAACACTACATGCCTTTGGCACTCACATACACAGCATCTCGTGCTGTCAGCTACGATTTTGCATACTATGAGCACCCCCTTACACACACTTGGATCTGCACCTGAAATAGAAGTAAAGTTATTGGTTGGAAACCAATTGTTTATGCTTGCCACCTAGAAACCTGTCAGACTTCAAACAATTAGGTGAGTTTGATATCATAACATTCAACTAATAAGGCTAAGTTTTAATTTCTAAACCCCACACTTTAGAGTGCATTTTGTGGGCTGTCAATCTGCTTGCTTTCTGGGGATTAGGACAATTAATGGGAACACATGTTAGAATTGAACCCACATTCACAGACATTACCTTTTTTTAGGGGCAACATTTTTTGCTTCCACAATCCATAGTTTCAGTGAGTTGTCTGTTCTTCTGGATTGTTCTTGGTGTGGTTCTGCGGTCTTCCTCAAACTATAAAATATAAGAGATATAAGAGAAGATAAAAATAGTTCCTGACAATTTTTATACTGATGAATAAGCAATAATGGTATAATTGGCCCTTTAAAGATACTTTGAGTTTGATGCAGTGAGCAGAAAACAGTTAAAATGGCACTTAGCTGGCACCAGTTCCAAAATTTAATCAATTTAGTGATTTTAACAGCCAATACATAGAGCAGTAGTGTTCTCCTGAGCATCTGACACATAAACACACATTTTTTGCACTTGTAATGAACTGACATGATGTCCTGTCAGTATATTGTGGTTTAAGGTCACTTAAGCATCTATAGCTATATCAATACATCTACAAATTGGAAGTTTTATCAATCGTTTCTGATTATGGTGCCAACTTGTTGACTTACCATGTCCTGTTTAAACTCCTAACCCATTGAGAATTTTAAAAACATTTTCCATCAAATCTGGTATTGTTGTGAAGCAGCCATGACTAGATTTGATGAAAAATTCATTAACCCTTTACCCAACATAATGGCCACAACCAGTCAGTGCTATTCACAAAAATCACTGTTCAATTTTCATTATTTTTTTCATTTTTTGTCACATAAACACAGCTTATGATCTCTCACTGGAATGAGCTATTTGGGCTCATTCCAATGAGGGGTCATAAACTGTTTTTTGACACAAAAATGTGAAAAAAAATAGTTATTCAGGAATTTTGTTTGTAAGTGTAATCTGCATTTCATGTTAGGTAAAGGGTCAAAATATAATTCCAGAAATCACTGATAAAAGGTTAATTTACAGGGGAAAATTTGGGTAGATTATTTTTGGGCAAGAGATTTCCTGTCCTGGGCAGGAATATCCATCATGCAAGAACGTAAACCAATCAAGCCTTATGTGTGTACCCAAGTAAACATAATGTGGGTAATGTCTTCACCAGGCCCAGTATGTTCAAGGTGTGCAGATCAACTGCATGCCTAATGCCCACCAAACATTTTTCTAGGTAGACAATTTTTATAGCATGCTTATATATCGAGCATAGTATCAAATAACAGGAAAATTTCCCGGCCCTCCCATTTTGATGTCATAAAGCTAAGAAAAGACTGAGTCAATCTATAGTAAGAATGACTCCTTTCCTAATTTTTGTGTTGTTTCACTAGTCATGAACCCACATCAGAACACAGCATGCACACATTACCTTTACAATTTTATGTTCTTACTTCATTTCATGTGTGTATCGTTCAATTTAAAAAAAATCACCTCATGAGTGGAACAAAGTGCCATCTGCAATGCAATGCAGATGGCACCTTATTCCACTCACTCAAGGAACAAAATATGAATGAAAAAAAGAATCAATCTGCATGAGTTGAAGCCTTTCACCCCAAAACAGAGTAAGTTGAAGAAATATTCTAATCAAATTCAAACATTGTTTAAAGGTTAAGAGTTAATTCACAATCGGTCAAGTCACATAGAGTTGTGAAAATTTTCGAGACTCTGTCTGTGGTTATCAAAACTGGCAATGCATAGCTACAAATTACTCACCCTTTCTTAACTTAACTGAACAACAAATGAGTCAAACCATCACTCAATCGATCTACTATTTATTTACAAACTGATATTCTAATATTCATTTCAGCTATTTATTTACTGGTGTTGAAAGTCACATATTTCTGCACAATGGCTAATCATGACTGCAACATGTATATAACGTCAAGTTTAGTCAATCGTTTATACCCATGTTGCCCATTTCACCCTGAGCATTGGTGACTGGGACCTATTTTACCAATAAAACAAAAGTTTTTTACCCCAGTAAACAAGCACTAGTTCACTTCCCATGGGGGAATCAATCCACTGCTTGTCTTTTTGACAAGCTGTCAACATGATGTTCATTTTTTTTTTTGAAATTTTTTTATTAGGGTTTAACGACACATTAACAGCCAGGGTCATATCATGTCGGTGACAGTTTTACGGGTGGAGGAAGCCGGAGTACCCGGAGAGAACCACCGAGCAACGACGAGCAGCTGTCAGCTCTCCAACATCGTAACTCTGAACTCTGCACCGCGGCACAGGCAGGGTTAGATTGGTTGAAGACATGCGCACCATCGATGTGCAGTACGCCTTAGAACACAGCGTCATCGTGTCCCCATGTAGGCAATCAGGGTTAAGTGCCTTGCCCAAGGACAAAACGCAGGAACGCGAATCAGTCGCTGAAATGATCACCCATCCGACTACTAACCACGCTCAACGTTGCTTAACTTCGGTGATCTGACGAGAACCGGTTACCGCGACTCCACTGCACCCCCTGATGTTCATTTAAAGGCAGCTCATCTTGAATATTAATTATTTGGTATCAACAAGAACAAGATGCTCATATTCATCCTGTTGGCATGTTCCAATAAATTGTAACAAATCAATTAATTTAAACATTTTTTTTTCTACTGCTGGGCAAAGACCAAACTAATACAATACAGTATAAAGCCATTTTTCAATAGATAGCGTCACAAAAATTATTCAGTTAACAGGCTAATTTCTCGACATATTTGGAGATTTTATATTCTTCTTTTAAGTTATTTTCTGTGGCTTCTAGCACTTAACCAGTTAAAAAGTTTTTAAGGACTTACCTTAAAATCCATTTTTCTCTCTCCTCTGCTGTACGACAAGATATGTATTTACTTCCATTACTGGTGGAAACTTGAAAACAATGATCCTGTCCCAGAATGCTACTGTGTAAAGGCTTAATCTCCAGATCACTTGAATTCAGGTCCACAGAATCCATGCTGGTAGGGCTGGTAAGCAGTGATTCATGGGAATGGGAACTTCTTATTCTCGAGCTAATAATCGACCTGAAAGGACAGATCAGAACACTCATCAATTTCGGAGTTTTCTTCATTGTTTGAAGGTATAATATCAACACATGATGATAATCTTAGGGATAATAAGCTCCAAGTGTATCCAAATCTTCTCTCTCAGTCAAGTAAAATAATTCAAGTCAGAAACAAATATTGAACAATCATTTTAAAAACACCATATGGTTTCAACAGGGATAAACCTGATACTGATTTTAACTGTGGCTTGTTCAGTGTAAGGTTTTCATGGAAGTACAAATTTCTCACTCCTGTGTCACCAGTAAAATAATCAATCAAATCTTAATTGATTTAGTTACTTTTACAAAACAGGTGGGAACTGCATTAATAACCATATGTAAATTCCCACTATGTGTTATTTTTCTAATAAGCAGTTGAAGCAGGATATTTTCTTATCAATTATTAGGGATGAGATTACTGTTTTTTAATATAAACTGAAAACATGTTTCAAAATCAAGCTTCTTGTTTCAAAATAAACTAAATCCTCTTCAAATGATGCTGTAGTTAACAAATTACAGTGGAGTTCAGTTAACTGTACATTATTTATTTATTTATATATTTTTTTATTTATTGGTGTTTAAGGTCACATACTTATGCACAATGGCTAATCTTGACCATAAAAGTTTTATGGGTGGAGGAAACCAGAGCACCCAGAGAGAACCACTGAGCATCGACGAGCAACTGTCAGCTCCTCAACATACTAACTCTGTTCCAGCTCTGCTCAAGCAGGGTTACAGCGGTTGAAGATATGTGCATCATCGACGTGCAGTATGCCTTAGTACATGCCATCATCATGCCCCTGCATGCAAGACAACCAGGATAAAGTGCCTAGTCCAAGGACACAATGCAGGTCGTTCCGGACGGGGATCGAACTCGGGACCTCTAGCAAAGAAGTCCAACAGTCTACCATTGAGCCACCACGCTCCCAACTGTACATTAAAAAGTCAAGATACAGCCAATCGTTTATACCCATGTTACATTGTTCCTGCACTGAAATAAACAGTAAATTTAAGGACTATCAAGGCCCTTTTCAACATATTTTCAAGGATTTTCAAGGACCGACAGAACTCCCAATTCAAGAACTTTCGAGGACTCGCACCATAAAAACAATTACCAAATACAATTAAAAACAGTCACTGTATCAATAACCACAAATTTTCGATCACATGGCCTTTATCAAGTGGAATACATCCAAAGGATGTAATCCACTTGATAAAGGACATGTGGTCAAAAATTTGTGGTTATTAATAGAGTGATTTTGTTTTTAATTGTGTATCAACTTCCATTTGGAGGATATTTAATTTGAAGAATTACCATATATATTGTAGTTTCGGCACCCCCTCATTACCACATCGTTGCCTCACAATTTTCAAGCACTATTAAGCACTTTCTGGGTCTGAAAGGAAAATTTAAGAACTTTCCAGGCCTTGAATCCTGATTTTCAAATTCAAGGACTTTCAAGGATTTTCAGGGACCACAGGAACTCAGTATTACCCATTTTAGAGGACTTCCACAGCAGAAATTAGTGATCGGATCCAATTTTACCAGAAAAACAGAGCTAGTTTTCTACAGTAAGCAAGCTCTGCTTCACTTCCTGGTGTTCCCGTAAGGAGACTTCCAAACACTAAACCATTTACTATAAGTTTAGTACAAATTTGACCTGTTAACTGGTAGAGTGCTGGAAGCCGATATTTGGGCTTTTATCAGAAGTGCACGTAACCCAACTTGAAGATTTCATATTCAGTTGATGTACTTCAGGGGTGAGCGTTAATAAGGCATGTTGCCCATTTTAGAGAGGGTTGCACCTCCCAAGCATTGGTGACTGGGTCCTATTTTACCAGTAAAACAGAGCCTGTTTACCGCAGTGAACAGGCACTGCTTCACTTCCCGGTGTTCCTGCGGGGAGTCAACTCCTGTTGATTGAATTTATTTATTGGGGCTTAATGACACTTTTGACAGCCAGCGTCACCTCATGTCTGACATGATATGGTTTTGACAAAGGTTTGAAAAATCTGAAAACAAAAATAAATAAAATAAAAAAAATTTGAAATCGTGTGTGCTGGTTTAAGTGCCAAGGTCACATCCAGCATCTGTGGCTATATCATCATCACAACAGAAGTGTGAAGTCAATTTTAGCCAGGAGTGGTGCCCAATAAAGAGGACTCTCAATCCAGCACTGATTCTCAGATTCTATTACACCAGTGAAGAAATACTTATCTACCACTGTAAACAAGCATGCTGCCTATTCTGGATGGGCTTTGATAGTCGTGGTAGACCAGATATATGCCGACACAGGGAGGTATCGCCCAGCACTGAAATTTACCAACCAGGATTCAGACCAGTTCAAAAGATTCCATGATTGTACTATCAAGATTACAAAAATCATCTGCGGTGTTGAACTAATTATATTAACAGCCTGCCCAATGAAGCCAATCCTTCCTTCCTAACTTACCCACAGTTATCGTGTTCTACTTGTGTGCTTTTATACCCCATTTTACTGAATTTTAGAAAAAATGGTGAAATGATCAGAGGTTAGAAAGCAACAATAAAAATGTCCTTGCACTTGCCTCTTCGCCCTTACAGTAGTTCAGCAATATGAACTTAGTGTCTAGTCAGCCACTACATTCTGATTGCAGAACAAGTTTGCCTGCTCCTGTCTTGAGATAGGTGCACGGCACTTATTTTAAAATAGACATATATTCCTGTAGACGGACAGACAAAACTCTCTTCAATTTGAACGCTTGATTTCTTAGCAATCCATGGTCCTATTCAGTCTTAGACGTATAAATACATTATCAGTTGTATATGGAGAGTGCATTATAAACACTAAAACACTGACCAGGACATGTGTAGTTTCTCCACCCAGGTAATAACTTCCGTTTTTATTTTTACCAAACCTAACAGCTACTCTGACCAGTACTATCCTGTTTTTTCAATTTTTTCCTCCAAAACACAGTTTATGGATTCTCATTGAGCTTGTTTCAGTGAGATGTCATAAGCTATGTTTTTGAGGTAAAAAAAACCCTAACTATTTTGGCCATTTATGACATTTTTTGCACATATCATTCTGTAGTGCTAGGTGAAAGGTTTAGAACATAACACTGAGAAACTTTCAGCCAATGAATTGCTGAGTTCGGCAAAGAGGTCTATTGGCTGAAACTTTGCTTGAAATTCCTATGTTTATTTTCAAAGAATTAGATTCATATGAGTGGAAACTCCACTCTATAGATTTTTGACTGAAATCCATTTTCAATACCTGAAAGATTTTTTGTTTGTTTTTAACCCTTTACCTAACATGAAAAGCAGACGACACTTGCAAAAAAAATTCTTGAATAACTAAATTTTTTCATTTTTTGTCTCAAAAACATAGGTTATGACCGACGAGCTCGTTCCAACGAGGGGTCATAACCTATGTTTTTGAGACAAAAAATGAAAATATTTTGAAAATAAATTGGCGATTTTTGAGAATAGCGCTGGCCGGTTTTGGCCGTTACGTTGGGTAAAGGGTTAACAAGTCTCCACTCTTCAATTTCTATCAATCAAGCAAACTTGTTTTGAAATCGTTTTCTAATACTTGTTTCAATTAGAGTTATGATACTCGAAACTGGGATGGGTAAAAAGAGGCTGACGTATTTGGCAACATACATGATTCCACTCCTTGTTTTCACCATTTTTTCATGAACTATTTCTTGAAAATCTATTAAAAGCTCTAGAATTAACATTTTTCCAATAACATTCCTCCTAAACATGTATAGAGTTTTTATTATGAAAGTCAAAAACAAGTAATTTTTCTCTTCACAACACTCAAGATAAAAATTAATAAAACTTTTTGATCGAAGTCCAACAAAATATTCTGCATCATTCATCAAGAAAATACAAATCTAAATTTTTCCTATTTCTTTACATTTTCTTCCAAGATAAGAGAGTTACTAAACCTATACAGCCACAAACTGCCCATTTCATATTGCTCTGCGAAAGTTGTCCCGAGTGTAATCTTCTTCGAGAACTCTGCTGATAGGATGCTCGATAATGACAGTGTTTTAACATTATTCTTGGCTGTCTGTACAGACAACAAACAATAACTTATAAACACTGTTAATCCTTTACCCAACATAATGGCCAAAACCAGCCAGCGACATTCACAAAAATCGCCAATTAATTTTCATTATTTTTTTCATTTTTTGTCTCAAAAAACATAGGTTATGACCCCTCTTGGGAATGAGCTCATCGAGCTCATTCCAAAGAGGGGTCATAACCTATGTTTTTGAGACAAAAAAATGAGAAAAACTAGTTATTCAAGAATTTTGTTTGCAAGTGTCGTCTGCTTTTCATGTTAGGTAAAAGGTTAACTCATCTGCATGGAATGGGGAGGCTCAGTGGTTATGGCGCTGGACTTCAAACCGAAAGTTCCATGGTTCGATACCCACGAGGGGTAACTGCATTATGTCCTCAGGAAAGGCACTTAATCTGATTGCCCACGTTGGGCACGGTGTTGTCGTGTACTGACATGTACTGCATGTCGATGATGCACTTGACTTCAACCAATGCTAACCCTGCTTGTGCGTAGTTAGAATTTTGTTGGGGAGTCTGAAAGTTGCTTGTCATTACTCAGTAGTTCTCTCCAGGTACTCTGGTTTCCTCCACCCAAAAAACTGTATGACCCGAGGTGACCCTAGCAAAAAAATCATCTACAGCTGTGTACAAATAATATCTACAGCAGTTGTTAATAAAAATTTAATCTAAGGCTTTTAGGGTTAACAGAGTGTAAGCGTCAGCAGCCCTCTAGTTTTGAAATCGCATGAGGTGACAAACAACCTCCACATGGGGGGGGGGGGGGGGGGGGGAGGGGTGCATCCTCCTCCACCAATTCTTTTCCACAAATATCAAGACCAAGGGACAGGGCATTATTCACGATGATACATGAACATCCACCACATGTGTTATCATCGATAATACTGTACCCCATACATACAGCTGTCGCTCCTGTGCATGTTTCTTGTGGATCATTATAATTGACTTCCCTTTTTCAAGTCTGTATAAACGTGTATGAATATTTGGGCTGGAAAACGTTGTGGTAAATTCCAAGGATGCCATCGGAGGGCCATACAGACCTTCCATTTTCTAATCCCGCAGACAAGAGTGGGATATATCGCTCTCATCCTTCCCGCAACTTGCCGCTATATGCATATTGGAAAATGACTCACATCATGAGCCATGATTGAAATGTGGTGCCCCCTTCCCCCAAACCCAGAATTCTGGATCCATCACTGCTCCTGTGAATAAGGTTCAGGGGGATGGGGGTGGGGGAGTGTGTGATTCCATAGTTAAGATAGTCATTTTACTATGGTGAGAAAACTTGTACCATACACCCTTCTTCACCATCTCTTGAGAGCTGTTAATCTTTAAAGGTCTATACCCAATGGTGACAAACTCTATGTGATCTCAGAACAGGTACACACTAGATGTGGCCTGTCCCTACTTGGAAACAAGAATACTCCCCACGACACACTCTATGATAGAGGGCAACACTAATACCAAGTACCATTAATATCCTTACAGGCATTCAAAAATTGGGAACCGGACACAACTTGATATAGATGGATTTGGATGGGGGGGGGGGGGGGGGGGAGGGTTGAGTGGGTGGGTATGTGAAGTTGAACTAAGTCTGTGATCTGTACTTACAGGTGGATGGATGGATGGATGGATGGATGGATGGATGGATGGATGGATGGATGGATGGATGGATGGATGGATGGATGGATGGATGGATGGATGGATGGATGGATCGATGGATGGATGTGGATGGATCGATGGATGGATCGATGGATGGATGGATGGATGGATGGATGGATGGATGGATGGATGGATGGATGGATCCTATACATCCCACTGAACTTCGTTCATGGGGGTTATAATTATCAACAAATGCTGCGGCAAAAGCAGAATTATCTTTGCACTGGTTTCTTGACAAGTCTTGATTGCTTACAAAGACATCTAAGGCTTGCCAAAACCACCACTCAGCTGTTAAACTCATTAATTATGGGTATAGTAGAAGTATGGAACAATTGCCCATGTCCTTGAGGGTGGACGGAGAAACAGTGTATTGTAATTATATTTATTAAGGTCACTTTCAGTAACTACGGCTAGATCAAGACCTCAACATACTTAAAAAGGTATGAAGTCAAGTTTAGCCAACAGTTTATATCTACGCTGCTTAGTGCTCACTGTAGTGGACTTCCACCCAGGCATTGAAAACTGGGTACTATTTTACCAGTAAAACAGAATTTCTTTACTACCAGATTAGGAGCAGAACTTGAAGTCTGTATCAGGATAGAATATTTTGAACCTTGAAAACATGGCAAATCATCTAGAAAGAAAAAGAACCCCTCCACAGGCAGTGGTGAACACAAAGATAGCATGAATCCAATTTTAATCAAGTCTATTAATCTTTACAATGAAGCTTATAGACATCTAATCTTCTTCTTAAATCTAAGCTTACAGTATCAAGCATTATTGTTGATATCTACAGTTGATAAAAGAATCAGGTGTTGAAAGTGAGGACCAAGAGAGATGATGATCTATTTTCTGTTTAACCTTTTACCAACCATGGATATAGCAGACGACACTTGCAAAATATTACTTGAATTACTTAAACATTTTCATTTTTTGTGTCGAAAACATAGCTTTGGAACCCACACCAGAACAAGCTTATTCAATGAATGAGGTGTCATAAGTGATGTTTTGGGAGTCAAAATAGAAAAAATAACAAAAATTCAATGGCAATTTTTGTGAATAGCGCTGACTGATTATGACCATTAAATCAGCTCTCTGCACACCAATGTTAAAATACTAAAATTTCAAGCTGGTAATTTTACCTATAATGCAACTAGAAATTTGACTGATTCATTGTTGTTTGACAGAAATCAGTGAGCTCTCTCTGTCAAACAACAACTAGAGGTACTGTGAGCAAGCTCACAAAGAGATTCACCCCGTGCCTGAAATGTATAAGTTAGATTATCCTTGGAAATGTCAGAACGGAATTATATTGCTTCATGCACATCTTCATATGGAGTTCTTCCATTGTGTAAAGTTTCATGAAAATTCTTCAAATGGTTTAGGAGGAGTTGCGCTTATAAGGATGGACAGACGGACGAACAGGGTGATTCCTATATAACCCCCCAAACTTTGTTTGTGGGGGGTATAATGAATTGGGTAAAATTGCACAGTATGCTCTGGCAAAGAACACTGACTTGGGTATTTATTTATTTATTAAGGTTTAATGACACATTAACAGCCAAGGTCATATCGTGTCGGTGACAGTTTTATGGGTGGAGGAAGCCGGAGTACCCGGGGAGAACCACCAAGCAACGACGACCAGCTGCCAGCTCCCCAACATCGTAACTCCGCACTGCAGCACAGGCAGTATTAGATTGGTTGAAGACATGCGCACAATCAACGTGCAGTGCACCTTAGTCCACAGCATCATCGTGCCCCCATGTGGACAATCGGGGTAAAGTGCCTTGTCCAAGGACACAATGTGGGAGTCCGAATCGATCGCTCAGACAGTCACCCATCCAAGGACTAACCGGACTTGACACTGCTTAACTTCGGTGATCTGATGAGAACTGGTTACTGCAGTGCCACCATGCCTCCACTGAATTGGGTAAAATTCCTATTTGGGTTATTGGAAAACTTTGAAGGTTATTATTTTGACAGCCGTGTGAAAAGGGTTAAGTTAAGTAATACTTGTTAATATATTCCATCATCAGAGTGTAATTGCACCACAGAATACAAGTCAAAAAATAGGCTGAATTATGAGCACAAAGAAAGCAAGGGCCCCATGTTTTTAACCACTGGCAACTTAGTGTATTGGCAATCTACTTCATGAGATACAACTTGCTCGAATGTCAATATTAACTGCCTATTTCTTCATGCACCATTCAACTATATTAGCAAGTAATGGAAGGGTTGGGGGGTCTCTATACTGGATATACAAGTACTGATGCCAAATATCACAATTTCTACTTATAACAGTTTTTTACCATAATGCAACTAGGAATTTATTTAACTAATTCAATTTTGGTTGACAGATCTTAACTGGTAAAGAGCTGAATTATTTTGGGTTGTCAAAATTTGTTCATATGTCTTTGCTTTGTTACAATTCATGAGAGAGTGCTACAGGCACTCTCCCATGAATTAATAAAAATCCACACAAATGAAATAATTTCACTTCGAAAATTCTGGGAAGACTGTCCACAGAACAGAAAGCCAGTTGTGGCACCTGCACTTCAGAATAAAGCCCAATATGGGCTTCCAGCATTCTTTCAGTTAATGAACTCAGTCAAACATGACACAATTGGTTAAATCAGTGTGCAAAATTTCATAAATGACGCTAACCGACTGACTATTCACATGGTTTGGAGATGGCTAACCGAATGCTCAGTTACATAAAATTCTTGGGAAATTGACTTTTTATCATTAAAAAGTATTCATATATTGCGTGGAATTGAAATATCTAGAGCCTCTAAAGGCAAAAGTCTAAAAAGCTATCAAGACACAAGAAAGGCTGGTTAACTGGTAGAGTGCTTGAAGCCCATATTAGGGCTTTATTCTGAACTGCAGGTACCTAAAGTTAAAGGCTTCATATTCTGAGGATATTTTTGATATTATCTCAGAACTAAAAAGACTTCATCTCCATCAATTTGCATTGTTACAATTTATGGGAGAGTGCCTATAGGCACTCTCCAATTAATTGTAACACGACAAAAATGTGTGAACAAATCTTGAAGCTGAGAAAAAATTTAGCATTCTACCAGTTAAGTTGAGATTTGAATTTGTGTAACCACAAATGAACTGAGCATTCTCGTCAAATTTTGCACACTGTTAAATTCCCAGTTGCATCATGGGAAAATTAGCTGCTTGAAATATCTGTATTTTGACATGAGCATGCAGAGGGTTGATCTGGTTTATACCTTTTCTAACCACATAGCAGCTGGGAAATCAACTAGCAATGTGAACTTGATATCATCACAGAATTTTCTGATCTTAACACTATTTCTAACATCAAGTCTACATCATTAGAACATGAATAGCTAGGTATGTATATCTTGGAGGTAATTAGCATAAAAGTGCTGGAACAGAAACACAGTCCATTTTGAAGAAAAGAAATGACCTCACCTGAAGTTTACATATCTACACCATCTGCAGAAATAATAAAGTCAGTTCAAAAGGTGATTATAAAATTCTTCAAACATTCAGAATGTCTTTGCATACATTTTTCGTGGCTTCTAGAATTGATGGCATAAACCTCTAATGTCAGACTGTGGAATGTTGTCCCAGGTGATGGCGGCATGCTTATAATGGGAGTTCTTGGAACATCTGATCTGACAGGATAAATTTATATATTTTTTCATATATCTAAGGAAAGAAAGATCCAGACTTTTTTATTTCAGAACATGTGTAGCAATAAGCAATCCCATCTCCAGGTCTTATGTTTTTGTAAATACAAAACTCAAAATAACCAAACCCATGTTCATTTTGGATGTTTGATGCTCGTATAAATAAAAGGTCATAAAAGTTATATTTTTATACTTGATCATGTATTTATTTATTGGTGTTTAAGGTCACATACTTCTTTCTGCAGAATGGCTAATTGTGACTGCAGCATGGAGATAAAGTCAGGTCCAGCCATCTGTTTATACCCATATTTCCCATTTAACCCTTTACCCAACGTAACGGCCAAAACCGGCCAGTGCTATTCCCAAATATCGCCAATTAATTTTCAAAATATTTTCATTTTTTGTCTCAAAAACATAGGTTATGACCCCTCGTTGGAACGAGCTCTTCGAGCTCGTTCCAACGAGGGGTCATAACCTATGTTTTTGAGACAAAAAATGAAAAAAATTAGTTATTCAAGAATTTTTTTTTTAAGTGGCATCTGCTTTTCATGTTAGGTAAAGGGTTAAGAGGACTTTCACCCCAGGTATTGGTGACTGGGTCCTATTTTACCAGTAAAACAGTGCTTGTTAACCACACATAACATGCATGGCTTAACTCCACAGAGTTCCCACAGGGTTTATACTTTAGATCACTGTTTGTGATGGCCTGTTGGGGTTGATCTGTAGACCGTCCAATAAACCCTAACACCCTTAGAATTGATATAACATATACAATATACATAAATAAATGTAAGGAGGACCTTTCGTTCCAGACTATTTGCTCCTTGATGATGGCATGAAAAAGGGGCACCAAGTAAAGTTACAAACATTTTATGAGATCATATTTTATGCAGAATGATGAGAACAAAAACAATTTTCTTTAAAATGTTCAACTGGTAGAGTGCTGGAAGCCCATATTTGGGCTTTATTCTTATGTGCAGGTATTGCAACTTAAAGACTTCAAATTCAGTGGCTGTGCTTCATATTATCTTTAAAGAGATATTTTTTATCCTGTTGAGATTTGACTTGTTACAATTTATAGGAGAATATATAAAATTTTAATGCAGAATTTTATGAACAGCACTGGCAGGTTATTGATGTTGCATTACTGTTAAAACTGGAAGTCCTGTGAATTGCCCACAAACAGCACTTCTCTCTGCATGTTGATCTGCACACTATGAAGATAGTAAGGCTATTAAATTCTGTACATATGCCCCAGATACAAGCAATGTTTCAGCCAATGGACCTCTGGGTTTAACTGGAAGGTTCATTGGATGAAGAAACATTGCTTGTGCTTTCTATTGATAACCAGGAAAATCTGTCGTGCTTTGAATGCCATTCGATAGGGAAATTCCACACAATTCTTATGCAAAATTATGTCAAAATAAGCGCATAGTTCACGACTTCTAGTTTTAACTGTAGAAAAAGGGTAAAAAAAAGATGGTGTTCTTTGAAAGGTCAGGATAATTTTCGTAATAGTGCTGATGCAGCTTGTAAATGAGAGCAATTCTTACTGTATACTTCACATATATTACTGAAAAAAAAGATGATGGTAAATATTCCCACTGAAATCTCTGTTCGGGTATCCAATATTTAACATTCCTGTATTAATTGACAGTGACAACTTTACAACAGCTGGAATTCCAAGTCTCCAGGTTCAAACAAGTTAAGAGTTCCAACCAGTCAAAACATGTCTTCTTCTTGAAGAAAGATTTCAGAGTCTGCAAATATCTTTGTCCCAGCATAATACCAGAATTTCATAGAAGTAGACAGGATGAATTCTATGATTTTTTATGAAGAGGTTCTCTGTCTATCATGTGATTTTGTGTCCATAAAAGTCGTGTCATTCATGTGAAAGCAAGTTAACCTTAACCCTTTACCTAACGAATTGCCTGCATAATTTACAAATTAAGTAGTTTAAAAAAATACATATTTAAATAAAAAAATTTCAACAAAACCACATCATGTGACCCCTTATTGGAACGAGCTCATCGAGCTCATTCCAATGAGGGGGGTCACATGATATGGTGTCATTGAAATTTTTTGAAAATTTTGAAAAAAAAAATATTAAAATCATAAATTTTGATACCGTCTGCATTGGGTAAAGGGTTAATGTAATGCCAATATCAGACAAGTACTATTCACAAATTTATTTATTAGTGTTACATTTATTTATTTATTGTTGCTGAAGGTAATTTTCAGCATCTGTGGCTAGTTCAAGACCACAACATCAGTATCAAGTCATGTTTAGCCAATTGCTTATAGCTGTGTTGCCCACTTTGAGGACTTTTACCCAAGGAATTGGTACCAGGTCCTATTTTACTAGTAGATAGTAGAGCTAACATGTTTACTTAAGCAGTTGAGTAAAGAAGTACTGCTTCACATCTTCATATAGAGAATGTATTGGTGTTTAAGGTCAGCAGTCACTTTCAGCATATTTGGCTATATATCATGACTATAACATAGGTAGGATGTCGACTCGTGATGTTGGTTCTGGGTCCTATTTTACTAGTAAATCATAACTTGTTTACTACAGTAGAAGATCACTGCTACTCTTCTGGAGGTTCCCACAGGGGCAGAAAAACCACCATTTAAATTTTATTATTTTTTTTCAAGAATAAGTAAAACTTCTAATTTCATTAGAAACCACTGCAAAGGTATTTAGACTATTGTCCACAGTACATCTTCTTGAATGTATATTAAAAAAGCTTTCTGAGACAACTGAGTTTGCAAAAGTTGGATAAAGAACCATAACGGTTAACTGACAGATTGCTAAATTTTTTTGTTTGATCATCAAAATTTGTTCTCATTTCTTTGCTTTATAAAAATTTGTGGGAGAGTGCCCAGACACTCTTCCATAAATTGTACTAGGCAAAGCCATACAGATTTCACTTCAAAGATATTATGAACCACATTTGGAGAATTTGAAGACTTTAGGTAGGGGCACCTGCATTTCAAAATAAAGCCCAAATATGGGCTTTGAGCACTCAATCAGTTAATGACTCCAATAGATGGTATTAACTGTTTGTATGATTCTGATGGGTGATTCATGGCCTGGACAGCAAATCTCTTGTCACTAGATTAAGTACAACTTGGACATCTTTAATTGAATGTTCACCTGTAAAGTGAATCAAAACTTTTCACCAATGATTACTTTGAGATAAATTTCCAAAAGATTTTCATCAAATCTTGTCATGGCTGCTTTATAGATTTGATGAAAATATTTTAGACAAGAGCTGGGCCATCCATGGCAAACCCCACCATTGCCTACTGCCTGTCGCATACCAAATTTTGTTGAAATCCATCCATTCACAGCTAAGATATGGATCCAGATGAATGGACAGACAGACAGATGAATGGATGGGCAGATGCCCTAAAAACTGTCCTTTAAGGGGGTGGGGGTGGGTGGTTCTCTGTTGCAAACACAACAACATACCACTTGAGGACAAAGGAATTACTACTTGAGGAAACAATACTTAGTACTTAAGACAAAGGAAATCTTTTGTGTAAGGCCACACCTTCTACCGCTGAAGGTACTAAATGTACACCCAAATAGACAGGTGGATGGCCAGACAGATGGATGGACTGACAGAGATTGTGGGTAAAATAATACTCAGTGGGTTAAGGGTGAAAGAAAAGCCTGTGGTACATGGGTTTCCCATCATAGCAAAATGACTCAAACTATGGGGGTAGTCACCCACCAGAACCTTTCGAAACCAAGAGGATGTTTGTTGGTGTCATGTGATTTCCAAAATGACAGGCCTGGGAAACATTGAAACTGCTGTTTTAACCAATATCCACTTTTATCCTGAGAACCAACACAAGAGAAGAATACCATCTAGTTTACATGATGAGATCAATATCTGGTCTGAAACTAACAAAGCATTCGGCAAATCCATTCAGAGTTAGCAGACAACATACACACAGTTTCACCATATTGCATCTCAATTATGAAAGACATTACACTGAAGTGTTCTTGACAGCTTCGTATTCATACAATCACTAATGGCAGACAATAACGGAAATTCAGGAGCAGACTGAACAGACATGGTTTTTCACTCACACAAACTGATCAAGAGAGTGGCTGGTCATTTTCTTATTGAAATTATTTTCCATTTCAATATTTGACTTGTAGCTGTAATAAAATTTCTTAGACAGCCATGATTATTTATTTATTAGTGTTTAAGGTCACATACTTTTCTGCACAATGGCTAATCATGACCACAACATGGATATAAAATCAAGTCTAGCCAATCATTCATACCCATTTTAGAGAACTTACATCCCAGGCATTGGCGTTACCAGGTCCTATTTTACCTGTAGAACAGGGCTTGTTTACCACAGTAAACAAGCACTGATTCACTTCTCCAAGTTCCCACATTACTATTAGGGATATTTTCAGCAAATCTCAATAATATATCAGGAGATTAGTGGAATATTAAGTCATCTTATGAGGGCATAAATTTTGTCTCTCTCAACTGCTTATGCCACTGCACATATATTTGTTGATATTCTGAAATTTCAAGCAAAATTGTTTTACCATAATGCATTTAGGATTTTAACCAATTCAGTTTTATTTGACACAGCTCATCAAACTCTGTCAAACAAGATTGAATTGGTTAAAATCCTAGATGCATTATGGGAAACGTTTCATATTTTGGTATTTTGGTAGGGTAAATCCTTCAACTGACAAATTGAAATATCTGCCCAGCACTATTCACACAATTGCAGTATAAATATCATTATTTTGACAATTCTTTATGCCAAAACATAGCTTAACCCTTTGAACATGAGTGGCCACTTTTCCGGAACATGATACATCATAATTTCATGGAGTAGGATGGCTGCACAATGAATATGATAAAAATTGTTTACTGAGAAGACTCATAATAATTTAGACTCATAATAATTTAACCCTTCAGCCCCATTGGATTGTGGGACAACATGGAGGTCTTAAAATATGTCCCAATTTGTAAGAACTTGTTTTGATTCTTGCAAACTTCTGCTGTGTGAACCAGACTGATCTGGGCAAAAGAACTGAGGCTGTAGAATATGCTGACCAAATTGTGGACAGATATACAGACCAACAGACTCACAGACATTCTTGCATGCCATGACAACAGCTCAGCTTGACTTCATCAAGTAAAGCTAAAAATATGTAGAATTCTCCAGCTTTTGCAGGGATACTGAAATAATTTGACAAAAATCAAATGAACATTTTGCGAGAATCAAAGTTGATTGTTTTCCTTATGAGAATCATTTGCAAGAATCGATTTTGATTTTCGAATGAATTTTAAGCTCTAGATTAACCCTTCACCTAACATAGCGGACAAAAACGACCAGAAAATTAACCATAATAAACCTACAACAGCCAAAATATCTCTGAAGTTTCTCAATAAAACCATACAAATATGGACATCATTAGAACCAGCTCGCTGAGCTGGTTCTAATGATATCCATATTTGAATAATTTTATTGAAAAATTGTGAAATTTGTTTTCCAATAATGTGAAATTTAATTTATTTTTAAACTTGAGGTACTGTGAGCAAGCTCACAAAGTGATACCTCCCTGCACCTCAGTTGTAGCCTTTTTGGTGTAAAGTTTCACAAAGACACAACCATATGATGTAGCAATTGAAATGTATAAGTTAGATTATCTCCTCTTGGAAATGTCAGAACGGAATTATATTGCTTCATGCACATCTTCATATGGAGTTCTTCCATTGTGTAAAGTTTCATGAAAATTCTTCAAACAGTTTAGGTGGAGTTGCGCTTATAAGGATGGACAGGCAGACAGACGGCCGACCGGACGGCCGGATGGACAGGGTGATTCCTATATACCCCCCCCCCCCCCAAACTTTGTTTGCGGGGGGTATAAAAATATTGTGTTAGGTGAAGGGTTAAGTTAGTTATGACTAAGCCTCCTTTCAAATACAGAACAGCTTCACATTTATATCGTAGCAGATAGCATTGCGGGGCCCATTCAACCTTACCTAACATTAAGAGAAGTGGCTCACAATTTGTTTTTCTTTTCTCAGATAACACAAGTGTTTCAGTCTTTGTTTCACAGACAGTGATTGCTTTTGACCAATCATTGGTATGAGCTGATTTCAATGAGAAGCCATGAGCAATGTCTGGAAATAATACAAGTGAGATTGCTATTTTTGTGAATAGTGCTTTGATATGGTTGTTACAGTTGGTAGAGGGTTATTAATTTTTGCCTTTTACCCTGTTGAGTATTTCCTTATTTCTCATGCAATTGAGTCATGGCTGCTGTAAAGCAGTCATGACTTGATTTAATGAAAAATTCAATGATGCCTTACATCAAGAAATCATCAAAAGGAACAGCTCCTACTTGTAGGGTTATATTTTGTTAATCCTTCTCTAACCAACTCAGATGAGAGCAAAATTTCCTGTTTAAAACAAATTTGTTTTTTACAAAACCATACCATGTAGCCCCTCATTGGCACAAGCTCGATGAGTGCATTCCAATGCAAGGTCACACGATATGATTTTGTTGGAATGTTTTTGAAAAATTTTTTTTTTCAATTTCTCAATTTTCAAATTACTTGGGCAGCAGATTCATCAAGTAAAGGGTTATTAAGAGCCAGGATTATACGTTAGCCAGATAACAGGGTATTTTTTTTACAATGCAGGAAACCAGCCCTCAGCAGACAAAAAGTAAAATGGATATAGTCTTATAGAATAACATTGTGCATTGATGAAGCTTAAATTATCCAGTGAATGGCTTGGAATAAAATCATTTTGTATATACTACTTACCAAAATATCGTAATGATAGTCCTCAGAGATCAGCTGATAGGACACAACACACCATGCAAAAAATCAAGTCAAAAACAAGGAACAAATTCATTCACTGAATCACCCAGTGCATCGTACTGAAGCATCAAAACAACTTTTGAACAACAGGTATCACAAAGGTGGACACAGTTACATTGTTTCAACCTGTACGGCAAAATTCCAATTCATAAGTCCAAGGCATTTAATGTATTTCTTCAGTTAATTTCCCATAACCCAAACAAATCACAACAGAGTAAGTAGAACATCAAATACTGGATAGAATATCACTGTTGACATTAGTCACACAGTACACAATATTAATTATGCCAACCCTAAACACATATATCTGGCATAATTCCCACAAACACAGCTAACAACAGGCTGAGTGTTCCACTCTACATACTGCAACATTTCCTCCATCGTAACTCTTTACCATTTCATCCCTTTAACTCTTAACCTGCTGATTATTTTTAAACTATTTTTCCTCAAATCTAGTTATGGTTGCTGTGAAGCATTGTTATGTATTGGAATATTCAACAAGAGCACTGCCTAGCAGGGCAACATATGCCCGTCAAAATTGGAACATGCACAAGTTTCTATGGGGTAAAGTTTGAAATTTTTGTTGACTCAACTATGTCTGTCCCCCTCCGATCATTGCCCATTCCCCTGCCTTGTCTGGGGTAAAAAATGACGGGCTTATAAAAAATGGTAGCATCCATTTTATTCATAAGATAACTTCTAAAGGGCTGCAAGGCTGCTGTAGAAGATTCTCCTCACCAGTTACAATGGTAGCGTCCATTCACTGACAGGTTAACTTCATTGATAAAGATTGACGATAGGAGGCGCCAAGGAAAAGGACATTTTGAGGATTATAACAGCTATAAATGGCAAGGGTTCTTGTCATTTAAAAATAAAATGAAGTTATCTGCTCCTGTCACATGCACAATGACAATTGATGATCAACATGGGTGCAAAGTTCGAACAATAAAGCAAGTAAAATGTTGAAGGAGTAGGCGACACAATACTGTAATGTTTTAAGTACTAAAAGGGGGCATAACTCTGGAAATACAAAATGGAGTTACCTGCTCTTGTCTCATGCACAATAGCAATTACTGATCAACATGTTTGTAAAGTTTGAACAATATAGCATGTAAACCTTTGGAGGAGTAGGCGACACAAAAATCGTTTACGGACAGACAGACGGACAATGCCATAACATAATACGTCCGTCAGAAAATGATGGGAGTATAAAAACCGAAATGGATGCGAGAATCATCAGTACTAGGCACTGCACTAGGGCTAGCCGTAACAACAGCTCATCATTGATGTTGCTGGGAAACTTTAAAAAAAATTTCAACAGTGTTAGTGTCTAATGAGACTGGAATTAGTATGGCTGGTTGCATGGGTACAGATGCCGTTTTTGTTTAGATAGCGAAAACTACACTCAGTCTTTATTTTCAATATGATTTATGTGCAATTTCCACCAGAACTACACGTATTGTAAGACAACGAAGATGACCGATGCCAAGTGAAAAGATTCGAATGGAAACGAATCCTGCAGCCAATTCAAATCGAACCGAATAGCGGCTTAAGTTTCCAAATTGAATCAAATCGAATCTCAAAGATTCGCAGAACCCTAGTTCACCCTCACATTGTGGAGACCTGTTTGCATTTTTGATGTTGAGGACAAACAAGTCCTCACAAAAGCAGGTAAACAAACCCTAACCCATTGTTTTCTTTGCGGTGACTCAGAAAAAATCTTTGTGGGAACCCAAACATTATTGTCTGGTTTCTAACAAACTCTGGAAGACAAACCCCAATAGTGCTTGTGTAGGAAGAGGTGTATACATAAATATTCAAAGATGGCATGGGGAGGTGGGTATTCAGGTGACGAAGCTGAAGGTAGGTCCTTATGTGCTTTAATGGAAACATTTGGATGTTTCAAATGCGATTTCTGCCCTTAATAAAATATAACATTTTCACAAATGAATTCTGATAATTCTACATATAATATAATAGTGTTCTGTGCCTCAACCCACATCCATTTTGGAAAATGTACGAGTTGCCAGCACCTCAGTTCAGACATGAACGTTAAATTTGGAAAATAACACATCATAACAGTGGACCATGGTAATTCATTTATTATACATTACTCGTTTATCTAATGAGGAACTGACCAAATCTGACAAAAATTATAAGCCAAAACTGCTATTTAAATTATTTTATTTTTACTAATTGAAGATAAACTTCCAAACTGCAGGTTATGACTCATTGAAATGATCTTTTTGAGTTGATTTCAATACGGAGTCTTAAGCTAGGTTTTGAAAGCAAAAAATGAAAATTTTGCTCTTAACCTTCTGTGCATGCTGATGTCAAAATTCTGAAATTTCATATTGCATTTCTAACATCAAATTGATAAGTGTTAACTGAATCCACTTTGACCAAAGACAGGATACAGATAAAGGATAATACTCAAGGTGGAGCATATTCATTGAGCCAGATACTGGTCGAGGTCCAAGACCATTTTTATCTGTATGGATAACCTGGATCACGTATTATTAGACTTAAGACCCACTTTACATTAACCCTTAAGTTCTCTAACAGCCACAAACTGCCCGTTTTATGTTGCTCTGAAAAACTTGTTGCAAGTGTATTCTTCCTGGAGACTTTAACAGGTCGGCTGCATTTATCTTGACAGTGTTTTTACATTATTGTTGGCTGCCTGTACAGGCAGTCAACAATAATGTAGAAACACTGTCAAGTCATCTGCATACTTGTATATACAGTAGTTATTAAAGTAAAATTAATCTGAGCTCTCTACGGGTAGTTATTTATTTATTTATTGGTGTTTAAGGTCACATACTTATGCACAATGGCTAATCATGACCGTGACAGTTTTACGGGTGGAGGAAGCCAGAGTACCCGGAGAAAACCACTGAGTAACGATGAGCAGCTGCCAGCTCCCCAACATCGTAACTCTGCACTGCAGCACAGACAGGGTTAGATTGGTTGAAGACATGCACACAACAACATGCAGTATGCCTTAGTACACGGCATCATCATTCCCCCATGTGGACAATCGGGGTTAAGTGCCTTACCCAAGGACACAACGCGGGAGTCCGAATCAATCGCTTAGACAGTCACCCATCCGAGGACAAACCGGGCTTGACGTTGCTTAACTTCAGTGATCTGATGAGAACCAGTTACCGCAATGCCACTGCACCCCCTACGGGTACTTCGGCTTCCTCCACCCATGAAACTGTCTGACACAAGATGAATCTGGCTGTTAAAAGAGTTATTAAACCCCAATAAAAAATAAATCTCTCAAGGACTTTAGGGTTAAATTCTTGTGTAAACAGTATAGAAGCAAAAAACAATCATTTTCTCAAACTGGGGAATCAAAGAACACAGCATGGCTTTTTCAGTAAAAACTCAAGGTAAAACCTTAGTAAGGTCACATTCAGTGTTTGTACTGGAGCAATAACTGTGTATTATTTAAAATAATGCTCAGCCATCCTTGTAAAGAATGCCTGGTCATTCTTAAAAATACTGCACACCAGTTGTTCGTGGTAGTAATTCTTTGGATAACAGCAAAGGTGATACATAGGAAGATGACAGCAGTGGGTTTCAATTAACTCTTAACCCGCTGAGTATTTTCAAGATATTTTTCATCAAATTTAGTCATGGCTGCTTCACAGCAGCCATGACTAGATTTGTTGAAAAATTCATCAAAAATTAACTCAAGTAATCATTGGTGATAATAATATATTCAATTACAGAGAGAAAATTTGATTAAATGTGTCCAAATTATACTTTTCTCAGGGGGAAGATCAATTCTGTACTGGGCAGGAATATCCTCCAGCAGCATGCAAGAAGTTAATTTTCAATTAATTACTTCCATTTGCAAAATAGTCTTCATTAGAATGCAAGGGTTTAGAAGATTGTATGTCAAGCATCATTAATGGAAGAAACCTATTCAGAATATCAAAGTGTTTTCTCACACTCTCGTGACACATCCTGCCATGGTCAAATTGAAAACCAACCACTACTAATATCTCTTGTGGTATATTGCTCTCTGAAGTACCAAAAACATTTTACTCCTGAGCGAACAATGAGTAATGTAATATTTGAAATTGTTGATTTCTCATGGGTTTTACGTACAGCTAAAGACAAAATTCCAATTTAAATTGAGATTTTAGTCCATGAGTTGAAGGTACTGTTGCAAACTGTAGAATGATTTTGAAAGTGGGGTATCTGAATGTTTGGTTTGAATTTTTGTATATGTATGTGTACGAGTCCACGTAAACGAAAACACCTAACAACTGATGTGCAGGGACATTGCTATGAATGTCTCATACCAATCTGATCACATTACTTGTAAAAAAAAACTGCTAACACTTGCTGAAAAAAAGGCTGGAAGTTAAAGCCAACCGCCCGCCCTCAGCCCAGTGGTACCTGTGTTACTTGGTAATTAGGAAACTTGTTTTTTTAGTTTTCCCAGCAGCAGTTAACTTTGTTTCTGATTATTTAAAATTATTTTCTTACAGCCTATTGGAGAAGGCCAACTGGCACTCCGGTAAATTGTAATAAAGACATTTCTCCAAATGGAATCACTCAGTAGAGTTTATGTTTCTTAGTGTTCAGTGTCACTTTTAGCACCTATGGCTATGTCTGTTTAGTTTGTTTATAGAGTTTAACCCTTCACCCAATGAACAGGCCATATTTACATGAATAATATACAGAAGAAAAAAAAACCTTTTTCAAAGAATTTCAACAAAACCATTTCATGTGACCCCTCACTGGAACGAGCTCATCGAGCACATTCCAATGAGGGGTCACATGATATGGTTTTGTTGAAATTTTTTGAAAATTTTGAAAAAATAATATTTAAAACAATAAATGTATTTTGATACCATCTGCGTCAGATATAAAGGGTTAACAACACTTTCAAAAGTCAGGATCATATCATTTGGGGACAGTTTTATGGATGGAGGAAGCCTGAGTACCCAGAAAGAATCAATACGTAACTGTTAGACTCCCCAACTTGCTAATACAGCAAAAGCAGTGTTAAAGATCATTGAAGTCAAGTGTACGATTGATGTATTCTATGCTCTAGTACACAGTTTTACCATACTCACACTTGAGCAATCAGAACTAGAGATGGTCTGCTGCCTGCTATACCTGCACCATGGCATACCGCCTAGTGTGTGTGACTGAAAGAGGCATTCAAATTTTTTAAGTAAAAAAAATCCAACATGGCCACCAGTCAGCCATCTTGAATCTGATCGGGAAAAAAATTATGTCACGCACTGCTCCTCATCATGTCGATAATTTTTTATATTGAGTTTCATGACAATGCAGCAAAAACTGTAGAAGTAGTTCACTCCACAAGTATTTTGCAAAATCCAATATGGCCACCAGTCGGCCATCGGGAAAAAGATAATGTGAGGCACTGCTCCTCATCATGTCGATCATTTATATTGAGTTTCATGACAATACAGCAAAAACTGTAGAAGTAGTTCGCTCCACAAGTATTTTGCAAAATCCAATATGGCCACCAGTCGGCCATCTTGAATCCGATCGGGAAAAAAAGTATTTTATGCACTGCTCCTCATCATGTTGATCATTTTTGAGAAGTTTCATGAAAATGCGTCTAAAACTGTGGAACTAGTTCGCTCCACAAGTGTACATGTGCAACGGACCAACGACGACCGACCGACTCCTATATACGCCCCCTAAAACTTTGTTTTGAGGGATATAATTAACTGTTTTATCTAAGGACACAATGCAGATGATGCAGGTCGTGATCAAACCAACTAACCTTTCAATCTAAGTCCACTTTGCTAAACAATGAGCCACCACACTCCTGCCCATGGGTATTTTGTGATGGGAGTACAAGGATTATTAAGTCAAGTTCAGCCAAACTGAAACCCACTTTAGAGCACTTGTATCTCGAGCATTGATAACTAGAATTAATATTTCAGTGCTGAGAAACTAGTTTTTCCGACACCAAGCACCACACAACTTTCTTGAAAATTTACTTATTTATTTTTAACAAACAAGCACCACTCCACTTTCAATGGTAATCATGTACTGATATTTTAACTGGTTGAGAAATGGAAGCCCATATTTGAGCTTTACCTCAAGTGTAGGTATTGCAACACAAAGGCTTCAAACTCTGTGGATGTCCATATTATCTTTGAAATAAATTATTTAGTCTATAGGGAATTTCCTTGTAATAATTTATGGGAGAGTGCCTACGGGCACTCTCCCATAAATTGTTACAGGGCAAAGACTGCTGAACAAATTTTGATGACTAAAAATAATTTAGTTAAGAACATTCAGAAAATAAAGGCAAAACATAAGCCAGTGGTCATCTGAGGACAGGACCATTTACAAACCTATCAGCTTACCACTTCAACAGGAAGTTTAGTTATTAATCACTCAATAGTCACTTCCTTTTACATACTGTCAATGCTGAGTTCTGTTGATATGACAAAACAGGTGATAGTGCTTGGTATTTTTGTAAGTATCAAATGTTTTCACTACAGCTTGAGTGAAAAATGTTTGTAAAACACAAGCATTCTATTGCAATAAACATGTACTGATGTCAGATACAAGGTAACCCTCTGCACACAGAAGTATTAACCCTCTCTACTCCTGATGTCAAAATGGCAAGGTTTTTAGCACCAATTATTTCCCATAATGCAGTTTGATAATTAACCAAACATGCCTTGTTTGACAGAGCTCAGTGAGCCCTATCAAACAAGGAATAACTGGTTAAATTCACAGCTGGACATGAGAAAAACAGAAAAGTTTGTCGCACTACCTGTGTGCTAGGGGCTACGTCAAGTTTAGTCAATTGAGTATATATATAACTTGTCTTGACAACTTTATGGGATTTGCACCCCACGTTATATATCAGGTTGTATCTTTTTAATACCAATGAAAAGAACTTGTTTATCCTTGTAAAAAAAAAACACTGCCACTCCTTGGGTTCCCACGGGTGGGCAACTCTTGGAACTAGCAATTGGACTGGTGATGTAGAGCTAAGCCGTATCTGGATAGGGATACTCAACATATCAATTACTGGCCCTCACCTCACACAGATTCACGAATTTTTCCAACAAGGCTTGACAATTTGCCAAGTTTCATATATTCCAAGATCTGGTGAATCCCAAGCCAATATGTCAAGAATTAATTAGCTTCAAATGGTGCAACAATATATATATTTTTTTTTAATTGGTGAGAAAAATGTATAGAAGTAAAAGGCCTGTATTAATTTATTATTCCTCATGCCTTGTGCAAAAATACACCAAAACATCTTTCACAAAATATCTCAACACTCTATTACCATACTGCCTGCTTATCAAATTTGCCCATCAATAATAATGTACATGATATTTTAATGGAACACTACCTCTCTTAATTCAAATTGTTAAGCAAATGGTGTGTAAAATCTGTGGTAATGTGTTCCAACACCATAAAATGCATACCATATCAATAACTCCTGACAACTGTTGAATGCCCCAAATAAATTGTGCCAAAACAATTAACCCAACATTTTTTCATGTACAAAACAATCATAAACTGGTGGGATTTTATCATACTTGAAAAGAGTTCCCTTTTCAGATGGGGAGGGTGCATAATTTGCCAGTTCACTTTTCATCTCTATATTATTAGTTTTACTTCCACAAGAAAAAAGGGTCTTAACTACTGTCTGTTAAATGAGAGAAGTCTGGGGGGAGAATTTTCCAATATTAATTTAACATTGTTGAGCCCAGTTATTTGTGCATATCTTATACTGAATGACCCTGCAAAGTGAATATAATTTCCAACCAACAAACCATTTATCATACCTTCTGTGCAAATTTTACCTGTTAATTGTATAAGCTCACTCATAGAGTAAACTCCTGTTAACCCTTTACCTAACGAATCGCCTGCATCGGCCCGTGTAATATGCAAATTGAGCAGTTGAAAAAATTAAATTTTTCAAAATATTTCAACAAAACCATATCATGTGACCCCTCATTGGAACGAGCTCAATGAAATTTGTTGAAATTTTTTGAAAAAATGATATTTAAAAAATAAATTTTGATATCGTCTGCGTTGGGTAAAGGGTTAACTGAATACAAATCTTGTCATTTTGCAAAGAATAACCCTGATAACTTTTGAATTACCAATGTTCATAGACCTATTTGACCTTGGTACATCCACCATCCAATATAGGCATTTTTTTTATTATTGGGGTTTAATGACACTTTCAACAGTCAGGGTCACCTCATGTCGGCCAGTTTTACAGGTTGAGGAAGTACCTAGAGAGAACCACAGGGCAATGGCAAGCACTGACAGACTAGCCAACGTACTAACTCCATACAAGCAGGGTTAGCATTGGTTAAAGACAAGTGCACCATCGACGTGCAGTATGCCCAAGTACACAGCACCTGCGTGTCCCCACATGGGTTATCGGGATTAAGTGCCTTGCCCAAGTACACAATGCAGTCATCCTTGGTGGACCTTCGGTTTGAAGTCCAATTCCAAAACCACTGAGCCACCAACTCCCAATATAGGCATTTAATCTATTATTTTACCACTAGAATATAGGGGGAAAAGGACCAAATTTCTGTTAGGCGTATACTTTTGTTAACTGGTAGAGTGCTGGAAGCCCATATTTGGGCTTTATTCTCAACTGCAGGTTCTGCGACTTAACTGGTAGAGTGCTGGAAGCCCATATCTGGTCTTCATTCTGAAGCGTAGGTACCATAACTCAAAAGCCTCATGTTCAGTGGAGATGCTTCCTATTATCTTTGAAGTGAAATTATCTAGTCTGCATATATTTGCCTTGTTATAATTTATGGGAGAGTGCCAGTAGGCACTCTCCCATAAATTGTAACATGGTAAATATTTGTGAACAAATTCTGGTGACCAAAACTAATTTAGCACTCTACCACTTAAAGGCTTCAAATTCAGTGGCTGTGCATCATATTAACATTGAAGTGATATTGTTAAGTCTATTGGGATTTGCCTTGCTACAATTTATGGGAGAGCACACAGGCACTCTCCTATAAATTGAAACAAAGCAAACACATGTGACCAAATTTTGATGGCCAAAAATAATTTAGCACTCTACCAGTTAAATGAATATTTTTCCACAGACAGGCAAAGTAGCTATTCAATTAAGAGAGTTCTAATGTATTTGAATAATGTATTTATTTATTGGGATTTAACAACACTTTTGACAGCCATAGTTAGATTGTTACACAGTTTTATGTGTGGAGGAGGCCGGAGGACCTGTAGAGAACCACCGAGCAATGGCGAGCAACTGCCACTCTCCAACATACTAACTGCACACAAGCAGGGTTAGCATTGACTGAAGACAAGAGCACCATCGACGTGCAGTAGGTACTGTGGGTAATCAGGATTAAGTGCCTTGCCCAAGGACACAACGCAGTTACATCTGGCAGGGATCGAACCGTGGACCTTTCAGTTTGAAGTTCCCACAGGTAGTTATTTATTAAGGTTTAATGACACTTTTTATTTAACAGCCAAGGTCATATCGTCTCAGTGACAGTTTTATGGGTGAAGGAAGCAGGAGTACCAGGAGAGAACCACCTAGCAACGACAAGGAGCTGTCAACTCCCCAACATTGTAACTCCACACTGCAGCATATGCAGGGTTAGATTGGTTGAAGACATGTGCCCTATCGATGTGCAGTATACATAGACAATAGAGGTTAAGTGCCTTGCCCAAGGACACAACACGGAAATCCGAATCGATCGTTCCGATGGTCACCCATCCAAGAGCTAACCGGGCTTGATGTTGCTTAACTTTGGTGATTTGATGAGAACCGGTTTCCCACAGGTAGTAACTGATAATAATATTGTGGTTGCATCACAAAAGAATGCAATCAATATTATTCAAGGCAAGCACAGGTGTTTTCAACACAGAATGGGAGAGTCTGGATAGAATGAAAATTAACTGCTGCATGTGAGAGATGGCTATCTTTGAAAGTAATTTCTACCACCTCTTGATGGAGAATGAGTTTGTGTGATAAAACCATTAATACTTGCTGAGTTTAGAGGGTGTTACCATCAGGCTCTTCATTTATGATTGTTGTTTGCCAAGTCTTTTAATTGCAGCCATTCTTATGAAACTGTGAAGCAGTGAATGAAATTAATGTCTTCTCTTTTATAGTGATAAAATGTGATCAATACAATTGAACTTGATCCCCTGGATAATACTAGATAATATACCAATTTCTGAAGATGATAGTGATGTGTTGCACCAGAGGATTCCTTTTCAATTACAACAGTAAATGGTCTACATGAATAAACACTTGGTGCTCTTTTGGGCGAAAGGGGAGATGACTGTGATAACCACAATTATTTACTGGATGATTTTCTTCACCAGAACTGCCCATTATCAAGCTCGGCTGACAGGACTTCAAACTCGGCTGATATGATGCCAATCTCAAATGATATAAGCCAAGCTAGAATTGTCTCCCTTGATATGTTACTGGACACAAGCAATTTGTTTACAGCAAAATTTTATACTGTTTATGCCAAACACAATTAGAAATTTGGTGTGACCAGGCATAACTTGAAGTGACTTGAAGTGGAGTTATTGTGTAATGAAGAATTAAAGATGGCAAATAATGATTTGGTGGATAAACTGGGATAAAAAGGAGAAAAGAGAGCTGTACAGAAACTACAATGCAAACTAAGATTCAGAGTACAAGCCAGAAAATAAGCAGACTGTCATCTGCAAAATGAG
The DNA here is from genome assembly GCA_031216915.1 of Pictodentalium vernedei. Taxonomy (NCBI): domain Eukaryota; kingdom Metazoa; phylum Mollusca; class Scaphopoda; order Dentaliida; family Dentaliidae; genus Pictodentalium; species Pictodentalium vernedei. The sequence continues at coordinate 262,918,734 of CM062291.1, read as the reverse complement.
GCCCCCAGAGGGTAGCATCACTAAATTTACCCTCTGTGAACCTCAATCTCAATCAGGGTCTCAAAACTAAACAAGAAGTACCAGAGAATAAATTGGCCCACTGCATGGGATAGCATCAGCAAATTCACCCTCTGGGGACCTCATCCTGCAAATGACAGATTGCTTTTTTTAGGCTTGGCCATGAGGGTGACTTTCCTACTCGGAGCAGCTTTAATATCATAAAGAGTGGAATTTTTAAGTAATCTTGCCTGCAAGAATCTAATTATTGTGGAAGTAATTTCTACAAAGGTCTTGACTGCTAAGACAGCCAGGCAGCCAAGAATTAACTGTATTCTACAGAAGTACCTGTCCATTGTTATTCTTAACTCTTAACCTGCTGAGTATTTAAAGCAGCCATGACTTGATTTGATGAAAAATTTAATAAGGCTGGAATTAACAAGTCATTTATGAGAGGACGATTTCTATTTGTAAGGGTTTATTATGTTAATAAGAACCAGGAACATACTTATTCTGGATTACAGAATATTTGTACTGGTATAGTCGTAAAAAGGAATTCTGCAAAGTGGGAGAGGAGATAGTTCAGCTATCCAAACGTGGCAGCTTCCCAAGTGGAGGAGTCAAGATGTTCAGATAGTTCAACTAGGTAGGAGAAGAGGAAACTTCGAACTTTGTCAAAAGAATGAAGAAAAATCACATTTCACAGAAAACTTTAACATATTTGAGAAACTTTCGTAATTATTTGTTTCAATTTAATACATGAGATTTACAAATAAAATTTTTAAAGATTGAATTGATTAAATTCCTAGCTGAATTATGGAAAAAATCTACACATCGAAATTTTGACACCAGTAACTATGCACAGGGTTAATCTAAAACCTTCTACATATTACATACAAACTGTTGTTTAGAAGCAATGATCAGGACAGAATTCAGGAGCCCAGAATACAAATTATTTCATTTCAATCCACAACTATTTATTTGACTGGTAGAATAATGCTGGAAGCCCATATCTGACCTTTATTCTGAAGTACTGGTACTGCCACTTGAATACTTCATTTTCTCTATATGTGCTTCATATTATCTTCAAAATCTGAGTCTTGTTATAATTTATGGCAGAGTGCATTTAGGCACTCTCCTCCCATATATTGAAACAAGACAAAGGCATGTTAAAAAATTTTGACAATCAAAAATAATTTAGCACTCCACCTGTTAAGAGTTTAATGTCACTTTCATCATTTACGTCTATATCAAGCAACACAGGTCTGAAGTCGAAGTCTAGGCAATTGTTTACACCAAAGGCTGCCCAATTTCGAGGGCTTCCACCCAAGGTTTTTGTTACCATTTTCTATTTTACTTTACCTGGCACTGACTTTTATCAGTAGCATTCTTAGAGTTAAATGTTGACCCAAATACTATCAAAGAATATGAACAGTTCCTGGTATGCTAAAATATTGACCCACATATGAACCATCCCTTCTGATTGTTGATTGTTTTTACAAATGTAAGAAACATGAGAAACAAAGTACCCTTTTGTTGCCAAACAAAAATACTTTTACTGGCCATGAGAGATCAGAGATCCAAAGAAGTATTTCCTCTCCAACTCCTCTAAGCCTGAAGTGGCAAAATTTCAAGTTTCAAGTTTACAGATGATTATAGAAAGAATGCAGATAAAGAACAGCCCAGAAACAATAAGAAAAATCTCAATTCAAAGATTAGTGAATGCTATAATGCTTAACTGGGGAAGTACTTGAAATCCAAATATACTACACAAAAACAAGAGTCCCCAGGGGGCCTGAGGGCACTCACCTGACATGGTAGCCTAAATATCAACCCAGGGAATTGATTTCAACAAGTTGCATCTGCCCCTCCTAAGAAAAGCTTATACCAAATATCCAAAGATTCTGACCAGTGGATCTAAAAAAAAAATATTTTTTTTTAAAGAATATTCCTCATATTAAACTAAGTAATAATTTGGGCTCCCACAGGGAGTCCAAATATGAACCCAGGGACTTAACTTGAACAAACTTGAATCTCACCTCCAGTGGGATGATGTATACCAAATATCAAAAGACTCTGACTAGTGGATGTGAAGATGATTTTTGAAGAATATTACTCATATTGAACTAAGTTATAATTCGGACTCCCACAGAGAGCCCAAATATGAACCCAGGGACTTGGCTTCAACAAACTTGAATCTCAATCCCCTAAGTATGCTGCATTACAAATATCAAAACATTCCGACTGCTGGATCTGAAGAGGATGATTTTTAAAGAAAAATTCCTCATATTAAACTAAGTTTCAATTCAGGCTCTCATAGGGAGCCCAAACATGAACCCAGGGACTTGGCTTCAACAAACTTGAATCTCAACCCCCCCCTAAGGATGCTGCATTACAAATATCAAAACATGGATCTGAAGAGGATGATTTTTAAAGAAAAATTCCTCATATTGAACTAAGTTTCAATTCAGGCTCCCAAAAGGAGCCCAAATATGAACCCAGGAACTTGGCTTGAATAAACTTGAATCTCACCCCCTAAGGATGCTGCATACCAAATATCAAAACATTCCGACAACTGGATCCGAAGAAGATTTTTAAAGAAAATTCCTAATTTTGAACTAAGTTACAATTCGAGCTCCCACAGTAAGCCCAATTATCAACCTAGGGACATGGTTTGAACAAACCTGAAACTCACCCTAAGAAGGATGCTGCATACCAAATATCAAAACATTCTGACTGCTGGATCTGAAGAAGAAAATTTTTAAAGAATATTCCTCATACTACACTAATTTAAACATTTGGGCTCCCATAGAGAGCGCTAATATGGACCCAGGGATTTGATTTCAATAAACATGTGAAACAATCTTCCAAAGATGTTATATGTGAAATTTGAAAGCTTTTGGAGCAGTGGTTTGGGAGAAAAGTAGCCGAGGGGCGAGGCAACTTGATTTAAACAAAATCAAAATGCGATGTCATAACAAACTATTATCTCAAATATCAATTAAATTGGTTCAGCAGTTTGGGAGGAGAAGACGCAAACACCATGTTCACGGACAACGGACAGTGAGTGATCACTATAGCTCCCCTGACTGAAAGTCAGGTGAGCTAAAAAAAGATTGGAACCACTCCAAACATATCACTGTAAAGGTAAAAAAATTGCAACAATAATAGCAAGAGAGATGCTAAGGTCAAATCACACTATATTCAAATTTGATAAAGTTACTTGTGCAAACTCTATAACTGCATTAACCCTTTGAACCCTGGTGATATCTTCCATGTCAGTTCCATGGCAGCAGTAGGAAGAGTCCATATTTATTATTTGGGGGTAGGCCAATCAATATTTTAAACTGAGGCTGCACGTTGAAAATATTGATTGGTCTGCACCACAAATTTACCTTGCTGTCATCCCCATTAATGGCATTATGACGAAGCTTGTGACCCTGCCGGATAAATGGCCTCTGGATTCAAAAGAGTTAAGCAAGTTCCATGTCACTTGCAAAATAAAAACAAAAAATTAAATTCCGCTCATAACTAATTTTTGGAAGAGAAATTTAAACAAACAAGACCAACTGCAATATAAAAGCCATTATTGGGATAATTGATTCAAAGAGACTGACCTAAACCAAAATTCTTATACTTTAAATTACAAAGATTTATCTTTAAAAAATTGTCTTATGAGTGCAAAAAGGCACCTTAGGGTTCAACAATAGTGTTGCCATAGTGCTAAACAACACAGAACTGCAATATAACAGCAATATAACAGCGTTTCAGCCATTGGATTCAAATTAAAACCTAAACTCTAAACGTACTTATGCACAATGGCTAATCGTGACTGTGACAGTTTTACGGGTGGAGGATGCCAGTGTACCCAGAGAGAACCGAGCATTGATGAGCAGCTGTCAGCTCCTCAACATTCTCTGTTCAAGCTCCGCTCAAGCAGGGTTACAGCGGTTGAAGAGATGTGCACCATCGACATGCAGTATGCCTTAGTACATGGCATCATCGTGCCTCCATGTAGGCAACCAGGATAAAGTGCCTTGCCAAAGGACACAACGCGGGTCATCCTGGAAGGGGATTGAACTTGGGACCTCTAGCATAGAAGTCCAACAGTCTACCACAGAGCCACCGCGCTCCCATTTACCCATTCCATGCACGAGTGGTCGTTATCCAAAGAGCACATTTTTACAAGTCAGTATATAGATCTCTGACCTGTAAATGCTCAAGAATGGATATATACCTCTGCCTCATATGGTGAATGAAACATCAACTTGATCCTGATCAATTTGATCAGTTTTCTTGTTAAGAAATCTTGGGGTAACATTCCAGCCCTGGGGCATTATACAGATGTGTTTAACTGGTTGAGTGCTAGAAGCCACCATCATGGCTCTATTTTCTGAAAAGTGCTGATGTTCCTGTACTGAAAAGTGGGTAAACAAACAGGCCATAACTGCATCAAATTCCTTAGAGAATTAAGACTGGTGGCCTGAGAGCTCAAAACAAAAACAGTCAAAAGTGGAGTGTACAGAAAGATATTCACCCATCTAGAGGCCAAACATCAAATTATCTGTGTGTACTGTCTCCTTTTGTCACTATATTGCCTTGTCCTTCACAAGTGACCAGGAGAAAACTTAATAATAAATTATTCTCCCAAAACATTTGTTCAGTCTTAGGCATTAGCGTAATGAGCAACTTGTTTCACAGATGTTTTATTGATCATCTATACTGTGTAATCTCATTCACTGATAATAGCAAATCCAATATCGTTCCAGGTTTTTTACATCAATAAGAACATAGAAGTGCATTCTTTCATCAACAGAATTCAGATGCATGTTCATGGTGCTCAGTACTAAATTTCCTTTCTATTGACCCAAATTACTCAAGAAAAGATGTCATTTTTTATTTGAATCTCTTTTGAGCAATGCATATCTTTATCGACAAAATACTGACAAGATTCCTACATTCATGTTTTTCTGTTTTCTGCAAATTACATCTCATTTGACAAGGCACTCACATTTATTACTTTTGAGATGTTACAAGAGATGTTTGATTTGAAAAAAAATTAAATAAGAAAAAAAATTAATCGAAAAAATCCATTCAGTCTACTCTAAACTGTACCTATTTACAGTATGTACATTGGAACCCTGTTAATTGAATAGCCACTTTACCAGTGAAAACTATTTAATTAACAAGGAGTATTCATCAATAAACAGGAATTTTGTAATTTTCCTGTAGTCTTGTGTATTCTTGTGCAGCTCTATCAGTCAATCAAAACATAATAGATTTTAGTCTGAGGCAAATTATGTCTCTAAACAGAGAAAATTCAAGAGATGCCAAAGTAATTCATTAAAAGATTACAAGATTTTTTATTCACTGACTCTTATAGTAGTTTACTCAATAACCTATGGCAAATCCCACCCCCCCCCTCCCCCCAAAAAAAAGATCACCCTGAAACAGTAACCTTGGAATATATTACATTACATTAACACAGCCACTGTTGGTAGTATTTACTCAAATGATACAGATAAGATTACTTGCATTTGATATGTCAAGATGGTTTCGATCAGGACTGATAAAATTTTAAGTTCAAGGTCACTGTGACCTTAATCTTTGGCACAATGACCTACAAATTTGTTGGGTTCTTTTCCTCTCATCATGCTCAACAAACATGATAAGTTTGGTTTTGATCGGGAGTGCATAATTTTAATAATTAAGAGAGCCAAAATCAGCTCTGAACAATAAAATTTCAAGGTCAATGTGACCTTGATATTAGGCATAATGACCTAAAAAATAAATAGGGTTCTTCCTTTCATCATCCTCAACCTATAAGCCAAGTTTAGTAACGATATGGCAAGCAAAATTTCAGTTAGAAGCCAACTCTGGTAAATGTTTAATTTCAAGGTCATTGTGACCTTGATCTTTTGGCACGAGCTCAAAACAAATAGGGTTCTTCCTCTCATCATTCCTAACCCACATGCCAAGCTGAGTTTCAGTTGGCCAAGTGGAGCTTTTAATCACAGAGCTGAAATCAATATTGATAAAAAATTGAAGTTCAAGGTCACTGTGACCTTGACCTTTAGAATAATGGGTTGTTCCTCTCGTACCTAACCTACGTACCATGTTTTGGCTTGAGAAGGCCAAGCCATGCAGAACTTCAGTTACAGAGAGGAAACCAACACTGATTAAAATCAAATTAAAGTTCAAGGTCACTGTGATCTTGACCTTTTGGCACAATGATCCCAAAATAAATAAGGTTCTTCCTCTCATCATACCTAACTCACATGCCAAGTTTGGTTTCATTCAGCCAAGCAGAATATTTTAGTTAGTGAGCGGAAACCAACTTGATCTACAGAGGGAAAGACAGTGCCACGGATTTATCCCCTGGGGATAAGGGGGAGGGGAGGGGGAGGGGCAAATTTATACTGAATGTATGGTAAAAGGTTTGGTGTTTTGAAGTCATATGCAAAAACACAAATTCACCAATGTTCTTCCTATTATTCCTAACTTAATATCAGATAAGAACAGTCATGGAGCAAGAATTTACAATAGTTCCTTCATTTTGGCTTCATGCACATTTTCAATAGGGCCCAAAAAACTTGTCTCCACTACTGAGAGATTAATCCTTTACCTCATGTGTTAGCCAAATTGAAAAATTTTCCAGTCTGGCAAATGGATAAGTTAAAAATGTTAAAAAATTATTCAATGAGCAGTATCTTGCTAAACTTAGGCTCTTTCTGCTAGTAGTGTGATATCTATGAAAAAAATCATCAGGTCATAATGACCAGTGAAAAGTAACTGAGCTCTCTACAGTACGGCCGCCGTGGACTGGTCACATTCCACAGGTGGGCAATATTTCCATGGATGCAGTAATATTAGATTTCAAACACTAATTATAGGAATAATCATCCAAACTTTAATTAATGATGCACCAGGTTCAATCCAGTGCATCATTAATTAAAATTTTGCTGATGATTTTTATTACCTGGTAGATGCATGCGTGAAAATCACTGCTCATGCTTGAATTATGACCAGTGTACAGCAACTGTAAATTAAAGGGTAAAACCAATTGTTAAGAGATGACTGCAAGAAGCCCGAAGAACATTTAAAACAATAGCTTTGTTCATGAATATAAATGTGTCTATAATGTTATAGTGAGACTACCTGTCTGAAACTGTCATGTTGCATCAATCCTATGGGATGTGCTACTTTATGTGCTAATTAGGCTCAATATCAGTCTTGTGTATTTTGATGATAAAGTGACAGAAAAATGTCTTTCACTGTTTAATTATGCATCACAAAAGATGAAAACAGAAGAATCATGTCTGGAAATAGAATCGCGCCAGACATATTAGCACATTTTATTGAATTCTTAATAAGATCCTGTTCTCACAATGCCAGAAATGAAACAACTTTGAGAAAAAAAAACATGAAGTGTGAAAGAGAAATTGCTTTTGAAGGAGAAAAAGAACAAATACATGTCTCTCTTATCAGTTTTGTCTTTGAAACTTATTTTGGAAGGCCTGGGATAGGGGAGGATTAACTAACTTTTATGGAAATTATATTGTTCTACAGTACATTGAGAGTGGATTACCACTAAAACACTCATGGAGTGAAGTTTCCACCCATACAAAAACTCCTTGTCTTTGAAAAAGCATTAGAATGCCAAGCAAAGTTTCAGCCAATGGACCTCTGGGTTTAACCCAGAGGTCCATTGGCTGAAACTTTACATGGTATTCCTATGCATTATCAGAGGAATTGATAATTGTTTGTGTGAAACTTCCACTCATAATCCTGTTCAAAATTTGATGCAGTTATGGGCCGTTTGTTTATCCACTTTTCGTGCAAATTTGCGTGCAGACTACCGTTGATGTAATGTGATGTCCTATTTACTCACAAAGATATTCAGCTATTCTTTCATACCCCAGTTAAAGATATTCCAGTCAATAAGTATTTAATTTGTATTAAAAGCCCCAAGATATTTATTTATTTATTCATTGGTGTTTAAGGTCACATACTTATGCACGATGGCTAATCATGACCGTGACAGTTTTACGGGTGGAGGAAGCCAGAGTACCCAGAGAGAAACGACGAGCAGCTGCCAGCTCCCCAACATCGTAACTCCGCACTGCAGCACAGACAGGGTTAGATTGGTTGAAGACATGTGCACCATCGACATGCAGTACGCCGTAGTACATGCCGTTATCGTACCCCCATGTAGACAATCGGGGTTAAGTGCCTTACCCAAGGATACAACGTGGGAGTCCGAATCGATCGCTCAGGCAGTCACCCATCCGAGGATTAACTGGGCTTGACGTTGCTTAACTTTGGTGATTTGTCGAGAACTGGTTACTGCAACACCACCGCGCCCCCAAACACCAAGATAGTAACATAATCAGTGCAGAAACTACATGGCATGATCATAAAACTGGCTGTGGTGTGACTTTGTTTCTAATGGTAATGTCATCAAATATTTGGTCAATCCAGTCGCTCTATGAGGACTGAAGGGTTAAACTAAAATCACAACCAGGTGGATTTCAAATTTCTTTGATAACACTTTTTATAATGTTATTCTAATAGTGTATTCCAAAACCCTATGATAAAAAAGAACAGATGTAGAAGCCAGCATGTTATCTCTTTGCCTTCTTTAACTATGTTTTCCATTATATTTTTCCAACACATGGAAATAGAACTCAATGCCTGTGTAAAATCCTGTCTTCCTAAACCTGTTAAGTCCAGTTGTCTCTGACAGTGTATAAAAACACATTCAGCTACAATACCAAAGGGTCCAGCTGATAATATCAAGCTGAACAAATAGTTTACAGTTGTAGTAAAGCATTAGTGGCCTGTAGACATCAATCAAAAATATGGAATTATGTACAGATTGACTAGACACTTGCTGATCAAGAGAATTTCTCAGAAGCAACAAAAAGAGAACAGAGAAACACCTCAATGCTTTGCATTGCTAATTTCTGTCAGGCATGCTGTGGTCTCTTTTTCATTACTGGTTAACCCTTTGCTCAATGCACATTATCAAAATTTATTTATTTGTTTTCAACTTTTTCAAAAAAAGATTCAACAATACTATATCACGTGACCCCCATACTGAAGCGAGCTTGACAAGCTTGTTCCAATGAGGGGTTACATGATATGGTTTCGTTGAAATTTTTTAAAAAACAATTTTTTTCGCCAATGGCTCAATTTATAACTTAGACAGGCAGATGCAGCAATTTTATTAGGTAAACAGTTAAGTGATTTGGGGCTTCAGTTAGCAGTGCAGGTGCCAAAATTAACGTGTGGAGAGCTAGCTTAATTTTAATAATCAAGATTTGTTCTAATGGATTTGTTTGTTAAAATGGATTGGAAGTGCCTATGGGCACTCTCTAGTCCAGTGTAACAAAACAAATGTAAATAAACAAAAGTCCTGCTTTTAAATGAATCTGAAGCACATCCAGAGACTACGAAGCTTTTAAGTTAGGAGGAACCAGGGCTTTCCAGTGAAGCCCAAATATGTTAATTCAGTTAAGTTCAAAGCAGGTGCTTGATATCCAGTCTGAAGGGGTAGATATTTTGTTCTCAGCAATTTGTGTTAAGAGTTTACTTGAAAAATATCTGAAGGTACTCTTTTATGAATATAACAGAACAATTAATTTTGATAGAATTCTTGCTATAAAAAATAATCTAGCCCTCTCTACCAGAAAATAGGAAAGTGTCAAGATCGCAAAAAAAAATAAATATTTTTTTTTATAAATATTGTATACAAAAAAGATAAAAACCAATTCACTGTACTTGTAATTGTTTTTACGGTTATTGAACCATCATTTAACGAATGCAATTAACTACGCATCCAAGAAAACTATGGATGTTTTAACAAAATGCTTGGTGGTAGTGGTGGGGTGTTGCCAACCTCTCCACCTTCACTCTCACCCCTCATCCATGTCACAGACATAGGCACTTAGTAAATGGCATAAACACTTTTCTGGTGATGAGATCCTCAAATTTCCAACAGAAGTTAGCAATGTGGCAAATGATTACCTAATTTTTGTTGAAACGTTAATGTAAATCCCCCCCCCCCCCCCCCTCCAAATATAAAGTGAGGATGCTGTCCCAACAAGAAAATGATTTGAGAATGGAAGACTGCACAATTCCAATATCCAAATATCTCCTTGATTCTACCTAGAAACTGGAAATTATCTGCGGCCCTAAAATTTCTGATGAGCCTGCAAATTTTCTGACAAAACTTTGGTGGGAATCCATCCCCCTCTCCCCATTTTCAAGAGAACTTGAGAGCTAAACATATCATACTCTTAGAGACATCCATCACTTTTCATTTTCATTTGGGATGAGGAATGGGCCAACATAATTTCTCTGGACAGTCCCAACATGAGAGTCCAGCATGCAAATGGTTAATATCCAGTCTCTCTGACATAAGCAGTATGGCAGAGAGACTATCAGTGAATCACAAGCATAAATTATTTGTTCAGGCAGCTCTTTTCTGTTTTCTAAGAAAACAGATAACTTCAGGGATATAAATGAGGGAAAACTTTCACAACAAATTCAAAATGTTAGTGGAGCAAAGAAACATGCTGAGAAAACAGGCCTTATCTTATGACATAAAGCTGATATTTCTATGATTGAAAAGATTTAGATTCACAGGCTTTGTTGGCACCACTTTCAATATAAACTACTTATTATTCTTACATACTCTATTAACCCATAATTCCCTACGGAGTCACAAACTGCCACTTTTATACTGCTTTAAAAATGTTATCTCCAAGTGCACTCTTCCATGAGAACTACACCCATAGGCTGCATTTATCCTGACACTGTTTTTACATTGTTGTTGGCTGCACAATGATGAAGAAACACTGTTAAACCATCTGCATACATGTATATATATCTTATGGTAGTTATCATCGTAAAAATTAACTGGTTGAGTATTAGAAGCCACTATCAGGGGTTTCAGAAAAATGAGGGTACCAGAGCCGAAATAATATTTTGTTTATATACATTTGTTTCATTACAAACTATTGGAGAGTGCCTGTGGGCACTCTCCAATAATTTGTAATAAAACAAAATTTGAATAACAAATTCAGACCACCCAAAATCAGCTAGCCCTCAACCAGTTAATCTGAAAATTTTAGGGTTAACCATTTTAAGTGATGAATTCACTTCAAATGTTTATGTATTTATTTATTAATTTATTGGTGTTTAAGGTCATATATTTCTGCACAATAGCTGGGCATGACTGCAACATGGAGAAAATGCAACTTTTAGTCAAAAGTTTATACCTCTGTTGCCCATTTTAGAGGACTTCAACTTCAAGCATTCGTGACTACCGGTAGGTCCTATTTTATGACCTTAAACAAGCACTGCTCACGTCCAGGGTTTCCATAGGGAACTTCAAATGTTAATTAATATGTAGTACATTGAAGAGGGGTGTGGAGTGAGGAGGGAGGACCACGGAGATTTAATTAAATGCCACAGTTACTTATGTAAATGCCATGTCTACCAGTTATAAAAATTGCCATTCAAATTTCATTACTCTTTCAATCTTTGCCTCCAGAACAGAGCTTATGGCTTTTCACGGGAACAAGCTTGTTGAAATATTTATTTAATAGCTAATCATGACTGACCTTGTTGAAATATATAACATGAAGGAAATATATCTCCAACTGAATTTATCCCACTGAGAACACCACAAAATGATTGTACACATGCATTTATTAAACTGATTTTCACCATTTAAAAAAAATGAAAATACAACTGAAAAACCATGTTTTTTGACAAAACCAGAACAGAAATGAGTTGAAACAAAACTGCACAGGTCTATGGGGGTGATGTGGTCCTGTAAGCATCGGGTCGCAGTGCTTATAAAATTCATGTGAGAGTCAGAATTGATTCTCGTAAATGATTCTCCCAAGGAAAACAAAAATAATCAACTTTGATCCTCACAAAATGTTCATTCTCGTCATAGATTCTGAAAGAGTCCTTAAAGTATGGAAAGCCGGTTGTGACATGCTTTTTTGCAAAATGTTTTTTTTGTGAAATGCAAAATGCTTTTCGCATTTTCACAAAAATTTTCACAAAATGCATGTCACAACCGGCTTTCCATATTAAAGGCCTAGAAAGTTCTACTTTTTATTGCCTCATAATAAGGGAACACTGACTTTACAGTGGTGTCTAGTGAAGTTTTGGCTGCCTAACACTGACTTTACAGTGGTGTCTAGTGAAGTTTTGGCTGCCTAAATAGGCAGCCAAGGCTTCACTAGAAACCTCTGTGAAGGTACTTAAATTCCATGTGCGGAGCCCACCAAAAATCTGTATGTTTGAACATCTATTCTATGTGTAATGTAAGACAAAAAACTCACCATAACTGGAACTAGGCCCTAATGGTTAAACTCTTGTAAATATACAAAATATGACATTTGTTTTCTACTATGGAATATGCACTGATTCCACTCACAACAGTACTCTCAAATTCTAAATAATTCAAGAACTACACATTGATTACTTGACAGTGTGTCTATATTGACCAGTTGGGGCATGCATACAGAGACCTGACTGTCCTGAAAGAGCATGGACTTTTTGTATGAAAGGTTGCCACTAAACTCCGCTGCAGAAAAGGTGCAAAGGGTATACTTACCTTATTTTCAACAAAATACATGGTTATGAAAAATGTCAGTTGATATTCCCAACAGCTTTAAAGTTAAAAAATTCATTTACTCTGCTCTTGTGATTTTATTAGCAAATAAAATAAATACCACAATAACTGTGGTAATGACTGCATTAAAATTAATTATGGGGCTTGTGTTTGTAGTAGTCCATGCTGTTAACTACTGAACTGCATGTCAGTCAAGTATCACTTGAATTGTGCAAAATAAGCATAACATATTTAATGAATGGTTCTCTGGCAGTGATCCATTCAAGACATGTCACTAAAAGTAAACCATTGTTTAGTTTTTTTTAACCACAAGTTTTTTCAGCACTGAAGTAGTCATAAAAATTACAATTTTAGTACAATTTAAATTGAATATTTCTTGTTGAAAAGAGTTTCATTTTGTCTTCAATACTGTGGATTGAAGGGAATAATTAACCCTTTGCAGGGGCATGATCCACAGTTAGCTCCCCACTAGGAGCAACTGCATTGTGTCCTTGGGCAAGGCACTTAATCAAGACTGCCCATGTAGAGGCACAGTTATGTACTGCATGTAGATGGTGCACTTGCCTTCAACCAATGCTAACCCTGCTTGTGTGGAGTTGGCATGTTGAGGAGCCTGACATTACTCACTGCTGTTCAATGCCTCTCTGGCTTCCTCCACCTGTGAAACTGTCCAACATGAAGTGACCCTCGAAAGTGTCATTAAACAACTCCAATAAATGAATAAATAAATAAATAAATAAATAAATAAATAAATAAATAAATAAATAAATAAATAAATAAATTAAACCTTTGCACACTCATGTCGAAATAAAATGAAAGTGTCAATGACACTGCAGCTAACTTGACTGTGTGTTGTGTTTGATGAAAAGGATAATGTTCAATGTTTATGTTCCCTGTATGCTATGTTTTTAATAAAAATAATTTGCTGTGTAGACTGTACTAAAGAATTGAGGGATGGGTTCGTGTGGCCCTCACAGTTAATGTATCCCAACCAAAGTTACCAAGTTACAGTGAAATTATTCCAAAATGAGTCATCCTATACAGTTACAATAAAATCCCTTCATAAATACGGCCTGTAGACTGTGCTAAAGGTTTTTGGGCTTTGGGACTGCGTAGCCATCATGGTTGACCCATCACAACCAAAAGTGGATGTCCTCTTCTAGACATTAAACGGAGTCATCCAACAAAGTTACAATGAAATCTCTTCATAAATATGACCTGTGGTCTGTGCCAAAGGTTTTCGGGTTTTGGGCTTGGGCAGCTGTCATGGCTGAACGATCGTGACCAAAGGGGAACATTCTCATCTAGACATTATTTGGAGTCATCCTACCAAGATGCAATGAAATCCCTTAAGTAGTAAGACCTGTAGACTGTGCTAAAGGTTTTCGGGCTTCAGGCCCCTGCAGACATCACAGTTGACCGAACGCAACCAAAAGAGGGACGTTCTCAGCTAGACATTATATGGAGTCATCCTACCACGTTACAATGAAATCCCTTCATAAATACGACTTGTAGACTGTGCTAAAGGTTTTGGGCTCGGGCAGCCATTATGGTTGAACGATCATGACCAAAAGGGGATGTTCTCATCTAGACATATGTAGTCATCCTACCATATTACAATGAAATCCCTTCATAAATATGACCTGTAGACTGTACTAAAGGTTTATCGGGTTTTGGGCTCGGGCAGCCATCATGGTTGACAGATCACGACAAAATGGGGAAGTTCTCATCTAGACATTATATGGTGTCATCCTACCAAAGTACAATGAAATCCCTCCATATTAAATACGACGTGTAGACTGTGCTAAAAGTTTTTGGGTTTCAGGCTTAGGCAGCCATCTCTGTTGACAGATCATGACCAAAAGGGGATGTTCTCATCTAGACATTATACAGAGTCATCCTACCATGTGACAATGAAATCCCTTCATAATACGACCTGTAGAATGTGCTAAAGATTTTCGGGTTTTGGCTCAGACAGCCATCACTGTTGACCGATCGCTACCAAAAGGGGATGTTCTCATCTAGACATGACTTCAAACCTGCACATGAAATTTTGGGATGATTGGTCAAGAACTACGGAGTCTAGCCTGTGCTAAAGGAAAATGTGAACAGACTTACAGACCAACAGATTTCCACATGCGTGATGGCAATAGCTTATCTTGACTTTGTCAAGTTAAGCTAAAAATTTAAACTGAAAGTTTTCACCATAATACAATAGGGAATTCAACCAATTCAATCTTATCTGACAGACTCATTAAGCTCTGTCAAACAAGATTTAATTTGTTAACCCTTTACCAAAACAGACGATATTAAAAGTAATTATTTTAACCCTTTACCCAACATGAAAAGCAGATGACACTAAACAAAATTCTTGAATAACTTAATTTTTTTCATTTTTTGTCTCAAAAACATAGGTTATGACCCCTCATTGGAACAGACTCGTCAAGCTTGTTCCAAAGAGGGGTCATAACCCATGTTTTTAAGACAAAAAATGAAAAAGTAATGAAAATTAATTGGCGATTTTTGTGACTAGTGAAGACCGGTTTTGGCCATTATGTTGGGTAAAGGGTTAAATATTACTGTTTCATTTTCGATGAGCTCGTTCCAATGTGAGGTCACATGATATGGTTTTGTTGATTTTTTTTTTTTTAAATATATAATCATTTTTTTTCCAACGGCACATTTTGTAAATTACGTGGGTGGATACGGCCGATTCTTTAGGCAAAGGTTTAAATTCCTCTTTCCATTAAGGGAAACTTTTGCTTTTGGAAATTTTGGTATTTTAACTTCAGAATGCAGGGGCTAACAAAACTATCAAATGTGCTGTATTGAATGTGGAAGACCCTTGCAGTTGAAGTTATCACCCTGAATCAGATAACAAATCTCTTAAATGTTTGACACAATATTGGCATAAAAGCAGGCTCAGTACTCTCTTTCTGTATTTGGGTTGGGTGGTGGGACAGATGAGGGACCATGTTGTCCAACCATGACATATTTGCCTTAACATAGCCATAGATCTCAGGATGCTATCAGGGATCTATACACCTATTTTGGGAAAGGTTCTGGGCCCCTTCCAATTGAGAAAGTTTGTGACGTAATAACCCAAATTGGGAAATTTTTCACATGTTTTTACAAAAAAACTATCCTTTTAGTAACTATCTTCCCCTTTTAGACACAGAGAAATGTGACAGTGCTTGTTTTGGGAATTTTTAGCTTACAATTGGGAAAAAAACTTGACTATTTTGCATTGGGAATAGAGCCTAATTTCAGCCACAATGGACACCTGTGTCAATCCCTGGTTATTTAGACAAAAGTCTATGATCACCATAATTAGCAATGCCAATCGGCAAAATCATGGTAAAAGCAGTAGCATACTACCAAGGCATTGCCAAATCGCTAATCTGTAAGGCTGGGTCTGACTAACATATCAACAAACGAGACAAGTACATGTGAAGTTTTATGCTATCTTGGGGGTCTTTGAACATGCAAATTACATGTTTTGATTTAGCGTGTGAGCATATTAGGATAATAATTGCCCCAGATAAAGCTGTACTGAATTCTCAGGTCGATTCAATGGACTTTCGAAAGCCAAAATTATTATTATTATTTATTGGTGTTTAAGGTCACATATTTTTGCACAATGGCTAATCATGACCACAATTTGAGTATCAACTCAAGACCAGGGGTGAGCGTTAACCCTTTACCAAACTAATTGGCCGCATCCGCCCACGTAATATGCAAATTCAGCAGTTGAAAAAATATTATTTTTCCAAAAAATTTCGACAAAACCATATCAAGTGACCCTTTGTTGGAATGAGCTCATCGAGCTCGTTCCAATGAGGGGTCACATGATATGGTTTTGTTGAAATGTTTGAAAAATTAAAAAAAATGACATTTAAAATAATAAATTTTGGTATTGTCTGCGTTGAGTAAAGGGTTAATAAGCCATGTTGCCCATTTTAGAGAGGGTTTGCACCTCCCTCCCAAGCAATGGTGACTGGGTCCTATTTTATCAGTAAAACAGAGCCTGTTTACCACAGTGAACAGGCACTTTTTCCGGGGTTCCCGCAGGGATTCAAAAGCCAAAAAAATGGAACCACATACTGGATTCACTAATACATGGAATTCATTATTACTTCTCATTTTCATTTCAACTATTAAATTCCTTTTACATAAACTGTTTCTATATTGTGCAAGCATAATAAGCTGGCAAAAACATTTCTGAATTTAAGGCGAACTTCAGTATTTGGCAACCATGCCTGCAATACATTCCGTCTAGAAATCCAATCGACAGTTTTATAAAACGCAGTGTCACTTGGATTGATTCCTTTTACCAAGTCACGGTACTGTCATAATAGTGCCGGATTCAGAAGTACAGATAAAAACAATTGATTTGATGACTGCTCGCCAAAAATTCAAATTGGTATATTCTGCGACATTACCTCCATTGTCCCCACTTAGCAGTGTATACATCACAGTTTTTTTTCTCAAAACCGAACATATTATTTCAATTGGTGGGTGTATACCAGCTCGGTGGCCTTGCGCGGAGCTGGCCTAGTTGATGACTGCTCGCCAAAAATTCAAATTGGCATATTCTGCGACATTACCTCCATTGTCCCCACTTAGCAGTGTATACATCACAGTTTTTTTTTCTCAATACCGAACATATTATTTCAATTGGTGGGTGTATACCAGCTCGGTGGCCTTGCACGAAGCCGGCGTAGTGGCGCTTACACCCACCTAAAACCCAGAAGTTAGCATGAGGCTGCGTAAATATTTAAAGTTCATCCTTCTTCATTGTATATTGAACATGAGGAGATGGAAAGGGGAATGGAGGATGGGGTGAATGAGCCATGAATAACTAATCTAATGCTGAAGGATCTACATAATCTTTGGTTACTGCAGAGTCTCTTGTATCATAAAGAACATTTTCATTTCAGGTCGATTAAAGAAATCACATTAAAGATTAGGTTTGTCGGGACAAATAAGTAGAAATCAATGTCCTCAAGTTGTCTCTGGTCCCTATAATTTGATGTACCAAATTTATGAGGGAGCCTGCCCAGAAACCTGCATGTAACTTTTGCATGTTGTAATTACTTGTGCTCTGCCACTTCCAATTATCTTTCATCTGAACTTCTTTAGTAGCATGCAGTATTGATACAGTGGAGCCCACTTAATTGGATATCTCTTAACTGAATAACCCTGTTAAATATTGAATATAATTTCCCAAAACAAAACCATTTACCATACCTCCAGTACAAATGTGACCTGTTAATTGAATATAGGTTATAGAGTAAACTCCTGTTAATTGAATAAAAAATCTTGTAACCTGTCGAGAAATTACCCTGGCTCTTCCCAGTTTTCCTTTTTTAATAGACCTATTTGGTCTAAGTACATCCAATACAGGCATTTAATCTATTATATCTTGTTTGACAGAGCTCATGGAGCTCTGTCAAACAAGACAAATAGAATAAATACCAAGTTTATCTCCAGAAAACAAGAAAGTGACACAATCCCTGTTTATTGAATACTCCTGTTAATTGAATCATTTTCATTGGCAAAGTGACTATTCAATTAACAGAGTTCCACTGTACTATGATAGTTTAGGTCAAGGTCTAGTTCTTTTCTAAAAATAAATCAGGAATCCACAATATAGGTTTCTATTTTCCTCTTTGGGATCTTCACAAAATGCAACAACATACTTTCATGAAGAGACTGAAAATAAAGTAGCTGATACTCAGGTATTCAAAAGTTTGTTTGTTAGTTCGACATTTTCATCCTCAAACGGTAAAAAAAATAATGCATTTTTTACACTCAAATATAAACAGGAACAAAAACACCCAAAATGTTAATTAGATTTTCAAGCATCTGATTATTAAACTTGTTAGTTGTCTTCTAATGTGCATGAAACTACACAATCAAATACACTTAAACTTAATTATAAAAAGAAAATGAAACTTCCAAACCTAACAAAGCTACAAAATTCATGTTAATCTGCCTGAATACTAAGAAAGCATTCTAACTTTTTAGTGTTTTGTTATATTTCACCAGATACATTACAGTAACCATGGACTGGTCGTAATCCACACGTGGGAAGCATTCACCAGGTTTGTTTGTTTGTTTGTTGGTGGTTAACGTCACATATTTATGCACCATGGCTAATCGTGACACAACATGGAGATGAAGTCAAGTTTAGTCAATCGTTGATCAACATGTTGCCCATTTTAGAGGACTTTCACCCCAAGCATTGGTGACTGGGTCCTATTTTACTAGTAAAGCGGAACTGGTTTACCACAGTAAACAAGTGCTGCTTACTTCCCGGGGTTCCCACGGGGAATTCACCAGGTAATATGTAATGTAACCATGGACTGGTCGTAATCCACACGTGGGAAGCATTCACCAGGTAATAAAAATAATCACCAACAAAAATTTAATTAATGAAGCACAGGGTACAACCTGATGCTTCATTAATTAAAATTTTGATGACTATTCCAAAACAGGGTTCTTACAGTCAAGGACCAAAAAAAATCAAGGACTTTTCAAGAACATATCCACATTTTCTAAGGATGTTTTTTTTAAAATGTACATTTGGAATATAACTATTTTTAGAAGCCTTACCTACTTTAACCCTTTACCTTACATGAAAGGCAGACAACACTTGCAAAAAAATTCTTGAATAACTAATTTTTTGTCTCAAAAACATAGGTTATGACCCCTCAGTGGAACAAGCTCGATGAGCTCGTTCCAACAAAGGGTCATAACCTATGTTTTTGAGACAAAAATTGAAAAAAATAATTGAAATTAATTTGCCATTTTTGAGAAAAGTGGTGGCCAGTTTTGGCCGTTACACTGGGTAAAGGGTTAAAAATGTCTTCTACCTCATCCTTCTAAATTCCAGGAAAACGCTACTTCTAAAATGCTCAGCAACAAAATTACGGTAGTTCAAGAATGACACCCAGTTAAATGATGACTTTTAATTCCTCATTTATCGATTATCCATTAAATATGTCCGTTTTTTTCGTTTTTCAACTGAAACAAGTGTAAAAGAGATGTTTCAATTGTCCACTATTACACAGGTAGAAATGATGTAGGGCAAACTTCAAGGACTTTCAAGGAGTCAGATGGATTTTCAAGTACTTGTCAAGTATATTTTCGGAATTTTCAAAATTCAAGGAGTAAGATTGAAATTCAAGGACTTTTCAAGGATGTGCACACCCTGCTATAGTTAGTGTTTGGAATCTGATATTATTCCCATGGAAAGTGACCAGTCCACGGCAGCCGTACTGTAACATCAAAGCCAAAATTTGTCCATACCATGTTCTGAGACTCTCTGGGGTTTGAACAATACAGTCACAGGGGTTGCTATAAATAAATAAAATAAATGACAAACAGAAGAAAGACAATGACTATAACAGGGTTCCTGCAGGCAAGGACTGATAATATTCAATGTTTCAAGGCTTAGACACTAGTCATTACCCCTTCCTCAAACTTCCCTTCAAGCGAAGTGGGAGGAGGGGGTAATGACTGAAGGGTCCTAGTTGTGAATATGCCTTCACAAACTATATACAGCATATAATACTCTACAGTTATGATAATGCATTTTGTCAGTATTTTTATTTCATGCATATTCAAGGC
Source organism: Pictodentalium vernedei (assembly GCA_031216915.1). Classification (NCBI taxonomy): domain Eukaryota; kingdom Metazoa; phylum Mollusca; class Scaphopoda; order Dentaliida; family Dentaliidae; genus Pictodentalium; species Pictodentalium vernedei. The sequence continues at coordinate 262,898,444 of CM062291.1, read as the reverse complement.
CTCCTGGCCAATTATTTTTTAGGATTTCAAGGCCTTGAATGGCCTTTAGTGATATTCAAGGGCATTCCTTGAATTCCAGGCCCTGTGGGAACCCTGTATAATGCATGCAACTCAACAACAGATTACACCTTTGTGTGACAGGTGGCTAATCTTTCTAACTAGGACAGTCTTTTTACAGGATAAAAAGGGTTTTTATCTATTGGATATCCCCGCAAACAACTGCAAAATCCTTTGCAATTCAAATGTTTTTATCTCTTCTTTTCCCTTTAAATTCCCATATTAAACTTCTGTCCATTAAATCTTGTTTGAGAGAGCTCTTTCTAAATCATGGATGAAATACTAATTTTATCCATACAGTACACAGAACTGACCAAATTCTGATTAACTACTGAATATTTTTTATAATGTCTATGTTGATATTCAATCAACAGGTTCTTACTGTACTCTCATGCACAAGCTTTCAACAAAATGGTTTTAAATAGTGAAACCTGTTGACAAGTTCAGTATGTTTGCTGAGAGACAAATGGCTTTGTCAACATTCAAAAGGTAGTTTAATTAATTAGCAGCCCTTGGAAAAATAGAAAGCACTTGGTTGCTGTACATGGCAAACAAATGCATTGGTCAGGTCTTTTTGTCATAGCATTGCAACAGATTTTCTTCTGGTTACTTGGAACATACAGTTCCCTTAGTTAATAAGGACATTTTGCCAACAAGTTCATTCAACTCTTTAACTTCCGGCCTGTCTGTGATGGTAGTCTTAGCTGACATGCTTATATTAGAAACCATCAGAGAGGCTTCAAACAAGCTCACTGGCTTTTCTAGTCTTTAATTATTCATTTCAGTACACATGGCCAATGTTAATGAACCCTTCAGTCATCAGACTTTTGTATAGGCTAGAAAAACTACTGAAGAGTCTGTGTTTGGATTAGTCCTGCAAAATTATTCATTTGTTACTTTAGCTGGTAGAGTGTTGAAGCCCAAATTTGGGCTTTATTCTGATGTGCAGGTGCCATATCCTAAAGACTTCAGCTTCACTCCAATGTGCTTCATATTACCTTTGAAGTGAAATTATTTCATCTGATAGGATTTGCTTTGTTACAATTTATGGGAGAGTGAATGCAGGCACTTGATGTGCAGTGCCAAGAGTGGTTGTTTTAAAAATTCTGTGTACAAAATGGTCGGTAAAATGAAAAATATTTTACGACTGCATTTAGATACTGTTGCAATAATGGTGCTTAGGCATTTTCTTATGACATTGCTCATTTCCTTGTTATTTATTTATTTATTGGTGTTTAAAGGTCACATACTTATGCATGTGACCATGACAGTTTTACAGGTGGAGGAAGCCGGAGTACCCAGAGAGAACCACCGAGCATTGACGAGCAACTGTCAGCTCCTCAACATTCTAACTCTGTTCAAGCTCCGCTCAAGCAGGGTTACAGCGGTTGAAGACATGTGCACCATCGACGCACAGTACGCCTTAGTGCACAGCATAATCGTGCCCCCATGTAAGCAACTGGGATAAAGTGTCTTGCCCAAGGACACAAAGCGGGTTGTCCCGGACAGGGATCGAACTCGGGACCTCTGTCATAGAAGTGAAACAGTCTACCAATGAGCCACCGCGCTCCCTTATTTCCTTGTCTATTTGTCTTTTAAGAACACTTTCAGCATCTATGGCTAAAGTCAAATTTGGCCACTCAACTATAATTGTGGTGCCCACTTTGGAGTACTCTCAACACAGGCATTGGCTGGTGGGTCCTATTATACCCATAAAGCCAAATTTGTTTACCACAGTAGATCAGCACTGCTCACTTCTCTCAGCATTCCCATGTGGATACTGATTGTATGTCTTGACTAATTTTCAGGGACTGCAATAGTATAATTTATGTTGAACTTGCTGATTCGCATCCACACCAATAAATATTATATTAATTATTGTCTGTGTAACTCTGTGTGTGAGGGTGGGTGTGCTTGTGTGTGTTATGTGCGTGTAACAAGCTATTAATTGAAAATGGAATACATTTTCATTTTTGGAGTTCACAAAAAAAATAAAACTTTTCACAATCCGCTCCAATGAGGGGTCACAAACTAAGTTTGAGAACAGTACTGATTGGTTTTGGCCATTACGTGGGTAAAGAGTTGATATAGATCAGATTTACACTAAGAATGTATAGTGCACAGGGTTCTTTACCTGGTTAATAATGATTTTTTATAACCAGAAAGAGTGACTAACCCTGTGCATTGCACAGGGTAAGTCACACTTTCTGGTTATAAAAAAAACCTGGTAACTGCTATATCACACACTACATGAAAATTTATACTGACTAAAGCTGTAAAATACAGAGATAGTTGGTTACATGTTGTTACATAGGGTGCAGGATTCAAGGAACTAATGGAAATACTTATACAGGATTGTGGAAATTTTTTTAAAGTGAATTCCAAAAATGAAAACATATTCTATTTTCAATTAATAGCTTGATATGAGTGTGCTTGTCTGCATTTGGTGGCACTTGTGAGTGCCAATACAATTTCAGGGCAGCACGAGTAGTTTTTCATCTAGTCATTTTGTTTTAGGTAAATAATTTTTGTTGTATCTCTCATGTTTTATTACTTGTCATGTACCTATATACGAATGAAAGACAATAAATAAATAATAATAAGTTTTCAAAATGAATTTACTGTTTGCTGGGTCAGTTGAATTGGAGATATGCTAAAACCAGACTGACACAGGTGACTGCTACCAGCTTCAGAGCTGCTCAACTATATCTTTTTAAATATATAACAACGTGATAGTGCAATGAATATTATGTGTTACATAAACAACAGATAATCTAGTGGATTCTACATCAGTCTTACTTGTGTAACTTCAAAGCAGTTAACTGGCTTCTGAAAATGTTAAAATAAACAATTTACAGACATTTGTGATGGGCAAGATCAATCACCATCTCAAGAACAAAACTGAAATACTGACTCATTTATACATATGTATACAGTAGAATTACCAATAAATCTCCTGAACAGGGTCAAAACTAGGATGCTTTCCTGATATGAGGGAACAGGGAGGAGAAGGTTTCCGACAGGCACCCCCCTAATGACATGGCATGCCATCGACAGATCGCTAAGAACAAAAACACTGGTTAGAGGAGAGAATGATTTCCAGTGCTGGAGTTTGAAAGTCTATCCTGGAAAATCTTGTAGAAATAGGGCTATGTGTCATAAGGGCAATTTTTCCAGAGCATCAGTTTCTCTTAACCTTTGAACCCAAAGGGCCATTTTCCTGGCCAGGATCCTGATGTGACATGAATTCATTAAGTAGATAGTCACTCAGCAAATGTGTGTGGTAGACTAATCAAGACTTTCAATGTGCAGTCACAAGTCTGCAAGTTAAAAATATTGATTGGTCTTCCCCCAAGTAACGAATATGGACTCTACCAGTTGATGGCTCTGAACTGATGTGGAATATACCATCAGGGTCCAAAAGGTTAATTTTGCAATGCACTTCAGAAATGATTTGTGTCATAGAGCTACAGAAGAAGCTCTAATAAATTTGGATGATAACCACAAAAATTTTGTAACATCTTTTCTTTGTAGATAATTCCAAACCTTGACATCATTTCTTGGGAAGCTTTTAGTGAGAGCTTCCCAAGAAATATTAAGGCTTTGAATTATTAATAGAGGAAAATAGGATGAAACCTGACTTGCTATCTTCCTACAATTTATTGGAGATTGAAATTCCTGCATAAACAAGTGTTTGACCACCGAGGTGGTATTAGTCCCCTACGGCGCTTTTATTTTTTTGACATAAGGTGTTTTTGTCACAGAAGACACTAGAGTATATAAGCATCTTGGATTTTGAAAAAAAAATATTGAGCGTGCATAATCCCCTCACAACCCTTTATCCATGTACCATATATGAACGGCGTAAAAAATATTGAGCATGCATAATCCCCTCACAACCCTTTATCCATGTACCATATATGAAAGGCGTAGCTTGAACTATGTTGGAGGGAGGGGTGGTAACATAAAATAGAGAAAAAAGCATAAAAAACACAACAAAAATGGCCGCCATTCTGCCATCTTGGATTTTGAAAAATAAATATTGATTGTGCATCATCCCCTCAGAACCATTTATCCATGTACCAAATATGAAAGGTGTAGCTTGAAGCATATTAGAGGGAGAGGAGGTAACATAAAAACAGACAGACAGACAGACAGACAGACAGACAGACAGATGTTAGATTTTGAAAAAAAAATATTGAGCGTGCATAATCCCCTCACAACCCCTTTATCCATGTACCATATATGAAAAGTGCAGCTTGAACCATGTTGGAGGGAGCAGTGGTAACATAAAATAGAGAAAAAAAACTTAAAAAACACAACAGAAATGGTTGCCATGGCACCATCTTGAATTTTGGAAAAAAAATATTGAACGTGCAACATCCCATTACAACCCTCTATCCATGTGCCACATATAAAACATGTAGCTTGAACCATGTTGGAGTGAGAGGTGGTAACATAGAATAGAGAAAAAAGCTTAAAAAAACACAACAAAAATGGCCGCCATGCCACCATCCTGGATTTTGAAGAAAAAATATTGAACGTGCAACATCCCCTCCCAACCCTCTATCCATGTGCCAAATATGCAAAGTGTAGCTCGAATCATGTTGGCGGGAGGGGTGGTAACATGAAAATAGAGAAAAAAAGCTTAAAAAACACAACAAAAATGGCCGCCATTCCGCCATCTTGGATTTTGAAAAAAAAAATTTTAGCGTGCACATCATCCCCTCAGAACCATTTATCCATGTACCAAATATGAAAGGTGTAACTTAAAGCATGTTGGAGGGAGAGGTGGTAACATAAAAAACAGACAGAGATGGACAGACAGACAGACGGATGGACGGATGGATAGACGGACAGAGTGTAATCCTATAGTCCCCTTATGGTTCCCGTAGGGGACTAAAAATCACATTTGTTTCTCCAACAAGTAGGTTATTGTGGGATGAGGTTTTGGGTTGAATACACCCACTGAAATTCCCCATCAAGATTTAGACCAGCACCTGCACAGTGGAGATTCAACCTATATGATAGATAACCCGGAAGTCAATAGAACTGCTTTTGCAGCCTTCTGACTGAGTTGATGGACTGCCAGATCCAACATGCAGGAACACTGGTTGAAGATGGAAGTCAAAGTTCTACAGGTAGCAGGAAATTGGAATTCCAGCTTCTACTGGTAGAATCTCAGATCCTATACAATTCCAGTTCTACCATGAATTATTACATGTACACAGGGCATGTGGCCTTGAATGTCATCAGACCCAGGAAAAACTTAGATACAGGTAAACGTATGACAGTTCCAGGTTGGCAGTAAATACAGTCTGGTCTATATGTAGTGATATAGTGTCTATGTTTGAGAAAAAAAGACTCTTTAATTTATCATAAGTGTCATATCAAATTTATGTAATGGCTTTATTGTCACACCATGGAAAACTATAACTATAATGAGTATAAAAATGGGGAAAATATTCCTGAGGTTACTGAACAGTTGGTCAAAGTGACACAAGACCTGCTTATACATACCATGAATTTGATTTCCCATGTTGTTCATTTCCAAAGGATTTATTCCTTCTTGCAAATGGAAGTTCCACAACATTAAATATATGTTGATGCATTACTATTTACATGATTTGCCTCCCCTGCTGATAAGTAAGTGGCCACTTGAGACTGTGAGTACAAAGTGAGGACATTAGTTTACTGGTGAATTATTTATGCCTTTCAGCTGATGGTCTGTGATAGTATTCACCTTGGAATTGACAGCAATTTGCAATTATGATCAGTGACAGGAGATTTGCTCTAGGACTAATAAATATTTCCACTCGGACTTGATGGACTAGTCATCAAACCATTCAGTTGAAACATTACTGGCATATTACTAACACTGACTTACATTAACCCTTTGAACCCTGGTGGTATCTTCCATGTCAGTTCCATGGTAACAATAGGAAGAGTCCATATTTATTATTTGGGGGTAGACCAATTAATATTTTCAACGTGTGGCCTTAGGGCTTCCCATTGAAAATATTAATTGGTCTACACCACACATTTACCTTGCAGTCATATCCCCCTTAATGACATTATGACGTAGCTTGTGACCCGCCCAGAACAACAGCCTCTGGAGTTCAAAGGGTTAAGTCTATTCAGTTTATTTTGGTATTTTTGTGGGTTAAAAGGATGAGTAAATGAATAACAGGGTTTGTACAACCACTGGCAGAAAAAAAGTCCAGGACTTTTACAAGGAATTTTCAACCACTTCCTGATAGGATCTTCTTCTAAAATATATTCAGGCCTTAAAATTTGTCCCAATTCACAAGAATTGGTTTTGATTCTCACAAACCCTAGCTGGGAGAATAAATTTTAAGTTCTTAAATAATTTAGAATTTGGGAATACTGTTATTTATTTATTTGTTGGCGTTTAAGGTCACATATTTCTGCACAATTACTAATCATGACAACAACATGGATACAAAGTCAAGGCCAGCCAATTATTTATACCCATTCTTGCCCATTTTAAAGGAATAACACTGGTAACTGGGTCCTAGTTTACCACAGTAAACAAGCACTGCTTCACTTCCAGGGGTGCCATGGAGAGTGAGTACTATTCGTCTATTCCTTAATAAAAACTAAACCTTATATACTAATATATTTATAAGAGTTTAACCCTTTAGGGCCGTGTTCCAGTTTTGGTGAGTTCCAGGATCTTACATGCATGTACATGTTGAACACGTTCCAACAAACAGGCTTTTGGTGATCTAGTTGGTGGAAGTTATATATAGTACCCTGGTTGCCTTACAGGTAGCCAAGATTTCACCAGATACCACTGTTAATTCACAGTGCAATAATAAGAATTCTTCAGGCTTTCAAGGGCACTTTGTGAACCTATGAAAGAATGGAATGGAAATAAGTTTTGTGAGAATCAACAAAGCTGATTCTCATTGTTTACCTTGCAAGAAGTACTTACTAGAATCAATTCTCATACAAATTTTAGGCATCTTGCGAGAATCAATTCTTGTATAATTATAATAATAGTAAGCACTGTAATTCTTACTGAACCATTAATACGTGCAAAAGGCTTCCCACAGATCAGCATCAGGTCTCCAAATTACTCCCATGGATAATAAAAATTAAGCAACAAAAACAAAGCAATTACATTTGACCAAAATAAGCCAACCAGTTACAAAAATTAAATTTTCCATGACATTCCAATGCTTTTTCCCATTAAACTCAATATCAGGCAAGATTATTCTCCTATAATCATAATCAATCTTTTGGAAGCAAAACTGAATTGTGTTTCATCATGAAGAAAAGTTAAACATCATGCACCAGTTACAAACACTTGAAGACCCTAGAATATAAGTTATGGGGCTTTCAGGGGGCAGATATGGTGTGATATAAGGCGAAGTGAGATCAATATTAGGCTAGGCCAAAGGCCGAGCGTAATATTGATCTTGCTGAGCCTAATATCACACCATATCCGCCCCCTGAAAGCCCCATAACGTATTTATTATGCCAGTCCATTGAAAGAGACACAACCATAAGTGTAATTTATTTTCGATATCAATCAACCTTCAAGTTCAATCATTCAAATCAAAACAAAACAGATGATAAAATTTACAGACCAGGGAGAGTAACTCGAAAATATTTGCATGAACTGAAGGGCAGATTATTCGGGTAAGGATTCTCACTTGAGTTCGTCTCAGGCAGTGCCAGTTGGCTTCTATACAGGTTGTTTTAGTGGTTTATTTATTGTATTTATTTACATTTGTTTATTAAAATTTCTCAAAGACTGGAAGAAACGTATTATAGTTGTACGTTGTTCAACAGACACACACGCAAAATTATTTGTTGTTCGCTGAACACGCGAAATGGATGTCAAAAACAAAATGTCGGAAATGACCATATATAAGCTCTATATACGGTCAGCTTGATGAATCGATGATAGACAGTCTCATATACGGTCACTAGATATTGAAGCTGATTGGTCAATAACAATTACTGGCATAATAAGTGAATTTACAGTTCACTGCCCACTGGGTGCACCTTCTACTGGGTACTCAACATCAAGCCTGGAAATAAGCAATCTGTCATTTGCAGAATGAGGTACCTTAAGGGTGAATTTGCTGATGTTATCCCATACAGTGGGCTAGCTTCCCCCAATTCATCCTTGGGGTACCTGTTCAGGTCTGAGACCTTGATACAGATTGAGGTTCACAGAGGGTACACATTTAGTGATGCTACCCTGCTGTGCAGGGTAGCACCACTAAATTCACCCTCTGAGGACCTCATTTTGCAGATAACAGTCTGCTTATTTCCAGGCCTGCTCCACATAGAGGTCTATGAACTACAGCATTGTTTGTTGGCTGTTCAGGTTTCTGTTGTGTCCAAAAAGAAAAGTAAGGACATAGGTATGTGTCTGTCCACCCATTGGGTAAGCAAGTAGGTACCAACTCAACATATTGAATTAAAAGTCTTCATATAAAAGTTTAGAGGTAAATGGCCAACACACATTCCCAATAGCACTATTCGTATCTTGCAACTATAATCAATCAATCGTACTTACAAAGCATTCTGGTCTTGCACAGGTTTGTGCCGGTTACGCTTGCGAGACAGTCGACTGAGGCTCATAGATCTTTTAAGGTTGGTCACGAAAGCACCACTACATAAAACAAGTAAAATAAAATAATGAATGCAAAATGCAACACAAAAATAAACATAATCATTCCTGTTATAAGCAATTAAAACATTTAATGAGCATGCACTTGTTAAAAAAATAAAACTTGTATTGATAAAAATATAAACGTGCTAAACAGCCATACTCAGTCATAACAACTATTAACATATATTATTCATGGTTATAATTAGTGGGTCCCATCTGACCACATACTTGTCAAAGAATAACTCCATAAATTTCATATAATTGTTTTGATGGGAAGTGGTGGTGAACTCTCTCTACAAGGTTACACACAGCTAGTTCTCTCAGAGCCCCTTAGTATTGATGTAATTTTTGTGACCACAATACAGCTGCATATTGGAGTTTAAAGTCACCATCAGCAGTTATTGTTATATTTTGATCCCAAAACAAGTGTAAGGTCATGTTTAGCTGGTTGTTTATAATTCATGTTGTAAATTTTGGAGGGTTCTCCCCTAGGTGTTGTTTACTAGGTGTCATTATACCAGTAGTTCAAAACTTGTCTACCACAGCAAACAACCATTGCTCCAAATTCTGTAGTCCCACAGGGACCACAACAGAGATCTGATCATATGAAGTTAAGTTTAGGTAATCAAAATCATTATGTTACCCATTTCAGAAGACTTGCACCACAGAAGGCCCTATTATGCCAGAATATGGTACCATTTTTACCATTGGAGATGAGCACTGCTCCATTTTTGGGGATTCCCTGAGATCAACACTTCATATACCTGCACATGAAATGTATTAACAGAAATTTCAGACATCTCCCAGGTCCCATCCCCATCACAGTTACAGATACACTGTATCATGCATATCCAGAGAGCATTTCATTAACACAGCTAAAAACAAAATATCTGAAGTGAAAGAAAAATAATAGCATGCAATTATCATCATAATAAGCTTTCCACAAGTATACAACATGCAAATGTTAATTCTTTCATATTTGAGGCAGCTTTTAGACCTTCTAATAGCTTGTAGAGTGCTGGAAGCCCATATTTGGGCTTTATTCTGAAATGCAGGTACTCCAACTGAAAGGCTTCATATTCTGTGGATGCGCTCCATTTTATCTTTGGATTGAAACTATTTTGTCTGTACTGATTTTCTTTGTTAAAGTTTATGGGAGAATGCCCACAGCTTGATGTGTGTCTAAAAGAACATGTCACACTGAACATCCCTCAAAAATTTCATCAAAATCTGACCACCATCAGCTGTGTAATTGACCTGTACAGACATACATACTAACAGATGAAATCCAGTATAAAAAGTGGGGGTATGATGATGGCATTATTGTTCATACAGCTGTCCTATAATACAGAATATTACATATGTCAAGTCAAGGTCAACCTATACCCAAACTGATTCAACTACTTCAGTTCTTGGATGGATGATGGAATAAAAAAAATCTGGTGTGGGGTCTAAATACAGGGGAAATAAGTGCTGATGATAATGCAAATATTTTTTTTTTATGGCCAAAGGTATTATTACAAACAACACATGCATATGCATACAACACAGCTGCCGTAGACTGGTTGTAATGTGGGCAGTGATGTCCATGCATGCATTTACCAAGTAATAAAAATCATCATCAACAAAATTTCGATTAATGAAGCACCGGGTTGTACTAGGTGCTTCATTAATTATTTTGTTGATGATTATTTCAATAATTAGTGTTTGGAATCTAATATTAATATTAATTATCCTTGGATGGGTGACCATCTGAGCAATCGATTCGGACTCCCATGTTGTGTCCTTAGGCAAGGCACATAACCCCGACTGTCCACATCAGGCACAATGATACTGTATACTAAGGCATCCTGCACGTTGATGGTGTGCATGTCTTCAACCAATCTAACCTTGCCTGTGCTGCAGTGCAGAGTTATGATGTTGGGGAGCTGGCAGCAGCTCATCGTTGCTCGGTGATTCTCAACAGCCACTCCAGCTTCCTCCACCCATAAAACTGTCACTAACCAGATATGACCTTGGCTGTTAAAAGTGTCATTAAAACCTTTCAATAAATAAATAATTTGCATCCATGGAAATATTGCCCACATGTGGAAAGAGACCAGTCCACAGCTGCCGTACCGTAGAATCTTACTTCACAACATATATTTACTGCATCAGAGATGTGACATTGATTGTCAGATATCTCTTTTTATAGGGGTGTTCCTGGGTGTTCAAACTAATTTTCTTGTTTTCTCAATGGGGTTAACCCTTTTCCTAACAAATAGAGAATGAAAACTGCAAAAATAATTTTTGCCTCTAATCTTATGTTCCAAGAGTTTGTTCCAATTGGGGTCATAAATTTATGTTCTTGTGGAAAAAAATTGAAAAAATTGTATGATTTGTGTGAATCCTAAGCGTTTACTGAATTTGTCTGTTACATTAACTCTTTTCCCACTGAGTATTTTCAAAATACTTTTCGTCAGAACTAGTCATGGCTGCTGTGAAGCAGTCATGACTTGATTTGATGAAAAATTGATCTAAATTTCAGTGGTCATAAAGTTCATTCAATTTACAGGGGAGAAATTTGGTTAAATGTGCCTAAATTTTACTTATTTCAGAGGCACAGGATTTTGTATCCTGGGCAGGAATATCTGCCAGCAGCATGCAAAGAATTACATAAAGGGTTGAAAACAAAAATTTACAAAGTTCACAGTACCTTGCCGATTGAGCATAGCAAACATCCTGAGAGAATAATATGAATATTCCTATTTACCTTGTAGCAATAACAATAATTTAGCGGTGAAGCCGTCAACTGGAGTACATGTACTTGCTAATATCCACATGAAATATTCTCTAAGTAATTTGGGTTATACTATACATATGTATGTATATACATAAGTTACTTTCAGTATAAACCACAAGTTTTAATCAAGCAAACCATGTAAAATACTTGCCAAAAATAACTCTATCAGTGTATTCCAAGAAAATATAATGACTCCCTGTCAAGAAATCAAGCCACACATGAATATTCTTCTAATTTCTGGAGAACCCCTTACAGTAATTATTCACACATACATGTGGCAGACCATCAATTTTTCACTGCACAACATAAATCCCCTGTCTGACTGCTTGGTAAGCTTTTTTACTACAAGAAAATTCTTGCAATACACCAATGTTTGGGTTTCACTATTACACACAATTTCAGTGGATGCCAGACATACACTAGATCATACTGAAAATATTATGTACAATGTGGTTCTGATACTCTGTGTTTAATAGAGAATTAGATAGATCATCTTCCCTACACCATGAAAATAACTGCCAGTCTCTCTACAATAATGAAGTCTACTGTGTGAAGCATTAGATCACATATATAAACCCCCAGGGTGTAAATCTGAGCCGTGTAAGGAGAAACTGGAAAGATACAGTATTGTAATTTGAATGCGTTACAGTGCTGCTGGGAGATAAGCTGTAGGTTGAGCACAGAATCCCCCCCCCCACCCCCACCCCAAATAAATTTATGAACTAATAATGCAAGCCTTGAGACTGAATCAGTACTGTGTTTAGGCTAAATGAAGTAACAACAAATTTTCCCAACTTCATTTCATTTTACCTTCTTTTTGTGTATTCCTGTAGGCTAAGGTCCACTGAAAAAAAATATCTGTTCATGCCATTTCTACTTTTTTGACTGGAAGAGTGCTAAAAGCCCATATTTGAACTTTATACTGGAGTTCAGATGAGGGAGGCAATGTGGGGGGAGATGCATGGTGAAACTCCACTTATTTCTTCTTCAGCTGTACCAATGAAAATAAAACATTATGATTTATTTGTTCTAACAGCTAATAAAGGTTTTTTATCAGTAATATCCTGCCCAGACACACCACAAAAGTGCAGGCTGACCTAATTTCTCTGATCTGTTTCATTGTTATTTTAATTCAAAGATTACTCCAGATGTGCCATTAATGGCAGTCATTGTTTATTTGGAGAAACCCCAAGACTAAGTTTCAACTGAAATTTTCAGGAAAAGGATAACTGTTGGTTTTTATTCAGGGCTTAATGGCATTGCTCATACATTTTACCCTACAACTAACATTTGCTAAAAAATTATTCAATCTGAAGATTTGCTATAATGTGATACACTGTTGGAAAGTGCTCAGGACTCTTCAAATGTGAGGTTGTTTTTTATCTTCAAACACAGTTTACTTTTCAAAGAGAGTGGATAATTACTGCATAATGAACTTCTCACATATGTTGTGATGGATTGTCTTTATAACCTGCTAACGAATCAGCAAACAAATTCACAGAAATCAGCATTCCAATTTTCTTATTTTGAAAACAAAATTTTTGCTTCCAAAACATAGCTAAATTACAAAAATAAAAATCTCTGTTCAGGTGGGAGTATGCCTGAAAATAAGCCGACTGTCATCTTCAGAATGAGGACCCCAGAGGGCAAATTTGGTGATGCTACCCTGCACAGGAGGGTAGCATCACTAAATTTACCCTCTATGAACCTCAGTCAGACAGAATCAAGGTCTCAAGCCTAAACAGGAAGAGGTACCCAGAGGATAAATTGGCTCACTGAATGGGATAACATCAGCAAATTCACTCTCTGGGGACCTCATTCTGCAAATGACAGATTGCTTATTTTCAGGCTTGGGTGGGAGGGAAGTAAAAACTTGTAACCCTTTTTAACTTGTGAAAGATAAAAAGTTAGTTTTTTATCTTCAAACACAATTACTTTTAAAAGAGAGTGGATAGAAAATTTGGTGGCTCAGAAGTTACGGCATTGGACTTCAAACAGAAAGGTCCACAAGTCGATCCCCACCAGGGGTGGCTGCATTTTTTCCTTGGGCAAGGCACTTAATCCTAATTACTGACATGAGGGCACAGTGGTGCCTTGTACTTAAGGCATACTGCACATCGATGGTGCACCTGTCTTCAACCAATGCTAACCCTGCTTGTGCAGAGTATGTTGGGGAGTCTGACAATTGCTCCCTGTTGCTCAGAGGTTCTCTCTGGGTAATCCAGCTTCCTCAATCTAAAAAACTGTACGACACGAGGTGAGCCGGGCTGGAAAAAGTGTCATTAAATTTAAATAAATTGACAGAGATCAATGAGATCTGTCAAACAAGATATATTGTTGGTTAAATTTGCCGCTGTATCACAGGACATTTTTGCTGTGTGACAGATGAGATCAAAACAAGGTGAATAAATCAATGACAGTCAAGACATTCCATTATCTAACAAGCCCTTTACCTAGCACGAAAGGCAGATGACATTATTTGTAAACAAAATTCTTGAATAAATAAATTTATTTTTTTTATTTTTTGCATCAAAAACATAGCTTATGGTACCTCATTGGAATGAGCTCAACAGTCATAAGCTATGTTTTTGTGACATTAAATTAAAAAATAATTCAATTCAATTTCAATTCAGTTTATTGTACTTTTACACTTTTACGGTCAAGTGTACAGTATAACAAATAACATAGTAATAGTTGACAATAATATAATAATGCATCAGAAGTACAAGTTATGTCGTTTTGTCTATTGATTGGGTGTTAGAAGCCCATATTTGAGCCTCGCTGTGAACAGCACTGGCCGGTTTTGGCCGTTATGTTGGTAAAGGACCAGAGTGGACATTGATATTATTCATAAGCTTAACATATTATGACTTCAAAGAGTTTTCAAAACACTGCACACTTCCAGACAGCTGAACTTGTAATTGAATAACAGTTTTAATATGTGTTAACATGTGTTTATACTTTTAATAAACAAAACTGGTGGGATGCTCCTGAAATTCAAGAAGTTTTCATAATCAAATGGAGTTGAAGGAGAAAGTTTATCAGCAAATAAAAATGTCAGTATCAAAAACTCTTCTAATGGCATGAGATATTTTTTCATAGAATTCTGTATCTGTATTATTATATCAACATCAGGATTAGTTAACACTCTGGACACCAATGTCAATATATTTATTTAAACTTTTGTCAATCATTTATTCATAAGAGGACTTCCACCCCAGACATCGATTAACCCTTTGAACCCTAGTGATATCTTCCATATCAGTTCAAAGGTAGCAATGGGAAGAGTCCATATTCTTTATTTGTGGGTAGACCAATTAATATTTTCAACGTGCAGCCGTTGAAAAAATTGATTGGTCCACACCACACCTTCACTCATAAGTCAACCTACTTAATGAAATTATGAAGTATCATGTTACTGGGCCGGAAATGTGGCCTCTGGGGTTCAAAGGGTTGAGAAGTCCTACTTTACCAATAAATCATAACTTGTCTCGCTTGTTTATTTATTGGGGTATAATACTGGTAATGACATGTTCATTAGCCAGGGTCACATTGTGTCTGACTATTGTATGGGTGGAGGAAGCTGGAGTACTTGGAAGAGAACCACTGAGCAGCGGCGACAAACTGTGTCAGACTCTCTAACTTACTAACTCAGCACAATTGTTGCGAGTTGGCAGCAGATGAAGGCAAGTGCACCATCAATGTGCAGTAGGCCTTAGTACACAGCACCACCATGTCCCAACATGGCCAATCGGTATTGGTAACCAGGTCCTGTAAAACCTGTGCAGTATAACTTGTTTACAAATGTAATCAAGCAATTGAATATTTCTCAGGGCTCCCATTGGGAGGACAACTGTCCGCTAGATCTTTCATAGGTGAGTGACCAGGAAAGTTTTTATCACAACAAATATTAGAGATTCATTCAGTTGTATGCAGGGTGTCACTAAGGGGAGTTTTTTAGGTGTATGAGCCCCACCCCCCTCCTCCCTCCCCTAATTTTTCTAGTTGGGACATTTTTATCAGGACTGGAGCCTAAAATTCTCTTTTGCTAATACAGTGTAGCACACTTAATTGGATATCTCTTAACTGAATAACCCTGTTAATTGAATATAACTTCCCAACACAAAACCAATTACCATACCTCCAGTAAAGATTTGACCTGTTAATTGAATATAGGTTATAGAGTAAACTCCTGTTAATTGAATAAAAAATCTTGTAACCTGTTGAGAAATTATCCTGACTCTCCCCAGTTTTCCTTTCTTTATAGACCTATTTTGCCTCAGTACATCCAATACAGGCATATAATCTATTATATCTTGTTTGACAGAGCTCATGGAGTTTATCACTAGAATACAGGAAAGTAACACAATTGAATACTCCTGTTAATTGAA
Organism: Pictodentalium vernedei; assembly: GCA_031216915.1. NCBI lineage: Eukaryota > Metazoa > Mollusca > Scaphopoda > Dentaliida > Dentaliidae > Pictodentalium > Pictodentalium vernedei. The sequence continues at coordinate 262,882,561 of CM062291.1, read as the reverse complement.
TAATTTTCATTGGCAAAGTGGCTATTCAATTAACAGGGCTCCACTGTAGTATTCAATGTACTTTCTTATAAGGACCGGATGTGATACTTGCACTTAGGTCACACTCACAGAATCTGTCATAAAATTAGAAGTTTGAGTACCCAGTTTGGGTTGTTAGTGAACCCAGCATGACCAATTTGAAGTATCGGGCCAGTACACATTATTTAAATAAGAAGTTTCACCACAATCACTACAGGAATATTTATCCACACATAAATTTCCAGTGAGTCCTGAGTTTTCTTGATAATCTTGATTGACTACTATTATTCCAACTCTCTCATCAACTACACCCCCACCCCTATCAACCATCTTCACGACACTCCTGATTATTTAATATTTATTTATTTATTGGTGTTTAAGGTCACATACTTATGCACAATGGCTAATTGTGACAGTGACAGTTTTATGAGTGGAGGAAGCCAGAGTACTTGGAGAGAACCACCAAGCATCAGCAAGCAACTGTCAGCTCCTCAACATTCTAACTCTGTTCAAGCTCTGTTCAAGCAGGGTAACAGCGGATGAAGACATGTGCTCCATCGACGTGCAGTACGCCTTAGTATACTGCATCATCGTGCCCCCATGAAGGCATCCGGGATAAAGTGCCTTGCCCAAGGACACAACGCGGGTCGTCCCAGAGGGGGATCAAACTTGGGACCTCTACCATAGAAGTCCAACAATCTACCACTGAGCCACTGTGCTCCCACCCCTGATTGTAAGTACTTTCAAAATTCACCTTGGCAGTGAAAATATACACTATCAAACAAATTAATAACATGGTATAAGAGATTATTTTTCAGATTGTATCCAGTAGCAGTAAAGTATTTGAGGTTGCAATAAAATGTGGGAGCACTAATGGTCTTAATTAATAGGTTATTTGGCTTGTGATATTTACATGTTTTTACTCATGTTTCAATTCTGTAATATGCAGTGTAGCCATCCCAAGGCTAATGGTTGTTGTAATCATTGTTTTATTGTACCCAGATGTTTGTGGTACTCTTTTTAATAGAACTGATAATAAATAATAAGCCTTGTCCTGTTCTCTCAGAATATTGCAGTAAGCCTATCAGAATAACACAGTAGAAATACCATTGGCATCTTCTGTTATTTTTTTTTAACTATCTTGGTGCTGGAACCATAATTAGAGTTCTAATTAACCTCTTCCTACTTGACTCTTTACAAAATTCAAATTCAAATTCAGTTTATTGTACTTCTACACACCATGTCGGTCAAATGTACAGTATATAGAGGATATAGAATGAGTGTTTTTCTCATATAATATTTATGAACGAGACTAAGAATTTTCCGTTTTGGCAAGCCCAAATGAAAAATTCGGACGAGTTTCGTAAATATTATATGAGAAAAGCACTCATTTCATATTCTATTTATCGTATGACACACACAAGCACAAATTAGCCACTTAGTATGAATTTTTAACCCATCACCTAACTTGTGTTGCAGACGGCACTTGGAAAAAAACATCCCCGTATAACTAGAAATTTTCATTTTTTGCTTCCAAAACATAGGTTATGACCCCTCATTGGAACGAGCTCGTTGAGCTCGTTCCAATGAGGGGTCATAACCTATGTTTTGGAAGCAAAAAGTGAAAATATAAAAAAAATGAATTTTTTTTTCTTGTTGGTAAAAGATTACTACAATATAACCCACCCTAAATAGGACAGATAACGTAAATTCTCCCTACCGAAATTATGCAAATGTGACCCAGTTGCATTTTGTTTAGCCAATGAAATTGTCCAGTTTTGAAATTGACCAATGAAAGCTCCCAACTCTAATTTTGCTAATTATGAAAATGTGGCCCAGTTGTATTTTGTTCAGCCAATCAAATTGTCTAGTTTTGAAATTGTCCAATGAAATTGACGGAAGACTTTATTTATCACTGATTAATATGAAAACAAAATATCAAATGTTTTAAAGTGAACAAAATGGACGGGTCATATGATAAAACATTATATTAAAAATATACAAGAATAGAATTATGAAAGAAGCACATGACATAATACTATATAAGAGATAAACTGATTTTATAATCTACCCAACACACATTATCAAAATTAATTAATTTAAATATTTAAAAAAAAAATTTCTAAATATTTCAACAAAACCATATCATGTGGCCCCTTATTGGAATAAGCTTGCCAAGCTCGTTCCAATGAGGTGTCACATGATACAGGTTTGTTAAAATTTTTTGAAAAATTTATTTTTTTAACAGCTTAATTTGTAAATTACGCAGGCAGATGCAGGCAATTTCGTTAGGTAAAGGGTTAACATCACTAGAAAACAACTCTTGTAAAAACATTTCTTGAATATTTACATATTTTTATTTTTGCATCCAATACATAGCTTAACCCTTTACCTAACATAACGGCCAAAACCGGCCAGCGCTATTCTCAAAAATTGCCAATTAATTTTCATTATTTTTTGTCTCAAAAACATAGGTTATGACCCCTCGTTGGAACGAGCTCGATGAGCTCGTTCCAACAAGGGGTCATAACCTATGTTTTTGAGACAAAAAATGAAAAAAATTTAGTTATTCAAGAATTATTTTTGCAAGTGTCGTCTGCTTTTCAGGTTGGGTAAAGGGTTAAGACCCCTCACTGGAATGAGCTCATCGTATTGTATTTGATAATTAGTGTCTTGGTGGAATAATCAATCCACTCTCCAAATTGTTACACTCCACTACTTATTAAACTAATATCTAATATGAGTTTATTGATACCACAACTACTATTTTTTCCATTTTTTGCTTCCAACATTTACTTTTGCCTCCCCATTGGAAGAAAAATTATTATTGAGCACATTCAAGCAAGGCTCATAAGCTGTTTTGGAAGCAAAAAATTTGAAAAAATAAAATTATTTCATGAGCTTTGTGCATATGGTGGTGATCACAAATCAGAATTAGCCCTCCCTCAAAGGGTTAGGTGTCATGGTTAAATTCCCAGAAAATATTTTGTCATATAGTTTTCGAAACAGTTTATTGGGTGGAAACACCACCAAACAGGAGACCCAAATCCATTCTCCATAATCTTTATATTCCATTATATCTTTCTTGGTGTTTACAATCATTTTCAGCATCTATGGCCATATGGTGAATGAAACACAAGTAAAGAGTCATGTTTAGCCATCAGTTTCTGTCATGAATTGATCCTACTTAACTATTTATCTCTCAATTGAATAACTCTGTTAAAACCCTTTACCCAACGAATTTGCCCACATCCACCCGCGTAATATGCAAATACAGCAGCTGAAAAAATTATTTTTAAAAAAATTTCAACAAAACTATATCATGTGACCCCTCTTTGGAACGAGCACATCGAGATCGTTCCAACAATGGGTCACATGATATGATAGGTTTTGCTGAAATATTTCAAAACATGACATTTAAAAAAAAAAAACATTTTGATATCGTCTGCGTTGGGTAAAAGGTTAACTGAATATAATTTCCAAACAACAAACCCTTCTGCACTAATTTGACTTGTTATATGCATACGGGTTAGGTCTACCGGAGTAAACACCTGTTAATTGAATAAAATATCTTTTATTTATTTATTGGTGGTTCAAGTCACATATTTCTCCACAATTGCTAATTGTGACCGAAAAAATCTTTTAAAATGTTGAGAAATTACTCAATCAATAAATTCCCATTGTTTATAGAGACCTATTTGGCCTCAGTATAAACAATTAATGCAGACATTTAATCTATTGTATCTTGTTTGACAGAGCTATGTGAGCTCTGTCAAACATGATATAATAGAATAAAGCTCAGTTTATCACAAGATTACAAGAAAATGGATGGACCAAATTGGCTATTTTTGTAATGGAAACAGGAATGAAGTCAAGTTTTGCCAATTGTTTATACCCTTGCTGCCCACTTTTCGAGGACATCCACCCTCGACATTGGTTCCAGGTCCTAATTTACCAGTAAAGCAACACTTCTTTACTAAAACAAAAAACATGCTCTGCTCCACTTCCCAAGGTTCCTACAGGAATGCCTGTCAACTGAATAATTTTCACTGGTAAAGTGGGTTTTCAATTAACATACCGCACCAACCAATGGTACACACATTTGAGAACTCACAACCTAGATTTTGTTTACCAAATCCCATTATACCAGTAAAACAGAACCTGTTTACCAGAGTAATCAAGCATCACTCCACTTCCTAGGCCCCCAAGGGAGGGGGGGGAAGTATGTTAAATATATTTTACCTGCTAAATGAAATTATTGATTACACAGAAATCCTTGCAGAGTCACTTATCTATCTGCAGGCATTAGAAAACTGTCCAAGTGAAAAAAAATGAACATAATAAAAATTGAACACTTGTGAATTCTCAAAAGCCATGTATATGTGAGGCCTGGCTGGAAATGATTCACTCTATTGTATGTGCTCATAAATGACCTGCCACATTGATCACACAGCAAAGGAAAGGAAGTTGGCTGGTTGTTCTAAAAGCTTTATCTGTAAGATGATTCAAGGTCATTAAGTGACCTGAAACACTCCAGGCTATTATTACAAAACTGTTAAAATGATAATTGGGGGGAGATAAATGACTTGACTATCATATTGTTAGAGGCAATGACATGGAATCTAGTAGTAAGTGGTTTCATATTGACAATTATTTATTTATTAACCCTTCCCCCAATAAACTGGAAGCCTCCACCCACGTAATTTACAAACTGAGCAGTTGAAACCAAAATATTTTTCAAAACATTTTGGCAAAACCATAGCATGTGACCCCTCATTGAAACAAGCTTGTCAAGCTCGTTCCAATAAGGGGGTCACATAATATGGGTTTTTTTGACAAATTTGAAATATTTATTATTTATTTATTGGTGTTTAAGATCGCATATTTCTGCAAAATGGCTAACCATGACCATGACAGTTTTACTGTTGGAGGAAGCCAGAGGACCCAGAGAGAACCAATGGGCAATGGCGAACAACTGTCACTTCGCCAACATACTAACTCCACACAAGCAGGATTACCATTGCTTGAAGACAGGTGCACCATCAACGTGCAGGACGCCTTAGTACACAACGTCACAGTGTCCCCACGTGGGCTATGGGGGTGAAGTGTCTTGCCCAAGGGCACAACGCGGATGCCGCAGGTGGGATTCAAACCAAAGACGTCTCAGCTTGTAGCCTGCACCTCTACCTACTGAGCCTGACCATGCCCCCGACAAATTTGAAAAAAAAAAAAAAAATTAAAACAACTAATTTGTTATCGTGTGCCTTGAGTAAATAATGGTTACTGGTTGGTGGACCTCAGATAGGCCACCTGACATGAGATTCAGGAAGTAAAAGTTTCTGATTTATTTGTTTATTTATTTATTGGGATTTCGACAGCCAGTTTTACAGGTGGAGGAAGCCGGAGTACCTGGAAAGAACCACAAATGCCATTGATATTACAAGTAAGTATGGTTAGATATTTCAAAGGTTAATAACCTAACTGTTCAGGGGCATGGTGGCTCAGTAGGTAGAGGCGCGCAGTCTGCAAGCCGAGAGGTCCTCAGTTCGAATCCCACCTGTGGCAACCGCATTGTGTCCTTGGGCAAGATACGTCACCCCTATTGCCCATGTGGGGCACGGTGTGTACTAAGGTGTACCGGTATGCACGTTGATGGTGTACTTGTCTTCAACCAATGGTAACCCTGCTTGTGTGGAGTTAGTATGTTGGGGAGCTGACAGTTGCTCGCCATTGCTCAGTGGTTCTCTCTGGGTACTCAGGCTTCCTCCACCCATGAAACTGTCGTGGTCATGATTAGCCATTGTGCAGAAATATGTGACCTTAGACACCAATAAATAAATAAATACCTAACTGTTCATTCACCTCATTATACATAAACAAGCTAGTTGGCCGCCTATGAAGAAATTGCACTTGTGAAGAAATTTTTAGTTGAACAAAAAGGTCAATAATTCCTTCAAAAATAATTGTACATTCTTGGCTTATGACCCATTAAACTTGAATATATTGTTTTCAAGTTATGGGTGGAGAATCAAAAGTCACCCAAACTCCCAGATGGTTGCCATGGCGGCCATACTGGACATGCCAGAATGCTGGTTATCGAAAGGAACCATCCTCTAGTCATGACTTATCAACCATAAAAAAACAGTATCTGTTGGATGTATCGTTTTAAAGTTATAGCATGGACAAATAAAAGTTAACGGACGGATGGATGGACAGATGGACATGGATGGACGGACGGACACTGATGCTGGTTATTGAAAGGAACCATCCTCTAGACATGACTAATCAACCATAAAAAACAGTATCCGTTGGATGTATTGTTTTCAAGTTATAGCATGGACAAATAAAAGTTAACGGACAGATGGACAGACAGACAGACAGACAGACAGACGGATGATGGATGGATGGATGGACATTGATGCTGGTTATTGAAAGGAACCATCCTCTAGTCATGACTAATCAACCATAAAAAAACAGTATCTGTTAGATTATCAAATGGACAATCAAAAGTCCCTGAAAATCCAAGATGGCTGCCATGATGGCCATATTGGACATGCCAGAATGCTGGTTATCGAAAGAAACCATCCTCTAGTCATGACTAATCAACCATAAAAAAAACAGTATCTGTTGGATGTACTGTTTTCAAGTTATCACGTGGACAAACAAAGGCTAATGGATGGACGGACGGATGGACAGACAGACAGACGGACATTGCCATACCATAATACGGCCCGCTCATATAAGCGGCCGTATAATAAAAAACATTGACTATCTTAATAGTTGACCATTAGTCAACTAAATGCCAGACTCCCCAACGTACTAACTCCACACAAGCAGGGTGAGTATTGGTTGAAGACAAGTCCCTTAGTACACAGCACCACCTTACCCCTACGTGGGCAATTGGGATTAAATGCCTCGGGCAAGGACACAGCACAGTTACCCCTGGCGGGGATCGAACCATGGACCTTCCGGTTTGAAAAGTTTCTGCTTGGGATCCTAATGTGGCAAGCTGCATTGGATTGGGGAGAGCATGTCTTCCATTTGTCTCTCCCTGGGGAAATTTTGAAGAAATCTGGTATAACTCATGCTATCTGGAGATGTAACATGTCACTGGGTACCAGTATTAGCTGAAAAAAGGTTGTAAAATAACCACAAAAATATTTCTATCACATTTTTCTCTGCTGAAAATTCTCTGAACCTTGACATTATTTCTTGGGAAGCTCAGAGCTCCATCAATGATTGGAATTATTAACAGAGAAAAATGGGATGATTTTCACACACATAGAAATGTGGCAATGACATGCTTACATCAATCAGTGTATCAAAATTTCATTAACTAAAATATTGCAAAATCAAGAATGAATTTAGAAAAACAAATGAAGAGAACATCTGAGATTCAAGGTTCTCACATTTCTATTTCACAAGTGCGATTCTACAGTGTTGTGTGGGGGATTAGGGTTGGCATGACTATCAATTTTTTTGTAGTCAACTTATGACACCATTAATCAACAGTTAGTCGATTAACCCTTTACCTAACATGAAATGCACATAACACTTGCAAACACAATTACTGAATAACTAATTTTTTTCATTTTTTGCATCAAAAACATAGGTTATGGCCCCTCATTGGAACATGCTTGTTTGAGCATGTTCCAATGAGGGTGATAAGTTATGTTTTTTTGGCAAAAAAATGAAAATGTAATGGCAATTTTTGTGAATAGCCCTGGCCGGTTTTGGCTATTACAGTTAGGGTTAATAGATGTTACCCATAAATTCAACAAACAATCTCTGCTATCCTATTTACAAATTTAAAACTGACCATGTATGAATGTGAACACTTTTGTGTTGAGATAAAATGGAAAAACTACATTATCTTAATTGATCTGTTGAATTTAACAGAAGAATGTTTGTGCATATGTTTCATTTCCATAACTGATTTCCAGAAATTTTGAACATAAACCTTCCTCTATTCCTACACAAGTTACAACTTCGTACTACATGTGAACTGAGTCACCAACTGTTGTGAGTCTTGTTACAACTTTCACACTTGTGGGGTTTGGATTGTTCCAATGGGGTTGTTTGAGTGTACAAGGCCGAAGATTCTATTTACTCTGCAGTCTGCAATAAATTCCCAAACCGCAAATTATTCAAATAGTACACAAATGATACACTTTAGTGCTGATTAACCCTTTACCTAACCTGAAAAGCAGATGACACTTGCAAAAATAATTCTTGAATAACTAATTTTTTTAATTTTTTGTCTCAAAAACATAGGTTATGACCCCTCGTTGGAACGAGCTCGACGAGCTCGTTCCAACGAGGGGTCATAACCTATGTTTATGAGACAAAAAATGAAAAAATAATGAAAATGAATTGGCAATTTTTGAGAATAGCGCTGGTCGGTTTTGGCCATTACGTTAGGTAAAGTGTTAAGAGAGTCATTACTGACAACACAGTGAGCTTTCTTGGGCTACAGTACCAGAGTAGAGAGATTGCTCAAATGGCAGGGCAACATAGTGTTTTTAAAATTATGTGTTGCAGAATCAAATGAAAAACAAATGTCATTGGATATTACGGGTAACTATGGGTAGACATTTCAAAGGTTAATAATCTAACTTTTTTTCATTCACCTAATTATACAGTGCAATTTAAACAGAGACTTGTGCTATTTATTTATTTATTGGTGTTTAAGGTCACATACTTATGCACAATGGCTATCGTAACTGTGACAGTTTTACAGGTGGAGGAAGCCCGAGTACCCGGAGAGAACAACCGAGCATCGACGAGCAACTGTCAGCTCCGCAGCATTCTAACTCTGTTCAAGCACTGCTCAAGCAGGGCTACAGCGGTTGATGACATGTGCACCATCAATGAGCAGTACGCCTTAGTACACGGCGTTATCGTGCCCCATGTAGGCAACCGGGATAAAGTGCCTTGCCTAAGGACACAACGCGGGTCGTCCCGGACAGGGATCAAACTCGGGACCTCTAGCATAGAAGTCCAACAGTCTACCATTGAGCCACCGCACTCCCCGAGACTTGTGCTACTTTTAACCCGCTGAGTATTTTCAAAATATTTTTCATCAACTCTTGTCATGGCTGGTTTGAAGCAGCCATGACTAGATTTGAAGAAAAATGTATCCATATTTAACTCAAGAAATCATTGGGCAAAAGTTCATTAAATTTACAGGGGAGAAATATGTTTGTGGTGCCCAAATTATACTTATTTCAGTAGCAAGACAGAAATCCTGCCTGGGCAGGAATATCTGCCAACAGCATGCAAGAAGTTAAGGTTAAAGCACTGTCTGGAAATGTACAGGCAGCTTTTTGTCCTTGATTTGTCAACTAAACACTTTCTCAGCAGAACCCTGTTACAAGGCTAAATTTTTATTAAGAGCCAGCATTAAAGCTTTATAACAGGAATATCTGTCAGTTGAATGTGTAGAATCAAGACATTAATTTGGACATCAACCCTACAATTAAGAAATTTTTTCAAAAGATATGGTAAATAGTTCGGTATTTCACAACTACGTGCCATTAACAGGTATCTTCTACCGATCATGCAATTACGTTAGACTGCTTATAAGAACTAGTCAGCACTGAAAGGATACTGAGTCAGTATTCTCTTTCTCAGGTCATAGGATATAAATTATATTTGTCATACACCTACAATAGATTTTTGTCCTTATTTAGCTTTACAGTGTCTTATTTATGGTGGAGTAGCTTCCTTTACTGGAGTTATAAAAAGATCTTGTTACCATAATTCATAAGTTGAGACTCAAGTAGATACACTAATTGAAAAAGATTATTTCTGTGCCACCACCCTAAATGTTGGTAAAACTTCTTGTCCTTATAAAATTTTTGACCTTAGTGACTTTCTTATTTTAAAAACTGTCAGATATAAAATGTTTAGCTGCATGTAAATATAATAACTGGTATGAAAATAATTCTCAGGTTTTCAATCTTTCAGTAATATCTGGTTCACTTAACTTAACATGTATACTTGTGTTATGAGCACAATATAGCTGTAACTGTATAAAGTGACCTTCAATTTGGGTACTGCAAAATCTTCGATTCGATTTGAAATCTTATGTTGATATTCAATTCAAATTCAGCTGCCCAATTCATTTCCTTTCAAATCTTTACACAGGAATATCTCGTAGCTTGGTATTAGTCAATCTCGTCGTCTTCCAAAAACCTATAGTTCAGATGGAATTTGTTCGTAAATAATGCTTAAAATAAAGACAGAGTGTAATTTTATGTACATTAACATAAATAGCATCTGACCCATGTCTCCATCTTTGCTAATTCCAGACTGATTAGTCTCAACCACTGTTGAAAACAACGTTAAAAGTTTCCAAACAATGTTAACGATGAGCTGCTGCCAGTGGCTAGTCTTGCACAGTGTTTAATGCTGGTTAGTCCAGGTAATATTCCAACTACATCATCAAGGCATGCCTTCCAGGAAGGCATGCCTTGATGATGTAGTTGGAATATTTTATCAGTCGGGACTTGAGCTGTCACAGTCAGAACTGTCAGGTTTTCAGTCCCCCCTCCCCTTTTCGGACATCTATAAGACGCCCAGAATTCCATTCGAGATTCAATTCATTTTTGAGAAATATACCCGATTCCATTTGAGATCTGATTTGAATCAAAATGTGTGATTCTCAGAGCCCTACCTTCAACCTAATTAAATTAATAAATAAATACCAGTCACTGTCACTGATCCTTGGAAAGTTAAATCCAAATCTGATAGGAAGAATGACTTAGTGATTAGACAATTTACAGAGCAGCTGAACTTTACATGCCGTCCCTTGAATTGTACAATTTTTATGTAAAGTACACAAGTTTCCAAAATTATGTTACCCACTGCCCCACCCAAACTTTGACCTCCAAACCATAGCTTATGAGCCTCCACAGAAAAGAGCTCACTGAGCACATTTCAATGAGGGGTCATAAGCAGGCCTGAAAATAAGCAGTCTGACATTTTCAGAGTGAGGTTCCCAGAGGGTGAATTTGATGATGCCATCCCATACAGTGGGCCAATTCATCCTCTGGGTTCCTCTTTCTGTTTAGTTGTGAGACCCTGATTCAGATTGAGGTTCACAGAGGGTAAATTTGGTGATGCTACCCTGCTGTGCAGGGTAGAATCACTAAATTCACCCTCTGGGGACCTCATTTTGCACATGACAGTCTGCTTATTTTCTGACTTGGTCATAAGCTATGTTTTTGGAGCATATACATATACAAGACAACTGAAAGCACCATCTGCTTGTCATAATAGGTGAGGGGTGATACAATGAAGTTTGATATATCCCACGACACAGGCAATTTAATGGGGGAAGGGTTCTGCTGAAAGCATGGACACCACCTGTTATGGTCCTATCCAATAAGCAGTTTATCAGCATACTCTCCACATAAAATTAACCGTCTGCACATAGTCGTCAAAGTATGAAATTTTAAGCTGCAAATATTTTCCCATAATGCAACTAGGTATTTAACCAATATTGTTTGACACGGGTAACTGAGCGCTGTCAAAAAAGACTGCATGGTTGAATTCCTAGTCGTATTGAGGTTAATATATCTGTAATACAGTTGATTCATTGCTGACCATCATGTAACATACATTGATACTTTATCAACCTTATGATATCTCAAGCTTGGAAGAACAGATTATTGCCAAACCAATGTGATATACCAGCTTGTTTCTGGAAAGAAAGATACCTTATGTCAACAACATATAGACAAGAAGCTTTCCATAACAATCTTCAGTAAACACTGCATGGTGAGTCTTTTCCCCTCAATAATTCTTAGTCAACAAACGTAAACACATTTCAGCAGGGGAGGAATTTTTCATATTTTATTTACTAATCTGCTGTCCTCCTAGATCTGGACTCCACAAATAACCATGTGTACTTTAGAACTGGAGTAAAACATGAATAGGTTTAGTTTCAACCTGTAAAAAGAATGAACAGGGTTGCTGAGCTATCCAGTTTTGCTTTTCTCAGAGTGATAACATCTTCGAACCTTCTCTCTAATCTCAGTGAGAATAAATTCACTTAACTGTTAACTCCCGGTGTGATATGGTATCTTCCACCCCGGGTATCTTCCCATGGGCGGACGATGCCCATGGGTATAACCCTCTCTCCTCTCCCCCTCCCAGGGAGAAAGATTTCCCAGGTATCCCCCACCCTGGGTATCTTCTCTCCCTCCATGAAGTTTCATTTAAAATCCATTTTTTGTTTTCATCTGGAGAGTTAAAAAGGAAATTATGTTAAAAAAAATAATTTTTTGTAGAAGGTGAGAGGAGGAGAACATGGCAAGGGTGGTGTGGGGGGATACCCTGTTACATCAGTATCCAAGTATAATATGGAAATTTTCTTCGATTTATTTTTGAAAAGGTAAGAAAGAATAGGTTATCAATTAACTATACCTTCTTTGACAGAGCTCAAAGAGCTCTGTCAAAGAAGATACAGTTAGTTGAATTCCCAGATGAACTGCGATGGAAAGTGTACCGCTTAAAATTTTAGAATTTTAACCGCAGAGTGAAATGTGTTGCATGTGTAAGCATTTGACACAATATCTAACTGTTTATTTTACAGATCATCCCATTGCAGAAAAGATTCAACCAGGAAAAAAGATCTAACAAAACCAAAGTACACATGGCCTGTGCCAAAATTTATTTATCAATTGATGCATCAGGTCACATATTTCTGCACGATGGCTAAGCATGACCACAACATGGAGGTAAAGTCAAGTTTAGTCCATTGTTTATACCCATAATGCCCCTTTTAGTTAGGGGACTTCCACCCCAAGCACTGGTGACTGGGTCCTATTTTAACAGTGAGACAGAGCTTGATTAGAACAGTAAACAAACAGAGCTTCGCTTCCCAGGGTTCCCACAGGGGTGTGTTGGAATAATTGTTGACACATCTGTGGGACAAAAATGGCCACAGATGGTTGTTATTTTGCCAGAACAACCTACAATCAATACCTAGGGTAAAAATTCTGTAGATTTAATTGCAACCACACATAAATGTCGCTGCTGAGCCTTTTTGCAACATCAGTGCAATAATAACTTTCACCCAGCTACATGGATGCATTTATTCTTCTGCTATTGCTGATAAAAATAATAATGATAGTGGTGGAAGCAGCTTCATCTATCAGCACAAAAACACCCTCATTACTCTGATCTTAATATACCGTTTAGGCACTGAGGGTCCCATTTTGGTTTGTTCACAAATGCCTACTAGTGTGCCTGTTTTGCTTCAACCCTTTTACCTAATACAAGGTAAAAAAAAAATTTCTTGCCACAACAAGAAAAAAATCTGGGGGTGGTTCATACCCCCACATACATTTTTCTTTAACCCTTTACCCAACATAACGGCCAAAAACGGCCAGCGCTTTTCTAAAAAATCGCCAATTAATATTTTCATTATATTTTCATTTTTTGTCTTAAACACATAGGTTATGACCCCTCTTTGGAACAAACTCATCGAGCTCGTTCCAATGAGGGGTCATAACCCATGTTTTTGAGACAAAACATGAAAAAAATCAGTTATTCAAAAATTTTGATTGCAAGTGTCATCTGCTTTTCATGTTAGGTAAAGGGTTAAGGCACATGGTGAAGATATGACATAACAAAATCTATCACAAATTCACAATCCATCTACTGTTGGTTAAGTAATTAGTTTATGTTTTTTTCAGATAAACAGGCAGATACAAGGACAGAGATTTGTAACACAGTATAGAACCCATCCTCCTCGAGAATGGGGTTATGAGAACAGAGCTTACTGGAATAAATCAATTCCAACTGAATGAGGGCTTATAAGCCAAGTTTTTGAAAGAACTGAAAACACAATAAATTTTTGTGATACCAATTATTTTGTGAAAATGAGTGGCCAGATTATGACTGTTATGTTCAGTAAATGATTGACTGGTTCTTCTACCAAACAAACAAATTAATACCAGTTACACTGTAGTATTATTATAAAGTATGAAAGAAAACCAATTATAAAAACAAATACCATTTATATATAATTATGATGTAAAAATTCATTTCATATGCCATTTTTTGTGCTATCTCTTGATTTTGCACTAATTAAAAAAATTACCCCCTTATTTATTCATTTATTTATTGTTGTTTAATGACACTTTTGACTGCTAGGGTCATCTTGTGTCGGACAGTTTTACAGGTGGAGGAAGCCAGAGTACCCAGAGATAACCACCGAGCAACTGTCTGATTCCCCAACATAATAACTCTATACAAGCAGGGTTAGCATTGGTTGAAGACAAGTGCCCCATCGATGTCCAGTACACCTTAGTACACAATGCCACCATGCCCCCACGTGGGCAATGGGGGTGAAGTGTCTTGTCCAAGGACACAATGCGGTTGTAGCAGGCGGGATTCGAACCGAGAACCTCTCAGCTTGCAGCCTGGACCTCTATCTACTGAGCCACCATGTCCCCAAATTAACCCCCTGCAAACTGATGTAAAAATATCAAAATTTCAACCTGCAACCTTCATTTACCCGTAACTCAGAATTTAACCAAATCAGTTTTGTTTGAGAGTTCACTGATTTCTGTCAAACAACAGTGAGTTGGTTGAATTTCTAGTTGCATTATAGAAAAAATTTTGTGCTTGAAATTTCAGAATTCTGACATTAGTGTTTACAGGATTAACTGAATAAATATCTTCTGTAATGCAGATTGATTACAAAAATTTTGGTGTGTTCCCAATGGGAAAAAAATACAATGCCTATGTTTACTTTCATTACCTTAGACCATAACTGTCTGTGAAGCTCTTGAATTACCAGAGTGTGAACACAATGTCAAGGATGCAGAGGTGGACTGGCCTTTTGGTCCACCGGGAAAATTCCCGGTGCGACCCTATTGGGCTGCCCCAGGGCCCCCTAAAATTGATGCGGCTCAACACCTGCTGGTGCTTGACATTTTGTGAAATGGACTCCCAATGGCAGTCCACAGAGAACATTTCGAAACACCACAAGTCTAGTCTGCCACTGATTGCTCAGATGCAAGGAAACAGCATTCTTTAATTTTGAAAAATCAAAATTTTCTCCCACTGGGCCAAACTATGATCAGTCCGATGAGGCTTCACACCCCACCCCCCTGTTGATATCATTCTTTCCGAATGAGTGATGAAGATGATACAAAAATGCCATCGAAATGTGCTATGTGTGAACTGCCACTACCCAGATGGGAGGAAGCAGCATTCATTCAGTTCGAAAAATCAAAATTTTCTCAGGCTACAGGGTCCGTCTTGGTTCATTTCCTGGTAACGTTTCTTGGCCCAGTCCACCCCTGCAAGGAAGTAAAATTTTCTTACATGATAAAATGTTCTTTTGTCTTCAAATGTTGTCCTTTAAGTTATAAAAAGAAACTGCAAATGCATGTACAGGTTTCAAAATTGTATAATACACAGAATACAACATTCCAAATTAATCCATAAGTCTTCATGGGCTAGGAACCAGACAACAGGTGTCTTGAGCACAACACAAACAATAGATTCAGCTAACCACCCAGTTAACAGATGACTCTTGTACAGATCAGAAAAGCTGTACAAACAAATGATTCTGTATCAGACCACATGCATCCTTAGATAAAGATGATAGGCAAACATCATATTATTTGCTGACACCTTCCATTGTAGCCAAGGGTAATAAATGAATGAGGCAATTATGCGCATTATTAATTAACTATTGATTAATAACGGCAATTCTGTGCAGCATTGGGTAACTAACCATTAAATTAACACATAATAGAACACAAACATTTTGGCATATGTCATAATAACAATCATTCACATTTCCAGAGAGTGTTCAGTACAGCTGAATTCAAAATGGCCAATCAAGTATCCTTGGGTCACCAGTTTCTTGTTTATTGGGAGTTTAGCCTTTAGGGCCTCATTCGGACATTGGCTAATTTTTCTACTTCAGAACAGGTACCCTCACCTACAACCTACCTCTGTCTTACCCTGCTGGTTAATTCAAAGTACCCTTGCTGTGCTTTCTTGTCAAGTCATGGCTGCCTATTGGCAGCCAAGACTTGACCTAAATCAACAGCAAAGCGGCAGGCTATACAGCTCATGTATCAAAAAATTTGAAAAAATTGTCTGGACCTTTAAAGGGTAATGAGTCACCGCATCTTTGGCTATTAATCATGACTCCAACAATAGTGTGATAATAGTCATATTTGGCAAATCTTATTTATATATATATATACTGTCCCAAAAATGTTAAGCCCCCCCCCCCCAATAATACCAGTGGATATAGAGTAAATGGGTAAATTCTCATGAGAGAAAACCTGCTATTTGTAGTAGGGGGAATATGCCTTATTAGTGAAACAAGTTTTTCTAGAGCATTTCTTTTATTGAATGAACATTAGGTACCGCAGATGTCATCACAACGTCAACAAACGTCACGTTGTTCAGTATCTGGTGGGATCGCCTCGAGCATTTCTAACACAACTTAAAATCAATGTGGCATGCTGTCGATGACCTTCCAAATTTTTCTCAATGGGATGTTGTCCCATTCCTCTGTAAGCTCACAACGCAAACTATCGATGTCATGGGGTGGTGGCTGTCTATTAACCACTCTCCTACCTAGCATGTCCCACACAGGTTCTATCGGGTTGCAGTCCCAGATCTTGGCAGGAAAATCCATCCAGTTCACATCCTGTTGCATATCTTTGAATTCTCACACTATTCTTGAAGCCTGGCATTATCGTCCAAATAATGAAATCAGTTTCTAAGGAAATGGCGATCGTAGGGGTGGCAATTGGCTCCAAAATGTGGTCTTTGTACATTTGTGTGTTCTTGTTTCTGTTGACGATGTGAAGTGATGGTTTGCCTCAAGTGCCCCGGCCCAAACCATGATGTTTCCACCACCAAAATGGTCAACAGGCTGAACATTCCTCTCAATTCCTGAGAAGCGCAGCAGAGAGTGACCTAAACAGTCTCATCAAAATTGGACTCCACTCAGTACATGTCAGATATGTACAGCAGTGAAGTGGTCAATAGCCAGCAAATGTAACCAGTTTTGAGGATCTCTGCCCACTCTGATAGAGGAATGAGGGCTGTCACATTATGAGATATTTGTATACTCACATGTATTATGGGGGGGGGGGGAGGCTTAACATTTTTTGGACAGTATATATATATATATATATATATGCGATTGTGCCCTTCTCTCTGTGTCTTATGCATTCCTACAATTTTCAAGGTATGGAACCCCAATTTGGTACTCAGGGGTAATTTTGTTCAAGCATTAGTAAAATGGGATGGGTATATTAGACCCCTCTGATCATACCTTCATGTTCATGGGGTGTTTTAGAACAACTGTGTTTTTTTTAATTTCGTCTGGCTTTCCATTTATATGGAAATTAACGATGTCTGCTAATTTAAATACCATTCTGTTTACTCTTCTCCGCAATAAGAAAAATCTTTTAAAACGATGAAAAGTTTGTTGCCACAGAAACATAGAAAAATGAGAGTCACAATTTTTCACATTTTCAGTACTGTGATCACAAAAGTAGCCATTGAATTTTGATTAGGTCACAAGAAAATTGTGATCTGATTGAAACGTAGGAAAACTACTTAGGACTAATTAAGCATGTGAATATCGATACAAAAGCATGATTTCCGCAATGAGTTGAATTTCAATGTTTGACTTTACATTTCTATTCTAAGAAGTATATGTATATATTTTTCAATTTTTTTCTTTCACCTTTTATCTCAGTCATCACAAAAATTATCCTTATCTTCATTTAACTTTGATTATTTCTGAAGTTATGAATAAATGATTAATAAATGAATAAATGATTCATTGGTTGTTTGATATGACTCATTATTTATTTATTTATTGGTGTTTAAGGTCACATACCTATACAATTTACTTTGTCAAGATGAGCTAAAAAGAAAACTTGGGAGAGTCAGGGTAGATTTTTTATTCAATTAACAGGACTTTACGTTATAACCTATATTCAATTAGCAGGTCAAATTTGTACAGGAGGTATGGTAAACGGTTTTGTGTCAGGAAATTATATTCAATTAACAGGGTTATTCAGTTAAGAAATATCCAATTAAGTGGGCTCCACTCTTACATACAATAGTTAAAATAGTAAGTCTACTTTTTGGTAGGAACTGTTTTAGGTCAAAAATATCAACATCACATATTGATTACCTTAAATACAATGAGTTAAAAAATGTGCATGTGATAAACCCGTAACAACAGCTGCTCTCTAGCCAATATATTGATTTTAATCTTACCATATTATTATTATGGAATAATATTCAGTAATATTATTGTAAAAACAATAAAATGGATGTATTTTGAAGGAAACTTGTGACAGGTTTAAATGGATCAATATTGCTTATAATTTTGATCAGGGTGGAATACAAGAAAATGACAAAATTGATAATTCTTGTCAGTATGAATACAGTGGAGCCCGCTTAATTGATATCTCTTAATTGAATAACTTTGTTCACTGAATATAATTTCCAAACACAAAACCATTTATCATACCTTCAGTAATTTGATCTGTTGATTACATAAATGTTATAGAGTAAGCTTCTGTTAACTGAACAAAAATTCCAGTAATTATGTCGAGAAATTGCCCAGACAGACACAGAATTCTGCACATTTATTGACCAATTTGGCCTCATAACATCCAATACATGTATTTAATCTATTATATCTTGTTTTTCATAAATATAACCTGTAGACTGTTCTAAAGGTTTTGGGCTTTGGGCCCAGGTAGCCATCACAGTTGACCGATCACGACCAAAAGGGAACTTTCTCATCTAGACATACAGTCATCCTACCAAGTTACAATGAAATCCCTTCATAAATACAGCCTGTGGACTGTGCTAAAGGTTTTTGGGTTCTCGCAGCCATCACGGTTGACTGATTGCGACCAAAAGGGGACGTTCTCATCTACACATTATTATGAAGTCATCCTACCAAGTTACAATGAAATCCCTTCATAAATACAGCCTGTAGACTGTGCTAAACGTTTTTGGGTTTCGGGCTCTTGCAGCCATCATGGTTGCCTGATCACGACCAAAAGGGGACGTTCTCATCTAGATATTACACAGAGTCATCCTACCAAGCTACAATGACACCCCTGCATAAATACGACCTGTAGACTGTGCTAAAGGTTTTGGGGTTTCAGGTTCTCGCAACCATCATGGTTGACTGATCGAGACCAAAAGGGAAAGTTCTCATCTAGAAATGACCTTGAACCTGCATATGAAATTTTGTGATGATCGGACAAGAAATATGGGGTGTAGCATGTGCCAAAGAAAATGTGAACAGACTCACAGACTTCTGCATGCGTGATCGCAATAGCTTATCCTGACTTTGTCAAGTTAGTTAACCCTTTACCTAACATGAAAAGAAGACGACACTTGCAATAAAAATTCTTGAATAACTAGTTTTTTTCAATTTTTGTCTCAAAAACATAGGTTATGACCCCTCGTTGGAACGAGCTCAACGAGCTCGTTCCAACGAAGGGTCATAACCTATGTTTTTGAGACAAAAAATAATGAAAATTAATTGGTGAATTTTGAGAAAAGCGCTGACCGGTTTTGGCCATTACGTTGGGTAAAGGGTTAAGCTAAAAATCAAATCTTAAGACTGATTTGGGATCGATCTTGAAGCAGACATATGGTATTGACATCGATTCGAATCTTGAATATTCGCGGGACCCTAGTTGAACGTAACTAAAGAGAGAACTAGTCCACTACTGTTGGTTTATTTCTTGGTAGGGAGTGCGGTGGTTCAGTAGGTAGTGATGCAGGCTGCCAGCTGAGAGGTCCTCCGTTCAAACCCCACCTGCCGCAACCATGTTGTGTCTATGGGCAAGACACTTAATCCTGATTGCCCACATGGGGGCACAGTGACGTTGTGTACTAAGGCATACCATACGTCGATGGTGCACTTGTCTTCAACCAATGCTAACCCTTCTTCTGTGGAGTTAGTATGTTGGGAGTCTGACAGTTGCTCGCAGTTGCTTGATGGTTCTCTCTGGATACCCCGGCTTTCTCCACCCGTAAAAATGTCTGACACAAGGTGACCCAGGCGATGTCGTTAACCTCCAATAAAAAAATAATAAATATTTCTTGGTGTTTTATTAATTTTCAGAAACAATGGCTATATATAATGACTACAAAAAATGTTTGAAGTCAAGTTTGGGAGACGGTTCACATGAGCTTTCAGCTTTCTTCCGAATCTCCTACTACCAATTTAGATTGTTACAACATTACATGTTAATTGTATTCACTGAAAGTTATGAACAAAACATTCAATCTGTTTACACTTGTTTGCATGTATACAGTTAACCCTTTACCCAACGAATCGCCCGCATCCGCCCGCGTAATATGCAAATTCAGCAGTTGAAAAAATATTATTTTTCAAAATATTTCAACAAAACCATATCATGTGACCTCTTGTTGGAACGAGCTCGTCGAGCTCGTTCCAACGAGGAGTCACATGATATGGTTTTGTTGAAATTTTTAAAAAAATTTGAAAAAAATATATTTAAAATAATAAATTTTGATATCGTCTGCGTTGGGTAAAGGGTTAACCTGTTTTTTTGTTTTTTTTTTCAATAAATATTGTTTAGACTAAGTTTCGTCTATACCAACACAACTCACTTTGTGAACTCAAATATCTGACAGGTTTACATAAGATATATTCAGAAAACTGAAGACAAAAAACACAGACTTAGAATGCAGATGGATTTAAGAAACAAGGAAGTATCAAAATTAGACTGCTATCTCCTTATTTTCTTAACATCAAGAAACAAGATGTTGGTGTGTGAAGTGTCAACTGCATTTCAAGCAGTTTGTCATCATGACAGTCAGTAATCTCAAAACACTTTCATATAATTTTAAAACTCATTTGTTTCATCTGTGCTATATATAAATTTTTTTATTTATGATGTACCTTTTTTATATTTAACACTTTATTTACCCGACGAATAGCTTGCATCTGCCCACGTAATTTACAAATTAAGCACTTGAAAAAATAAAAAAAATTTCAGCAAAACCATATCATGTGATCCCCCCTCATTGGAACAAGCTCCTCCAGCCCATTCCAATTAGAGAGGCACATAATATGGTTTTATTGAAATTTTTTGAAAAATTTGAAAAAAACCCAATAATTAAAGTAATAAATTTTGATATCCTTACAGTACAGCTGCCGTGGACTGGTGGTCATGTTCCAAGGGTGGGCAATTTTTCCAAAGATGCAACAATATTAGATTACAAACACTAATTATAGGAATATGAAGCATCGGGTACAACCAGGTCCTTCATCACTTAAAATTTTGCTGCTGCTGATATTTATTACCTGGTAAATGCACGCATGGACATGACTTATTCATGCAGCCCACGTGTGGAGTACGACCAGGAGTTAACAATATAAAACCATTACAACTGTATTTTCTAGAATTGTATTTTCTACTTATCAGTATAACTGACTAAAACAAATGAAAGTGTCAATGACACTGTAGCTCAACTTGACAAACTTGAACTTGGTAAGTTATAAATGAAACGGCAAAATTGAAGATCTTTGGTACCAGTGTCATTTTTTTTTGCCAGTGGCAACATTTTTTGACAGAAACTGAAGAAAATCGATAGCTCCCATCTAGAGGCCTTCCCAAACAAGCATGCCAGGTTTCAAAGCAATCCGATCATAAATGTGCCCTGTAGGGTGTGCCAATGGGAAATATTGAGTCTTCTGACTAAACTAAGTTCTAAGAATGTTGGCCGCGGCAACATTTTTTGACAGAAATTGAAGAAAATCGATAGCTCCCATCTAGAGGTATCCCCAAACAAGCATACCAAGTTTCAAAGCAATCTGATCATAAATGGGCCCTGTAGGGTGTGCCAAAGGGAAATATTGAGGTCTGACTAAACTAAGTTCTACGAACGTTGGCCGTGGCAACATTTATTGCCGGAAATTGAAGGAAATCGATAGCTCCCATCTAGAGGTCACCCTAAATAAGCATACCACATTTCAAAGCAATCAAATCATAAATGTGCCCTGTAGGGTGTGCCAAAGGGAAATATTGTGGTTTGACTAAACTAAGTTCTAAGAACGTTGGCCGTGGCAACATTTTTTGACGGAAATTGAAGAAAATCGATAGCTCCCATCTAGAGGTCACCCCAAACAAGCATGCCAGGTTTCAAAGCAATCCGATCATAAATGTACCCTGTAGGGTGTGCCAAAGGGAAATATTGAATCTTCTGACTAAACTAAGTTCTAAGAACGTTGGCCGCGGCAACATTTTTTGACAAAAATTGAAGAAAATCGATAGCTCCCATCTAGAGGTCCACCCAAACAAGCATACAAGGTTTCAAAGCAATCTGATCATAAATGTGCCGTGTAGGGTGTGCCAAAGGGAAATATTGAGGTCTGACTAAACTAAGTTCTACGAACGTTGGCAGTGGCAACATTTTTTGCCGGAAATTGAAGAAAATCGATAGCTCCCATCTAGAGGTCACCCTAAATAAGCATACCAGGTTTCAAAGCAATCAAATCATAAATGTGCCCTGTAGGGTGTGCCAAAGGGAAATATTGTGGTTTGACTAAACTAAGTTCTAAGAACGTTGGCCGCGGCAACATTTTTTGACGGAAATTGAAGAAAATCCATAGCTCCCATCTAGAGGTCACCCCAAACAAGCATACCAAGTTTCAAAGTAATCTGAAATGCGACCTGTGAGGTATGCCAAAGGAAATTGTGGACGTACGCCGACGGACGAGAAGTGATGGCAATAGCTCAGCTTGACTTTGTCAAGTTGAGCTAAAAATCATGAGTATTTTAAAAGATCTGGCAATTGCCAACTGGCAAATTGCCAGATCTTTGAAAATGCTAATAGTTCATTTTGATCTTTGAAAATGATAATGGTTCATTTTAGCCCATTTTGAGTCATAACTAGAAAGTACAATTCTAGAAAATGCAATTGTAAAAGCAGTGTTGGCTCCAGTTCACAGCGACTGTACTGTACACTGGACAAAGGGTCAAATGTAGTGTATTTCACTAGTGGTTATTTTGTTCATGGACATTAGGTCTCTTGACCTTGAAAATCTCAAATCTCATGTAGATATTAACTGAATCTAGAATCAAAATGGGCAAAGAGCTTTGAATCAAATCACAAATCTCATCATTTTTCATGTTGTTGAACATGTGGATAGTTAACCTTCTTCACCATTCTTTACAGTGGAATCATGTTAATTGAATAGCCACTTTGCCAATGAAAATTATTCAATTAACAGTATTCAATTAAAATGGATTGTGTCACCTTCCTATGTTCTACAGATAAAGTTAGTATTTATTCTATCTTGTTTGACATAGCTCCATGAACTGTCAAACAAGATATAATAGATTAAATGCCTGCATTTGGTGTACTGATGCCAAAAACGTCTATAAACAAAGGAAAACTGAGGAGAGTCATGGTAATTTCTCAACAGGTTACAATATTTTTTATTCAATTAACAGGAGTTTACTCTATAACCTTTTTTTCAATCAACAGGTCAAATTTGTACTGGAGGTGTGGAAACTGGTTTTGTGTTGGGAAATTATATTCAATAAACAGGGTTATTCAGTTAGGAGATATCCAATTAAGTGGGCTCCACTAAATTATGTTTTCAGTCACTGGACTCAAAACCCACTGGGTGCAGACTTCAGTGGAGACTTGGTCATTTTCTATTCAGTTTAAACAATATTTATTGAAAGAGTATGCTAACTGTTACAAAACTGGACAACAACAACAACAAAAAAGTAACAGCACAAGGCAGCGTAGCTCACAATATAGCATATATTTGACACGAAACAAATTGCTAATTAAAGGAGGGATTTGACAGGAAGCTTAGAGCTTTTATATTTTCTATTTGAATGAGTCAATCAGAAATTTGGAATATCCCAGAAACAGGATCAATATCATTTTGCTGCTGGTAACTTCTAGCATTCTTCTTCTATTACCAAGTCTCTTCACAGGAGACCTAATGATAGAAGCATACATGAGAGTGAGTGAAGGTGAAAAAAAGTGGAAAATTAAACTTTTCTCAGAATATCACTGTATGAAAGGAGGGGAGTCTCTCCCACAAAACTGTTAGCTTTTGTGCGTAAATGGTTACATTCTAGAAGGTTTTCCAGGATTCCTTCCACTTTCTGACAAGCCAGAAAATAAGCAGACTGTCATCTGCAAAATGAATCCACAGAGGGTCAATTTAATGATGCTACCCTGCACAGCAGAGTAGCATCATTAAATTTACCCTCTGTGAGCCTCAATCTGTATCAAGGTCTCAAACCTAAACAGAAAGAGGTACCCAGAGGATAAACTGGCCCACTGTATGGGGTAGCATCAGCAAATTCCCCCTCTGAGGACCTCATTTTGCAAATGACAGATTGCTTATTTTCAGGCTTGCTTTCTGATGGCACACTCCTCCCTTACTCTTCTCAATTTTAATGCTAAAAGTGGTCTTCTCCACTGATAATTAAAATTAAGCAGTGGACATATATAAGGAAAGATTCAAAAACACTAGTTCTTTGGAGTTTTTAACCCCAAGGACCCTATTTCAGTGTACTGTTGCTAAACTGACACTAGGCTTTTTTCCTCGCACATTCAATTTGTTAATGCTGTTTACAATGTAATCACAACTCTCTTCAAGTCACACCCACTTTTGCTGATTTTTTATGTCGGGATCATAAAGCAAATTTTCAAAACAACATTCCACTTTTTCTGACCTCATCTTTTCTTGCAATCAATTGAACATTACTTTCAAGCACAAAATGCAAAATGGGCATTTTGTCTTGTATTCACTATTGATGTTTGAAAAAGAGGGGAAAACAAAATTATGTTTCTGTTATCATAAAACCTGGGTAACTGAAGTAGTACTGAACTGTGCATGTATGAGAGATCTAGATGGTTGCCCCTGAAACTTAATATCAAGATTTGTAAATTAAATGAATGGTATTTTCAGAGTGCCTCATTACAAACCACTTAAGATTCACCTACAAACTAAGGAGGTATGGCTAAGTACCTACATATCACAAACGAACATATCTGGACTGATCCTCCTCTGTAATCCACTAAAAACATGAGGACAGCTGTGTAAATCATTGGAATCTATGATTCATATGTCAACAGCTTAACAGTGAAATGTAATCAATACATCCCTGTACACAGCCAGGTAAATTATGCCAGGGTGAAATATGCTTTCAGTCTGTATGTGAAATCAATAGCATTCTTCTATCTAAATAGCAAATATCTATATATTCTCAAAACAACAACCAACCACAAACTGTGGTACAGGATTTATCCCGTGGCATTGCTAAGGAGGGTAGAGTTAGGGGAGGGGTATGTGCCCCCCCCCCCAATAAGTTTTTGGTGTCATTCCTGATAGAAACTATTCAAATGAATGATTCCTGGATAGACGATTCCAGATAGATGTTTCCCAGACGGCCAATTCCCAGAAGGACATGTCCAGTCAGACATGTCCCAAATGAACAGGTCTCAGATAGAACAGTTCCAAATGGATGCTTCTCAGATAGACGCCAAGTTTCTCTGAATGGGAAGCGATTCAAATAGACATTAGGTACACACAAGCTACCAATGAAAAATTAAGAAAAAACTATGATTACTTCGATTATAAAAATAAAATAGATTAGTTAACAAAACTCCAAATATCATTTTTTTTATTTAATTTCCATCACTTTTTTCTTTTTCTTATCATTACAAAATCATGTCATGACAACACTATCTAGCTCTTCTTATTGTGAGTTCTGTCTCTGATTGTTCATTTTCAAAAGATGCACAACATCTTGTTCAGCTTTGATTGCCAACCTACGACATGATTGTTTGTGGGTACTTTTTAATCTTGAAAACTTCTCCAAGAGATCTTTTCAAGGATCAATGTTAGAAACTTTTTTTTTTTAATTAGTGAAGAGAAAATCGGTAACAGGGGATAATTTTCTAATCTCCCTTACTGTGACGGACACAAAATGCATCTTACCTTCAGTATCCAAGATTTGTTGTGTCAACATGTGCAGTTTACAGAAAGCTGATTACATATATCACAGGTGTCAACTCAGTGGTCATCTTCCACAAATATTAGGTTACCAAGTCCTATTCTGTTACCTTAAGCAGAATAGCACGTAATTGATGACAAATACTGAATGTTCACTTCACAGGATTTCTTCATGGTCTGTGAGACTACCACTTACAGATTTACAACCAGCATACAAGAATATGGCTTTGTCAATTCAATAAGATGAGGGAAGAGACTAATCAATTGATAAGATTTTATTACTGTCTCCATGCCAAAGAACATTCAAGCACTGACCCAAATTTACATAAAACAGATCTATTATACTAATCCTTTGCACACTGATGTCAAAATACCAAAATATCAAACAACCACCTTTAATTCAATTTTGCTTGACAGAACTCAAAGACCTCTGTCAAACAAGACTGATTTGGTTAAAGTCCTAGTTGCTTTTCGGGTAAAATATTTAAAAATTGCAGGCTTAAATTTCAATAAGCTCGTTCCAAAGGGGGTCACATGATATGGTTTTGTTGACATTTTGTGAAAAATAATATTTTTTCAGCTGCTAAATTTGCATATTATGTGGGCGGATGTGACTGATTCATTGGGTAAAGGGCTAAAGTTAGAGGTCATTTTATCTGAAACTTTTTTTTTCTCATTCTTCTTCACAGAATTGAAGAGATTTTTGTAGGAGTTGAATGTCCTCTCCATGAGTGTTTTCATATATTTATTTATTTATTATGGTTTAATGACACTTTAACAGCCAAGGTCATAACATGTCGGTGACAGTTTTACGGGTGGAGGAAGCCAGAATACTCAGAGAGAACCTCCAAACAATGACGAGCTGCTGCCAGCTCCCCAACATTGTAATTCCGCAAAAAATTAAACAAAACCATAACATGTGACCCCCACAAACGCACTAGAAAATGCCCATGAAACACTCTTATTTTGTGCATATATCATCATATACCTCTTCGTATTAGAACATAAACAAAAAAACACTGTGAACAAACTTGAATCTCTATCACTAAAAGAATATGAATACCACATCTCAGATCACTATGACTGGAGGTACACAAGAAATTATTTTAAAATAAGGCCTAAAAAAATTTAAAATCTGTTTCTCAGGCCCTCCCACATGGTCCTTTTGGCTGCCGCATGCTCTCTTTTTATAACCTATCCAAAACTTAAAAAAATCAAAATCAAATGGATTATGTCTGATATTTTTCCCAAGTTATTGTCCCTTGAGTACAAGAAGGCTTTGCAATGCTTTAGCATTGCAAAGCCTTCTTGCACTCAAGGGATGTAATACACCACCCATGCTATTCTGTAGATTATGGGGCCTGAAGCATAAAACATGAACTTTTTAATGGCAAAGATATAATTACAAAAATAAAAAATAAAATAAAAAACTGCTCGCACGCATGCAATTTTACAAAAAATGGCCTGAGAAACAGAGGATCTACTTTGTGAGGCCTAAACCATCTATGGTGTTTAATATCTTCATTCAAAATACCCTAAAGGGCACCTCTCCCCTCTTAACACCCCCCCCCCCCCCCCCCCCCCCAACTACTTGGATTAATTGTCTTTGTTTGAAACTTGAATTGGCACAAAACACCAAGGCAAGGTGGTTTTGAGAAGTTAGTAATAACCTCTAAGTAAAAAGACAATATTCAGCCTCAACGGTTCTCTTCAGGCATCTTATATAAACTAAATGTTAAAACAAATGATGGAAGAAAATATCTCCGACAAAATCAAATGTAACCAATTTACTACTCTACCAATTGTCTGAATAAAAAGGAAAAAAAAACATCAGACAGAAATCTACCACTTTCCCCCAGAATAACGGAAATGAATTTAGCACTGTCTAGAAAACAGTAACTCAGACAAAAATCCGGAAGAACTGCAGGAAGTAAATCTAATTTATAAGGAAGATGAATAGCATTCTGTGCTATCAAGATCCTTTGGGAAATGTTTTTAGCTCTGCTATTGTACAAAATCGCAGTAAATAATGCCTTGCACATGCCATATTATCTCAGAAGCAATGAATAAATAACAAGGTTGTTACATAACCTTCATGACACTGATTGGAATTTATTTCCAACATGAGAAACTATAAGGCTGTCTACCAATGTAAAACAACAAATACTTCAGAATGCAACTTTTCACCAAAAATCTCCAAAACTCTTTGCCCTCCATATGAGTCAATTTAATAAGATCAAATCAACAATAATCAATTTATCTGAGCAATCAGAAATTCAAAGCTTTGTGCTTGCATTGGCTATTACCCCCAAAAATCAGTAATCTTTGAAGCTGGGATACCTCCATAGGAGCAGTGATAAAGGTTGGGAATACATAGAAGCCCACTTAATTGGATATCTCTTCAATGAATAATCCTGTTAATTGAATTTAACTTCCAAATACAAAACCATTTACCATACTATAACAAGTCAAAAAAATATATTTATATATATATTTTTTTTGACTTGTTATAATACCTTAGTGAAAATATGACCTGTTAAAATTGTACATAGGTTACAGAGTAAGATGTTCTGGTAATTGAATAAACATCATGTAACTATTGAAGATATTCTCCAAGGGTGTCGGAAG
The DNA here is from genome assembly GCA_031216915.1 of Pictodentalium vernedei. Taxonomy (NCBI): domain Eukaryota; kingdom Metazoa; phylum Mollusca; class Scaphopoda; order Dentaliida; family Dentaliidae; genus Pictodentalium; species Pictodentalium vernedei. Next base: position 262,853,862 of record CM062291.1, on the reverse strand, counting down.
CACCGGTGAGCAGCGTATTTATTTATTTATTACAGTTTAACGACACATTAACAGCCAGGGTCACATCATGTCGGTGACAGTTTTATGGGTGGAGGAAGCTGGAGTACCCAGAGAGAACCACCGAGCAATGACGAGCAGCTGTCAGCTCTCCAACATCGTAACTTTGAACCTTGCACCGTGGCACAGGCAGGGTTAGATTGGTTGAAGACATGGACACCATCGACGTGCAGTATGCCTTAGTACACAGCGTCATCGTGCCCCCATGTAGGCAATCGGGGTTAAGTGCCTTGCCCAAGGACACAATGTGGGAGCATGAATCAGTCGCTGAAATGGTCACCCATCCAACTACTAACCGCACTTGACGTTGCTTAACTTCGGTGATTTGATGATTACCGTGATGCCACAGTGCCCCTCAGTGGGGCAGGTGTATCAAAAAGGGCACTTAACTTTGAGTATGAGTTAAGACAGGGAGTTTACAATGTATCATAAATCTCACTCAATAGTACTGACATTATATTATTTATATAAATCTTTAGAACTTAACCCGCTGATTGCATAGCTTCTTTGTTTGATAATTATTAACCGGCTTCCATCATTATACCCACCCCACCCCCACCCCATTGGCAATGGCACATGTAAAATACATTAGAGATGAATACTCAAGAATTTGTCAGTCACAGTTCTCTGAAAGTAAAGTGTTTCCATTTTTGCCCATCTGAAGAAAAAGGTCATGCACTGCCCCTTTTGACCCCCCCCCCCCCCCCCCCCCCCACCAACCCACTCCCCGTACCCTTGAATTACTCCAACAACCACAAAATTCCATATGTTGATAGACCTATCTGGCCTCAATACATTAATATAAATATTTAATGTATTATATCTTATTTGACAGAGCTCCATGAGCTCAGTTAAACAAAAAACAATTGATTGCTTAGTTATCACCAGCATTAAGGAAAAGAACCAAATTTCGGTTAACTGAATACTCCTGTTAATTAAATAATTTTCACTAGCAAAGTGAATATTCAATTAACAGGATTCCAATGTTTTTGTTCCAATAATTTTGCAAACCATTTTTCATATTTTATTTTCACTTTGCCCAGCTGATAACAATTTTTCAAAGATCAAAATCCCCTTGAGCCCTTGCATACTACTGAAAAAGAAGGTTAAAATAAAGCTGTATGCCAAAAGTTATTGAAATCTGATAATTACTTTTCAAGTTATCACATGAACATAAAAAATCATAGAAAAATGGATTACACAAAGGGAAGTAACTCTTGCAATTTTCAAACAATCATCGCTAGTTTCAATTTAAACCAAGACAATGTTACTTTAAAGCAGCATATTAAAATTTATTTAAATCTGAAGTTTTACTTTTCAAGTAATTACATAAACATTGAAAATTCAAGTAACAGAACCAACAGAGGGCAGGCAATAAATACCTCAATTTTCATGAAGTCATACCAATTCCTTAACTTGTACTTACAAGACATTATTAATACAAAGCATGATATCAAAATTTATTGAAATCAGATCTCTTCCTTGTTCAGGTCCTTGCATAAACAATGGCATTTCAAGGACAATTCAACAAACAAAGAGCAATTAACTCTCTCAGTTTTGGAGAAATTTCCATGGTTTTCAAACTTGTTCAAGATACTGTTAAGTTTTACTGTTAATGCCTTAACAAAGAAATATCAGACAAAATTCAACAAATATCAAGTTGATGATATCAGCCAGATTTATGCTATAGTGCAACGTAATGTCTTACAGTAATTTTGGCAGTTACTGTACATAAGTCTTCAGAAATTATTGTCAATCAGTTTTGGCTGACTGCATAAGAATACAATGTGGGAAGTCGGACTAATTTGTCATGTGATGCGGCTCCTTTGTTTTAGCTGTATTCTGTGGAAGTGGAGAGGGTTACTTGTGAAACAAGGAAGTAATCTGGCAAAGTAGTTTGTCTTTCCAGTTTCAGTAACAGTATCTAATTTTGCATAGCGCAAGTTTAATTATAAAAGTTTATTTTTAAAGTGTATTTTCAACTTTCAAGACAGTATTTCATTCAGATAGATTCAGCTGCCGACATTATCTCGACTTCTATGTCATTTCCAGTGACAAGGTGAGTTTTTATTATGTCAATATTCTGTTGACATGAATTTTTTTTTTTTTTTTCTTCGGCTTGCATCGCCGCCATGGCTGTTCGCATATTAGCTGTCAGCCATTCTTTCATTGCTCGGGGCGGTATGTCTTTGTATGGTAATAAACAATTCCCCCGTTCCTTTAATTTTGCTCACTCATTGAAATTTTTGCAGTTCCGAGACCGTTCTGTTGATCTCAGGTTTGTTGGTTGGAGTGGTGCTGGCGTTGATGATGTTTCCAAACATATTGCTCCCACTGTTCGTCAGTTTCGGCTGGATATGGTTTTATTGCAAATTGGTGCGAATGATGCTTGTTCCACTCGTCCCAAAGGTGGTAAAAAGATCCAACAATTCCTTTCTGAATGACCATTTGGTTGTGGCATAGCTCAATTGTTCTCAGCTTACTTGTTTAAAAGGTACTACTGTTCTGCTTGATACAACACAACAGGCCAAAGGTGCGGACGACTGCCACACATGAATTCATGCCATCATCTCAATACATTTTCTTTTCCTAGGCCTTCCCCACCAACATTCACTTTCAGCATCTATGGCTACATTATGACTGCAACAATTAGTCAAGGTTAGTCAATTGTTAAGACATTGATGCTCACTTTAGAGGACATCCACAACAGGTATTCTGGGTGACAGGGTCTATTTTACCAGTAAATCGGAACTTGTATGCCACAGTAAACAAGCACTGCTCCACTTCCAGGTGTGTGTTCCCATGAGGATGATTAAATGCTCAACTTATCACTTAGGTATAGAGAATCACCAGTCTTTGTTAATTGAAGATGCCTGTTAACAGGTTGAGTGCTACAAGCCACTATCATGGCTCAACTGAAAAGTGCTTAGCCCTTTACCTAACGAATCGCCCGCATCTGCCTGCATAATATGCAAATTCTGCACTTGAAAAAATATTATTTTTTAAAAAATTTCAACAAAACCATATCATGTGACCCCTCGTTGGAATGAGCTCATCGAGCTCGTTCCAACGAGGGGTTACATGATATGGTTTTGTTAAAATTTTTTGAAAAATTTGAAAAAATGATATTTAAAATAATAAATTTTGATATCGTCTGTGTTGCGTAAAAGGTTAAAGCCACTTAGTGACCCCTCATTGGAACGAGCTCGTTCCAATGAGGGGTCACATGATATGGTTTTGTTTAAATTTTTTGAAAAATTTGAAAAAATGATATTTAAAATAATACATTTTGATATTGTCTGTGTTGGGTAAAGGGTTAAAGCCCCTTTAGTGACCCCTCATTGGAACGAGCTCATTCCAATGAGGGGTCACATGATATGGTTTTGTTGAAATTTTTTGAAAAATTTGAAAAAATGATATTTTAGATAATAAATTTTGATTTTGTCTGTGTTTGGTAAAGGGTTAAAGCCACTTTAGAGGCTTTATGCAGTGTGCATTAGTTTGTTGTTTGTGCAGCAGTAGATAAAGAAATATTCATATAAAATTCTATTGTAACAATTTATTGGAGAGTGACAACAGGCACTCTCCAATAAATAGTAACAAAACATTTGACAAACAAAATCTTGGTAAACTAAGACTCCCCATGCTGTCAATATTGTATCTTTGAAAAAATACTCATGTTACAAATCACCTTTGAAAAATAAATTAGCTCGTTTCAAGTTTACTGCAATATTTTTCCACCTGCCACATTTATTTAATTAACAAAGTACTATACCATCTACCAAAAATAAATAATTAAATATTAAAATTATGTGCAGTGGAGCCCACATGACTGGACATCTTTTAATTGAATAACAATGTTAAATGAATAGAACATCCAAACAAAACCATTTACCATGCCTTCAGTAAATTTTAGACTGGTTAATTGCATATGGGTTAAAGAGTTAACTCCTGTTAATTGAATAAGGAATCCTGTAATATGATGAGAAATTAATGCTAAGTTTAACACTGGAATACAGGAAAGTGATGCAATCCCTGTTAATTGAATACTCCTGTTAATTGAATTATTTTCATTGGCAAAGTGGCTATTCAATTAACAGGGTTACACTGTACTTTCCACCAGCAAAGTAACAATTCAATTTGTAGGGTTTCACTGTACTGCTTGGTTACTCAAACCTACAACTTATCTTGATTTCTACAGTAAGCAGTAGTCACAAGCTGTCCGAGCATGAAAGTTAAGAAAGAGAGTGCACTGAACTTTAGAATAAATTGTTCCTGCCTGAAAGAGATGTGTGGGTTGTGCAGGATGTATGGAATTAGTCAATAAACCTGATGTTTAGTACATTCAAATTAAACAAATGACTTAATTTCTCTGTTTAACAAGTACATCCATACTCCTTTAATAATATTACTATTGTTTTTTCTGGTATGGAAGAGAACTACTGCACCTCAAATTGAATAATTTTGCTGCCAATGTAGTCCAGATGCTCATCACAGGCCACCACAATAGATTTCCTGTAAATCTGAGGCATCAATTTTTTTAAATTGTGACTTGATAGTGGGCAGTCAAGAAATACTTGCATTCAACTGTCTATCCGTTTGTGATCAAACATCTGTTCATGATCAAATAGTTGTGACGGAAGGGTGAGCAGCTGAAGAAATTCTTTTCTCATTCCCAAACCCACTTATGGATATTCCCTCATACATCACAGGTGAGATGCCTGGGTGAGACATATCCTTCTCCCACAAATACTTCATTTTGTACACGCAGCTTATGTGAAAAAGTCCTCGAAGATTTCCCCATCCCATTTCGCTCAAGTGACACCGATCTCATATATTCCATGTGACAAATTTGCAAACTTGAGGGCATGGTAGCATTGTGGTAACCAGTTCTCATCAGATCACCAAAGTTAAGCAACGACGAGCCTGGTTAGTCCTTGGATGGTGACCGTCTGAGCGATCGATTCGGACTCCCGCATTGTGACCTTGGCCAAGGCACTTAACCCCAATTGTCCACATGGAGCATGATGACACCTTGTACTAAGGCGTACTGCATGTATCAATGGTGCGCATGTATTCAACCAATCTATCCCTGCCTGTGCTGCAGTGCAGAGTTACCATTTTTGGAGAGCTGGCATCTGCTCGTCATTGCTGCTTGGTTCTCTCCGGCTTCCTCCACCCGTAAAACAGTCACCGACACGATATGACCTTGGCTGTTAAAGTGTTGTTAAACCTTAATAAATAAATAAAATAAATACATCAGGTTGACACCTGTTAATAAACAAAAGTAGTAGCATTCCTTTCAGGTCAATTGACATGAGCTTCCCATTCCACACCAAGTATGATTTTTCTCCCAGCACACCGCATACATTTACGTCATTATCATAAACAATAATTTCAAAAGTGACATGAGAGACTGACATCATGGAAATGTAGGCTTTTCAAACTCACTTCAACCCTTTACCTAACTAACATAGCGGTCAAAAGTATTTTGTAAGTAATTGGAGTCTTTTGACTTTGATGACATCATGTGGCTAGTAGGGGGAGAAAACTCATCCTCGAATGGTGTGAGAGTGGAATGGGTAAATCTCAGACTTGAGGAAATTTATTCTGGCAAGCCTCATACATGCATGTCCGAGTCAAATATCCTCCCCTTGGGATGAGAATTCTCACTACCCACAACCTAATGATAATAAAAGTCTCAGTGTGTCAATTCCATTGTCTGATTGTGAGCAAATGTTTGTTCATGATTATTATTTTATTATTTACTGGTTTTTAAGGTCACTTTCAGCAACTATGGCTATATTATGACTGCAACATAGATTTGAAGTCAAGTTTAGCCAAATGCTTACACCTACATGTACGCTACCCAGGAACTTCCACCACAGGCACAGTGAACAAGCACTGCTCCACTTCTCACGTCTTATGAACAAACGGTTATGGCTTCTTCACATGCACTCACCCACAGAATGAGACAAAGCTTAACACATGCCACAAGGGACTAGCAGACAATGCTTGCAATGAAAGTGTCAATGGCACTGTAACTTAACTTGTGTGTTGTGTTTGATGAAAAGGATAATGTTCAATGTTTATGAAAGGATTATGAAATAAGACAAGAATTGTGATAATTGGGAATATGTTCATTTCTGTTCCCTGTATGCAATGTTTTTGATAAAAAAATATGAGGTGTACACTGTACTAAAGAGCTGAGGGTGGGTTAATATGACCTCACAGTTAATGTAGGTGGCCCCCACAGTTAACGTATATCAACAAAAGTTACCAAGTTACAGTGAAATTATTCCAAAATGAGTCATCCTATCAAGTTACATTGAAATCCCATAAATATGGCCTGTAGACTGTGCTAAAGGTTATCGGACTTTGGGCCTCTGTAGCTGTCAGTTTCCCAATTGCGTCCAAACGGGATGTTCTCATCTAGACATTATATGAAGTCAACCTACCAAGTTACAATGAATTCCCTTCATAAATATGACCTGTAGACTGTGCTCAAGATTTTGGGCTTCAGGCACCTGTAGCCATCACAGTTGACCAATCATGACCAAAAGGGAATGTCTTCATCTAGGCATTATATGGAGTCCACCTAACAGGTTACAATGAAATCCTTCCATTAATATGACCTTTTGCCTATGCTAAAGGTTTTTGGGCTCGGACACCCATCAAGGCTGAATGATCGCGATCAAAATGGGACGTTCTCATCTAGACATTATTTGGAGTCATCCTACCATGTTACAATAAAATCCCTTCATAAATATGACCTGTAGACTGTGCTAAAGGTTTTCGGGCTTCATGCCCCTGTAGCCTTCACAGTTGCCCAATCAGGACCAAGAGGGGACTTTCTCATCTAGACATTGTATGAAGTCAACCCACCAAGTTACAATGAAATTCCTCAATAAATATGACCTGTAGTCTGTGCTAAAGGTTTTTGGGTTCTAGGCTCAGGCAGTCATTACGGTTGGCAGATCACGCCCAAATAGGGAAATTCTCATCTAGAGATCATAAGGAGTCATCCTACCAAGTTACAATGAAATCCCTCCATATTAAGCATGACCTGGAGACTGTGCTAAAAGTTTTGGGTTTCAGGCTTGGGCAGCCATCACGGTTGATAGATCATGCCCAAAAGGGGATGTTCTCATCTAGGCATTATAAAGGGGCATACTACCAAGTTGCAATGAAATCCCTTCATAAATACGACCTTTAGACTGTGCTAATGGTTTTGGGGTTTGGGGCTTGGGCAGCCGTACAGGTTGCCTGATCGCGACCAAAAGGGGACATTCTCATCTAGACATGACCCCAAACCTGCATATGAAATTTCGTGACAATCAGACAAGAACTGCGGGGTGTAGCCCGTGCTAAAAGAAAATGTGAACAGACTCACAGATTCACAGACTTCTGCACGCGTGATGGCAATAGCTTATCTTGACTATGTCAAGTTAAGCTAAAAATGTCTTCAGTAGCTAAACTAAAAATTTTGCCTAAAAAATATGGCTTATAACCCTTAGTAGAATGAGCTCCCCCAACACTATTCACAAAAATCACCACTCAAATTTTAAATTTTTCACTCCTGAACATGGCTTATGAACACTCACCTTTCAAAAAAAAGGAATGTGAGAAAACAGATCTCAAATGCTATTTTTGTTTCTATTCTTGATTTGGTTTTGAGTTTCAAAATATTTTATGAAATCTTGATGCACTGGTGTAAGTGTGATGAAATCAGATAGAGATCTGACCTTGAAGTAGAATGCCTTTGTAAGATCACACCTAGTAGTACCCTACCAAACAAACCTTGACAGCTCTCTGGGACAGCTTCACAATAATGCCGAAGATTAGCATTCTCAAAGGAGGATAGATGGGATAAAAATTGTTGTTGTTGTTGTTGTTGTTGTTGTCATACAATTTATTCCAGCCTGTATACTCTTTTTAACCTTTTACCTAACAAATCTGCCACATCCACCAGTGGAATTTGCAATTAAGCAGTTGAAAAAAAATATACTTTTCAATAAATTTCAACAAAACCATATCATGTGATGCCTCAATGGAATGGGCTCGTTCCAATGAGGAGTCACATGATAAGGTTTTGTTGAAACTTGTCAAAAATTTGAAAAAACAATAAATAAATAATAATTTTGGACATCAGGTATTTGGTGTAGAGGGTTTTTAATGCTTTACCTAACATGAAAAGCAGACGACACCTGTAAAAAAAATTCTTAAATAATTTCTTTCATTTTCTGTCTCAAAAACCTAGTTTATGACCCTTCATTGTTATGTCCCTTCCTAGGTTTTTGAGACAAAAAATGAAAAAATAATGAAAATTATCTGGCGATTTTTGGACATTACGTTGGGTAAAGGGTAAGAGGTTCAAAGAGTCTGAACTGTGTGTATACTTGAACTGAATTCAGTTTTACTGCACCCCCAGAAAACTTTGCTCACAGCATGCACAGAAATAAAAACTGGATTAAAAATCCTTCCTGTTCATACTGATTGGGTTGAGAGTTTGGTGAGTGAACATCCACTGAATCTTCCTATTGCGATGACACTCAGTGCTGGAGTTGTTGTCTGGGTCTGAGCTGTGGACCTATATTATTATGTATCGAAAATCACTTTGTTTGTGGTTACTTTGGTTGAAATGAAGGGATACAGGTGTGTCACGTGAGTGTTTAATGTCAGCAATGTGTGTTCATTAATTTGGGCATGAAAGTGTCTTTTAGTCTTGCCGAAGTATTGCAATTCATTCTCCAGTGATATGATGGTCAGATTTCTGTCATTAATGGTTTCATACATGGGCTCGCCTTTCTTGAGCATTTCTTGCTCATGGGGTCTTGGGAGCTGAGGACTGTGGTGTCACTGGAGCTGTAACCCAGGATAATGTCGCTGATAGTATTCTCGGCATGAAAATCTGTCACAGTAACAGTAGTCAGCCTTATAATATTTAAATATAACGAAGAACAACTGGTATAAAATACCCAAGAGAGGCTGAATACTGGCGCTAACCCATGCGAAAATTACAATAATTTCCGCACGGGTTAGCACCAGTATTCAGCCTTTCTTGGGTATTTTATACCAGTTGTTGATTGTCACAGCATACACAGAGTAGAGGTTACATGTTTTCTAACATCAACTGTATTTTTGTGCATGTGGCCTTCAAATCACACAATAAAGCCAATTTACTAGTAATAAATAAAGCACAGTTATAATTAGAGACATGTGCAGGTGGCTTGTATCAATAATGTTCTGAGTTTTATTGACATTACCTGAAAGTCAGTTATTAGCACAACAGTTTAAATAATTCATTACCATAGGACCCAGACAAAATCAAACTCTCCAAACTGATAACCTCCCTACCCAATTTTTTTTTGCTTTTGCTCTTCAAATACAATGTTTTGACTGGTTCAATGCTAATAAAATGCTCATAAGCAGAATGTTTTGCGAGTGCCGGAAACACATTTTTTTCATGCATGGTTCCTGCAGCTTTCTGAGAATTGCAAGAGTATGCATGTGGTGCTTTGCACTGAAGGACTCAACTCTTTATATGAAAATTGTTCTTTACACCAATAGCTCTCCACTCATATTTTATTGTTTCTGTATGTTTTTTTTTGTTCATAGCTTATGACCACTCACTGCAGCTTCTTTTAATGAGTAGTGACAATTTTGTGTGGAAGAAAAAATAATGAAACTAGTTCCTGTGATTTGTACCTTGGATTAAGTAAAGTGGGATCATGGTGGCTCAGTGCTAAACTGTTGGACTTCTATGCTAGAGGTCCCGAGTTCGATCCCCGACCGGGACGGGACGATCTGCATTGTGTCCTTGGGCAAGGCACTTTGATTGTCAACATGGAGGCATGATGATGCTGTGTACTAAGGCGTACTGCACGACAATGGCGCACATGTCTTCAACCGCTGTAACCCTGCTTGAAAGAGTAGAATGTTGAGGAGCTGACAGTTACTCATCGATGCTCGGTGGTTCTCTCCGAAGTTGTTGTCTAGGTCTGAGCTGTGGACCTATATTATTATGTATCGAAAATCATTTTGTTTGTGGTTACTTTGGTTGAAATGAAGGGACACAGGTGTGTCTCATGAGTGCTTAATGTCAGCAATGTGTGTTCTTATATTAATTGTGACAAGGCAAATCCACACAAACCTAATAATTTCATTCTTGGTTTCAGGGGTGGGGGTGGGGGGAGATGATGACTTACCTCAAAACCAAATCAACATGGTGATTGACCTCTGGCCCTGGCCTCCAGATGGCGATGTGGAGTCCATGTGTGAATCCATATGTTCTATACCACCTTTTTGAGTAATTGTATGTATGACTCAGGGAGATGGCTTGCATAAGCTACAAGTTTCCAGTCAAATCCCTCCATCATTCGGCAATCTGATTACCGGTACTGTTAATATATGTTATATTTTGAGCTATTGCACTAGCTAGCACTGTTACTCTTCTGGTATTCAATTCTGTAACATATAGCATATTCCTTCAAGCTGGCTTTTAAAAATTGCATGAACTTGAGTTTAGTTCATGCACAGGTTAAGCAAATCATGCCTTGCATAATCGATTTTTCGTTCAAGCAAAATTCAAAACAGAAACATTTCAAAGCATCATTTTCTGCAAATGGGTTAAGCCAACCTGTGAATGGTTAAGTAAATAGTTTTTGCAAAACCTTTTTTGGGGTTAAGCAAAATTAAAATTTTTAAAAGCCTCATTAAGTATTGTTTAAACTAATAATTTCATTTCAAAGTTAACAGGAAGCACATCCACAGAATATGAAGGCTTTCAGTTATGGCACCTGCACTTCAGAATAAAGCCCATTTATGTGCTTCTCTACCAGTTAACTGGTGGGTGCTAGGATCCCATATCTGTGCTTATTACTTCAGGTACAGGTACCATAACAAAGTTCTCATATTCTTGGCACGAGTTTCAGGTTCAGCCGGAAGCAAAATTTATACCACAACTGTTGAGTATATTCGACGTAACCTGACAGAATGAAGTTATTCTTATTTATTTATTGGGTTTAACAATACTTTTGACAGCCAGGGTCACCTCGTGTTGAAGTTTTATAGTTGGAGGAAGCCGGCATACCCAGAGAGAACCACCAAGCAACAGCAAGCAACTGTCAGACTCCCCAACATACACAAACTCCACAAAAGCAGGGTTAGCATTGGTTGAAGATAAGTGCCCTATCAATGTGCAGTACGCCTTAGTACACAGCGCCACCATGCCCCCATTAGGCAACTGGGATAAAGTGCCTTACCCAAGGACATAAAGCAGTGGGGATCTGGTGGGGATCGAACCGTGGACCTTTCGGTTTAAAGCTCAATACCGTAACCACTGAGCCACCATGCTCCAATAAAGGAATTCAAAAATGTGTTGGAAAGCCATACATGGAATCCGGAAACAGCATGTAAGAAAAGCATCTAATTGGTTGTTAGTATTTTTGTTGATACAGCAGCGTCACACAACACAATAATCAGACCACCGATGGTGATATTTTTCTTTAAAAATCTGCTTCATTCATTTAATTCAAGTTTAATTGTGATATAAATACAGGACACACCTCAAGTAGAGTTTGTGGGACAGGAATCAATGATCATTGTTGTAGATTTTCCTACATTTCCCTCGTGACACACCTAAAAAACACCGACTCAGGTCATTGATTCAAGTCCCCAATACTCAATCAACTCTCATTGTGTTCGGTCATAATATCTTAACCCTTTACCCAACGAATCGGCCACATCCACCCGCGTAATATGCAAATTCAGCAGTTGAAAAAATATTATTTTTCAAAAAATTTCAATGAAACCATATCATGTGACCCCTCGTTGGAACGAGCTCGTTCCAATGAGGGGACACATGATATGGTTTCTGTTGAAATTTTTGGAAAAATTTGAAAAAATGATTTTTAAAATAATAAATTTTGATATCATCTGCGTTGGGCAAAGGGTTAACAGATTTTATTTCAATTTACTGAAGGGAGCCTGTAACCACTGTCCAGTAAATTCTAATAAAGTTACTGATGAAAAAAATTATTAAAAAAAACCCCTCTAGCACTTTACCAGTTAACCCTCTCCAACTAATACAAATATACGTAAATTTCAAGCTACAATGTTTTCCCATAATGCAACTGAGAATTTAACTTAATCAATCTTGTTTGACAGAGCTCGTTGAAAAACTACCACAATATGTATTCTTAAGTCTCTCCAGATGCCCCTTTATGGGATATACAAATTAAACAACATGTAAAGCTTACAATTGATTGTACTTGCAGGAATCGCAAGTGAATGTTGCACTCCATTGACTCAGGTCGCAGTAAAATTACCAGTTGCATGCACTTGGGTGGTAAACATGGCTCTGAAAGCCACGTTAGCCTTGACTTGTCTAATAGTGCACTGTATTGCAAGCAGAATCGGCATCAGAATCAGCCGATTGTGAGCTCAAATAACCTGTAATCGGTCTGCGGCCATTTTTAATAATCGATTGAACACTAAATTAGTTGAATTCCTAGTTGCATTACAGGAAAAATTTGCAATTTGAAATTTTGACAACATCAGCATGCAAAGGGTTAAGTAAACATTAAAACTTCCAGGTAGCTTGTAATGGACTTTGTTTGAATGTATTGTTCAAACCTAAAATGACAGACTATGAATTTTTTCTTACAAGGGTAGAAACTCAAAGGAAGGCTTCAGTTGTACATAAGCAGACAGGAAATAACTAATATATGCCAAATGGTATGTAAACGCCATTATTTCCAACAAAGCATTTACAATTTGCCAAGATTCTGCAAATTAAAGAAAGTACATTCTCAAATCACCTATAAATATGTTAATTTGAGCAACCAATTTTGCATATAATCAGAAAACGTTCTTCACTTCATAATGACGATAGTACTGAATTACCTGAACGTCACTGACCCAGAACAGTGGTAATTACTCTTGTCCACATAGAATACTGTGTTTCAATGGACAATGTTCAGTAGATAAACACAATATGAATGATTTGTTTGTTCAATTAATCCTTCACAAAGAAAAAAAACATTACAAAGGATCAAAAGAGCCAATATTATTTGGTCTATAATTGGTAGAAATGTTTAAACTCTTCTGAAAAGAGAAAGTTGAGAACTTTTAGCATTAACTTGTTGAGTGCTGGAAACCCATTTTTCCACTTCAACCCAAAGTCCAGATACCACAACTTAAAAGCAGAATATACAGAATCTCAGATGCCATTTCCAATTGTTTTTCAAGTCTTGATCTTGCATTTCAAGGCAGATAGGTCTTATGGGTTATGTATGCACATCTGTCAATTGTGGCAAGTATTCCTCCCAAGTGGGAGCACAATGGCTCAGTGGTTACAGCACTGGACTTCAAACCAAAAGGCCCACGATTCGATCCCCACAGAGTAATTACGTTGTGTCCTTGGGAAAGGCACTTCATCCTGATTGCCTTCATGGGGGCACGGTGACGCTGTGCACTAAGGCGTACTGCACGTCGATGATGCACTTGTCTTCAAACAATGCTAACACTGCTTGTGTGGAGTTAGTACATTGGAGAGTCTGAAAGTTGCTCGCCATTGCTCGGTGGTTCTCTCCAGTTACTCTGGCTTCTTCCACCCATAAAACAGTCCAACACAAGGCGACTCTGGCTGTCAAAATTGTAAATAAATAAATAAATCCCCCCTTGTATCATTCCCGGGGGCGCTGTGGCATTGTGGTAACTGGATCACCAAAGTTAAGCAACATCGAGCCTGGTTAGTCCTTGGATGGGTGACCGGCTGAGCGATCGATTCAGACTCCCACATTGTGTCCTTGGGTAAGGCACTTAAACCCATATTATATGTGATGCATTGTATGTTACTAAACATTCATACAAAAATTTATTCAAATCCGAACTTTCATCTAGAAGTTTTGTACAAAAAACTGATTACACCCAATTCTGGAACAAAATGGCCCTTGTGGCCATCTTGAATTTTGGACCAAACTCCAAAACACATACTCTGGTCTCACAATGATAACAAAGATACCCAAGAAGTTTTGTGAAGATCGGTTCATAAATGTGGCTTTTAGTCCGAGGTGCGGACGTTCTTGTTCTTACTTATGTGGCTATTTTATGGACATATTAGGTGGCTAACCTAAAACACATGTCCAACATAATAAAACAAGTTTTTTTGAGGAAAATTTTTGGGGTTCAGCTAACCCTAACCCTACCCTTTACTGACCCTAACCCTACCCACCCCTAACCCTAAACTAACACTAACCCTAGCCACATAACTCTAACACCCCTTCACTGACCCCCATCCCACTCCTAAACCCCCACCCTGGAATGCCCTAACCCTACTCTACATTTATCCAAACCCCCACCCCCAACCACCCCCACCCCCCACAATAAGAGATTCTGTTACGTGACTAGTCACGTAACAGACTTTAACCACATAAGTATCCTGTTTTACTAACTCGTAGCCACATAAGTAATCATTTGTGTGTGCGTTGATGTACAGGGCAGACAGACAGGCAGACGGACAGATTTTCGGTACAAAATTTCCCACATTCGAACTTTACCTAGGTATTGATAAAAGTAATCCATATATGAAATTTCATCGAAATCGGTTGATTTTAAGGAATGTTAAAGAGTCTGGAAACTGTCAATCAATCAAATTTCAGCAACCTAATTAAATATGTGCGGAAAATGCCCATATTCGAACTTGGACCCACAATTGATGAAAGTGATCTACTACACAAATTTCATCGAAATCGACTGACTGTAAGGAAAGTTAGAGTCTGGAAACAAAAACCCGGAAGGACACCCCAAATTTAATATCACCCTTTTTTTTTCAAAAAGTGGGAGACAATAAATTGTACCATTCCCATCCAACTTGAAGGTAGAACTTGTCCACAAGCTGATGAACAACACTTTTTTACATCCTGACCTAAACCTTCATGGTCAAAAACTCAAGATGACTTTTAGGAGGTACTTGTTTATTTATTTTTTTGACAAATTTGAAATATTTACTTATTTATTGGTGTTTAAGGTCACATATTTCTGCACAACGGCTAATTCTGACCACAACATGGATATAAAGTCAAGTTTAGCCCATTGTTTATTCCCATGTTACCCATTTTAGAGGACTTCCACTCCAAACACTGGTTACTGTGTCCTTTTTTACCAGTAAAACAGAGCTTATTCAACATAGTAAAGCACTACTTCCCTTCCCGGGGTTCCCACAGGGACTTTTGGCAGGCACAAGCACATCTGACACTCTTGGATGTTAATGTACCACTTGCAAACTGGTACAGTGTTAAATTTTTTTGGGTCACAAACGTTTGTTTACATGTTTCTGTATTGTTACAATTGATAGGAGAGTGCCCAGAGGCACTCTCTCATTAACTGTAACAAGGCAAAATCCCTGCAGATTAAATAATTTCACTTCATAGATATTATGAAGCACATCCATAGAATATTAATCCTTCAAGTTGTGGAAACTGCACTTTAGAATAGAGCCCAGATATGGGCTTCCAGCACTAAACCAGTGAGGCAAGAATTGTGATTAAAACTGATCAAGCCCAACTTTACATCAACTTTATCAATGATGTCAAGTACAACTTGATTAACCCTTTACCTAACATGAAAAGCAGACGCCACTTGAAAACAAAATTCTTGAAAACTTAATTTTTTGTCTCAAACATACATGTAGGTTATGACCCCACATTGGAACGAGCCCGATGAGCTTGTTCCAAAGAGGGGTCATAACCAATGTTTTTGAGACAAAAAATGAAAACACAATGAAAATTAATTGGCAATTTTTGAGAATAGCGCTGGCCAGTTTTGGCCATTACATTGGGTAAAGGGATAACAACACTTTTCAACAGTTCTGTGATCAAAAATACAATCTCTTTCTGATCACACACTTATACCAGCGAGGCAAAATGTAATAATATTACACACTGTTTCTATGAAAACTATTTTCATTTTTAAATGCGAGGAGATGAAAAAGCACAAACCATGTCATGAATGTTTAATACTCATTATGTACCCCAATGTCTGCCATGATTACATTTTGAATACACAAGTGTCCTGAAGATCTCATGTAAAGAAAAAGAAATTTGATGGGTCATTTATTGAATACAGTGGAGTTTTATTTGAGTGACTTCAGCAGTCATATTTCACAAACTGTCACCAAGGACAATTAAATTTTATTTAATAGGGTCTGTCACTCAGAAAAATTAACTGATGAGGACAGGAAGAACACCCCAAATTTTTACCTGTGTAATAGAATACATTCTGCATCATAAAGTCAAACTTGTTAATAGAAAATGAACTGGAGTTTGACATTGGGGTGATAACAAAAACAGTCTTTTTCATGCTAAGATCATGATTGGATTGCAAGACACCATGCGAGTCAAGACTTCCTTAACTCTTTACCTAACATGAAAAGCAGACGACACTTGCCAAAAAAATTCTTGAATAACTAATTTTTATCTCCAAAACATAGGTTATGACTCCTCATTGGAATGAGCTTGACAAGCTCATTCCAAAGAGGGGTCATAACCTATGTTTTGGAGACAAAAATTGAAAATATAATGAAAATTAATAATCAGTGATATTTGAGAATAGCGATGGCCGGTTTTGATCGTTATGTTGGGTAAAGGGTTAATAAAATACTGCGAAACCAAGACCATTACCAAGAAAAGCAAATGAAATTATTATCTTAGATTTGATGTTCCTTTTTCCAAGGTGAGATTCTTAAGTGTAACGGGCTGGAAAGCAGATAAATATTTTCAAATGGATCACAACCCAGTGTGTATGGCATGAAAATAATACACAAAACAGTTTCTACATTCTGGTCCGAAAATCCTCAGTCAAACCTAGTGTTTTTGGCCACTGAACTGATTGGCTGTGTTGTGTGACACACTGTGAGCACAGTGGCTTATTGGTTAGCATGCTGAACTTCAGACAGAAAGTTTGTAGATACAAACCTGACTTATATCATCTACATTGTACTATTGGACATTTAAACCTTCTGCATGATTATGTCAAAATACCTAAGTTTCAAGCAGCAAATGTTTCCCATAATGCAACTGGGAATTAAAATGAATTCAATCTTGTTTGAGAGAGCTCACTGATTATTTATTGGTATTTAATGTCACACATTTCTGAACAATTTGGCTACTCAGGCCTGGCCTTTTGAAAAATCCAGGGGAGCCACTATGGCCCTCCTAAATCTGTTTCAGGGGAGCTATTCTACACTAATATCAATTATACAAGGTTATTAATATGAAAATCTAAATTTTATAGTAAATATCCTTTCTTATTATACCTACCACAATTGTTTACTACAGGCTTGCACTACAGTGGAAGTCCCTAACTCGGATAAAATACTCTCTATTTTTGTCTTTCCCAAGCAAGTTGGGAAAGAAAAGTGGTGCAAAAGCACCAATAAAAATAAGCCAAAACTGGGTCGAGTGCAACCGGCGCAGACCCAGTACGGGACGCTCTCTCCCAAGTACAACTCCACGACTTCCGTTGCCAGTGCGCATATACCGTCTCTAAAGACTCATTCTTTTTGAATCCGTAAACGTTAGAGTTATGTGATCAGCGGGGAGGAAAGATTCTTTACCCGTAAAGAAGACGGGAGGGCCTCCATGTAAACAATTGTGGTAGGTATAATAAGAAAGGAAATTTACTATAAAATTTAGATTTCTTATCAACCTACTCACAATTGTTTACTACAGGCTGAATAGACAAAAGGCTGGAGGGAATCGCATAACCAACCCCCACATAACCCTAGTGCACTGGAACCGTGAAGTAGATGGAAGAGGTCCCGAGGCTTATCAACCGTAATGTCGCAATCATTGGTAAAGGACAATGAAAAGAGACATATGAGCCTGTGTGACACACAGACAAAAAAAGGGCAGTAACAGCACAAGGCTGAAACTGACCTTCAAGAAGCCTAATGGCTATGGCAGACAACAGCCTGAGCAGAAGAAAGAGGACCCAGGGCAAAAAGGTCCTCCGACTGCTCCTGCAACTGGCGTAAATAAAAGGTGGAGAAAGTAGAAGCATTTCTCCAGTAGGCTGCCTGCATAACATCCGACAACTTGACGGAGTTAGAATAAGCCCAAGAGGTAGACAGTGCCCGCACCTCGTGGGCAGAAATACGATTGGTAATACAATCGCCAGCTGCTAAACGACTATAAGCCGTACGAATAGCAAGACAAATCCATCGAGAAATGGATTGAGGAGAGATCTTCTGTCGACCCGGAATGAGAGACAGAAAAAACCGTTTTCTGCCCTTCCGTATGAAGCGTGTCCGATCAAGATAAATGCGAATAGCACGGACCGGACAGAGCAAAGGGCGAGTACCCTCAACAGAGGGAAGAGCCCTGATACAGATAGAAGGAGGAGTAGTATCTGGAAACTGATTCTTAGCCAAAAAGGAGCAATCAGTGGTAAAAGTAACACTGTTGGGAGAGCTCCTAAAAAAGGCCGGGTCAACCGAGAGGGCGTGAAGCTCACTAACCCGTCTGGCCAAAGCAAATGCCATCAGAAAAGCTGTCTTATATGTGAGAAATTGCATATCCACCTGGGATAAAGGTTCGAACGGCGCCCCCCCCCCCCCCCCCCCCCCCAAGCAAAGCAGCACCCACGAAAGATTCCATCGTGGAGTAAGCTGCAAAGTCCGAGGCCTTTTCAAAGAAAAGTGCCGAACAAGCTTGGAGAGGTAAGGATTAGTGCCGATACGACGCTTCCCCACATAAGAAAAAGTCTCTGAAAGCATAGACCTGTAACCCTTGATGGTAACAGGCTGGAGACCCCGAGAATCAAACAGATATACCAGAAACTCCGCAATCTGTGAAATCGAAGGATTGGCATAATCAACAGAGTGATCAGCACACCATCGACAGAAGACCTTCCATTCAGCTGCATAAGCTAAACCAGTGGAGTGCCTCCTTGAAGAAGAAATGCACTCCACTGCTCGTCTCGAAAAACCTCTACGGAGGAGACAGGACCTGACAAAAGATATGCGTGAAGGCACAATGAAGTCGGGTCGATGTGAAACCTCCTCGGGCGACCTTGACAAAGAAGGTCGCGACGTAGCGGGAGACGTGCCGGAACCGCCGCCATCAGCGAGCGGAGCTGATTGATCCACACCCGCTGAGGCGACAGGGGAGCGATCAGAATGATTCGACAACTGCAGGTTCGAATTTTGGCGAGAACCTGAGGAAGAATCGGAACCGGCGGGAAGACGTAGCCGACTGGACCGTTCCAATCGAGTGACAGAGCGTCCACGGCAAAAGCCAGAGGATCTGGACACGGGGACACGAAAGTGTCCACCTGATGGTTCCCACGAGTCGCAAAGAGGTCGATGTGGGGACGTCCCCAGAGATCGCAAAGCGACTGGAACACTGCCCTGTGAAGCATCCACTCGGTGGAAATAACCCTCCCCTGTTGGGACAGGGAGTCGGCTAGGACGTTCAGACGACCGGGAATGTGACGAACAACCACTCCGGCGTGAACATCCTGAGCGAGCAGTAAAAGATCCCGAGCTAACTCGTACATCGGAAGCGAGTGCGTGCCGCCCTGGTTCCGAATGTAAGCAACCACTGTCGAATTGTCGGATAGTAGAAGGACCTGGCGATTCGACAGGTGAGGGATCCACTGCCTGAAACTCAGAAGAAGAGCAAGAAGCTCCTTCTGGTTGATGTGTAGAGCTGCTTGATCCTGGTTCCACATCCCGTGTAGGGAAAGACCGAGAGGATCCAACGTCGCACCCCATCCGAGATCGCTGGCATCTGCCGTCAGAACGCGATCGGACGTGGGTAAGTCCAGCGGAACACCCTGCGTAATCCACTGAACATCTGTCCAGGGAAGAAGGTGAGGATACAGAGAGTCCGGAAACGGAAGCACCTGATCCAGAGAATCTACATTCGGTCTCCAACGACTGAGCAGAAAGTGTTGGAGAGGTCTGACACGCAGCCGACCTAAAGGAATGAGATCCGTCACCGAACCGCAGAGACCGATCAGCCGGAGAAAACTCCGAGCGGTCGCGGACCTGGACTGGGACAGAGTCAGAGCAAAAGCTGAGAGAATCACAGCCTTGGCCTGGGGAACAGCCACAGAAGTGAATTTGGTTTGGAAAGACATCCCCAGATGACAAAACGACTGAGAAGGGACCAGGTCCGACTTCTCCTCGTTGACTCTGAATCCTAGCGACGTGAGCAAGCTCAACAGAGTGGCGACATCCGATTCCAGTAAGGCAGCATTGGAATGCCTCTGGAGGATATCGTCCAGATATGCCGAAGTAGTCACCCTGGACTGTGTGCGATGGAACGCTATCACATGCGACATCAGTCTGGTGAACGCCCAAGGAGCCAGGTTGAGGCCGAAAGGCATGGCCTTGAACTGGTAAACTCGCCCCAGAAAAGCGATGCTGGCTGCGAAATCTCCCTGGTGAATGGATTGGTGGACCGACCTGAAAGTCTCCATGCTGAACTTGGGAGCAATGATAGACTGGTTCAGGATACTCAGATCGATAACCGGTCGGAGTCGGCCGTCCTTCTTCGGCACCAAGAACAGGCGGGAATAGAAACCCACTGACTGAACGTTCTTGACGACCTCGATCGCCCCCTTTGCCAGGAGATTGGCAATCTCCGTGGACAAAAGTTCCCGACGTAAAACGTCTGAAGGAACTGTGGTTGGAAGAGGCACCCTTGACAGAGTGGGGTGCCGTCGGAAGGATATGCGCAGCCCGGACCGAACAACATCTAACACCCATGGATCGGATGTGATGGTGGTCCAATGGTCTGCGAACTCTGCTATCCTTCCTCCAACCTGGGACGAGTCGAGGTGAGGACCTTCATTTCGAGCCCCGACGAGGCCCGCGAGAGGAGAAACCACCTCCTCTGCTAAATGAAGAATCCTGAGACTTCCCTCGATTCTGCCGACCCCTACCTTTACCCCGTGAGTAAGAAGTAGAGGCGGCGGCAGAAGGACCAGCCTTTTGCTTCACAGAGGAAGCAGAAGGGTACTTGTTAGGCTTGGAACGGCCCTTGCCTCCCCGAGAAGGCTGATCAAGCTGACGAAACAGCAGCTGATCTTTGGAATGACGTAGGACGTCATCCCGGCCCGTCGACACGGAACCATGGAAAAGATGCGGACCTGCCAAAGAAGCAGATCGAAGAGTAGCACGCTGCTCCTCGGGAAGGGATCGTCCTGTGTCCAGCACAGCGTCCCTTCGAACTAATTCCAAATTGGCCGTGTTACAGGCATGCGTGTGAGTAAGGTGCATAAGCGCCTTGGACAGCACACGCAAAGGAGCCTGTACCTCGTCAAACTTATCTGGAGGCAGATAAGCAGCCAAAGCTGAGACGACGTGCTCTGAGAGAGAAAGCATGCCATGCATCTCTCTAGATAAGCCCAACGTGGACTCCAGAGTCGTCATTGGAATGACGGCAGACTTGGGCTTGGAAAGCCCGAGGGAAGTGGAGTCCTGATCCAGAAACGTCAAAGCCTGGCAGACTGACGGATTGGCGGAATCGCAGGAACGATAACGCACAGGAGGCAAAAAGGTGTCAACCCTGGTGAAGAACGAAGTCTTCAAAGCCTTGGAATTCAGCTTGGCATCCAATGCTGAAAAAGCCTCAACCACCTGTACCGACTGGCACGGTCGAAGGCGCCCAGAAGCAGGTTGCTCCATAGGCTGTTGGCGCACGACCGATGATCGCGGCCAGGCTGACACTGTCGGCTGGTTAGCAGGTTTGAGCTCAGGCAGAAACCCAAACACAAAGTCAAGAGCCGCCCCCAAGTCCGAAGACTGCTGGCCCTCGACCTCAAGCATGTCGGACTCCTCCCCAGAGTCGGAAGACACATAGCCCATCGTCGGCAAACCAGCCGATGCCTCCCATGGTGTCGGGACACCAGAGGAATCGGAAACCGGCCTGTTTCCAATCCCGGGAGGCGGCGCCAAAGGAGGCGCTTGGAAACCACCCATAGCCTCGCTGGAAGCAACAGGAAGGCTCTTAGAAAGAACCTGAGTGAGTAAGGAGAGGGCCTCCCTAAGCTCACTGCCTGTACCGACCGGTTCGACAGGGGAGCGAACCGGCAAAGTGGCTTCACCTCTGACCCTCTTAACCAGCGAAGGGTCACGATCCTCCAAAACACCCGACGCGGGACGACGGGCGGCAGCCGAAACATCTGAAGGCAGACGTGTATAGGGGTACGATGCACCCCGAGGATCAATATTGCGAGAGAGCACACCGGCTCGGCTCCGAAGGAGGAGTCACAACCCTAGTGACAGCCTCAGATGTCGACTGGAGGGGGACCGTAGTCCCGGAACCAGGCATCTCTACACCAGAACACTCAACGGCTCCCGCAGTATCCACCACAGGAAAAGACTGCACATCCCCCACGGAGGAGGAATAACTCTCACCAGACAAAGTCGACTCGGGAGGTCCCGAACGACCACGTTCTCCTTTCCCGCGGAAGCGGGAGGCACGGCCACGAGAACGAACGACACGGTTTACTGACGCCCAGAAGGTGGAAGACCATGTTCCACAGAAACCACACGGCCGCTCGGCCGAACACCCATTACAGGAGGAACAAGACAAATGTACATCGTCCACATGCTTTGGCAGCAGACATTGCCCACAGGGAATTGTCCTGGGCATGATAGAGGTGAGAGGAGCAGAGAAGTGGAGATGAGAAAACAGAACACCCCCAAAGAAGAGAGAAAGGTGACAGAAACAAAGACCCCAGAAGGTCGACCGGGAACCACACAACAGGAAGACTACTCTCAAAAGAAAGAAGAAACACTGCAGGAGTGGTACCCCGCTGACACCTAACTCTAACACAATTAGAAAATTTTGCAAAAAAAGCATTAACAATAATTGTGAAAAAATCTAAGTCCGAACCGCGTGGCACGCGAAATTCGCGAGCGACTCGAGAGAGAGCAAATAAAAATACATTATGGACATATAATAGAAAAGAGAATATATAAAACACTGTTCCTGAGAAAACAAAGGATACACTGTGGTATAATGAATCAGGAATCATCAAACATCGAGCTGGTGGAACACTGATAAGCGTGCAAAAACATCTCGACACGAAGCGGATTTTAAAAAGAATGAGTCTTTAGAGACGGTATATGCGCACTGGCAACGGAAGTCGTGAAGTTGTACTTGGGAGAGAGCGTCCCGTACTGGGTCTGCGCCGGTTGCACTCGACCCAGTTTTGGCTTATTTTTATTGGTGCTTTTGCACCACTTTTCTTTCCCAACTTGCTTGGGAAAGACAAAAATAGAGAGTATTTTATCCGAGTTAGGGACTTCCACTGTAGTGCAAGCCTGTAGTAAACAATTGTGAGTAGGTTGATAAGAAATTGAGGAGAGCCATTACAGTTTAAGGAGAGCAATTATGGCTCTCCTCAATTTGCCTTTAGGAGAGCCAAGGAGAGCCGGAGCAATAGCTCCCCTCAAACGGCCAGGCCTGGCTACTCATCACTGCAACATGGATTATTTATTTATTTATTGGTGTTCAAGGTCATATACTTATGCACAATGGATAATCATGACTGTGACAGTTTTACAGGTGGAGGAAGCTGGAGTACCCAGAGAGAACCACCGAGCAATGACAAGCAGCTGCCAGCTCCCCAACATCGTAACTCCACACTGCAGCACAGGCAGGGTTAGATTGGTTGAAGACATGCATACCATCAACGTGCAGTATACCTTAGTACACAGCGTCATCGTGCGGGCAAACAGGGTTAGTTAAGTGCCTTTCCCAAGGACACAACATGGGAGTCTGAATTGATCGCTCAGATGGTCATCCATCCAATGATTAACCGGGTTCGATGTTGCTTAACTTCAGTGATCTGACGAGAACCAGTTACCGCAATGCCACCGCGCCCCCACTGCAACATGGATATAAAGTAAAGTCCAGTCAACGGTATATAACTATGTTGCCCACTTTAGAGGACTTCCACCACAAGCATTGGCGACAACCAGGTCCTATTTTACCAGTAAAATAGAGATTGTTTACGACAGTAAATAAGCACTGCTTCACTGTTCAGGGGTCACCCAGATAGGACAAATGACATGGATATTTGAAAGTTGACATCTGTTGTGACAACTTCATGGCTTCCCTCTTCTCAAATAGTATATAGTGATTTTGTGCCTGCATGGTGTTTGCCTCTCCCTACACAGAAGACCGTCATATGTTCCATATTCAGTGAGTGGATATGCTTTATATTATCTTGGAAGAAATAAAATATTGCTTATAGCCTTTAAGTAAGCATTTACCTTGACAAATGTTATATGGGAGTGCCTTTAGACACTCTTCTCCTATAATTTGTACAAGGCAAAGGAATATGAACAAATTTTGATGACCAAAAATAAATTAGTACTCGACCACCAATCAACAGGCTGACAAGAGCGACACAACAAAGTAAAATGATATTTGACTTTTATATGATGCTGGCAGATATTCCTGCCCAGGAAAGTATGTTTCTTGCCACTGAAATAAGTACAATTGGGGTACATTTAATAAAATTTTCCCCTGCAGTTTGAACGGATTTTGTCACAATGACTTCTGATGTTAAAGTTAGATGAATTTTTTATCAAATCTAGTCATAGCTGCTTCACAGCAGCCATGACTAGATTTGATGAAAAAGTTGAAAATACTCAGCAGGTTAAGAGTTAATGATTGTTAGAAAACATCTCTTTAACATGTTCTGCAGAGAGAAAGTTAATTCATTAAATGGATCCATCTGACCAGAATGCCAAGAAAACATTATAAATAGAGACCTACACATTCATCTATAGCCTTGTTCTAATTAAGGAATATTGTATTTCCATTTTTTCTAGTCTTCATCAGTAAGATATATGGAAGCTCAAGTCACATTCTCTATCCATGGGGCAATGTCCACAGAGTTCAATGAATTTTCAACCCTCCATAAATAACTCCTTGCTCTCTGATTTCAAAGCACTTTACTAATCTGCAATACTACCCAAATGAAAACGAATTCAGATTACTAACCCATTAAAACTTATTTGAGAAAACAACTCCACAAATTTTTTACTTCAGCAAAATTGATCTATCCTCATCAATCAACTCCCTAATAGTTTATTAGTTTATTTATTTATAAATAACTACTTGCTCTCTGATTTCAAAGCAGTTTACTAATCTGCAATGGAGAATGAATTCAGCTGACTAACCCATTAAATCTTGTTTGAGAAAACAGCTGAGACAAATTTTTTACTTCAGGAAATCAGATTTACCCTGATCAATCAACTCCCTAACATTTATTTATTTATTTATTTATTTATTTATTTATTTATTTATTTGGATTTAACAACACTTCCAAAATAATGTGTCAGACAGCTTTATGAGTGAAAGAAGACTGAGTACCAGGAGAAAACCACTGAGTAGTACCAAATAACCTTTGAGACTTTCCGAGCTGCACACAAAGCGGGTCGGCATCGCTTGAATGTGTACCATTGACATTCAGTATGGCTAGGCGCACAGCACCACCATGCTCCAACTTGAGAACCTGGAATTAAGTGTTATGTATCTTGGCCAAGGACACAATGCAGATGCATGGGTTATGATCGAATCTGCGACCTTTGATCTTCAGTTGCAGGTTCTTCAATTCAAACTGGAAACTTAAAATTAATGTCAGTTATCTCAAGTTGTCCTTAACTGGAAGAGTGACAAATTATATCTGGTTGTTGGTATTGGTTCATATAGATTTGTTTTTTTACAATTTTTTGGAGAGTGCCTGTAGGTACTCTCCAATAAATTGTAATAAGTCAGATCCAGTTGAACAAAATATCACTTGACTGAATAGGAAACATCCACAAAATATGTCTTTATCATGAACAAGAACTTTTCAATGAGACAAGATATGGGCATCTAGCACTCAACCTATTTAAATCAGTTCAGTGCTGGAAGATTGCAAATAAGCTATGAAAAAAATTAATTCAAAGTAGAATTTATGCTGTAAAGTGGATGGCACACTGTGAGAAAGGGTCTCCAGAGCTCCAGATAAAACATGTGAAGTTAAAATGGTCAGTCAAATTACACCAGTGAAGGACTTGCCAGCCACATAATCAACAATCACTGCTTCATTTTCTTGGGTTCCACAAAAAAAACCCCCACAAAACAAATCCATATGAACATCCAGACAAATTAAATAAAGCGTTTGTTGTGGCACCATCACCTTTCAGCAGCAACTTGATAATGGCTTCCAAATTGAGAGAGATAAATTTATGGGTATTATTACATTATTTTCAAGAGACGTACAGATCTTTTAAAATTGTATCTTTGATTCGAATCGAATCTCGAATAAAACTGAGTCACTTATTCTAAATTGAATCGAACCTCAAATTGAATACAAACGTCTTGACGTCCAGACTGATAAAATATACCAACTACATCATCAAGGCATGCCTTCGTTGAAGGCATGCCTTGATGATGTGGCTGGAATATTACCAAGTTACATAAAGGGTTTTTGTTCAAAAACAGAAACGGGTGGTAGAATTCTTTACTGGACACTGCATGGGGCTAGCAACTGTGTGTTCGTCGTCAAAATTGCTTGGGAACTTTAAATTTGCTTTCAGCAGTGGTAGTGACTACTGAAACTGGAATTATCTTGGATGGTGGCAAGGGTAGAGATGCTTTTTATGTTAACATAGCTGAAATTACAGTCTTTATTTTCAGCATTATTTATAATTTCTATCTCAGCTATATGTTTTGTGAGACGACAAAGATGACTGATACCAAGCAAAATTCCAGAGAAAAGATTCAAAGGAAAACGAAATGGGCAGCTGATTTCAAACTGAACCGAATACCTACTCAAGATTCAAAATCAAATCGAATCCTGAAGCTTTGCAGGGCCTACTATCTTGCTTAAGGAAATCTGAAAAAGATTACCCTAAAAAATACATGTGCTAAAAAAAAAATGAAAAAACACTTTTTCAGTTTATTCAAATTTTGAATTTAGATCCACCTGTGTACTGTACTGTGATCACAAAAGTGTTTTTTTCATGGTCAGATTGTGATACACTTACATGTACACCAGTGGATTGGGATCATGTAAATAAAATGCTACAAATTCAAGGTATCATTAATCCTTTACCCAACACAAACGATATCAAAAATTTGTGTATTCTTTTTTTTCTCTTCAAATTTTTCAAAAAATATATCATGTGACCTGTCATTGGAACGAGCTTGACAAGCTCGTTCCAATGAGGGATCACATCATACGGTTTTGTAGAAATTTTTATTTTCAACTGCAAATTAAACAGGCAAGCATGACTGATTCATTAGATAAAGGGTTAAACAAAAGAATCTAAATAACATCTCACATTTCTTTTTTGACAGATAAGTTTCTACAGTGTTGCGGGGAGGTAAGCAGACAGAGAATTTTGACCGCATTGTGACTCTGTCACAATCCAATCAAAATTCTCTGTCCCCTTTTGTAATCACAGTACAGTGGAGCCCACTCAATTGGATATCTCTAAACTGAATAACCCTATTAACTGAATATAATATATAACACAAAACCATTTACCATACCTCCAGTACAAATTTGACCAGTTAACTGAATATAGGTTATGGAGTAAACTCCTGTTAATTGACTAAAAAATCTTCTAACCTGTTGAGAAATCACCCCGATTCTCCCAAGTTTTCCTCTGTTTATAGACATATTGGCCTCAGTACATCCAATACAGGTATTTAATCTATTATATCTTGTTTGACAGAGCTCATGGAGCTCTTTCAAACAAGATATAACTGAATAAATGCTATGCTAAGTTTATCTCTAGAATACAGGAAAGTGCAAAGCAATTAACAGGGTTGCACTGTACTCTATCGGTAAAATATTAAAAACAGGAATATTGTGATTTACCTTCTTCTTGAACGAGTCTCAGGGGTGCTAGGTGAACGTGGCAATGTTAGAAACATACTTCAAGTCGCAACCTCCAAACACTGAGAATCCCACAATGAATTGTAAACACGAGATAATGTTATCCTTGATGTCGAGCTACAATACATCAACCATTTACCTGGCACCATCATTCAGAAAGATGATCAAATATACAGTATCTCAGTCCATCTATTTTTTTAAAATAGGACTGCCAAATGCCACAAAAACTTAAACAGTCACAAAAAATGCTTAATGTAGTGCTCATGGTGTTTACATTAAACACTGCCTTAAAGTTTTGTAGAATTGAAAAGAAAAACACTGCTGTGGGCTTTAATGGTTAAGAAAATGGGTTTGCCCTTATAACAGATATAACACCACTCAACAGTGTTCCACGCAATTCCTAACACTGACATGATATTTCACTATATTTTAAGTATTTTATAAGTACTCTTTACAGAGGGCTAATACATAAATCATATATCTATCATTATAGGGAAACGTTGCAATTGTATACAAATGTGTCACTGTTAACCCTCTGCACAAATGATCTAAGCAAAAGCATTATTAATATTATTTTTTGGTGTTTAAAGTGACTTTCAGCATCTTTGGCTATCTCATGACTGCAACAAAGGGATGAAGTCTGGTCTAGCCCACTGTTTACACCCATGCTGCCCACATTAGAGGACTCCCACTTCAGGCGTTGGGTGCCAGATCCTATTTTAACAGCAAAGCAGAACTTGTTTACCACATTAACCCTTTGCCTAACATTAAAAGCAGACAACACTTGCAAACAACATTCTTGAATAACTCATTTTTTGTCTCAAAAACATAGGTTATGACCCCTCATTGGAACGAGCTCGATGCAATAATATTACATTCCAAACACTAATTATAGGAATAATCATAAAAAATGTAATTAATGAAGCACCAGGTAAATGCATATGTGGACAGTCCACGGCATCTGTATGGTAAGTCTCAGACTTTTTTTTATCAATTTTCTTCATAAGATAAATAGAGGATCACATCAGAAGCTTATTGAGCTTGTTCCAATGAGGATCAAGTCATAAGTTATGTTTTTGAGGCTAAGATGAAAAAAAAAATATTCATGAATGCCAATTTGTGTGAATAGTGCTGGCCAGTTATGGTCATTACCTCAGTTAAGGAACTGTCTAAAAGCTATGGAAGTGGGTTTTTTTTAGGTGGGCAACTACATTTTAGATTTACAGTCCATGGTGAGTGGATTACCACTGAAGACTCATGGAGTGGAAGTTTCACACATACAATAACTGTTGATTCTTCTGATGCACAAGAATAGCAAGAACTCAGTTCCATTGGTTGAAACTTATGCTTTTTCATAGATAAAGGAGTTTTTGCCTGGGTGGAAACTCCACTGCACTAGTGTTTTAGAGGTAATCCATTCTCCATATACTGTAAGCCTGCTGGCAACCAAAAGCTTCACCTGTTTTATGTCCTGAAAGCATTTCTGTTAGTGATAATCTGACCTAAATCTCAAGAGATGAAACCTTCATTCTACAGAAAATGCACAGCTATGCTTTTCTAATTGGAAATAAGTAAATGTCATACTTACTTAGATGTCATTTCAATGATTTGTAAAATTATTTTCACAATGTATTAGACAGACATGGTAAACATAGGTTTCCAGTTAAGTACAATAGTTAGAGAGTTTGGCCTTCAAATATAGGATGAGGCTGCAAGCCAAATCAAGCAAGAAAAAGTACTCATTTTCTCTTAAGTCTTCTGTGTCTAAACACACCTGTATTACAGATGTATGGAGTCACACTTGTTGTAGAAATAGGGTCAAAGTCAAATTTAAAATTTAGGTCTGTCATTATTTTTGCAAAGCTCCTTCAAAAAAGTTAGGATATATTCAGATATCTTTGTTCAATGAAGCTAAAATAAAGACAGAAAAAAGGAATACAAGTTTGCTGGGATGACCTGAAGTAAAGCAAAATAATTTTCTAGTTTGAACTGAAGCAGCAATGGTTTGGCTACTTTTAGTGGTAGAATTTATATTTCTTTATTTATTGGTGTTTAAGGTCACATACTTATGCACAATGGCTAATCATGACCATGACAGTTTTGCACGTCGCGGCGTGGGGGAAGCCAGAGTACCCAGAGAGAACCACCATGGACACAACGCAGGTGCTGCAGGTGGGATCTGAACCGAGGACCTCTCAGCTTGCAGTCTGCACCTCTACCCACTGAGCCACCGCACCCCCCCCCCCCCCCCCAAATGTCCATAAAATGAAATTTGTGATATGATCCCACGCCATGGTAGCCCTGTTTGCCATGTAGCTCACATTGTATGCCCAGGCCAGGCCAGTTATTTGGACCAGCTCGCTGTCATGAAATCCCAATTTATGCCATGATCAGCAAGGATTTTGATCAGTTAAGGCCATTAGCTGAAATCTAATTTACATCTGACCAGTAAACAAAATCTTTCTGATTGACAGGCTTACAATACAGTCGCTGTGGACTGGACAAATTCCATGTGTGGGCAGTGATGTCTAGGCATGCGTTTATCAGATAATAAAAATCATCATCAGCAAAATTATGTAATTAATGAAGCCCTGGGTAGAACTCGGTGCTTCATTAGTCAAATTTTTGTTGATTATTCCTGTAATTAGAGTTTGTAATCTAATATTATTGTGTCCATGGAAATATTGCCCACCCGTGGAAAATGACTAGTCCACATACAAATTTTCATAATTATTTGGACAAAGTTTAACCCTTTACCCAATGCACAATATCAAAATTTGTAATTTTAAATACTTTTTTTCCAAATTTAAAAAAAAAACTGTTAAGAAAACCATATTGTCTGATCTCTCATTGGAACAAGCTCATTCCAATGAGGGGTCACAGAATATGGTTTTATTGAAATGTTTTCAAAATACATTTTTTCCAGCTGCACAATTTCTATATTATGTGGGCGGATGCGGCTGATTCATTAGGTAAAGTGTTAAATTGTTTTTTTTTTACATCCACATCAGAGTGTAGACAAAACTTGTAAGTTCACACATATGCTGCGACAGATGGTAAAAATTAAACAAATTCTAAGTTCATCGAGGGCAATAACTCTTACAAAATTATTCTGAAAGTTTAAAAGTTTACGGATGCTGGATGTTGGATGACGGACGACGACGGATGCCAAGTGATGAGAAAAGCTCACATGGTCTTTTAGGTCAGGTGAGCTAATAAGGGATGAATTATACTGTTGCATGTCGATGGTGTACTTTTCTTCAACCAATACTAACCCTCATGTGGAGTTAGTATGTTGAGGAGTCTAACAGTTGATCACCGCTGCCTGGTGGTTCTCTCCTGGTAATCAGGCTTTCTTCACCCAGAAACCTGTCTGACACGAGGTGACCCTGGCTGTCAAAAGTGTCATTAACTCTTAACCCGCAGAGTATTTTCAAATTATTTTTCATCAAATCTAGTCATGGCTGCTTTGGATCTGATGAAAAATACATGAAAATTTGTCTCAATATATCACTGGTCTAAAAGTCAATACAATTTTCAGGGGACATTTTTATTAAATGTTCTCAAATTTTATCACACGCCTATTAATGTAAAATACAGGATTTCCACTGTTCTGCCTGTACGATAAAAATAAAGTTGTATCGCACATGTGGTGATACAAAACATGGTCATTTCAAAAGTACACAGAAAAGGAACCTGTCTAAACAAATCATGTCAATCATTGGTTGAAAGCACCAGAGTGGAGATTGCTTGGAAATTCGAAGTTCCTCCTTTAGATTTGTTTATCTGAGATATTTAAACAATCATTTTCGAGACAAAAATTTACAAAATAAAATTACATTCTGACTGCTTGTTCCTTGACAAATACTTTCCAAAGCTGGTCATATAATGATGGAGTGTGCTAACCTTATTAGCTATTTAAAAACTTTTTGTTCTGTTATTTCCCACAGTTTAGTCAATATTTGAAGTTCGATCATCGTGACATGACATTGATCGGTGTCAATTGGTTTCGAACCATTGAATACCATAAAACTTACAACGCAAATAAGGGTTGGTACCCCGCCAACTAACAGTGATGTTTTGGTGGCAATGAAGGAAACTCGGCAATTATCTGGTTGAAATGCGCTTTTAGTTAATTTTTATGTAAACTAGTTGTAACATGGGAGGTATGTGATAAATACAGAACAGCACATACGTTTGAATGGGTTAAGAATTATTGCACTTGATTGCTTTGGCCCAGGATATCACTGGTTCTGTATATTTAATTATTTTAGTGGCAGGAGATTTCCTGTCCTGGGCAAGAATATCAGCCAGCAGCATGCAATGAGTTAAAACCCCAATAAAACAATACATTTACATTTACAGGCTCAACTGCACCCACACAGACAATAGTCAAAGTGATTGCTGTATCAGACAGTCATTCTATGCAGGAAGTATAAAAATGAAACATAAAATGGATAAGTTCCATATGGTATATTAAGATACTAAAGATAGTTAACAAGACATACAATATATTTATACTGGCCATTAAATATTCTACACGATGATACTGATCTAACACAATAACCACATTTCCATTGTGAGATCTTATCCGAGACATGAAACAAAATATAGTTGACCTTTAAAAATCTATTTCCCTGAGGAACAGCAACACATGACCAAAGTGTAGTGGTCATTGTTAACGCGCTTTCCACCTGGGTATTTTTTAAGCTTCGAAGATCAAAGTTGGTGAGGTGTGACAAGAAGATCGGTGAACTCCAGGCCAACTTTGTTTATTATCTTCTGCTTCTTCACAGAATATATAGAGGATATCTACCAGTTTTTGAGGAGATACCAGATTTATTTCATCAGTGACTGCAAGGAAATCTACGTTTTCATGTCCGTTAGAATTCGTTTCTGAAAATTTCGATTTCCTTTCAGACACTCCAGAGATAATTTAAAAACCAGTAGGCACTCTTTTTATTACATGAGTTTAAAT
The DNA here is from genome assembly GCA_031216915.1 of Pictodentalium vernedei. Taxonomy (NCBI): domain Eukaryota; kingdom Metazoa; phylum Mollusca; class Scaphopoda; order Dentaliida; family Dentaliidae; genus Pictodentalium; species Pictodentalium vernedei. The sequence continues at coordinate 262,820,906 of CM062291.1, read as the reverse complement.
GCTTAACTGGAATTAAAAAAGATTTCAATTGTAAGAAAAACACCTAAATACCAGAAACATGTAGTGGAATTGATTAAAACTTATTGTGCAATGCACGTTACTTCCAGATATAGTCTCTTACATGTACATTAATCATGACGAAATCGAAACATATTTGTTAAAAATTTCTCGCTATCTTTTAACCCTTTACCTAATGAATCAGCCATATCCACACATATAATATGCAAACAGGAGTTGAAAAAAGTTATTTTTCAGAAAATTTCACCAATGCCATATCATGGGACTCCTCATTGGAATAAGCTCGTCTAGATCGTTCCAATGAGGGTTCACGTGATATGGTTTTGAAAAATTTGACAAAATAAGGCCTAAAAAAATAACAAATCAGTTTCTCGGACCTTCCCGCATGGTCCTTTTGGCTGCCGCATGCTCTCTTTTTATAACCAATTTAAACTTAAAACAAGAGGCCCCAGGGGGCCTGAGGGCGCTCACCTGACATGGTAGCCTAAATATCAACCCAGAGAATTGATTTCAACAACTTGCATCTGCTCCTCCTAAGAAAAGCTGAAACCAAATATCCAAATATTCTGACCAGTGGATCTAAAAAAAGATTTTTAAAGAATATTCCTCATACTGAACTAAGTCATAATTCGGGCTCCCACAGGGAGCCCATATATGAACCCAGGGACTTGGCTTTAACAAACCTGAATCTCACACCCCTAAGGATTCTGCACACCAAATATCAAAACATTCCGACTGCTGGATCTGAAGAAGAAGATTTTTAAAGAAAATTCCTCATTTTGAACCAAGTTACAATTCAAGCTCCCACAATCAGCCCAAATATGGACCTAGGGACATGGCTTGAACAAACTTGAATCTTACCCCCCTAAGGATGCTGCATAAAAAATATCAAAAGCATTCATCTGCTGGATCTGAAGATTTTTAAAGAAAATTCCTCATTTTGAACTAAGTTGTCATTCAGGCTCCCATAGTGAGCCCAAATATGAACCAAGGGACTTGGCGTGAACAAACTTGAATCTCAGCCCCCTAAGGTTACTCCATGCCAAATATCAAAACATTCCAACTGCTGAATCTGAAGAAGAAGATTTTTAAAGAAAAATTCCTCATATTGACTTAGTTATAATTTGGGCTCCCACAGGGAGCCCAAATATGGACCCATGGACTTGGCTTTAACACACTTGAATCCCCCCCCCCCCCCCCCCCCCCAAGGATGCTACTCACCACATATCAAACCATTCTGACTGCTGGATCTGAAGAAGAAGATTTTTTAAGAAAATTCCTCATTTCGAACAAAGTTACAATTCAAGCTCCCACAGTGAGCCCAAATATGGACCTAGGGACATGGCTTGAACAAACTTGAATCTCACCCCCTAAGGATGCTGCATACCAAATATCACAAGATTCTGCCTGCTGGATCTTGAGAAGAAGATTTTCAAAGAAATTTGCCTGAAATGCACTAAGTTCGAATTTGGGCTTCTATAGTGAGCCCAAATATGAATCCAGGTGGCCGATTTGAACAAACTGGAATCAGATCCACCCCACAATGTTGCATACCCAATATCAAAAGATTCTGCCTGCTCGATCTTGAGAAGAAGATTTTTAAAGAAATTTGCCTGAAATGCACTAAGTTCAAATTTGGGCTCCTATACTGAGCCCAAATATAAACCCAAGGGGCCGATTTGAACAAACTTGAATCAGATCCACCCCACAATGTTGCATACCAAATATCAAAAGATTCTGCCTGCTGGATCTGGAGAAGAAGATTTTCAAAGAAATTTGCCTGAAATGCAGTAAGTTCAAATTTGGGCTCCTATACTGAGCCCAAATATAAACCCAGGAGGCCGATTTGAACAAACTTGAATCAGATCTACCCTCCAATGTTGCATACCAAATATCAAAAGATTCTGCCTGCTGGATCTGGAGAAGAAGATTTTTTAATGTTTTTCCCATTGCCTACAGTGTTAAAAAGTGCTGACTCAGCACTTTTTCAATGTCCCGAAACTGTACCCTATGATAAAACCGATGGCAATTTTTTTTTACCAATTCTTTCTGTTGGTCCTAAGGAAGCTTCACACCAAATAAAAATTCTCGGTGCCGTGCAGTTTTGGAGATATGGGCGTTTTAATTTTTTTCTATTTTTAGCTCCTGCGGTTCCCATGGGGCTACGGGAAAAAAAAAATCAGCATAAATTAGGTACTTATGACCCAATAAACCCTCACATAAAATTTGGTTCAAATCAGCCTCTCGGTTTGGAAAATAGAAATTTTGGGCGGGGCCAAAAATTTTGCCCCTCTCATAACGACGCCAAGTATAGCCCCACAAACTTCTCTTGAACAAATCTGAGTCTACACCTCAAAAGGAAGCTGCACACCAAATATCAAGCCTCTGCTACTGCTGGTTCATGAGAAGAAGATTTTTTAAGATTTCAGCACACTTTTTGGGTGTGGCCCTACCCACGGGCGGGGCAACTTGATTTGAACAAAATCAAATTGCGATGTCATAACAAACTATTATCTCAAATATCAATTAAATTGGTTCAGCGGTTTGGGAGGAGAAGACGCAAACACCATGTTCACGGACGACGGACGCCAGACGACGGACGACGGACGGTGAGTGATCACTATAGCTCTCCTGACTGAAAGTCAGGTGAGCTAAAAAATAAAAATTAAATGGTTTATGTCTGATATTTTACCCAAGTTAAAAAAATTGATGAATTTGTCCCTTGAGTGCAAGAAGGCTTTGCAATGCTTTAGCATTGCAAAGTCTTCTTGCACTCAAGGGATGAAATACACCACCACCCATGCTATTCTGTAGATTATGAAGCCTAAAACTTGAACCAAGAACATGAACTTTTGATGGCAAAAAAGTAATTACTGAAATAAAAAATAAAATAAAAAACCGCTCGCCCACATGCAATTTCACAAATAATGGTCTGAGAAACAGAAGATCTACTTTGTGTGGCCTAATATTTAAAATAGTAAATTTTCATATCGTCTACAAAGGGTAAAGGTCAATTAAACTAGTGGAACAGCTTGTTTTCAGGAGTAATTAATCTTTTCTTCCTTCCCTGGAGTTCCTATAGCCTGCAGGTAAAATACACTCTCCACGTACTGTAAGTCTCAGCTATATAACCCACTTTCATATGACTACAGTTCAATGCACTATACATCCCACTTTTATATGACTACAGTTCAATGCACATTCAATTCCTTGCATGCTGCTGGTGGATATTCCTGCCTAAGACAAGATTCCAATTACCACTGAAATAAATATAATTTGTGCTCATTTAATCTTATTTTACCCCTCCCCTCTGAATTGAAAGGATTTTTTCACGAATGATTCCTTGAGTTAAATTTAGATGAATTTTTCATCAAATCTAGTTATGGCTGCTTCATAGCTAGATTTGATGAAAAATATACTGAAAATACTCAGCAAGTAGAGCAGTTAACTCCAAGATCTAAATATTTTTTAAATATTTTTTAGAAGACATCAGGGAGCACATTGGCTCAGTGGTAGACTGTTGGACTTCTATGCTTGAGGTCCCATGTTCGATCCCCATCCGGGGTACGACCCGTGTTGTGACCTTGGGCTAGGCACTTTATCCCAGTTGCCTACACGGGGACACAATGACGCTGTGTACTAAGGCGTACTGCATGTCGATGGTGCACATGTCTTCAACCTCTGTAACCTAGCTTGAGCGGAGCTTGAACAGAGTTACAATGTTGAGGAGCTGACAGTTGCTCATCGATGCTCGGTGGTACTCTCCAGGTACTCCGGCTTCCTCCACCCGTAAAACTGTCACAGTCACGATTAGCCATTGTGCACAAGTATGTGACCTTAAACACCAATAAATAATAATAATAAGAAGACATCAACAAGTACTCAGGAACATGATGCTCCCCTGGTGCATCAACACAAAACAACCCCTTCTTCAGAAAAATTCTAGACCAATAGAAATTACATTTAAACTGATTTCAACAAGTTCTCCATTAGTTTTTGCAAACAATTTATACAGAGAAAATTGAAGACACTTGACAATCATGGATCTGCAATAATCTAATATTTCAAGTAAGAGACATTCAATTAGCTTGACCCTATATGACCCTTGCAAAGTGGTTTGAAGATCTGGTGATCAGAAGAAAGAAAATGAAATACCAGTTGCATTTTGATCCTTCATAATATTTCCACTCAAGCTTGTAATTTCAGATTTTCTTCCAATTTAAAGATTCTGGGGATAACATTATTTTTAAGTGGCCAGAATGCTGATATCCATACATTTCAAACTGGAATTCATTATTCCACAGGGCTTCAAAAGAAGACAATTCATAAATGCCCTAAGGAGGATTAGATTTGTCTAGACAAGGAAGGGTAATCCAAACCTGAATATTATCACTTGAATTACCTTTTGCATTTCATTATTTCTACACATAATATATGGAATGTCTTTAATGGTACAGTTCACAATAAAAATAGTCATCTAGGAGGAATCTCCCACCAAATGCTACAGGCTTTCCAAACTAAAATTTAACCCTTTTATCTTTCAAGTGCATAATTCTGACTGTGATCACTTGCAGCTGCAACAAAACAGGTGTCCCAACATAAAGTATCTTGGTAAAACTTGCAAGTTACATTCTAAATAACTTGTCAGTTGTTCAAAGGCATATCTTGGCTGCCTATTTGACAGCCAAGACTTGTCAAAAAACACCTGCAATGCTAAAGGATGTCGACTGTCAAAGTGAATGTATAACAGTCTCCAGTCCTTTTAGGGACTCTTTTTAATTTTCCTTCCCAAGTCTTAACCCTTTACCCAACGAATTGCCCGCATCCACCTGCGTAATATGCAAATTCAGCAGCTGAAAAAATATATTTTGAAAAACTTCAACAAAACCATATCATGTGACCCCTCTTTGGAACGAGCTCGTTGAGCTTGTTCCAAAGAGGGGTCACATGATATGGTTTTGTTGAAATTTTTTGAAAAAATTTAAAAAATGATATTTAAAATAATAAATTTTGAAATCGTCTGCGTTGGGCAAAGGGTTAAAAATTGAATTTCAGACTGTGTTGTTAAAGCTTTACCATTCTCTAACAAGAGTTCCTGCACTTGAATGAGTCGCCAACTCAAACAGTTTCTAGGATCTTCCCAATATTTTTCACGAGTTTTCAAGGAGCTGTAGATGAGAAATTTAAGGATTTAACCCTTTGAAACCTAGAGGCTGTTTTTCCAGCACAGGAACATGATGAGTCATAATTTCAAAAGTAAAATGGATGCTAAGTGAAGGTGTGGCGGACACTTTTATTCATACCGTAAACTGAAAGATGAAAATCTGCCAAGATGGGCTGCCAAGTTTTTTCAGATCTCAAGCTTGATGTCGCAAAAATACTTAAAAATTTAAGACACGAAACAAAGAAACACAAAACAGGGATTTCACTAAAACTTCAAGGTTATACCACTAAGTTCCAAAGTTTGTTGGTGGTTAACGTCACATATTTATGCACCATGGCTAATCGTGACACAACATGGAGATGAAGTCAAGTTTAGTCAATCGTTGATCAACATGTTGCCCATTTTAGAGGACTCACACCCCAAGCATTGGTGACTGGGTCCTATTTTACTAGTAAAGCAGAACTGGTTTACCACAGTAAACAAGTGCTGCTTACTTCCCGGGGTTCCCACGGGGAGCCAAGTTCCAAAGTATACAACCAAATAAATCTAGATCTAGAATTGAGCACTAAACAAATTTTGACACAAAAGTACTATAATTTTTGTACAGAAGGAAAGTCAACCAACTAAACTATCCATTCAATGAAGTTAAGCTATCCAAACATCAAACTTTCAAACACTACTTTAAATTGACTGTTGGTGTGCTAAAACTGAAGAAACTGGAACAGTGAACCCCAGATCATTCCTGAAGTTTCATCCAAGACTCAAGTTAAAAGAAACCTGGTAAAAATTCTTTTCACGAATGCCTCTTTCAAGAATTGTGCACAATACAGTTATTTATTGGGGCTTGGTTACCCTTTTCACAGCTGGGATCACCTCATATCGGACAGTTTTATGAGTGGAGGAAGCTGGAGTATCCAATGAGAATCACCAGGCAGTGGCGAGCAACTGTTTAAATCCAAAATGTACTAACTCTGCACAAGCAGGGTTACCATTGGGTTAAGACAAGTGTACCATCGGTGTGTATTCTCACAAAAATGGTTGCAAAAATCAATACCGGCTGTGGGTGTCCCAGGATCCTAGTTGGTCAGCATGGTTTTAATATTGATATTAACTGGTTGAGTGTTATTTTTCAAAGGTTATTTGAAACATGAGTATTTTTTTTACAGATGCCATGCAACCAGCAAGGGAAGCTTCAGTTTAGCAAGATTTGGGTAATGAACAATTGTTTTGTCACAATGTATTGGAGAGTGCCTGTCTAATAAATTGTAACAAAATAATTTTGTCTAAAGATTTATTTTCTACTCCTAAGAAAACAACAAGCCTATGCAAAGGGTGTAAAGCCACTAAAGTGGCTTTCAGCACTTTTCAATAGAGCCAAGGTAGTGGCTTCTAGAACTGTACCAGTTAAATTGCATTGAATTTTCCATCAAATCTAGTCATGGCTGCTTCACAGCAGCCATGACTAGACTTGATTGAAAATACTTTAAAAATACTCAACAGGTTAAGAGTTAAATGTCTCTTGCTCAATGACATAAAGCAACTGATGCAAGTCAAATGAGAATGCATTATCTGATGAACAACTGTGGCCTCCTGCAGAGAGGAATCATCAACCAGTGTACTGCATGTACTTGATCGTTTATGTCTGAAGACCACACATCTCATACGCATTCAGTGCAGTATGAGAAATTCACAAAGACTTGACAGTGGGACTATCCCCATGTATGTCCTCGTCCCACACAGAGTTTGTCTGAACTGTGTTTATCCAACTTATGCCAATTACCCTTTTGAACATCATCCCACAGTTAATTGATGATAAATAAGATGGTTTGGAATAGTTTGTAAATGTCACTTTAGACATCACAATGGGAGATAATTTAACATAATTTGCTGCAATTAACCTATCAAATTTTATATATTATTGGCAATTAACAAAAACTAATCACAAAGCACTTAACTGGGTGTGACTTGCTAAGAGAACATGTTGAATACAGTATTCTGATCACAAAAGTGGCCCTTTCTTAGGGCTGTCATGATAAGTTGTCGACAAATGCTGTATCACTATGCTGTGGGCTGAAACACAGTTAATGTTGAAGAATGCAAAAAACAAAGCTGGGGTGAACTAGGGTACAAACTGTTTGTCCGTCCATCAACAGTAAAAAATTGTGTGGCACAGGTCAAAATAAAACAAGTGACAGAATAGTAGCTGTCAGTAAATATTTGACTGTAGTAAATATTTGTTTCTAAAATCAAAGAACCAGGACATGCTGAAAATATGTTTTGGTGTCTCTTGATTCTGATATTCTGGATACATGTATCTTCATCAACATTAATAACTAGATAATGGATAGATGATCATCTAATAAATGATTTTAAAACAATATTGCACATGATGGTGGGCTTCCAGAATGGAATGATTGGATCAACACTCCCTGCAGGATTACTGCAGACAAGGACTGATAAAATTCAAGTCTATTAAAGGCTGTTTTTTTCAGCATTTTTCATGGCCCTATAAAAGCCAAACTGAAGAATGTTCATGGCCTGCCTCCACTAGTCCTCGAGTACAGCCGCCGTGGACTGGTCACTTTCCACGGGGTGGGCAATATTTCCATGGGTGCAATAATATTATCACTGCCCTCGATTGGATTATGACCAGTCCACGACGACTGCACTGTAACTAAGACATTCAAGGGAAGTTGGAAAAGGAGATAATGACCAGAGGGTTCCAATTAGGACTACGTCTGAACAAACTCTGGCATATAAAATGAAAGTGTCAATGACAATGCAGCTCAACTTGGTCAAGAACCGACTGAACTAATTAGAAAGTTCCAGTAACGCCAGGTCATTCACTCAAGTTTCTACAGAAAAAACTCCATCCCAATAGCTCATACCTGACATTGTCAAGTTGAGCAAGAAGTACAAATAAAATCAGCCGATCCGCACCGATTTAAAAAAGTGACCAAAGTTACATATAAAATTTGAAAAAGATCGGGTGAGAGGTGCAGCCTGTAGGGTGTGCTAATGGAATTGTTGACAATTAGATGCCAAATCCAAGATACAGTACGTGGAGAGTGTATTATCACTAAATCATCCACGGAGTGGAGATTCCACCCAAGCAATAATTGCAAATTTGTTGCAAAGCATAACAAGCACAAGCAAAGTTCCTGCCAATGGACCTCTGGGTTAAACCATTGGCTGGAACATTGCTTGTGTTTTTTGTCCATATGTACAGAATTTGAAAGGAATACTTTGGGTGATATTTATTTATTTATTTATTGGTGTTTAAGGTCACATATTTCTGCACAATGGCTAACCATGACTTGACAGCTTTACAGGTGGAGGAAGCCGGAATACCTGGAGAGAACCACCGAGCAATGGCGAGCAACTGTCAGCTCCCCAACATACCAACTCCACACAAGCAGGGTTAGCATTGGTTGAAGACAGGTGCACCGTCGACGTGCAGTACGCCTTAGTACACAGCGTCACCGTGCCCCCACGTGGGCAATGGGGTGAAGTGTCTTGCCCAAGGACACAACGCGGTTGCCGCAGGTGGGATTCGAACCGAGGACCTCTCGGCTTGCAGCCTGCACCTCTACCAACTGAGCCACCACGCCCCCCATACTTTGGGTGATAACTCCACTCCATGGGTGATTTAGTTACAATCCACTCTCCATGTACTGTAGCTGCTGGTAGCCATGTTTTTCAATGAAAATAAGAAACGTTTGATAGATCCAATCTTGACATTACATCAAAGCTACAAATGAAATTTGAAAAAGAATGGGCAAGAGATGCAGCCTATAGAGTGTGCTGATGGAATTGTTGACAATTTATATGCCAAATCCAAATAGAGTTATGATTACGTGCTTCGTTAGCATTTTTATTTAAAAACTAGAGGTACTGTTAGCAAACTCACTAAGTGATACCCCCCGCGCCTGAAATGTATAAGTTAGATTATCTCCCCTTAGAAATGTCAGAACGGAATTATATTGCTTCAAGCACATCTTCATATGGAGTTCTTCCATTGTGTAAAGTTTCATGAAAATTCTTCAAACGGTTTAGGAGGAGTTGCGCTTACAAGGATGATCAGACGGACAGATTATCTCCCCTTGGAAATGTCAGAACGGAATTATATTGCTTCATGCTCATCTTCATATGGAGTTCTTCCATTGTGTAAAGTTTCATTAAAATTCTTCAAACGGTTTAGGAGGAGTTGCGCTTACAAGGATGGTCAGACGGACAGATTATCTCCCCTTGGAAATGTCAGAACGGAATTATATTGCTTCATGCACATCTCCATATGGAGTTCTTCCATTGTGTAGAAAATTCTTCAAACGGTTTAGGAGGAGTTGCACTTACAAGGATGGACGGACGGACAGGGCGATTCCTATATACCCCCCCAAACTTTGTTTGCGGGGGGTATAAATATTCAAGGCTTTTCAAGTTCTCCTGGCACATTTTCAGGATTTCAAGGCCTTCATTTACCCCAAGTCAAATTCAAGGCTGTTCCTTAAATCCAAGACCCTGCAGGAACCCTATAAGTTCTCATGAAAGTATGTACATGGTACATTTTTTTTATTGGAGTTCAACGACACTTTCAACAATTATGGTCACCCTGTATTAGATACGTTTTACGGCCGGTGGAAGATGGAGTACCCTGTGAGAATCACTAAGCAACTATCCGACTTTCCAAAGTATCAACTCTGCACAAAGCAAGTGCACATTAACATGCTGTATGCCTCAATATGCAGTGCCATCATACCCCCACATGGGCAATCAGGATTAAGTGTCTTGCCCAAGGACACAACACAGTTACTGCTGATCATGCAGTACTACATGGAGAGTGGGTAACCATGATTTGATTTGAGAAAGATACCACTGTTATGGTCACAGTACAGTACTACCAGCTGAAATAAGTTGTGGAATGTCCACAAAATAATTTTGTTTCAATTTTCTTTTGCTGATAATTCCAACCTTCGAGAGCTTCCGAAAAAATGATGTCAAGGGTTGGTCCTGCTAACAAAGGAAAAATGTGATCAACATTTTCTTGTGGTTATGTAACAATTTCTTTCAGATGGCACTGCAGTCACTCATTTATTTATTTGTTCATTCAAGTTTGAGGTCAGTTTCAGCATCTTGGGCTATCTCACAACATGAAGATGAAGTCAAGTTTAGCCTATCATTTATACCTGTACTACCTTCTTTAGAGGACTTCCACCCCAGGCATACATTCCAACATAAGGATGAAGTCAAGTTTAGCCTATCATTTATAGTTATACACCCTTATTTAGAGGACTTCCACTCCAGGCATCCATTCCAACATAAGAATGAAGTCAAGTTTAGCCTATCATTTATAACTGTACACCCTTCTTTAGAGGACTTCCATCCCAAGCATCTGTTCCAGCATAAGGATGAAGTCAAGTTTAGCCTCTCATTTATAGCTATACACCCTTCTCTAGAGGACTTCCACCCCAGGCATCTGATCGAACATAGGTATGAAGACAAGTTTAGCTTTATTGTTTATACCTATGTTGTCCACTTCAGAGGCCTTCCACCCCAGGCATTTGTTCAGGGTACTATTTTGACAGTAAAGCAGAACTTATTTACTGCAGTAAACAAGCACCACTTCACTTCCCATGGTTCCCATGGGCAGCTCCAGTCACACCTTTGCTTTAAAACTGCTACTCACCCGAGTTGTACACAGATACTAAGGAAATGTTGTTATCATATCTCAGCCAAGGACTAGATTATCCAGCAACCTGAGTGTTAATTTCTAATTTTAAAATTTTTTTTTTTTCAAGTCAAGTACCCTTTCAAAATCAGGGTATTTGAGAAAATATTTGTCATTTATACTGTCAGTAAAAGTGACAATAAAATCAACATAGAGAGCTGTTTTTAAAGGAAATATCCTCAAACAATGTCAGTGGCATAACAGCAGGTACAAGTCCTTCAACGGTAATCTGTCAGTTTAAATTTCAATTCAAATCTTCAAACTAGTAGGCTATGAATTCAGGAGGAGCAAAATACACAAAAAATCAGCTGTGGTATATACAACAGACTGTCAACTTTAAAAACTGCCCTCAAAATATAATTATAGAAGGGATATCACTGTACAAACACATCAAAATTGAATAAATAGATTCATGGTGTCAGTGATTTGATATGTATATCAGGGCTACTGTGGAGGGCAGAAAATCAATGAAAGGACAGAAAAATGATAAATTAAATATACGTACCACTAAACATTAATGCCATGAAGAGAATATTTGAATGGCTCAATTGGTATCTCCCACACAGATTACAGTGCGCACATAAGTACAAATTTTCTTTACTGTTTACAGAAATACTCTACTATAATTGAACTGAACTGCAGTCACACAGAGCTGTCCAATATCTGAATGGTCTGGATAAAGCAGAGCATCAAAAAATGGACCAGTCAACTTCCATTGTAGGGGTGGGTTTTATCAGTGTGACAGCTGCAAGAAGTCTATTTTTTCAGTTTGGCTAAAAAGGATCACAGATTCTAGTATATTCAATGGAAAAACATTTAGATTATAGAATTGCTAGGGTGGGTAGGGATTGTGAAAGTACTCACTGCCTGTCTGGAGGAGATTAACTCTTAACATGCTGTCTGTGTTCAAATTTTTTTCTTTCACCAATTCTCGTCATGGCTACAGAGAAACAGCTGTGATGAGCTTTGATGAAAAATTCATTAAAATTTAAATCAAGAAATCACTGGTCAAAAAGTTCATTCAAATTAACAGGGAAAACATTGGTAACATGGGCCCAAAACTATACTTATTCCAGTTATTACCCTCAACAATTTGAACATGTGTACTATTAAGAACAGGACAGTTAAATATGAAAACACATCTTAGAATCTCTCCCGTCATTTGTTTTTGCGAACACTCACACATACCTGTGTCCAATGTGAGTAGATAATCAGCATACAAGGTGCATGTGTGTATTTAAAGTTATTAGAACAATGAACAATAATCAAAGTAATAATTAACCAATCAAAGAGAAAGTGTTTGTCTTGTATTTAATGCCAACAACCCCTCTCCTTATGTAAACCATGAGTAAGGAAAGTGTATATATAGAGCCCTCAACACACTGAAAAATCAGTATTCCTATAAATGGCTGCTGTGCAACGTGTTGTGTATGTACTTTCCCAGAGAGGAGGGAAGCTAGTGTTACTTGACAGTTAAAGATGAAGATCAAATGTTATTGGAAAAACTTGTGTGCACCAGAAGTGTGTTGATCAAGGGTATAACGCTAAGTGCACAACTGTAGAAGATTATGTCAGAAATGTAACGTCACATAACCATCCAAGAGAAAATGAGAATGCAAATAAGCTCCTGTTCAACTTACAGCAACGTGTGGAGTCCGAGACAACTCCAGCTCAAGCAAATTTGAAGAGGAAATTTCTAGTGTGGAAAGAGACATGGCTATGGATGTTCCATTGCTTCATAGTTTAAAGAGTGGCCTTTATAAGCAGCGAAGGAAAACTACACCTGCATTACCAACTAAACTATCAGAAGTTGACCTGCAACATAGATGATCAACATAGATGATATAGAGATTTACGTTCACAATGTTTTCTATATAATTCACAGTTAAGCGTATAATAAAAATACCTGAAATGCATATAATAAAAATCGTCGATACCCACGAAAAAACACTAGATACCCACTACATATTTAAACAAGAGGCCCCAGGGGGCCTGAGGGTGCTCACCTGACATGGTAGCCTAGATATCAACCCAGGAAATTGATTCCAACAAGTTGCATCTGCTCCTCCTACGAAAAGCTTATACCAAATATCCAAAGATTCTGACCAGTGGATCTAAAAAAAAGGATTTTAAAAGAATATTCCTCATATTGAACTAAGTAATAATTCAGGCTCCCACAGGTGCCCAAATATGAACCCTGGCACTTGGCTTGAACAAACTTGAATCACACCTCTGTAAGGAAGCTGTATACCAAATATCATCCGATTCTGACTGGTGGATGTGAAGAAGAAGACTTTTGAAGAATATTCCTCATATTGAACTAAGTTATAATTTGGGCTCCCACAGGGAGCCCAAATATGAACCCACGGACTTGGCTTGAACAAACTTGAATCTCACCCTCCTAAGGATGCTGCATACCAAATATCAAAACATTCCGACTGTTGGATCTGAAGAAGAAGATTTTTAAAGAAAAGTCCTCATTTTGAACTAAGTTACAATTCGTTCTCCTACAGTGAGCCCAAATATGAACCCAGGGACTTGGCTTGAACAAACTTGAATCTCACGCACCTAAGGATGCTGCATACCAAATATCAAAACATTCTGACTGCCAGATCTGAAGAAGATTTTTAAAGAAAATTCCTCATTTTGAACTAAGTTACAATTTGAGCTCCCACAGTGAGCCCAAATATGAACCTAGGGACTTGGCTTGAACAAACTTGAATCTCACCCCCCTAAGTATGCTGCATACCAAATATCAAAACATTCTGACTGCTGGATCTGAAGAAGATTTTTAAAGAAAACTCCTCATTTTGAACTAAGTTATAATTCAGGCACCCACAGTGAGCCCAAATATGAACCTAGGGACTTGGCTTGAACAAACTTGAATCTCCCCCCCCCCCCCCCCCCCCCCACAAGGATGCCGCATACCAAATACCAACAAATCCCACAGAGAGCCCAAATATGGACCCAGGGATTTGATTTCAATAAACATGTGAAACAATCTTCCAAAGATGTTATATGTGAAATTTGAAAGCTTTTGGAGAAGTTGTTTGGGAGAAAAAGTAGTCTTAAATGTTTTTCCCATTACCCACAGTGTTAAAAAATGCTGACTCAGCACTTTTTCAAAGTCCTGAAAAAGTACCCCATGATAAAATCGATAGCAATTTGTTCTGATCATTCCATTCTGTTGGTCCTAAGGAAGCTTCACATCAAATAAGAATTCTCAGTGCAGTGTAATTTTGGAGATATGGGCATTTAAAATTTGTTCTATTTTTAGCTCCTGCGGTTCCCATGGGGCAACGGGAAATTTTGGGGGGGGCATAAATTAAGTAATTATGACCCAATAAGCCCTCATATCAAATTTGGTTCAAATCAGAAAATATAAATTTTGGGCGGGGCAAAAATTCTTGCCCCTCCCATACTGAAGGCAAATATAGCTTCTCGAACTTCTCTTGAACAAATCTGAGTCTACACCTGAAAAGGAAGCTGCACACAAAATATCAAGTCTCTGCTACTGCTGGTTCATAAGAAGAAGATTTTTTAAGATTTACACTCACTTTTTGGGTGTGGCCCTACCGAGGGGTGAGGCAACTTGATTTGAACAAAATCAAAATGCTATGTCATAACACACTATTATCACAAATTTCAATTAAATTGGTTCAGCGGTTTGGGAGAAGACGCAAACACCATGTTCACGGACGACGGACGGTGAGTGATCACTGCAGCTCGCCTGATTGAAAGTCAGGCGAGCTAAAAAGTCATATTTAACTTTCCTGTTCTTAATAGTACACATATTCAAACTGTTTAGGGTATATTATTTTTTGACGCGTAAACCAGGTAATAACCGTTAATCTCCCAAACTAAATTAGTGCACTTTTACCTAAACTTTTACAAAAACTATTTTGTAGGTGAAAGTGCACTGTAGGAGAAAGTAGGTCTAACTGTGTTGTGTATGCATGACACAAACTGCTTTCCTCTCGCTAAGTAGGAGTATACATTAGCTAGATAGGGAATATCATATACAACAGGGAAAGCCCATAATCATGATGCTGAAAACTATGCTTTTATTCCAATAAAAAAGGAAAAGTATTGGAAACAGATGCTGAGAAAGCAAAAATGCCATTTTTTCTCCCATCAGCCCACATTATGTTAGGTTTGTGTTCACCACTGTGCCCAAATCATACCAATTTAATAGCCTGACAAAGTCTTTAAGTATTAATGTCAAATTATTGTCAAGGTGATAATTTCTTTTTGACAAGACTTCTCCGTTCAGAATTATCAGGATCTGGCAGCGCTTCAAACACTTACTTACTTCAGCAGGCCTGGCTGTTTGAGGAGAGCTATTGCTCTGGCTCTCCTTGGCTCCCCTCAAACCATATTGAGGAGAGCCATAATTGCCCTCCTCAAACTGTAATGGCTCTCCTCAAACTTACAATTCCCTTATTAAAAACCGTGCATAATTGATATAAGTGTGGAACAGCTCCCCTGAAACAGATTTAGGGGAGCCGTAGTGGCTCCCCTGGATTTTTCAAAAGGCCAGCCTGTTACTTGACTAGACATAAGAAGTTCTACAGGTCTTTGGCAAGGTACACAGCTCCATGTACTCTGAACAACAAGCAAATGGTGCTTAAAATTGTAACATGTGGGTATGTGGGGCTGTGTACCCTGCCCAAGACCTGTAGAATGAAACTTTCATACTGGCTGTTGAAAGTGTCCTTAACTCCTTGCATGCTGCTTGCAGATTTTCCTGCCCTGGACTTGATTTCCCTTCCCAATGAAATGAGTATAATTTGAGTACATTTAATCAAATTTCCCCCTGTTAATTGTATGGAGTTTTGCACCAATGATTCCTACAATTAAATTTAGATGAATTTTTCATCAAATCTAGTCATGGCTGCTTAACAGCAGCCATGACTAAATTTGATGAAAACTAAAGGTACTGTGAGTAAGCTCACAAAGTGATACCCCCACGCCTGTCAGAATGGAATTATATTGCTTCATGCACACCTTCATATGGAGTTCTTCCATTGTGTAAAGTTTCATGAAAATTCTTCCAACGGTTTAGGAGGAGTTGCGCTTATAAGGATGGACAGACGGATGGACAGACGGACAGGGTGATTCCTATATACCCCCCCAAACTTTGTTTGCGGGGGGTATAAATATCTTAAAAGTACTCAGCAGTTTAAGAGTTACCCTTTACCCAACGAATCGGCCGCATCCGCCCGCGTAATGTGCAAATTCAGCAGTTGGAAAAATATTATTTTTGCAAAAAATTCAACGAAGCCATATCATGTGACTCCTCATTGAGCTCGTTCCAATGAGGGGTCACCTGATATGGTTTTGTTGAAATTTTTTGAAAAATTTGAAAAAATGATATTTAGAATAATAAATTCTGATATCGTCTGGGTTGGGTAAAGGGTTAAACCCCAATAAACAAACAAATGACTTATACAACAGAATCACCATTCAAATTTTATTTTTTACATTTTTGCTTCCCAAACCTGCTTTTTGACCCATCACTGCAATGAGGTCTGTGAGCTCATTGTAATGAAGTTTCATAAATTACGTTTTAGAAAGAAAAATGAAAATTTTATTTGACAATTAGGAAAAGGTATTGAAACTGTCACTCAAGTTCTGTTAGACAAAGGATTTTCAAACAAAATCAAGTAATTGAGCTTCTACTGTCTCTTGGTACCCTCAAGGATTTTGATGCAAAGTGGACAGAAGGTGCATAGAAAGCAGAAAATTTCCTTTCTCGTGGTGATGATAGGTTGCTTGATAAGGTCCTTAATAAAATGACAAAGAAGAAAAATGAACCAATCCACTTCTGTTGAGGATAATGCTTGATCAATGTGATGGCTGCATGAGCGAAATGAAGTAATCTTTTTTGAAAGGGATATTTCAAAATTAAACAAAAATTCATGGCCATTGCCTGTAATGATCCAGTAATAATTACAAAAAGTCCCACAAAAGAAAATTATTCAAGTTTCCAGTTTCAGAAAATGATTAAAAAAAATAATTATCATTTTGCCTTTGAACAATGGTAAGCTTATTTTTCAGTGTGAAAAGAGAACAATAGTTTTTTTTTACTCCCAATTCATTACCCTTTGATGACAAATGTGTTCATTCATGTACAAAACTTTTCACAGTAACCCTCATCAAAATGTATTCTACCAATGTAATATTTCTTGGTACTCAATAATTCTGCAAAGGAGAAATATTTTGGATTTAAATTTTTTTATTTTCCTTCTTTATGTGCATGGTGGAGATACTGGGTATGTCCATGAAGAATCTTTAGTACTGGGAATCACAAATTTTATATTAACCATTTACCTAACAAATCGGCCACATCCACCCACATTAAATGCAAATTTAACAGTTGAAAAACAATTGTTTTAAAAAAACATTTCACCTAAACCTTATCATATGATCCTCCATTGGAACAAGCTCATCAAGCTCGTTCCAATGAGGGAGGGGGGGGGGGGGGTCACATGACATGGTTTTGTTGAAATTTTTTGAAAAATTTGAAAAAATAACCTTTAAAATAAATTTTTTTTATATTGTCTGTGTGAGGTAAAGTGTTTATGAGAATCTCAGGTAACTGCCTGAAATCAACATCATTCTTTAGCAAATCTAAATACATACATATAAACTAGAAAAACTGTGAGCACTGCTCACTAAATGATACCACAGACTCCCATCAAGAAACATTTTACAACAGTAAAAGTATGTTTAATGTAGATAGCACAAACACTGACACTCCCCCCCCCCCCCTCCCACACACACACACACCTCCACCCCGAAGCTTGAATTGACAAAGCCCATTTTTCAATATGTGAAACTGTAAAAATGAAAATATCTGAAAACAAAATAGAAGGTACACATCTTCACTGTATGTAAAATAATGTTTGAAGGTTTCATTGAAATCCATTCACTAGTTTAAAAGAGGTTGTGGATAGCAAATTTCAACCCCCCCATACCCCCCTCCTCCCCCCCCCCCCCCCCCCCCCCCCCATGCAAGCTTGAATTGACAAAGCCCATTTTTAAATATGGGAAACCCTAAAAATGAAAATATCTGAAAACAAAATAGGAGGTGCACATCTTCAATGTATGTAAAAGAATGTCTGAGAGTTTCAATGAAATCCGCTCACTGGTTTAAGAGGAGTTGCAGATAGCAGATGTGTACCCCCAAAAGCGTAACACCCCTATAGCGTAACGGACGGACAGACGGATGTTTGTCGGAATATGAAAATATCTGAAAGAAAAATAGGCAGTGCACATCTTCAAAAGAATGTCTGAGAGTTCCAATGGAGTTTGTTCAATCATTTAAGAGGAGTAGCAGATAGCAGATCTATACCCCTCCCTACTAAAACCTGAATTGACAAAGACTATTTTTGAATATGGGGAACTGAAAATATGAAAATATCTGAAAAGAAGATAGGAGGTGCACATCTGCAATGTATGTAAAAGAAGGTCTGAAAGTTTCAATGAAATCTGTTCAATGGTTTAAGAGGAGTTCCGGATAGCAGATCTGTACAGAATGTCAATTGAATTTGACAAAGTTCATTTTTCAATATGGGAAACAGTAAAAATGAAAATATCTGAAAAGAAAATAGGAGGTGCACATCTCCAATGTATGTAAAAGAATGTCTGAGAGTTTCAATGAAATCCGTTCACTGGTTTAGGAGGAGTTGCGGATAGCAGATGTGTACCCCCCTAAAGCATGACGGACGGACGGATGGATGGATGGATGGACAGACTGATGGACGTACAGATGTACGGATGTACAGACAGACATAGTGAACACTATATACCACCCACTTTTCAAGTGCGTGGTATAACAAGGAATATATGATAAGGCAGGTTATCAGTGATCATGTGATTACATGTATCTACAGCGATCTTGCATCCATGAGAAATAAATAAATCAATAACCTGGTGAATTATAAAATTATTTCCTTATTTTTATATATGTAACACATCATGCATAAAAATAGTTAGGTTTTTTGCCCCAATTTCTGTATTTATTACCAGTGGTTTAAAAACACTTTCAACAGCCAGGGTCATATCATGTTGGACAGATTAACAGGTGGAGGATGCCAGAGTACGACCAAGAAATGGGGAGAAACTGCTGAGATTTCCTACTTACTAAACTCACTGAAGCAGGGTGTGCGTCGGCGGAAGGCATATGTATCATGTGTGTGTAATGGAACTTTAACACACTGGTCACTGTGCTCTTACTTGTGAATTTGGGATTATGTATAAGTGACTTGCCAAAGGAAACAATTCAGCTGACATAGGTAAAGATCAATTTTTTCACCCAATAGTTTTGAAACAACATGATATGACTCTGTTGAAAAAAAGCTCCCAGAGCTTTTTCAGTACTGTGACACAACACAGTAATTGTCTACTAGTGGATTATTATTGTTTGGTGTTATGATCACTTTCAGCATCTATGCCTATATCATGACCACAACAAAGTTAAGCCAAGCCATTTGTTTTCACACATTATGTCCACTTAACAGAATTTTCACCCCAGGTATTGTTTATCAGTGTCTATTTCACTGGTGAAACACAACTTCTTTACTACAGTAGCCAAGCACTGCTCCACTTCCCAGTGCTTTCAAAGGGATCAAATTTGTGGAAGAACCTCCAAAGGAGATCTGTGATATTGGTGAGCTGATCAGATTGACTTGTGTACTAAAACAGTTAAAAAGAACTCAAAGAGCCCTTTCCAAACAGTATGTTAAAAGACAGCATCCCGATAGGAAAGACCAAAAAAAGAAAGATTATAACATAATGATGGAAGCATTTTAATTGAATAGTCATACTGTCAACAAAACTTTTCAATTACTAATACATCAGAATCCTGTTAACACAATAGCCTCTTTGACAGTGAAAAATATACTGTGTCAAAAAAGAAAGTATAATAAACTTTGAGGAGCAATTTTTTTAGTATTATCGACTTTAATCCCAAACAAATTATTGTAAATTCATATTTCGAGTCTAGCTGTATGAATTTGCATTATGTCATGTTCTTACTGTTGTCAGCGTCACATCAGGATGTCGCAAATCAGACATGGGGTGAAATGAAAAGTTCACACATGCAGTCAATAGCGTGTATGTCCACCGTTTGCCTCTTGGATGGCAAGACATTGACAGTGCATGGACCTGTTAAGTCTCTGGATATCACCCTGTGGTAATGCGTTCCATTTCTTACTGTTGTCAGCGTCACATCAGGATGTCGCAATTCAGACATGGGGTGAAATGAAAAGTTCACACATGCAGTCAATAGCGTGTATGTCCACCGTTTGCCTCTTGGATGGCAAGACATCGACAGCGCATGGACCTGATAAGTCTCTGGATATCACCCTGTGGTACTGTGTTCCATTCCTGCCTTAGAACATTCTGTAAATCGCCTAATGTCTGAAGATCATGTACTTGTACCTGATGGTCCAACTGATCCCAAAGATGCTCAATTGGCGACAAATCTGGCGAATGTGGGTGCCAGGTAAGAAGTTTGATGCTTTGCTCCTCAAGAAAGTCACGACAGATACGTGCCACGTGACATCGGGCATTGTCTTGCTAGAATAACTGCAATCCGATGTTAGCGTTGAACTATGGGACAAAAGCAGTGTTAAGAATTTCGTCCCTATATCGCTGTCCATTCAGAGTACCATCGATGAAGATCAACTGCATTCGATGGTGCAAGGAAGTTCCCTCCCAAACAATTACACTACCCCTGCCGAAACGGTCGCATTCCCGCACGCAAGCATCAGAAAATAGTTCTCCTCGTCGGCGATACACTCTTGCCCTAACATCAGCGCGCTGTAAACAAAATCAGTGATTCATCACTAAAGAGAACTGTGCTCCAATGCTGCTGAGTCCAGCGAACACGCCGACATACCCATTCCATTCTGATGGTACGATGATGTTGGGTAAGGATTGATTTGTGGTATGGATGCCAACTTTGGATGCTGTGTTCAGCGAGTCTGTTGCGGACAGTTTGTGCACTGATTCTATTGTTAGTTCTACCAGAAGTAATTGCTGCTGTCCTCGCTGCTGGAAGGAACTGATCCCACAAGTGAGACATCCTGATGTGTCGGTCTTGTGCAGGGGTCATAACTCTTGGTCGACCTGAACACGGTCGGTTGGCAGTAGATCCAGTGGTTCTATACCTTCCAATGAGATGGTAAATAGTGGCCACAGACACTCCAAACTCAGCAGCAAGCTCATCTGGAGGTATCCAAGCCTCATGCATACCAATGGCATGCAACCTCTGATTTTCGGTCAGCGTTGGCATTTTTTAAAATGTTGGAAGACAAAAAAGAGCATGTTTTCTCAATAACCCAGGCTCTCTAGCACAACATAACACAAAGAAAATCGTCGGTCACCCATTCAATTTGACATTCTTGGGTAGCACATGCTATTTTTTTGAAATCCGTAGCAAAATTGTATACGGTTGGGCGGACAACAACAACATGTCATTAAACTCTTTGCATGACTTCTTGTCCACAAACATGCAACATTAGAGCGATTAAATTTCATCCTTTATGCTATTTTTTCACATTTGTTTCTATTATACTTTCTTTTTTGACTCAGCATATTTAATTAACAGAAGTTTTCAATTAACAGGAGTTTGGTCATTTACCTGTATACCAGTGATTCTGTTCCTTGAGAGAAACAAGGTGTCATCTGCAATGCTTTTGCATTGCAGGTGGCACCTTGTTGGACTCGATGGATGTTTTGTTGCTCATGGAACCCTGCCTTCAAGATATAACAGATTAAATGCCTACCAATATTTTATGCAATGAGGTAGTGTCCTGCAAACCTTCGAATTTGATTTGAATTTTAAATCGTTTGTCCGATTTGCTTTTTGAATACCTGGCTGCCAAAAACTGAAAATGAATATCCCAATAACGATCATGGAAACTAATGTCCTTCCTTTTTGCGTATATCATTATGTGTGGTAATTATTTCTTGCCAATTAATATGAAGAATATTACGGTTAACTGGTCATTTACTACTGACTGTTGGTACTGTAGAAACTTCTTGGAACTGATATTTTTCGGCATTGGAAGTGAGAAACTAAAGAGCCTACACACATATTAATTAATGGCGTCTACAGTTCAAACTTTCTGAAAGATGCTGGATAGTTTGAAATTTGTTTTTTAAACTTGTGTACATGAACGATTTTGCATTCATTTGACTGTTCTGACATGTGTGGTGCATGGAAGTTATTTTTGCTTATTTGCAACTTTGTGAAATTGTATCAACATTCATTAAAGTTGTTTCCTCAAACGAACTTTTGTTTGCATAAACGTGGACAGTATTAACCACAATTTAGTTCTGGCCATATATTCCATATTATACAACTACCAATCACTTCCTCTTCCATCGCGCCCCGTAGGAACTTACTGTGATACCTGTGTAAAAAAACGGACCATCTTTCCCATATGTACAATTATTTTGAATCATACAAAATCTCTGACCACATATACCAACTAAATATCTGATTCAATTTGAATTCAGTTTGAAATCGAACCTTAAATGCCCAATTCAATTCATATTCGATTCGATCTGAAAAAGTTTGATTTGCAGGGCCCTACAAAGAGGCCAAATAGGTCTATAAATGTGAGGGACTCAGGGGTTGTCATGAGTAATTCTAACTATATGAAATTAAAACAGGTAAAATTTGTACTGGAGGTATGGTAAATGGTTTGGAGTTTGTAGATTATACGCAAGTAACAGGGTTATTCAATAAAGAGGTCACCAATTAAGTGGGCTTCACTGTTCCAAAGCAACATCACTGTTATAACTATTACTGACTATTGGATGGCAGAAAATTTACTACTTTACACTTTCTTCATTGTATCATTTAGCCAATTCTAACATGTTTGGCAGAGCTCATTGAGCTCTGTCAAACATGATTGAATTGGTAACATTCCTAGATAAATTATGGGAGAATATTTTGATGTCTATGATCAGCCTGCAGAGGGTTAAGATGCAATACTTTATATTTGTGAGCGATTCAATGAAATATATCCACTAGAGAAATAGTATTTTTCTCACAAAATGCAATCTTATTTGAATAATCTGCAAATCTACACCATCATATTTCAGTTATCAAAGTGGGTGGCCATCATATATCAAGTATTATACTCAATAATTATGCACGCATCCAAGCTAACTCTCTCAAAGCTGTTGGCCAGTGATTCAGCAAAGCATTTTCTCAATACTTGTTCAACATAAAGCCAATTTAAATCCTGCACTTAATGTTCGGGACACACATGGTGATATAATACACAGTTTTCCATGCTGTAAAAGGGAAAACAAGGAAATTTCAAGAAATGACCCAATCATTTTCAAGCTGCAGAGTATTGTTTTTTGTTGACTTATTTTTTGTTCATTGTCACACTTTCAACAACTATGGCAATATCATGACCAAAACATAAGTTAAAGTCAAGTTAATGAATTGTTTATACCACAGTTTAACCTAGGCCCTTTCTGAGACTGACATACAAGCCTGAAAATAAGGAATCGGACATTTGCAGATGGAGATCCCCAGAGGGTGAATTTGATGATGCTATCCCATACAGTGGGCTAGAATTCCCCAGTATATCCTCTGGGTTCCCCTTTCTGTTTAGACCGGAGACTGATTCAGACTGAGGCTCACAGAGGGTAAATTTTGTGATGCTACCCTGCTGTGCAGGGTAGCATCACCAAATTCACCCTCTGAGGACCCCATTCTGCTGATGACAGTCTGCTTATTTTCAGACTTGCTGACATAAGGTCTCTTTCCCAATGGGGTATATGCAATAAAATTCCCAATATCTGACACAAACACCATTAGTCCCGATCTTGTACAGCATAATCAGGTTACATAGCCATTGTGCACTTCTGATAGCTAATCGTAATAAAGTGTACAGGATTAGTCACACTTTCTGATTATAAAAAAATCTCATTATTATTTGAGTAACTGACCAAGGGCACTCTACAACCTTAGTGTAAATCTAATTTATAACAACTCTTTACCTAATGCAATGGCCCAAATCAGCCAGTAATATTCTCAAGAAGCATTTCAATTCAGCTTATGGACCCTCATTGGAATGGATTGTGGAAAAGATTTTTTTAGTGAATTCCAAAAATGAAAACATATTCTATTTTCAATTAAACAGCTTGTTTTTTCAGAAGCTACCAGAATTATGTTATAATTGACTGCAGTCACAAATGAGATAATCCTAGTTCTTACTCAAATACAGAAAGTAAGGCTCCCACAAAGTAGATCTTATGTTTCCCAGGCCATTTTTTGTAAAACTGCATGTGGGCGAGCGTTATTTTACTTTATTTTTGATTTTTGTAATTATTTCTTTGCCATCAAAAGTTCATGTTCTTGGTTTGTTTGATGTTTTAGGCCTCATAATCTACAGAATAGCATGGCTGGTGGTGTATTTCGTCCCTAGAGTGCAAGAAGGCTTTCCAATGCTAAAGTATTGCAAAGCCTTGTTGCACACAAGAGACAAATTTATCAATTTTATCAACTAGGGCAAAATATCAGACATAAAGTATTTAATTTTCATTTTATTAAGATTGCATTCAGTATAAAAAGAGAGCATGCGTCAGCCAAAAGAACCATGCAGGAGGGACTGAAAAACAGATTTTTAACTTTTTTAGGCCTATTCCTTTTATGTGCATTGGTACGTTTTAATTGCAATTAAAACACCCCAACAGGTTATAATGTTATAGTTATGCCTTCATTTTCTGGGTACTAAGGCCTGAGAAAAGTATTCAGGGTACTCCCAATAGAGATCAGCATTCGCCATGTTTGTTTCCAAAATAAATCAGACATTCATTAACCCTTTGAGACTTTAATTATCATGACATTCAAACGTCACTGGGAATTCAGTTTCTTCCAACATTTTTCAAAATATGACGTCAAAAGTCGGAAAGTACAAATAACAAGATATTTTTCACATTTGTGATTGCCTGGACGAGGGCTAGATTATTTTTGGTGGTTTGAATTTGTTATTCAAGGCTTGTTTTATTACAAATTATTGGAGAGTGCCACAGACACACTCCAATAATTTGTAATAAAACAAATTTATATAAACAAAATATTATTTGTGTTTGACTGAATATGAAATATAAGCAAGGAAAGTGTTGGGTTTTGCTCTGGTATCCTCATTTTTTTAAAGCTCTGATAGTGGCTTCTAGCACTCAACCAGCTAAGAAGTCTTGGCAGCAGGATTATATTAGTATTTTAAGCTAGGATAATATTTGGCTCAACGGTTGTCACTGAACACTATTCGTGAGAAAATAGGAATCGAGGTTAAAACTTTAAAAAATTGAAAAATAATAACAAAACAAATAACCACAAAGTATCACCGCGCTGTTTGATTTCGTACGTCATAAGACGCACTAAAGTATCAAAGGGTTAATTAACAATACATGTGAACTCAATTCAGCATCAAATATATGGATATTGGTATATTACATGCTTCATCATTTGTGTTAAAATTAACTTTTATAGTATGTATTTATTTAGGTTTAACGACACATTAACAGCCAAGGTCATATCGTGTTGGTGACAATTTTACGGGTGGAGGAAGCCGGAGTACCCAGAGAGAACCACTGAGCAATGATGAGCAGCTGCCAGCTCCCCAAAATCATAACTCCGCACTGCAGAACAGGCAGGGTTAGAGTGGTTGAAGACATGCGCACCATCGACGTGCAGTACGCCTTAGTACACGGCGTCATCGTGCAACCATGTGGACAATCGGAATTAAGTGCCTTGCCCAAGGACACAATGCGGGAGTCCGAATCAATTGCTCAGATGGCCACCCATCCAAGGACTAACTAGGCTCAGGCTCGACGCTGCTGAACTTTGGTGATTTAACAAGAACCGGTTTCCGCAATGCCACCGCGCCTCCGAACTTAACTTTTATAGTAAGTATTAAGTGTATTATTATTAATAATATGGTAAATCTGAGTCGAAAATAAAGGCTGAGAATGCATTGAAATGTGACTGTGTACAGTTGGAATCGACTTGCATACCTTCATTGCTTTGCGAAACGTTACTGAGCTACCATTTTGAAAGTTCAAAATTCAAAATGCATTGATATAAATAAAGTATTGTCAATACCTGTGCTATTGGTGTTTGCATAGTTGAGTTATACAAAAGAAAAAGAGTGACATAGCAATGATTGACGGTAAATGTGACAAATGCCCATTCTCATATGACATGGGGAATGCTCAGAAAGTCTATTGTATGAAAAGTTGAAAAAGAGCCATCTTGAGATGAAATGAGGTGGGAGGAATATTTTTCTAAAGACAACACGAGGTAGGATGACATGGGTGAACAATATTATTTCTCTGCTTTATTGGCAGCAGGAACATATTTTACTCCCTTTTTTACTCCATTTAGCCTGGCAACAACAGTATGGCTGCCGTGAACTGGTCACTTTCCATGGGTGGGCAATATTTTCAAAGATGCAATAAAATTAGTTTCCAAACACTAATTATGGGAACACTCTTCAAAAATTTAATTAATGAAGCACTGGGTACAACCTGGTGCATCAATAATTAAAATTTTGCTGATGATGATGATGTTTATTACCTGATAAATGCTTACGTGGACATATCTACCCACGCGTGGATTACGACCACCCCACGGCAACTGTATTGTATGCCAGTTCTTCCTGAAAAGAAATAGAAATATGTTTTGGAAACAAAAAGATGTGAAGTCTCCCTCAGAAGATAATTTACGCAAATTTCCTGAGAACTGAAAATAAAAGTTTGGCATAAAACTCACAATAATACTACTTACGTTGTTTCTGTCTCTGATGCGCGGGATGGTGATCTCTTCCTATCCAATTTTGTGACACTTTTTGTTCTCTTCAAGTTACTCTTGAAACCTTTATTCTTGAAGAAGCTCTGTAATGAAGAATGGACAGTTTGAGGTATAGTTTATTTACTTTACGAGGAATCATTACTGGAGAGAAATTCATTTATATTTTTACAGGTAATCACCTTGGCAGGGTTTCAAGTCTGTCTAATCAAGCCGAAGAGGTTATATTGGTTTGCAGAAATCCCAGCCTTTTAATGTTTACAATAAATTGTTGGTCTACACAGGTACAAACATATGTTCTTCCCAAGAATATGTTTATCAGGGAAGAAAAATTCATTAACTCTGGCCATTTTCATCTTGGACTTGTTTTTTGTGTCAACAAGGATTATCAAATGCAACCAAAAATTCTCATTTATGTCCGTCAATAACTAATAAGTACTTTATTGGTATTTTCACCTGTATTAACTTTTAACTCGCTGAGTATTTTCAGAATATTTTCATCAAATCTAGGCATGGCTGCTGTAAAGCAGCCATGACTAGATTTTATGAAAAATTCATCTACATTTAACCGAAAGAATCGCCTGTGAAAAAACTCATTTTAATTTATTGGGGGGAATTTGATTAAATGTGTTCATATTATACCTATTTCAGTAGCAAGAGAAATCCTGTTCTGGGCAGGAATACCCACCTGCAGAATGCAAGAAGTTAATCTTTTTCCTATCAAATTCAGAACAAATTCAGAAAAGAAGAAACAAAATCTAACCATTTTTCTTAATGCTATCCACCAAAATGCAGCTTATAACCCCTAAAAGAACAGGAGCCAACATTTCAACAAGGGTTCCCATGGTTGATTGATTTATTGGTGTTTATGTCATATATTTCTGAACTATGGCAAATCATGACTACAACATGGATTTATTTATTTATTTATTTATTTATTTATTTATTTATTTATTTATTTATTTATTTATTTATTTATAGGTGTTTAAGATCACATATTTCAGCACAATGGCGAGTCATGACCACAACAGTTTTACAGGTGGAGGAAGGCGGAGTACCCAGAGAGAACCACCGAGCAACTGTCAGCTCCCCAACATACTAACTCCACACAAGCAGGGTTAGCAATGGTTGAAGACAAGCGCACCATCGAAGTGCAGTACGCCTTCGCACACAATGCCACCACGGGGGCAATAGGGGTGAAGTGTCTTGCCCAAGGACACACCGCGGTTACTGCAGGTGGGATTCGAACCAAGCACCTCTCGGTTTGCAGCCTGCACCTCTACCTACAGAGCCACCACCCCCCTACAACATGGATATAAAGTCAAGTCCAGCCAATTGTTTATACCTATATTGCCCATTTTAGAGGACTTCCACACCAGGCATTGGTTACTGGTTCCTTTTTTAACCAGTGAATCAGTGATTGTTTACCACAGGAGCTAAGCACTGCTTCACTTCCCACAAGGGTTCCCATGAAAGTTCTGAAGTATTAAAGACCTACTTATCTATTTACTGGTGTTCAAGGTCACATATTTTTGCACAATGGCTAAGCGTGACCTCAACATGGATATAAAGTCAAGTCCAGTCAATCTTTTGTACCCATGTTGTTAATTTTAGAGGACTCCCATCCCAAGTATTGGTTATCAGGTCCTATTTTACCAGGAGAACAGAGCTTCTTTTCTATAGTAAACAAGCACTGCATCACTTCCCAGAGTTCCAACAGGGAACAGACCTACTTAAGTGGGCTTGGTATTTCCAAAACAAGATGCCTGCATCGTCAAGCACTCCTAATCGCCCTACACCCCCAATTGGGGAGGAGGAGCATAGGTGTGTCTTTCCCCACATAACATCACTCTAAATCCGGCCAAACCCATCTTGGAGCAAAAAAAAACTAGAGGTGTGACTGTCCCAGATGGGCCTGTCGATACCCCCGCCACCATATTCTAAGATGAAAAGGGTCATAACTCTCATTACGTGTACACTCCATATAAAACCGCACTTCGCGTACCCCACTTTTTGTGTAGAAAAGTGGGGTACCCAAGTGTGGTTAGGAGAGAAGCATTACATAATCAATTAGTGCTGGACGAGAAATTTCTTCCAGAGTCTGAACCTGATTAGCAATATTGGTCTTCAGTCAGTGAATTTCTAAAACCTGCATTTCATAAAATAATGACATAAAAATGTTATATCTGTCTTTTCCAGATCATTGTACCCCGGAATAATGTCCGCATTTAAACAATTCGCCCAATATTTTTCGAGATATTTAACTTGTTTCCATATTAAAATAAAATGTTTTGCCGATATGTCATTTGGATTCCCCCCTGTATAATTAAAGGTAAGTTTATCGCCATCGAATATGATCTTGTCCACCTTCATTCTCGAAACATTTCATCGAGACATTTTTAAATAAAATTACCAAATAGAGGAAGTATTTTAAAATAAAACAAATTCTGTGCGTTGCTATGTTTTTTAGAACAATAATGTGACAGTCTCGGCGATACATCCTGTCTTTACGAAGTGCGGCCCCTATTTTTCAGACTCGGGATCATTACTAACTCGGCATATGATTTAATATCATTGCAGATAAGCTGCTTCACGTTTACCTCAGTAATTATTTTTGACGAATTAAATTGAGAATGAAACAGAATTAATAAATAAATCCATCTACTCCTTCCGGTCATTTTCGTAACAACTCGGGTGGATTTTTCAAATTAAGTTCAGTCTTCGGAATCATGAAATTTTAGAAGCAAGAGACAAACGAATCATGGCCTACGGTAAACAAATTTATAGTGCAGTTTAGGAAGTGGAAGGCACCCACAATGGGATTTTCTTGTCAACTTCCAATATCTGAAAAAGGCATGAAAAATTGGTGGCGTCACTGGGGGCCGGGGGAGGGGTAGGTATTTGCCCCTTAAACGTAGATTTTGCCCACATTTGCTTCCCACGTCCATAACACACACACACACAAACTCTCTCTCTCTGTCTCTGCCCCCCCCCCCCCCCCCCCCCCCCCCCCCCCCCCCCCCCCCCGTAACCATGGCGTATTCATGCCTTCCGTGAGTCAACGATCGACATTATAATCTCTCCACTTTTAAATCTGATCCGCCGCGCCTGGAAAAATTCTCCCTTAAAATTTTTATATATTTTCCTTTTTTTTACAGCTTGTGGTCCTCATTAACGGGGGAGGGGAGCATTCCAATGAGGGACCATAAACTATGTGACTGAAACAAAATATGGAAATTCACTAAATTCACAACGCCAATGGCCGAATTTGGCCAGCGCTCAGGCTATACAAAAATCTGCATTCAAATTTTATTATGTTTAAGTTTTTGTTTCAAAAACATAGCTTATGACCCTTCATTGGAACGAGCTAGTGGATTTTGAGTCTTTCCATTGAGGGGTCCCAAGCTCTGTTTTGAGACAAAAAAAATTCAAATTTTTAGTTGTTATTAAAGAATTTATCTTGCAAGTTCCACCTGGTCCTGTAGGCGGGTTGAGACTATTGGATCACCGGATTTATCTTCCTAGCATTTGGTACGTTTTTTCTTGGAAGTAGTATGTTTAATTTCGTGGCTGGAAACTGGGTAGACTGATAACATTTTGGCCAGACACTATCGTCTGTATGTTGGTGTTTTGGTAATAATAATTCTCCCCAGCTAGCATGGGTTTCTTTTCAATAGATGCTTCAAATGCTTCGGCCCTTTGACAGATTAATAAGTAAATTAGCCTTAGAAAAGGTGTTGAACATATGACATACCAGTATACAATTATGCTCAATTAGTTACTTCTGTTCAGTGGCGTGTTAAATTAAATCCTTTGTTTGTTGTTAATCCCCAAGAAAATGTTAAAAGAAACGAAACACTTGCTATGTTTCATCATATCACATCCCCCAAATATAAAAATATTCACAGGAAACATTTTTAAAATCTCCTGAAATTTAGTGCTTGTGCGGTCTCGAGTCCAATGATATTAGCTACAAATAAGAGACTTCATTAGTTGAAACTTTGGATATTTAGTGCTTAACACGATGTCTTGATCAAGTAGTCCAATAATATTAGCTATGAACACGTGTCTCATCAAGCTTTATTTATTTTTTATTATTTGTTGCTAATATTATTGGTGGACTGTTTCATTATCCACATCATAGTATGATGCCGCAACACTACCACCGAGTTAGGGTGAGAACGGTTTGAGTTTCGCCGAATTGAATAGAGCATGCGTTTTGGCTCTAATCTTTTCAAAATCAGCCCCCCTCCCCCTCCAAAAAAAAGAAAAAAAAAGAATGGGAGCCAAAACTCGTTTTATCACCAATATCAGTCACCGCTGATATGACCGATTCCCCGGGTTGAATAAGATGTCACGACGTTGTTCTCATGACCATAAACTCAAGTAATGTATTCCTGGGTGGCGTCATTTCGTTCCCGTGGGGACACACTTCATCGATCGGAATGGTCCCGAGTTGAATTATGATACCGTGTTTTGAAGTAGCTCCAGGAAAAAGATGAGAGAAGCACGGATCGGGTTTACCCAAATTGGATCTGATCCGTGTTTTGAAGATAATCTCCCCGTGTCTGGGGTTCCATAGCGGCTGTCAGATAGAATAAAAAATGTGTTTTAATTTAACATTTGGGCGAATTATCATGTTATATCCCGGGCGAAAAGCAGATAAATTGCCAGTATGTTCAAAACGAAAAATGTGTAGTTATCTGTACCCGTCCATTTCGGTTGAGAATCAGAATGTTTTTTTCAACAACAATGACCTCGATTAAGCGAGTTCAGACTATTTTATATCATGTAAATCCAATAGATGGAAGAGCCACACTGCTTCACTGGATCGTCAAAATTCACATTTTTTTTAAAGATTTATTCGAACACAAAACGTGAATTATTGGACCGATTTTCACATTTAAAGGATTCTTTTGATCCAGAAAATTCTCTCCAAAAATATTTCAGGCACAGAAAAAGGATTTAGTGAAGAAAACTTATTATGTAAATTGCGAGGTGTTTTCTCAATCAACACTGATTAATGAGTAAATACCTGCTGTTATATAATCATACATAACGCACTCAGTCGATATTGGAATAATTTTTTTATATGGAGTGTACACGTAATGCTGGGAAAAAAGGTCCAATAAAAACTATAATCGCAGGTGCACAGGTTCCCATGGTAGTGGTCATCCATACCAAGTTTCAATGAAAACGACCCATAAACATCTGAGAAAATCTCCGGACAAAATTATAGGCAATTCAGGCATTCTAAGATGAAAAGGGGCAAACTCTGGCAAAAGAAAGTCTGAGTGAAATTATAATTGCAGGTGCAAAGGATCCCATGGCAGTGAACATCCACACCAAGTTTCAAAGGAATCGGCCCATAAATCTCCGAACAAGATTCAGACATTCTAAGATGAAAAAGGACATAACTCTGGCCAAAAACGTCCGATCAAAACTATTATCGCAGGTGCATAGGTTCCCACGGTAGTAAACAACCATATCAAGTTTCAAAGGAATCAACTCATAAACATCTGAGAAATCTTTGGACAAAATTCTAGGCCTGCATTTTTAAGTTGAAAAGGGACATAATTCTGGAAAAATAATCGGACCGGAACTATATTTGCAGGTGCACAGGTTCTTATGGTGGTGAATTTTCATACCAAGTTTCAAGCAGATTGGTCTATAAACATCTGAGAAAATCTCAGGACAAAATTGTGTCTATAGTCGGGTCAGACAGATCGACAGACAGATGGACAGACAAGATGATTCCAGTATACCCCCCCCCCCCCCACCCCACCCCCCCATATAAAAAATGTTGTGGCCTAACTGACTGGGCAGAGGGAGGGAGTTGGGGGGTCATAGGAGCCATTTTTTTCTGCATGTAATCACTCTATATCTTCCTAAAATTATTTTGATTTTTAAAGAAAGCAGATTTTTGGCTGGGCTAATAGTTTATTGCAACAAATGACCTTTGAATGTACCTATCAACATGTTTGCAAATACTCTTAAACAAGATCTATTTTAGGTCACTACTTGTTTATTTAGGTCACACCTTTTATGTGAAAATAGACAGAATCATCTAGAAACTTAATGAAGTGACTTAATTCAGCCTATTAGCAATTAATGGAACAATACAACACTGGAGAAACTTCTCATTCTGGAACTTTCTATGTGAAGACTATATAATAACTTATGTCAAGAGACTGCATCATTCTATTCATTGAACACAGCATTCAGAAGTGACTTATCATTTATACATTCAGTATTCACTGGACACTGGAGATTATTATAACAGGACAGTGCATTATAGATCACAGCTGAGTTTATTATGTTTCCAAATCTTTAAAGATAATTATACCAGCTGTGAACCAGAATTTAGTTTTGTGAAAAGCCATGATTCTACTGGATTATTTTAAAACCACCTGGGGAGCCATTACTTGTTGGATATTGTTTCCATTTGAATTTTGCTGAGTGCTTTACGTGAATTTATTGGATACTGCAGGATTTCCGAACATTTCATTACAATTTACACAATACATTCCATACACATTACAAACACAGTTTGGGACATTACAATGCCAGTTGGAAGGCTTCTTCATCACTTGATTACTGGATTCTATTAAACTTTATTTTGGACTAACTGATAAGTATTTCTGTTTTATTTTTCTGTAAACAGTACAGTGAAAAAGATATTGTACCATTTTCTTTTCATGTTATTAAATTTTAGAATAGTTAAATTAGAGCCGTTGTTGTTGGATCTCAGATTTCTTTCTGTTACCATTATTGTTATTACACTTCGTAACAAATACTTGCTTTAAATATGGGCCTAGACATCAATAAGCTACACTTGCATACCAAATATGTCATTACACCAAGAATTTTAAAAGTTATTGAGTTTAACATCTCATTTGGTAAAAGATTGACCGACTGACAGACGGACCAACCAAAACCAACCAACACTGCCCTATATTGAGCTTCTTTTAGCAGCTGATAAAAACTAGATTTGCCATCAAAATGTGGGAAATTAACACATTTTCATTGACAATCCTGGTTAATTGAATATTATTCATTGGCAAGATGGTTTTTCAATAAACATGGATCCACTCTGTGACCTTCACCGAAATATGTTTCAGTTATACCCAATAAACAAACTCAATAGTTTTCCAACCTGGAAAGAGGACCCAATTCAGCTCTTTTGTTGGCAAAAAGGGTCAAAGAAAGAAACTCATTTCTTATAGTTTCCTGCATGGTTCCCCATGGAGAATGGAAGTTAATTTGTTTCCTCAACTACCAATAATATCCCTGCTGCTGTCAATTAAAAAGCAATCAACTATTCTTCAATTTTTCCAAGGAAGGCTAAAAATGTCTGTGCTGATAAAGAAGAATGGTTTGGCATTTCTGTAGATCAGTAAATAACTCCCATGCAGTTTCCCTTGAAAACAATTAAACAGTACAATTTTTTAATTAACACATTAAGACTTCCTGCCAATCAAGCTGTGTTTTTA
The DNA here is from genome assembly GCA_031216915.1 of Pictodentalium vernedei. Classification (NCBI taxonomy): domain Eukaryota; kingdom Metazoa; phylum Mollusca; class Scaphopoda; order Dentaliida; family Dentaliidae; genus Pictodentalium; species Pictodentalium vernedei. Next base: position 262,786,659 of record CM062291.1, on the reverse strand, counting down.
TTAAATACATATTTCATAATTCTGATAATCATTTTCTCCAGATCTTTGCCTGGCTATCTGCCACTGCCTTCAAGTACTGCGACTTGTTGATGTCATTCAACATCCAAACTATACTTAAACTGCAGTCTTCACCATTTCTCCATACAAAAGTTGAACCACCTAAGCCCTGACCAGTAAAACAAAGCTTGTTTACCACAGTAAAAAAAAACACTGTTTCACCTCCCAGGGTTCCCACGGGGTCATAACATTGATGGATTGCTTTGTGAATTTGTATAGTAGACAAATCAATATTTTCACCATGCAGCCATGAGGCTGCATGTTGAAAATATTAATTGGTCTACCCACAATTAATGTATATGGACTCATCCAACTGATGACACTGAACTGGCATGGTATATAGCACCATGATCAAAGAGTTATCATGGGAGGAAGCTGGAGTATACAATGCAGATATTGTGGGTCATGATCAAACCTACCACCTTTTGAAGTGAAGTCCAATGCAGTAACAAAAGAGTCAACATGCTCCTACTTCTAAATTACTGGATAAAATTTGTACACATATACCCTACCTCCCCCACCCCCACCCCCCCCCCAAAAAAAAAAAAAATAATAATAATAAATAAATAAATAAATAAAATAAAAAAATAAAAAAAAATATTAAAATAAAAAAAAAAATAAAACAAAAATCATTTGCAGGACTGAAATATGTAAAGGGTTATTCAATGATTTATGCGTGCATCACAAACACAGACCACCTACCTGTTCTGTTCTGACTCAATACTGATATTGCATGCAAATACCAATTTAATCATTTGTCAGACAACAGATACTGATCAAGTAACATAAAGAGAGTGAGAAATCCCATTACTGAAAATTTCAACAAGGATGCTGACATATCTGTTGAGAGCATCTCTCATGATTAGTGGCAGTATTCTTTATCTCATTCATCAATAAACTGACCAAACAGAAGATCCACATAAATTGATACTGAAAACATATATCAACAGGCTGATAAAAAACAATCATAGCTCTCAACTGTTAGATTAATGTAAAAATATACTGTGGGTGTTCTGCTTGAAAAATGTGTATGCAAACTGGATTAGCAAAATATCTGACACAAACTCTACAAAATTAACATTTTTTAAACAAGTAATACATTTTAATCCCTTTTTATGTTGTTACAAGATAAAGGTTAGTCCATGCATTTGAAAACTGTTCAGACAGAGCAGCCATTCATTCCTACTGTACAAACCGCACAGATCAATTTTTGGAACTCAGCCACCCACTGATTGGGCATCCATCTGTATACTCCAAGAATCTCTATAAAAATGGATTACTGTAACATCAACGAAAAATGTAGCAACTCAATATCCCCCCCCCCCCCCCCCCCCGGAGCCAATTCAATAAACTCCTCCCATCGATGGTGTCAATATAAACTCTCTATTAGGCCCAACTAAGTAGATCTTCTGTTTCTCAGGCCATTTTTTGTAAAGTTGCATGCGAGCGAGCGGGTGGGCGGTTTTTTATTTTATTTTTTATTTTTGTATTATTTCTTTGCCATCAAAAGTTCATATTCTTGGTTTGTTTTATGTTTAAGGCCTCATAATCTACAGAATAGCATGGGTAGTGGTGTGCTTCATCTCTTGAATGAAAGAAGGCTTTGAAATGCTGGAGCATTGCAAAGCCTTGTTGCACTCAAGGGACAAATTTATCAATTTTATTAACTTGGGTAAAATACCAGATATAAACCATTTAATTTTCAATTTTTAAAATTTGCATTGGTTATAAAAAGAGAGCATGCAGCAACAAAAATGACCAGGGGGGGGGGGGAGGTATGAAAACAGCCTGACTTTCTTAGGCCTTATCAACACTTATTTTTTGTCAATAAAAATTAAAGTACTTTGTAAATATTAATTTTCGAAAAATGTGCACATCATCAACATACTAAATGTTGCAGATATCAAAGTACATTTTATAAAAAGTGACTGGCGGTAGCAAGGTGGTGGAATTTTAAAACTTTCTCAAAATATCGTTTTGTTGAGGACTGTTTATTTTTATTTACAGCAATAATTGCCCCCCCCACCCCATAAGATGGGAGCTGGTGAGATAATTTCTACTTGTGACCAATAAGTATTCCAGCAATCCAGTTGTATAAAGACCACCGATATACTCACATGCTAGACAAGGTGATGTCAGAGGACTGAGGACACAAACAGCAGACTTGCAGCTTGTGGACAGACCACTGGGTAGACTATCTGCTTCCTGGGGTCTCAGGTTCCCAACAAGCAATAGTATGGGATGATGACCACCAGCCAGATAGTTGTGTACCAGATGACCCTGTGCATCAGGTCTATGAAACACAATTAAATATGTGAGTTTGGTTGGGAGATGTGACTGGGGGTCAAGTGGTGTATGATCAACAAGAGGCAATCCTCCCGTTCACATTTAGCATCTGAGAAAGTTTCTTTTGCCCAAGTTCTCAGCACACAGGCCACCATACACTCCCAAGTTTTGTGAATGCTATCTGCAACATAATACTTCTGCATCAAGGCATCAGCAGAATAAATAGAAATGTACCTCTATGTGGCACTTCAACAATGTAAATGCTGAAAAAATTCAATAACAAATAAAAAAGTGGAGGGGACTTAACTGGTAGAGTGCTGGAAGCCCATACTTGGGCTTTACTCTGAAGTGTCAGTACCAGCACTTAAAGGCTTCATATTTTGTGGATGTTGTTCATACCACCTTTGAAGTGAAATTATTTAGTCTGTTAGTATTTGCCTTGTTACAATGTATGGGAGAGTGCCTATTGGCACTCTCCCATAAATTGTAACAAGGCAAACATATGTGAACAAATTTTGATGACCAAATATAATTCAGCACTCTACCAGTTAATAAAGCTTCAGCACCTTGAGTTTAAAAAGTAGTGGCTAAACATCTCCTAGCACCAATACCCTTCCCCCACTCTCAACGCTGGTTCCACTGTGCCTACTACGAATATTTTCTCTCAGAAATGAAAACACTCACTCTGGAAAAGAATAAGTTCAAATTTATTTATTGGTGTTTAAGGTCACATACTTATGCACAATGGCTAATTGTGACAGTGACAGTTTTACCGGTGGAGAAATCCAGAGTACCCAGAGAGAACCACTGAGCATCAATGAGCAACTGTCAGCTCCTCAACATTCTAACTCTGTTCAAGCTCTGCTCAAGCAGGGTTACAGAGGTTGAAGACATGTGCACCATCGACGTGCAGTGCCCCCATGTAGGCAACCGGGATAAAGTGCCTTGCCCAAGGACACAATGCGGGTCGTCCCAGACAGGGCTCGAACTCGGGACCTCTAGCATAGAAGTCCAACAGTCTACCACTGAGCCGCCGCGCTCCCCAAAATAAGTTCAATAGTATAAAAAAAACAATCTCTGCTTCATGAGTAATGGTAGTTAGTAACTTTTAACATTCATTCATTCATTTATTGGTGTTTAAGAGCACATATTTCTGCACAATGTCTAATCATGACCACAACAGTTTTATGTGTTGAGGAAGCCGGAGAACCTGGAGAGAACCACTGAGCAATGGCAAGCAACTGTCAACTCCCCAACATACTAACTCCACACAAGCAGGGTTAGCATTGGTTGAAGACGGGTGCACCATCGATGTGCAGTACACCTTAATACACAGCATCACCATGACCCCATGTGGGCAATAGGGGTGAAGTGTCTTGCACAAGGACACAATGTGGTTGTCGAACTGAGAATGTCTGGGCTTGCAGCCTGCCCCTCTACTTACTGAGCCACCATGCCCCCTAGTAACTTTTAACTGGTCCAGTACTGGAAGTCCATATTTGGGCTTTATTCTGAAGTGTCTGTATTGCAACCCAAAGGGTGCATATTCTGTGGTTGTGCTGTGTATTGCCTTTGAAGTGAAATTATTTAGTCTGTAATGATTTGCCTTGTTACAATTTATGGGAGAGTGCCATCAGGGCACTCTCCCATAAATTCTAACATGCCAAAGACATGTGTACAAATTCTGATAACCGAAAATAATTTAGTGCTCTACCAGCTAAAAGCTTTTCATAAGAATGGTTGAAATGAGGGATGTTTATCAGAAATTACTTTACTGTAGTATGACAAAGGTGATCAATCAAGTTGAAAATGAACTAAATTATCATGAAAATGAACTTTAAAAAGCAGTTTCATGTAAATTTACAGATATAAATAACTGGCAAGCAACAAATTCACTCTGTTCTCACCTTCTGTTAATGTGTAATGATAAGATAAGATAAGATAAAGTTTATTGCACGACCAAGAATAAAAAAGGTATGGCATACATAAAACACACAAACAATTAAAATAAGCAGTGGGTTAACCATGCGACACATACTATATGAGTAAACAGATTAAACAAACTAATCTCATCTGTTGCGTCACTCCCGTGAGTGGGCATACAATGTATGAGTCTCATTGACAATCAAAACTAATTAGATTATCATGCCCTCAGGAAAAGAAACATCGGTCGTTTTTACCAGCGGTATTGAACATTAGCCTTTCGAAATTGCTGACACGGTCATGACCACACAGAGCTCCATTCCCTCTACTGATTTCGGTGCATCAGAATATGGGTTACAAACCGACCGACCTCGCGAATAACTTCCACATCTTCACAGGCAAATAGCAAAGCAAATCTTTCTAGTTGCCGCAGAAGGTGGAAGTGAGGAAGTCGCTTACCGACAAAGTTGATAAGCTCATTTCGAGAAACGCTGTATTTAGAACAGGCAAAGAAAGAATGTAATTCATCTTCGACTGAATTTGTCTTACACTGTTTGCAGTGCCTCTGTTCCCTGGGTACTGGTGTCGGCTTTTGATAGCGACCCCGCTCTATCTCCAAGTCATGAGCGCTAATACGGAATCTGGTGACAAATCGCCTTTCCTTCGCGGGTAATGTATCAATATAAAACTCCCTACAGTAGTTCTCTTTGACCGAATGATAGAATTTTAATTTAATACTCTCCGAATGAACGCTGTTTCGTGTGGATCCACTTTTCCACGTCTGACCGTACACGTCACAGAGTCGCGTTTTTATTTGTTTCTCAAAATTTGGGGGAGCACAGTTTGGGTTCAGCCAGACGTTGCGAAACCCGCAAGTCGAAAGGATGCTTTCAATTTCTGAGGTGCAGGTATGACTAAGTTCCCGCATCTCCTGGTAAGCCAAACTTAACAATGGGTTGGTCTGAACTGTTACCGCTCTCAGCCAATTTGACACAAGTTTAGTTTTTCTGTCAATAGCTAGCGGGTACCTACCTAATTCCGCTAGTACTGCAGCATTGCAAGATTTCGAGTGTACCTGCAGTATATTTTTGCAAAACTGCAAATGTACTGATTCAATCTGCTTTTCATTATTTCGGACTGCCTGGTCTCCCCATGCTTCCGAGCAATATAGAAGAACAGTGTGAAGGTTAGTTGCAAGTCTTTCTCAAACCTGAAAGGGATCACAGCTATACCATTCTGGGACCAACAAAAATACTATAGCTATAATTTACTATGGAGAATCTTGTAAACGTGGTAAGAAAGTATCACACTGCGAATGTTCTCTCCTCCAGATATACTTTCTGTTGTTCTTCACATACCCATATACTATATCTGTATGCTTTCCTTTGTTATATTCACTGTCTTATGTATGTGTAATACTATATGTAAATGTTATGTATCATTGTACTGGTACAGGAAAACAGTAAATAAATAAAGTTGAATGATTTTATGCTGCCCCGCCTCAGGAATAGCCCAATTTGTATAATTTTTTCATACAACATATTTTATTTTTTGAAACATTGTACTGGTGACAAGTTACAAGAAGATTCTTTCCAGTTACCACTCAAACTCATTATTTTTATATATCACTAACACAAATGCACAGACACATGGGAGTTATATAAATGTTGTGGCTGGCTTACAATCCATTTTTTCAGTGTGTGTGGCTGGTGAACGATTTGAAGAATACCCCACAGGTTGGCTGGCTGTGTGTGGCCATCTTTTTTCAGTTTTCTTCATTTACTTTCTAGGTTTCCCCCCTTTCCTGCACCGAAATAGTTAAAAAGCTGTTCTATTTAAATTAGCACAAGAATTACAAAGCATGGTGATAAGCAAACGCCAAGTATTCAATTTGTTCAAAAGCAATTTGATTTACAAATAAGTTTATCTGACCCCATTGATATGGTATATATCATTTCAACTGGTTTCAAGGTAAGGGGGTTTGTTAACATTAGTTAGTGGATGAAACCCAAACTGATGTTTGACAAGAGATTATCTTTAGTCATAAGGTGATCACATGGTGATTATAATATATTTGAATGTACATGTATAATCTTATCCCATTTGGTGATGAATATGATGGCAGGTCACATGATCACTGAATGAACAAGGTACAATTATTAATCCTTTCAATACGGCATACATCAATTTTTGCGTAAAGGAGAAGTAGGCAGTCCATGAATAGACAACATAATCTACAACTATTTGGGAAGGAGGATTTTTTTTATTGGCATTTAAGGTCACTTTCAGCATCTATGGCTATATCACAGCAACACATACATGAAGACAAGATTAGCAGATCATCTATAACCTATGCTGCCCACCTAAGAGGACTTCCATGCCAGGCATTGGTTCCGGGTTCTATTTTACCAGTAAAACAGAACTTGTTTACCACAGTATACAAGCACTGCTCCACTTTCCGGAGCACCCATGCAGGGAAGGAAAATCAGGAAAATTATCACTGACCTTTCCTACAAATAAAAGATAGACTTGCCCATTTTTCATTGTTGACAGTGGTGCGAAAGGCTGTGCCATTCATGGCATCAGGGTTGAAAGATGTCATACAAAGCCAGTCTAAAAGGGGAGGGGCATTTTTGTTTGACCCACAATTAAAATAAACAAATATGTTTTCTGTACTATATTTATTTATTGGTGTGTAAGGTCACATATAATGCACTATGGCTAATTATGACTGCAACATGGATATGAAGTTAAGTCCAGCCAATCATTTATGCTCATGTTGCCCATTTTGGAGGCTTTCCACCTCAGGAATTGATAACCGGATCCTATTTTATCAGTAAAACAGGGCTTGTTCACCACAGTAAACAAGCACTGCTTCACTTCTTAGGGTGGGGGGTCCCACAGGGACGAGTTCTGTATTTCAAAATATTAGGCACATACCACAATAGCTGAAAGAGGGCCAAAATAAAGTGTATTTGAATTTATCAACTGGAATAGATTACTTGAGTTAGCTGTTTCATATCATTAAAACTGCAAGTGGCTGGCAAATTAAAGATTGGATTTTAATGAATCGCTGAGCAAGTTTGACAATTCTACAGTTAGGCTTGATATATTTTAAACAAATATTCAAATAATTCGCAAGCTCAGCAACATGCCATTCTCTGACTCTCTGAATAAAGTATAAAACTGTCAAATTATAGAGGGTTAACTCAGCCTTGGGTTTCTGTTATCTAGGATATGCCAGGATCAGAGTAGGGTCTCGTGTGGGACCACTTAGCACCCAAAGTTTTGCAGTATGTCACAAGCAATGGGGTATTTAACTTGAGGAATTTATCTGACATATTTTTTAACTAATAACATGAACCAAAGAGGTTTCAGTCAAATGCAAATAATATTTTGTTTATGTAAATTTGTTCTATTACAAATTATTGGAGAGTGCCTATGCACACTCTTCAATAATTTGTAATAAAACAAATTTTGAATAACAAATTCGGATCACCCAAAATAATCTAACCCTCAACCAGTTAGAGGTTTACAGTGGTAATAATACAAGAGCATATAGCAGCCAAAAAGTACATTCAGTACAGCCTGAGAAACATTTTTATTTTAGGCTAATGTCAACAACTTGTTGCTGTGTGAGGTAAAGGGTTCACACTTTATGATCGGTAATAGAAAATATTTTTCTCTTGGTTTGCTTATCTGGTGACTAATGACTGTGCTCCAATTTTCTTTCCTATTATGCTCCAGTTTTCCCTTGTAATTTCTTACATGAGCGACAAGAAAGCTTGTCAACACTTAGCCATTACAGGCACAATTAACTTTGTTAGGTGGGCTAAAAAGGCAGCTTGGTGAAATCAATCAATCTATTAACAAAATATAATGAGTTTTCCTTCTTGTTTCTTTTACTTGCTGCTCATTTCTTGGATATGGATGTATTTGATATTATTTGTGGAACTCAGCCATCCACTTCCAAACACAATCAAGACTTTATTTTTCTGGGATTCTTCTACCCACTTTGGGCAAGGATCCAGTGCTCTTGCCATTGTGAAAATTTGCATCATGGGAGCTCTAAATGGGAATTTTGTTTTATAGGGGAAAACGTACAAAGATTTTACATTTTAAAGATTATTCCTCATATTGGACTAAGTTAAAATTCGGGTTCCAACAGGGAGACCAAATATTAACACAGAGACTTAAGATTTAAACAAACTTAGATCTGACCTCCCTAAGGATGCTCTTAACTGAATATCAAAAGATTCTGACTGGTGGATCTCTAGATGAAGAATTTTAAAGATTTTTCTTCATATTGCACTAAGTTAAAATTCAGGCTCCCGTAGAGAGCCCAATTAATAACTGATGGACCTGAGTTGAACAAATTGAATCCAACCCATTCTTGTCCAAATTTTATTTAACAGGGTTTGAAATTTGGAGTAGGCTTCAATTATTCTATTTTCTCTAACTCTGGCAGACAGATCCCAAGTTCTATCTTAAAGTATAAGGTTAGGGGCATGGTGACTCAGTGGTTATGGCACTGAACTTAAAACCAAAAGGTCCACGGTTCAATCCCTGCCAGGGGTAACTGCATTGTGTCCTTGGGCAAGGTACTTTATCCCGATTGTCAACAGGGGGCATAGTGGTACTGTGTACTAAGTTGTACTGCATGTCGATGGTGCACTGGTCTTCAACCAATGCTAACCCCTGCTTATGAGGAGTTAGTTCGTTGGGGAGTCTGACAGTTGTTCGGTTGTTTCCCCTGTTTTCCCTGGGTACTCCGGCTTCCACCTGCAGGACTGTCAAAAGTGTCATTAAACCCCAATAAATAAAGTATAAAGACAGCCTTGACCCTTTTTTTAACCCTTAAGTCCTCAGATTAATTTTATGTTAAAAACTACCAACCATACATGTACACTGCTTCAGGTTACTTAAAAGTGTTCCTACATTATTGTTGGCTGCCTTTACAGGCAGCTAATAATAATGTAAAACACTGTCAAGATAAATGCATTCTATCAGTAGAGTTTTCAAGGCAGAATACATTTGGGATGTTTTTAGAGCAATGTAAAGTTGACTGAAGGGTTAATATAACAGCAAAAACAGGCCAGTGTTTTAACTGGTAGAGTTCTAGAAGCCACCATCAGGACTTTATTATGAAGAGCAGGTACCCCAGCCTAAAGGTGTCATATTCTGTGGATGTGCTTCACATTATCTGAGAAGTGAACTTACTTATTCAAAATGGGTTTGCCTTGTTACAATTTATGGGAGAGTGCCTCTTGGCACTCTCCCATAAATTGTAACAAGGCAAAGACACAGGAACAAATTTTGATGACCAAAAATAACTTAGCACTCTATTAGTATTAATATTATGATCTGCAGGCAACTGATCTGCCAATTGTAAGTAATTTACAACAGAACTTAGTGTGTGATCTGGAAAAAGAACACCCCTTGTTTGATTGAACAAAAACTTGAGAAATGATCTTGAGTTATGTCCCCTCTATGCAATAAAAAATTACTGTGACAATAAAGTCTGCACCGAAGTCATCATTGTAGAATCACTGACAAAATAAATGCAATTTATAATCTGCTTTTTGTTGCAGTTTAACCTTTTAACCCTTTACCTATTGTAACATCCATATTGAATGGGTATTATTCACAAAAATTACCATTCAAATTTTATTATTTTAAAACAAGTTCATCAAGATCATTCTAATATTTGTAGTTTGTGTCTGTAGTTATATTCAATTAACAGGGTAAATTAACCAATTTAAGAGATCGCCAATTAAATGGACTTCACTGTATATATAGAATTAATTTTATCATTTTTATGGATTAAGAAGCATTTTACTTGTGGTCTGCTTTTTTATCTACTTGATGGGCCTGATAAAGCTGATTTTGTAGCTCTTCTCTGTCATTTCTCCTATAACTCATTGTTCAATATTCATTGTCTCACTACTCAATAGTAATAATAATCCCCAGCCATGTATCAGAAATCAACATTCAAAATTCTTCAAAAGCATGATTGTGTCCTTCAATACACACTCGCAGGCCTGTGCCAGTTTTCGTCTGAGGACAACCACAGCACTTTCGTAGCCAGCATGTTTCACATGTAGCTGCCATAAGGAAATGGAACCAAGTAATTGAGAATGACATCTAATAAGCTAGATTCTAGCCATCGTTTTTGATGGTGTGCAATGTTCCAGTGGTTTAGGTGTTCAGGGTCCTGATTGCCAGGCAATGTTGCTGATGTTGTCGATGGTTCATTTCCTGGCCGGGGATCAAAAATCAACATTCCAAATTCTTTGAAAAATATGATTGTGTCCTTCAATATATAGAGGATATGGAATGAGTGTTTTTCTCGTATAATATTTATGAAACGAGTCTAAGAATTTTCCGTTTTGGCGAGCCCAAACGGAACATTCGGACAAGTTTCATAAATATTATATGTGAAAAACACTCATTTCATATTCTATTTATCATATGGCACACATATGCACAAATTAGCCACTTAGTATGACTTTTTAACCCATCACCTAACTTGCGTTGCAGATGGCACTTGGAAAAAACATCCTCGTATAACTAAAAATTTTCATTTTTTGCTTCCAAAACATAGGTTATGACCCTTCATTGGAACGAGCTCGACAAGCTCATTCCAATGAGGGGTCATAACCTATGTTTTGGAAGCAAAAAGTCAAAATATAAAAAAAAAATGAATGGCATTTTTCTTGTAGGTAAAAGATTAATACAATATAACCCGCCCTAAATAGGACAGATAATGTAAATTATCCCTACTGAAATTATGCAAATGTAACCCAGTTGTATTTTGTTTAGCCAATCAAACTGTCCAGTTTTGAAATTGACCAATGAAAGCTCCCAACTCTAATTATGCAAATTATGAAAATGTGGCCCAGTTGTATTTTGTTCAGCCAATCAAATTGTCTAGTTTTGAAATTAACCAATGAAATTGACGGAAGGCTTTATTTATCACTGATTAATATGAAAACAAAATATCAAATGTTTTAAAGAGAACAAAACGGACGAGTCATATGATAAATACACTTACTAGAGCAGCAGAAACACGAGAACCCAAAAGGCAAATATGAGATTCAGGTTCAAGAACTGCAATTTGTTTGTTTGGTGACTTTAGTTCACAAGTTCTACTGGTCTAGCAAATAGGGGTATGAGCTTATGTTCACCCACCGGCTGGCTGAGAGTACCAAATCCTTGCATACTGTACTGCTTTTATAATACAGTAGAGTCCATGTAACTGAGAATCTTTTAATTGATAACTCTGTTACTTGAATATAACTTCCAAACACAAAACCATTTACCATACAATCAGTACAAATTTCACCTTTCATTGGTGTTTAAGGTCATATGTTTTTGCAAAGTAGCTAATTGTGAAAGCATCATCAAAATAAAGTCAAGTCCAGCCAATCGTTTAATCCTTGTTATCCATTTTAGAGTACTTCCACCCCAGGCATTGGTTACAGAGTCCTATTTTACCAGAAATACAGAGCTTGTTTCCCACAGTGAAAAGTACTGCTTTACTTCCCAGGGTTCCCACGGGGAAGCAGGACAACAGCAGAGGAATTAATTATCAATAGCTTTCATCAATCAGAGGAGCTGAACAGTATTTAACTCTTCAGGACTTAATTCTGACTTTGATCACATTTAATTCAACAGAACAGGTGCCCCAACATGCCGTCACAGGGATAACCTCCAAGTTAAATTCTAAATTTTTTGGAATTAATGGTGCCCTTGCTTTTAACCAATGCTAACCCTGCTTGTGCAGAAAACTGTCAGGCATGAGGTTATCCTGACTGTCAAAAGTGTTGTTACACCCCAATAAATAAATAAATATATATTCTACAGTATTTTTGTTATACAGTACAGCCCATTTAATTGGATATCTCTCAAATGAATTTATTTATTTAAAGGTGTTTAGGCCTCACAAAGTAGATCTTTTGTTTTCTCAGGCCATTTTTCTGTAAAATTGCATATGGGCAGGCATTTTTTTATTTTTTATTTTTGTAATTATTTCTTGGTTTGTTTTATGTTTCCTGCCTCATAATCTACAGAATAGCTTGGCATGGGTGGTGGTGTATTTCATCTCTAGAGTTCAGAAAGGTTTTCCATTGCTGAAGCATTCCAAAGCCTTATTGTACTCAAGGAACAAATTTATCAATTCTATTAACTTGGGTAAAATATCAGACATAAACCATTTTTTCAAGTTTGCATTGGTTATAAAAAGAGAGCATGTGGCAGCCAAAAGGACCATGCAGGAGGGCCTGAGAAACAGATTTTTAACTTTTTTAGGCCTTAAGGTCACATATTTCTGCATAATGGCTAATCGTCACCTCAACATGGATATAAAAACATGTCCAGTCATTCGTTAATGAATTCCCCTGTTAATTGAATACAATTTTAAAACACAAGCACATTTACCATACCTCTGACACAAATGTGACCTGTTAATGGTACACAGGTTATACAGTAACTCTTGTTAATTGAATAAAAATCTTGTAACTTATCAAAGAATTATTCAGACAAACACTGAATGCTGCATGTGAACTGTGCATATCTGGCATTATTACATCAAATAGAAGTATTTAATTTATTATATCTTGTTTGACAATACATAATAGAATGAATGCCAAGTTAATTAGCAGAATTCTGGAAAATCGCCAAAATTCCTGTTAATTGAATTTAGGTTAGGTTACCATTGTGTGGTGAATGAACTCAGAATGCACAAATTCAATTATCATCTAATGATGATGATAAGTCATGGTGAATATTATGAGGAATGAATATATTATTTATCAAAATGTAGAAGATGCTAATAACATAGGTAATTGCCACCAATCATTTTAGGTAACATTGTGTAAAAGTTGAGATACAATATCACCAAGGCATTTCTCTTCACTGTTCTATGACAACAATCAGTTTGTCAAATAGGGAATGATGTTTGTTTTGAACTGAATACTGCTATTATGAACATTTGAGAATTAATATTCCATTATTATAATCAATAGAAAGCTGTTTTGTTGCTTACTGATAAAAAATATAACATTATGTTAATTAGAAGGGAAACCTGAAATGAAACAGGTACAAAAAAAAAGATTATTCACAGGATAACATCTGAAAATGATTTAGAGTTATTCCCCCTGGTATGCACCAGAAAGTTTCTGCAGCAGTGGAGCCAACACTCCATCAAGCAAGTGATGTATTTGCCACAAATGAGACATGGTTTCTTGTTCCAATGAATGAGGGGAGGGGGGAGGTGGGTCATAATTTATGGTTTAGGATGAAAAAGAAATGTTGTAACCTTGTTTTTATTTTAGAAAAGATATTGAAAGAATTTAAGCAGGTAACACATTTAAGAACTGACTTAATTTTACTGTATTACTTTTATTGTTATAATACAACCTCAGATGCTGAATATAATTTGAAATATTAATCACCAAATCAATGAACTGTTCTGAGCTGTTTTGATGTCTGGAGCTATACCATCACAAAACATCACATAAAGGATTTTTCTAGGACAGCTTTATCAATTTGCCAAACCGAAACTTAGAAATTAAAACATTTGTTTTAAATTGTTTAATTTTATCTACAGTGAGAAAAGGGTTCTAAAATTATGATCTGCAGGTTACTGCCCTGCCATTTGTAAATAATTTAAAAATTTTACCAACAGAACTGGGAGTATAATCTGGAGAAAGAACACCCCTTTTCAGATTGAACAAAACTTGAAAAATGATTTATGAGTTATTTCCCCTGCTATGCAAAACAAAATTTCTGTGACAATGAAGTTTGCACAGAATAAAGTCTTCAATGTTAATTGAACATGCTCACAAAGTAAAAATTGATGCAATTTAGAAAATCGGCTTTTTGTTCCATAATGTAACCTTTTAAACCACTACCTATTGTAACAGTCATATCGGCCAGCATTATTCACAAAAAATACCATTCAAATATTATTTTTAACTTTTTGACTCAAAAACATACAGTATTCTAGAGAAAAAAAAATGCCGCTCAGGATCACCGATCCAATGTCGAGTTGTGACAACAGTTCCTCGCACCAAGGCCAACACACCTATGAAGTTTCATGACTCTAGGTTGAACCACTATCAAGTTCTCATCCGGAAACCAATTGTTGCGATATACTATGTTCAAGGTCACTGTGACCTTGACCTTTGACCTGGTGAGTCCAACATCAATAGGGTTCTTCCTCGCACCAAGGCCAACACGCCTGTAAAGTTTCATGACTCTAGGTTGAACCACTATCAAGTTATCATCCGGAAACCAATTGTTGCGATATACTATGTTAAAGGTCACTGTGACCTTGACCTTTGATCTGGTGAGTCCAAGATCAATAGAGTTCTTCCTCGCACCAAGGCCAACCCACCTATGAAGTTTCATGAATGTAGGTTGAACTACTATCAAGTTATCATCCGGAAAGGAATTGTTGCGATTTACTATGTTCAAGGTCATGTTGACCTTGACCTTTGACGTAGCGAGTCCAAAATCAATAGGGTTCTTCCCCTCACCAAGGCCAATCTACCTATGAAGTTTCATGAATGTGAGTTGAACCATTATCAAGTTATCATCCGGAAACCAATTGTTTTAAGATTTACTACGTTCAAGGTCACTGTGACCTTGACCTTCGACGTAGCATGTCCAAAATCAATAGGGTTCTTCCTCCCACCAAGACCAACCCACGTATGAAGTTTAATGAATGTGAGTTGAACCACTATCAAGTTATCATCCGGAAACTAATTGTTTACGCCCGCCCGCCCGCCATTCACCAAACTATAAGTCGAGTTTGACTTCGTCACAACTCGACTAAAAATTCAATTTTTTGTTTATTCAGAAAGTGTCATCCAATAGTCAGATTTGATAATGGGTAAGCTAACCCTCTGCACAACGTTGTCAAAATATCTAAATTTCAAGCTACAGTTTTTCCCCCAATGCAACTGTGAATTTAACCAATGCACTCTTGTTAGACAGCGCTCATAGAGCTTTGTCAAACAAGAGTGAATTGGTTAAATTCCTAATTGCATTATGGGAGAAATTTGTTGCTTTAAAATTCAGTACCTTGATGTCATTTGCACAGGGTTAACCAATATACAGCAGCAACTTCTTGTAAAAAGATTACTGACACCTATCCATAAAATCACAGACACTTAATCTGAATGGGGCAGGCCTTATAAAGTTAAGAATTGCCCTCCCACATGGTCATTTTGGCTGCTGCATGCTCTCTTTTCATAACCAATGCAAAAATAAAGAAAAATGCCGCTCAGGATCACAGATCCAATGTCGAGTTGTGACCTTGACCTTTGACCTGGCGAGTCCAAGGTCAATAGGGTTCTTCCTCGCACCAAGGCCAACACACCTATGAAGTTTCATGACTCTAGGTTGAACCACTATCAAGTTCTCATCCGGAAACCAATTGTTGCGATATACTATGTTCAAGGTCACTGTGACCTTGACCTTTGACCTGGTGAGTCCAACATCAATAGGGTTCTTCCTCGCTCCAAGGCCAACACGCCTGTAAAGTTTCATGGCTCTAGGTTGAACCACTATCAAGTTATCATCCGGAAACCAATTGTTGCGATATACTATGTTCAAGGTCACTGTGACCTTGACCTTTGACCTGGTGAGTCCAAGATCAATAGGGTTCTTCCTCGCACCAAGGCCAACATACCTATGAAGTTTCATGACTCTAGGTTGAACCACTATCAAGTTATCATCCGGAAACCAATTGTTGCGATATACTATGTTCAAGGTCACTGTGACCTTGACCTTTGACCTGGTGAGTCCAAGATCAATAGGGTTCTTCCTCGCACCAAGGCCAACACACCTATAAAGTTTCATGACTCTAGGTTGAACCACTATCAAGTTATCATCCGGAAACCAATTGTTGCGATATACTATGTTCAAGGTCACTGTGACCTTGACCTTTGACCTGGTGAGTCCAACATCAATAGGGTTCTTCCTCGCACCAAGGCCAACACACCTATGAAGTTTCATGACTCTAGGTTGAACCACTATCAAGTTATCATCCGGAAACCAATTGTTGCGATATACTATGTTAAAGGTCACTGTGACCTTGACCTTTGACGTAGCGAGTCCAAAATCAATAGGGTTCTTCCCCTCACCAAGGCCAATCTACCTATGAAGTTTCATGAATGTGAGTTGAACCATTATCAAGTTATCATCCGGAAACCAATTGTTTAAGATTTACTATGTTCAAGGTCACTGTGACCTTGACCTTCGACGTAGCATGTCCAAGATCAATAGGGTTCTTCCTCCCACCAAGACCAACCTACGTATGAAGTTTAATGAATGTGAGTTGAACCACTATCAAGTTATCATCCGGAAACCAATTGTTTACGCCCGCCCGCCATTCACCAAACTATAAGTCGAGTTTGACTTCGTCACAACTCGACTAAAAATAAAAATTAAATGGTTTATGTCTGAAATTTTACCCAGGGTAATAAAATTGATAAATTTGTCCCTCCAGTGCATTAACCCTTTCGTGACTTGTCGGCACGTGCCGCGCCAGTGGTAAACTGACATTACAAACCTGTCGGCACGCTGTGCGCCGATGGCATAGTAATGCATCTACTCTCACCTCAGTCCACGTGTGCTATCTCTATCAGTCCATAGAAGTAATTTCATGCCCGAATGAATTTAGAGTTGTTTCCTTTTAGTTGATTGGCTACAGTTTTTGCACATATTGCACCTCACAGTAATTCCACGGACGAAGATGACAATTGACAGCAATGCGGAAAAAGGATTCTGTGGTACAGTCTGGCCCAAATCAACCTGACACATATGACACTACTATGAGTGCTGGACGTTCAGATTATGTTGCCAGTAATAATCCAGATGACAGAGTGGAATAGGACTGGCCATTGGGAGGGGATACGGCAGAAAAAGAAGTGCTGGTCAGGGACACGGCAGTATACGAGGGAGCTGGCGTGGTTGTGGAATTGGTCCAATTTTTCAATGGGAAAAATGCACAGATTTTGTTCCACTAGATATCCCATGTTCTGAAGATGGGAAGATAAATCTTCACTTACCTGACAATCCAAATGAATGGAACGTTTTATACCTTTATCTAATGGACGAGATGATCCCGAAATTAACCCCAATATCCCAAGTCTGGGGGGGGGGGGGGGGGGGGGGGGGTCGGTTTGGCTGAGTCGCGAAAGGGTTAAAGCATTTCAAAGCCTACTTGCATTAAAGAGACGAAACACACCACCACCTAATGTCTATTTCTACTGACATCTAGATCAGTCTCTTCTCACAAAGTTATGGCACCCAGTCACAGGTAACACACTGTATGGCTGACAGGATATCAGCACAGTAACAAATTTTTATGCCGATGGTATGAAACCACATCTCCATTTTAGGAAAAGTGTCAAAGGGCCACTGTGTTCTGCCATGACTCCAGGATCTCCACTATACAATAAATCACTGCCTTGGCCAGTTAAATGATACTGATGAAGATTTCACACTTTGCTAAATGCAGACTGAAATACAGAAGTGTATGACTGTGACCATTTGCATATTTATTTATTCATTGGGATTTAACGATACTTTTGACAGCCAGAGTCATCTCGTGTTGGGTGATCTTCTGCATACCTCTGGTCAGCAGCATACCAAAGTTTACCACAATTCATCTTAATGTTGCATGGCTCTAAACTATTTTAACATTTCTTTATTGGAGTTTAACTGTCTGACGGTCAAATTATTTTTGGTGGTTTGAATTTTTTCAAAATTTGTATTATTACAAACTATTGGAGAGTGCCTGTTGGTGCTCGCCAATAATTGTAATAAAACAAATTTATATAAACAAAATATCATTTATATTTGACTGAATATGACACATGACCAAGGAATATGTTGGCTTTTGCTCTGGCCCTCATTTTTTCTAAAGCCCTGATAGTGGCTTCTTCTACTCAGCCAGTTAAGGTAATCTGCAGCATCAATGAATATATTATGACCACAATACAAGTATAAAATCAAGATTGTCCAATTGTTTATACCTGTGATGTCCACTTTTGAGGACTTTCACCCCAGGTACTGTTTACAGGTACTATTTAACAGTCAAAAAAGGACTTGTTTACCACAGTAAACAAGCACTGCTACACTTCTAGGGGTTTTCACAAGGAAGGCTCAAAACTGAAATATGACCAAGTTTACAATATCTTCAAAGCTTCTGGAGATAAGGTGTAAAGAGAAATGGTCTTTCTTGAAATGTGATGACAAGAAATGGAATGTGATGACAAGAATGTTGAAGGACAACACGGCAATAACTCTTGAAGAAATACTGGACACAGCAGGTGGGAAAGCTCATTCATTTATTATCATCCAAAAGCTGTATGTTAAATTTGGGAAAAATAATTTGAAAGGTTTTCTTTAAAATTCAAAATACGATGATAAGAAATGGGGGCAGAATGATGGATGGACAGACAGATGGACACAAGGACAGATGGAAGGAAGGATGGATGGGACTAAGTCCTATATCCCCCTCCAACTACACATTGTGGAATAAAAAATCAATTTCTAAGAAATGAAAATGGGAAGGACGCCCTCTCCTCTGCTCTTCTAGAATGAACATGTTGTATTGAAAGAGGCACAAAAGGGAAAAACCTGATGAGGAGCAGGAATTCTCAGTCCTGTTAACATGCTGTGTGACTTCTGCCCCACTTAACCCTTCAGTGCTTCCACTATTCACTGCTGTCTAAATATTAAAATTTCAAGCAGCAATTTAAAAAAAAAAATTTTTGTCTTCCAAGACATAGCTTACAACCCCTCATTGGAACGAGCTCATTCCAATGAGGGGACATAAGCTATGTTTTTATGCAAAAAATGAAAAAAAAATATTCAAGAATTTGTTTGAAAATGTTGTCTGCCTTTCGTGTTAGGTAAAGGGTTAACCAATTCAGTCTTGTCAATGAGATCTGTCAAACAAGAATGAATTGGTTAAATTCCTCGTTACACCATGAGCATTATTTGCAAACTGAAATTTTGCTACTTTGAACAGAATGGGCTGAAGGTTAACTCTTTGAACCCTGGTGGTATCTTCCATGTCAGCAATTGGAAGCACCCATATTCATTATTTTGGGATAGATTAATTAATATTTCAATGTGCAGCCTCTGAGCTGCTCTTTGAAAATATTGATTGGTCTACTCTACACATCACTAAGCAGTCAACCTTCCTTATGCAATTATGATGTATCATGTTCCTGGTCCGGAAAAAGGTCTCTCGTGTTCAAAGGGTTAAAACGTGGATGCAAAATCTGATTTTTTCTTGCAGTCTACATTAAATTTATTGCCAATGGACTTGTGAACTAGAAATACACACATACAATACGTGTGTCAATGGGTTAATCGTTATTGCATGAGTACCAGCCCAGAAGGATAAGACGAGAAGCCACAGACCTTGAATTTTATCCTTCTGCGATGGCACAAGTGCCATATCGATTAACCCATTCACACGTATGTGTCATTCTGTGTTTATTACATACCTTCATGTTTATAAAAACAATTATCAGATGGACACTCAGCAATTCATTTGACATCTATCAACAAAAAGATCACATTTTATCTCCAACCAAGTTTGAGAGGGGAACCTGTGTTACTATTTCGTCCCCTGAGTTCCAATGTGTTCTATGTGCCTACTGGCACATAGAACACATTGGCACTCAAAGGACAATTTTCAGCTGTCGCTAGTGATTCAAACTGTAATTGTGTTGCATGATTTGTAGAAAAATTCCAGTAAAATTTCACTAGTCCGTCAATGATTTCATTTTACACATGGTTTAGTGTTGCTGTCGATGGGGATTACAGAGAACAGATGTGTAATAAGTGGTTAAAATGTTTGCAACAGAATAGCACAAGACATCAGTGCTGGAAATGAACAAAATTCACGGGTGCAGTTTTAAGCTCCCGTGAGATCAGTGACGGGTGTAATCAACTGAAGACTAGTCCAATGTAAAATGTTAGTGTATGAATTTTGAGGTAATATTGCCACCAAATACCAGAACTTTAAATGTATAAGGAACTGCTGAACTATGACAGTAACTTCTCATTGGCCACAGGGTGCAGCTTTCTCAAAACAACACCCATTTATATGCCCTCACAGTATATTAGTGTTCCACAATATTTTTCAACAAGTGCATTTTTTAGCTCCCGTAAAATAGAAAACACGGGTGTCGACGGGAGCAATTGCACTTGCACCCACCCATCTCATTTCCAGGACTGAGACATTATACAACATACCTTTGTGCAGCACAAGCGTTTTCCAATTGTTTTCTTTGCCATATCTCATATAAAATGATGGTTTAGTGTATTAATTACATTAACAGATTTTTTAAAAAAACTTGTTTTATCCCAAGTAAGAATACTAAAACCACAACACTTGATGCAAAAGCAATATGAATATATCTTAAAACCTGCAATGTAAATTTTTGTTGAGAAGGAAAAAGCTTGTACGTCATTCAGCTAATAGAAATAATAGAAAAGAATTATTAGGTTCTTTGGCAGCTATTCATAAAATGCAATGAATTTTTTCTTATCTTTCCCTTATTAATTCATGATCAGAAATCTTTCAATTAAGTTTAGCCAGAAAATTTATTTATAAACTGTGTTCTAAAAGACCTCCATATTAACCCAACCTTTCACAGAAATTTCATACAAAAGCTTAATTCTTCCAATGTTTTATAATTTTATCTCTCTCTTGTGACATTTGAATGGCACATGGTTCACACCAAGGGAAATATGAAATGATTTCAACAGAAAAAACCTGCGGTTTTCTAATAGTTTTCATAAAATTAAGTCACTGCTGCTCGGAAGCAGCCAAGATATGATTTCATGAAAAATTCTTTAATTATTTCATGCTCCAAAGTCTTTCAATTAACCCTTTAACCAATATAATGGCCAAAACTGACCAGCGCTGTTCACAAAAATCACCAATTAATTTTCATTAGTTTTTTCATTTTTCGTCTCAAAAAGATAGGTCTTGACCCCTCTTTGGAACGAGCTTATCGAGACAAAAAATGAAAAAAATTAGTTATTCAAGAGGTTTTTTTGCAAATGTTGTCTGCTTTTCATGTTAGATCAACGGTTAATTTAGACTGAATGTATTTTTGAACTTCTAAACAGTCATTGGGAAGACTTTCACATACCTGCCAAGTCTCCCACAGGAAATTTCTGTCCCTTGAACTCCTCCAAAAGGTTTTCTTACATTCAGCTATTTTATCTTTCTCCACTGACATGTGAATGAAACTCGGATCATACCAACACAGATAAAAAAAAAAATTATTTCAACTCAAAACCATTTTTCTGGAATTTTTCAAAAACTTAAAAGTCATGCACATCCTAAAGCAACCATGACCTGATGTCATGAATAATTTGTTTATTAATGAACAATGAAAAACAATTCATTAAGCCAGTGGTATAAAGTTTAAAGCCCATTGAGACTATCAACATGTCAAATTCTGGAATTATACATTCCATAATTCCAGTCATTTTATGCAGCTCTTATCTAAACCAGGGACCATGGAACCAGGATGGTGAGGATGGATGAGGGTCTTTTGAGGCTTCAGTTTTTTTGCAAAACAATTTTCAAAATATTTTGGAAGTTGAAAGAGGAATCGGGTCTTGTGGGTATTCCACTAATGCCAAAATCGTCCAGATCACTTCTTGAGTAAAAAAACATTTTTTGCATGACTTTCTCAGAGAGAGTCATAAAACCACCACTTACATTTCAGTGCCCCCCTCCCCCCTTCAAACCTACCTTACATTCAAATTTACTCAGAGACCCCTGTGAAACTTCTTATTTTCTCGCCAATAAATTGAACATGGATAGCCTATACGTGTAGATATAATTTATGATGAAGAGAAATCACAAGTACTGCTACATTTGTTCCTTTCAATTGCTTCCTTTATTGGATAACACTTCTGCATTCAGATCGTAGGACATCAACATGACAGTGACATCACAAATCTGACAGTCAAGATGTGAAGTAGAGATATCAGTAGATTATTACTCAATTTTAACCCTTCATCAATGATTGTACATGATGCTATCTCCTCTATAACTTCAATGATATGCATGGACAGAGTCTGTATTTAACCCTTTACCCAATGCCAGGGCCGGCGGAACAGAGGGGGCGACGGGGGCGATCGCCCCTCCTGCCCTCATTCACGGGGGCGAGCGGGGGCGAAAGTGCCCTAAAACCAAAAGTTTCCATTGTCATTAACTATCGGTATAATAATTTACCCACAATATCTGTAATATGTTGGCAGTGTTGTGTATTTTTTAAAGTATTTACAGCTTTCCGTATTTTGTTTGTTTTCCGCGTAACCGGTCATCTGTTTACTATTTTTAGCAAGTGGAATTCAACGCAAAAACCAAAGCTTTATGTGAGTATTAATGATAGATTATTATTAATACAACGGGTGGGAGGTATATGGACATGGTCTGATTGGTCTCCAAGAAGTGAGTGAACAAACATTCACGGTACGTGTCAGCAGACGACGTCACGGCGAAATTAGAAAACATGGCTACACCAGATCAGAAGACAACCATCCTCGATCGATTACAAAAATTACGGAAGGCCGAAAATTCCTTAAATAATATATGGTATGCAGTCAGGACTCATCATTATTGTTTATTGTTTATTTAGAGTATAATTAAATATGTATATTGCCAACGTGGTACTGAGGGGGCGCGGTGGCTCAGTTGGTAGAGGTGCTGGCTGCAAGCCGAGAGGTCCTCGGTTCGAATCCCACCTGCGGCAACCGCGTTGTGTCTTTGGGCAAGACACTTCACCCCATTGCCCACGTGGGGGCACGGTGACGCTGTGTACTAAGGCGTACTGCACGTCGATGGTGCACCTGTCTTCAACCAATGCTAACCCTGCTTGTGTGGAGTTGGTATGTTGGGGAGCTGGCAGTTGCTCGCCGTTGCTCGGTGGTTCTCTCCGGGTACTCCGGCTTCCTCCACCCGTAAAACTGTCACGGTCATGGTTAGCCATTGTGCAGAAATATGTGACCTTAAACACCAATAAATAAATAAATAATAAATAACGTGGTACTGATACATACATTGTTCGGTGCTCAACATTAGCGACCCGGTCTTGCTCTCTCTCTCTCTCTCTCTCTGAGAGAGGGAGAGAGAAGGGGAGAGAGGGAGAGGGGCGAGAGACCATTGATCCTCTCCCCCATGTGTGTGTGAGAGAGAACATACAAGGTGTATAATAGAAATACGTTGATATTGATTTTTATATGGAGTTGATCCGGAGTTTGGTTGATTCTAATTTTGGTACTGTATGTATGACAATTTCGTCAATTTGAAAACATTATAAAGCCAAATATTTTTATTTACAGTTATTGTTTGAACACTTTCAAATGTTCTTTTACGTCCCATATGTGTCCTTGAAAGTGCTTCAGCCTTGCGACAATGTGTTCACAAAAAATCTCAGCTGTATATATTCTCTAGTAACGTAAGCCTGTCATATTGTTGGATACAAGGATACAAAATATAGGTGTCACTGGAATCATCTCTCTAAGCTGTCTCTACATCTGTATACTTGCGGAATCCATAAATAGATGCCCTCAGATCTAATATATGCAGCAAAATACTGTTCTTTTCCAACTTATATTACGTTTGTGTGCATATGGGCCAGCATTTAAAAATATTACAACTTGGCTGCTATAAAAAATCAACTTTTTCAATTAAATTAGGCAAGAGGGATTTCAATCCAAATGCCACCAGAATGCACCATTTGATGCCTCATTTTGAAAAATTTTCCCGGACCCTCTTTTAATACCTCGTGCCTTCGGCACTCGGGGCAGATGCCTTCGGCATCTGCCACAACGCACTCCACGATGCCCTTCTGGAACATTTTCGCCCCCCCTGCCCTTTGATGGTTCCGCCGGCCCTGCCCAATGCAGACAATATCAAAATTTATTATTTTAAATCTCATTTTTTTATATTTTTCAAACAATTTCAACAAAACCATATCATGTGACCCCTCATTGGAACGAGCCCGACAAGATATGGTTTTGTTGAATTTTTTGGAAAAATAATATTTTTTCAACTGCTGAATTTGCATATTATGCGGGCGGATACGGCCGATTCGTTGAGTAAAGGGTTAACACAGTCAACACTTCATGCTTGAATGGGATCAATGTACACAACAGTCTTTTCAACAAACTTCAATTTCTGAAGTGTTCCACAAAAATATTTCAGAATCATTTTCAAATCAACAAGAGAGAAAATTCAATTATTATATCTTTTGAAATAATGTTCCAAAAATCTTATTCTCTGCCAATTTAAGACTCTGCAGACTGATGCCGAAATATCAAAATTGTCAAGCTGAAAATTCTTCTTGTAATGCCCTAGGAATGCAAGCAATTAAGTTTTATTTGACGGAGCTGAACAAGCTCTGTCAAACAAGACTGAATTGTTTATATTCCTAGTTGCATTATGGGAAAACGGTGCAGAGTGAAATTTTGGTATTTTTACATTCTACTTGAGGGTTAATTATGCAACTTTTCTGAAAAAAACAAACTAGATGTGTCAGTATGACATATATGCCACCATGAGCAAAAAATTGTCTGGAAGTTTTTACATCATAACCTAAGTTCAAGGTCAATAACTCTATGAAAAATCATCTGAGCATGACCAAACTCGAACTCAATTTGTAGGTACCAATGATAAAGCCATATAGCAGACAACAGTCCATTATCTCAATATATGGTAAAAAAAAAGTCGGGAAAACTGTTATTTCATAATGAGAGAATGATGGAAAGACAGATTGATGGAATGATGGAATGAGAGACAGATAAGGATAACACTATAAGCCCTGGCCATTTTATAGCGGGGAGGGGTGGGGGGGGGGGCATAAAAATGGTAGATTAATGATGAAACTGATTTTGCACAATATTGTCATTTATGTGTTAAAAAAATTATGTTCTTGTTTTATTTCCTCTATAATAACATGGGAAATTAGATAATGCTACATATCCTTCACAGCATTAACTCTATGCCTGCTACATAGAATTTTTAGGACCAGTACAAATATACTGTAATCCAGAATAAGTATGTTCCTGGTTCTTATTAACATAATAAACCCTTACAAATAGAAACCGTCCTCTCATAAATGACTTGTTAATTCCAGCCTTATTAAATTTTTCATCAAATCAAGTCATGGCTGCTTTAAATACTCAGCAGGTTAAGAGTTAAGAATAACAATGGACAGGTACTTCTGTACAATACAGTTAATTCTTGGCTGCCTGGCTGTCTTAGCAGTCAAGACCTTTGTAAAAATTACTTTCACAATAATTAGATTCTTGCAGGCAAGATTACTTAAAAATTCCACTCTTTATGATATTAAAGCTGCTCCGAGTAGAAAAGTCACCCTCATGGCCAAGCCTGAAAAAAAGCAATCTGTCATTTGCAGGATGAGGTACCCAGAGGGTGAATTTGCTGATGCTATCCCATGCAGTGGGTCAATTTATCCTCTGGGTACCTCTTTCTGTTTAGGTTTGAGACCCTGATTTAGATTGAGGTTCACAGAGGGTAAATTTAGTGATGCTACCCTGCTGTGCAGGGTAGCATCACCAAATTCACCCTCTGGGGACCTCATCTTGCAGATGACAGTCTGCTTATTTCCTGGCTTGCTTATGAACCAAACTAGACAAATTATGTCTTTGGAAGGGAGAGAGTCAACAGGAGAACAAGTTTTATTTTTATATTTTCACTGATTAATAGTTGCCAAGTAATAATCTGTATGAAGGTTAGTAACATTAATGCCAAATCTACGTACAAATATTTGAGGATTTACATTTTTTGTAGTAAATATTATCACAATGCAGGAAGTTACCATTTGATTATATGTCAGTCACATGAACCACATATCCAAAAGATTAACTCTTTCTTAACATAGGTATGAAGTTAAGTTTGGCTGATCATTCATACCTGTGCTGCCCATTTTAGAGGACTTTCACCCCAGGCAATGGTCCCAGGGCCTATTTTACCAATAAAGGAGAACTTGCTTACTACTAGGGCTGCAGCGATTAATCATGAAACGAATGCATAGCGATTCATTCTATGACGATATGAATCACGATTTGCTTGCACTGTATCACCCCAAATTTCATGAATATTTTGTTCATGGCACTTCAAAAATGGCCTCATTGTTGACTGTTCACATCCATTATATGTAGTTTTCCTTTGAAATTGGGATTGTAAAAGTCTGAATTTACACTGCTCTTGGGTATTTGTTAGCACTGAATAGCACAAACCATTAACCTTGCTCTTGAATCTCTATATACTATCATCCAACAAATCACAAATTCCAAGGAAACAGAAGAGTGTGTCACACTGTTTTTTTGTCAAGAAGTTTGAGAAATCTAATTTCATTGAAATGAATCTGCTTGACCCAAAACTGTATGATGATTTGTTATTTGGCCATTGTGTGGGTGGATTCTACTCACCAGCCCAGTAGAAATGTGAGGACTCAAGAAGTAAATCTGCAGCAATGGCCCACAGGGTGACCCGATGATCGATAACTGCAGATTTGCTTCTTGTGTCCTCAGTTTTTGATGATTGACAAGTGTATCATGATACATATCGAATTGTGGGGTAGGGTTGGGCGGTATTGGTAAAAATAAATACCGCGGTAATCGCAAAATATTACCGCGGTATACCGAAATACCGATTAAAATCAAAGGGGGTCTTCTCCATAACAGAAAACGCAACTTCAACGTGTCGAAACTGTAAAATTTGAGCCTGAAGCTTTGCACAAGACGGCCGTCAAAAATCAAAACTTTTTCAAATATTTACTCACAAATGATTTTAGTTTAGCACAAAGTTCAGTTGGGACAACTTGGGGTATATAACAAGGCACATTTGATGTTTATCGAAGAAAATTCAAAATAAAATCAAACCCAGAAATAATAATTCTTCGAATCAGAATCGTCCAGTGACATGAGATTGAGAAGTGAAGTGTGCAAAAAGTAACAACAGAAGGGCATGCGATTGCCACAGTTCATCACAATAATTTTCATGTTTGATTAAAATTAATAACCGTATTACATACACATCACCATTCAAATAAAAAGGTTGTATGGGGCGAATGCTGCTTGGTAGAAAATGTAAGTAAGTTGGGCTTTTTTATTTTTTTTTAAATAATGACAAGACTTTCGTCCTTTTTGTGCTGTATAATCCTGCAAGCACATTTCTGAAATCACAAGGCAGTAATGACGTACTGCGTGTCCTAGCAGCCAATCACTGTGAGTTTCGTTTGGAATCCCCTGATATTTCCCCCAAAGAAAATGTCCTATTTTTATTTAACTTCAGCAGACGGCAGTGCCATTGGCCGAAAGTGTCCACGTGACTAACTACGCATGCTAAGTGCGTGCCCTCCACCTCAACTTGTTTCAAATTCAAGGTAAACAGAATTGCTTCAGTTCCAGCAGTCAGCTATTCATTAAATGCCTCCACAGAATATAAATGACTTGGCAGAAACCTGCAAACACACACGTATCTTGAACTTTACTATGATTCGCACAGCAAGAAACTAAACAGAATACAATAATTACCCAAATTTAAGCCAAGTGTATCGAGCCTGATTGACGTGAAACTATTCACAGCCAACCGCGATGGGCAATTTGAGAATTGCATATCGCGGTAAAACCGAGTTTTCGGTATACCGATTAAACAATTATTTGCCGGTATCGGTAACGGTATTGAAAATATTACCGAATATAATCGGTATACCGAAATACCGCCCAACCCTATTGTGGGGATCGTATCATGATATGCATTGTATCGTGAGAAAATGTATTGTTGCAGCCCTATTTACAACAGTAAACAAGCAAGGCTCCATATCCCAAGTTTCACACAGGGAGCCCACCTCCAATTGGGCAATTACCAGAACATAGATGTAAGAAGCGATACAAAAGTACAGTTCATGAAATTGCTCTTACCAATGGCTGCATTGCTCATAAAAAATCATTATTCCCTTCTGAAGAAACTTGCAATGATATCCGTAGAACAGTTTAAAAATTATAACCTTTCAGTCTATCACACATATTTTGGTGAACTTCCTGAAAAATATTACACGCTGAAAATTCTCAGAATACCATTATGTGCAAAAACAGTTAATGGCACTTTCAACAGATTAACATTAATATGGTGTCAGTCAGTTTTATGGATGGAGGAAGCTGAATAACCAAGAAAAATCTACCGAGAGGTGGCTTATTATGGTCAAATTTTTCTTTTTATTTACCGACCATGAGCAAAGTTTAAGCTCAGATCACACTGGTTAATGACATGTTCACACACAATGTGCCATATACATTAGCACAATGGCAACTTCCTCCTAGGAGAGTAAGTGCAGGCATCTCCATCAGTAACTCAAAGGGAAGTAAACCATCAACTTGTTATAACTATTTACACATGGTGAGGTGAAGTGAGCGATAAGTGAGCAAACCATTTATTGTATGACAGGGTTCTGTGAGCTTTGCTGAATAAGGTATATTTAAAAGAATATTCGATCCATTGTTTGAAAAATAAATATTCGACACATCCCTCTTACAGATTCTCAAGACTTCATTTCAGTCAAAAGAACTTCATAAAATATAATGCACATAAGCTTATTAACTGGTTGAGGGCTTGATTATTTCTGGTGGTCTGAATTTGTTATACAATATGTTTTATTACAAATTATTGGATAGTGCCCACAGTGCACACTCCATTAATTTGTAATACAACAAATTTATATAAACAAAATATTATTTGCGTTTGACTGAATATGAAACATGAGCAAGGAATATACTGGCCTTTGCTCTGGTACCCTCATTTTTCTGAAAGCCCTGATAGTGGCTTCTATCACTCAACAAGTTAAGATGTGCTGTTAGGGAAGCTAAAATTGTCACCAAAGATGTTCAAGGCAAGTGATTTTGGAAAGTACACATAATTTTCTTTACGAGAATCAAGGCTCGAAATAATGTTTTGTCCAGAGCAGGTCAAAATGTCCTGCCCCAAGAAGTTGGTACAGGTCATTATAAGTTTGTGCAGGTCATTTTCAACATATTGCTTTACACACTGTAAATTGACAAATTAGTGACTACTAAATGAGGAAATGACTTGTTAATTCACAATGGAATTTAAGTATATACCAAATTACCAGTGTTATTTAAACTCAGATTCTAAAATTGAGCAGAATTTTGTGTTGGTCAAAATGTCCTATGGGTTTCAAAGTGTGTAGGTCAAAGTAAGTTTGGTGTTGGTCATTGTCCTTGTCCCACCACTTATTTCAAGCCTTGATGACAATGTATCCCATACATTTTAGAGGAAAACAAGGTTCTCAGGCAATCCTCAGGCAATCCTTCATTGAAAATGAACTGCCTTGAAGAACAGTTTTATTGGCTTATGTGTTTCAAAGTTAGTACAGTGGAGCCCACTTATTTGGATATCTCTTAATCGTATATCCCTGTTAATTGAATATAATTTCCGAACACAAAACCATTTACCATACCTCCAGTACAAATTTAACCTGTTAATTGAATATAGGTTATAGAGTACACTCCTGTTAATTGAATAAAAAATCATGCAACTTGTTGAGAAATTACCCTGACTCTCCCCAGTTTTCCTTTGTTTATAAACCTGTTTGACCTCAGTACATCCAATACAGGCATTTAATCTATTATATCTTGTTTGACAGAGCTCATGGAGCTCTGTCAAACAAGATATAATAGAATAAATGCTAAGTCGATCTCTAGAATGCAGGAAAGTGACACAATCCCTGTTAATTGAATACTCCTGTTAATTGGATAATTTTCACTGGCAAAGTGGCTATTCAATTAACAGGGTTCCACAGTATGAAATCCTGAGCCTTTAAAATTTACCTTTTTTGACTGATTTATATTTTATTGCATGTGTTTGCAACAAAGCATGACTAGAATAGTGTTTTGAAAACATCCAGTTTGCTGTGCTGTGCAAAAAATAACTCCACTATTATGCGAATGGTATTTATTTTTAGAAAAAGGTGCATGAATTTCTTCATATGTCATTGCCTTGATACAATTGATGGGGAGGGTCTAAAAATATACTAATTGGTTTTATGTAATTTACAAAGTGAGCAATTAAAAAAAAAATTCAATAAAACCAAGTCATGTGACCCTTCAATGCTAAGATCTCTGAGCCAATTTAAACGAGGGGTGACATGATATGGTTTTGTTGAAATTTTAAGAAAGATTTGAGAGGTGGCGGCATGTGGAGTAAGCTATAGTTGTCAAGTGAAACAGCCTGTGCTGCTAGCCCTGACATCTGATGCTCACACCACATCTTTGGCGGTTCATGCCGCCACTTTTTTATTGTTAACCTTGGCTAGATGTACTTTTAGTTAATTTGTATTTGTTTCCATGAAACTTTTGTTTGAATTTTAATAAAATAGTACATCTAGTCCTTCTTGCAACACATCTTATGTCTTGTTTGTTGATAAAAACAAGCCTCATCTTTGTGCGTAGAACACAGCGTGATCCGGTTGTTACCTTTGAGCATTAATTACCAAGATACTAGCACTAGTAGTTTTGTGCTCAGAGCCACCAAATGGGTATGTTACATGTTATTCTGGGAATAACTGTACAGCTTGGGACACCTAAAGTACAGTTATAAAAGGCAATGCAATTTGTGCACAACTACACAATTCATCTTTAGAACAGAGACGTCAGGAATCAGAACCAGGTCTGTAATTTCACCAATTCTTATTTAAATAATACAAAGAAAGTTCACTGAAAGTTCATGCAAAATACCTAATTTATCCTATTCAGCAAACAATGTCATGCTCCGTCACCTTGGTAAGGCTGATTCAGAGAGTTTCTCCAAGAGGTGACAAAGCAGGAACCAGACACAGAATTGGTGGGCATCACCCAAATCTCAGACCACAACCATGGGGACACACATTCCAGACGCTGTGAAGTGGGAGAGAAATTTTGAAACTTTTTCAAACCATTCCTCCATCTCTGAATTTGGGAGCAAGCCTGAATATAAGCAACCTGTCATTTGCAAAATGAGGTCCTCAGAGGGTGAATTTGCTGACGCTATCCCATACAGTAGGCCAATTTATCCTCTAGGTACATCTTTCTGTTTTGGCTTGAAACCTTGATTCAGACTGAGGTTCACAGAGAGTAAATTTTGTGATGCTACCCTGCTGTGCAGGGTAGCATCACCAAATTCACCCTCTGGGGCCCTCATTTTGCAGATGACAGTCTGCTTATATTCAGGCTTGCGTGGGAGTTATGTATTATAGTAATTATTATGTTAATTCATTTCTTGGCTGTTCATGCTACCAACTTTTTATTGTTAACCTCGGCTGGATATATTTTAGTTAATTTGTATTTGCTTCCATGAAACTTTTGTTTGAATTTTAATAAAATAGTACATCTTGTCCTTACTGCAACACATCTTATGTCTTGTATGTTGATAAAAACAAGCAACATCTTTCTGCGTACAACACATCATGCCCTGGTTGTTGGCTTTGAGCATAAAAATAATAATTTTGATATCATGTGCACTGAGTAAAGGGTTAAAATTAAAAACAGAGACTTTGAACTAATTTTACAAACATTTAATGTGTCATTTTAAAGAAGATTAACCCTAAGTTTACCTAACATGAAAAGCAGACAACACCTGGAAAAAAAAATTCTTGAATAACTAATTTTCTGTCTCATAATCATATGAGCTCGTTCCAAAGAGGGGTTATAACCTATGCTTTTGAGACAAAAAATGAAAAAATATTGAAAATTAATTGGCGATTTTTGTGAATAGCTGGCCGGTTTAGGCCGTTACGTTGGGTAAACAGTTAATAAACAAACAAAAAATCATAAAAAATAAATAAAAATTATAATTTCTATCCCCTTTTCAATGCTCACTGAATATCAATATAACAAACTGGTTCAAACTTCGGTGGTTGAAACATGCTTGGCTGAAATATCTTCTGACTGTGAAATCATTGGTAAAAAATCTTTGACAAAATCTTCCTACTTTGAGTCTGATGGACATAATTCAGAATTCTCTGGGAATGATGAGAAATCACTTGTACAAAACTCGTTCTCACCTGAAGCCAAAATGTAGCAAGCTATCAATGACGTGGGCATTTTTGATACACTGCAATGATTTTAGCACCCTGAGAATCTCAAATTTTGGGTTGAATTGAATCTCAAATCAAATTAGGTGGATGATTTCAAATCGAATTGAATCTCAAATTGAATTTCTCGGCTCTTGCATCTTCTTACAACAATAAATATGGCCTTCACTCAAATATTGTATGCAACTCGTATATTTTCTGCAAAGTCAATCAAAAAAATGAAATATTCCAGAATGAAATAGAAGTGATTTCGAAAGCAGAACCTCCTTAAACTCTTCTTCTATTATCAGGTCTTCTTTACAGAAGACCTGATGATAGAAGGAGAGTTGAAAAGGAGACATTTGATTTTGGGAACATCTTGATGATAAAATTTTTTTGAATCAACATTATGAAAATCAAATCAAATTCAATTTTAAAGCTGCATACAGGGGCATTAAATGATACTGTTCACTTCCTATCCCTTTCAAATTATAAGAATCCACAGGCATTATTAAACACTGCTACATTTAATGCCATAAAAAAATAATACGACATCCATATTTCTACTGTTTTCCTCCAAAAATCTTATTACAAATTTGGAAAAATTAAAGGAATTTATGGTGAAAAACTGTGTATTGGTGATTCTTACACAACAGTCCTCCAGGATAGGGATGAATTGCACTCTTTTAATTTGGGGCACATTGAGTCTAAATCCTTAAGGGACTTATTCCAACTTTGAGCACTTCGTAGTACAACAGAACAGGTGCCCCCAACATGCTGTCTCTGGGGAAACTTGCAAGTTACATTCTATGCACCTTGACAGTTGTTTCTTGGTAAGTCTTAGCTGCCTATATATGGGTAGCCAATGCTTGCCTAGAAACAACCACAAGCTACCATATGAAGACAGTCAGAGTGTAGAAACAATTATAAAACTCCCTGGGCTCTTAAGGGATAAGCTGAGTTTGGAAAGGTAACAATAAGATGCACATTGCACAGCTGAGTTAATTTTGTTCAACAAAATACTTCCAGACAAAGAAATGCCTTATTTATCCTTTTACTTATAAATTAGAATTTTACCTTGAGAGAAAGAATATCTGGGTCAGGGAGAAATATAATATGAAAAGGGGGTGCGGTGGTGTTGCGGTAACCGGTTCTCATCAGATCACCGAAGTTAAGCAACATCAAGCCTGGTTAGTCCTTGGATGGGTGACCATTTGAGCGATCGATTCGGACTTCCATGTTGTGTCCTTGGGCAAGGCACTTAACCCTGATTGTCCACATGGGGGCACGATGACTGCATGTCGATGATGTGCATGTCTTCAACCAATCTAACCCTGCCTGTGCTGCAGTGTGGAATTACAATGTTGGGGAGCTGGCAGCTGCTCGTCGTTGTTTGGCGGTTCTCTCCAGGTACTCTGGCTTCCTCCACCCATAAATCTGTCACCGACATGATATGACCTTGGCTGTTAAAGTGTCATTAAACCCTAATAAATAAATAAAATATGAAAACACTCATGGAGAGGACATTCAACTCCTACAAAAATCTCTTCAATTCTGTGAAGAAGAATGAAAAAAAAAAGTTTCAGATGAAATGACCTCTAATTTTAACCCTTTACCCAATGAATCGGCCACATCCGCCCACGTAATATGCAAATTTAGCAACTGAAAAAATATTATTTTTCACAAAATGTCAACAAAACCATATCATGTGACCCCTCTTTGGAATGAGCTCATTGAGCTCGTTCCAATGGCGGGGTCACATGATATGGTTTTGTTGAAATGTTTTGAAAATTTAAAAAAATGATATTTAAAATAATAAATTTTGATATTGCCTTCGTTGGGTAAAGGGTTAAGCCAGAGGTCCATTAGCTGAAGTTTTGCTACAGCATTTTTTACACAGAATGTTAGCTACTCTCTTGCCAGAAATTCAACTTCATGGGTGACTTTAGACTACATTATTGTACCGGTGTCCAAGAAAAATTATACAACACATTGTCTAAAGATGAAACAAATGTAAACGTTTTAAAAATTTCAACAAATTATCTTCAGCACATAAGACTAACAAGTGCACCGCCTAGCAGGGCAACATTTGCCCATCAAAATTGGAACATGCACAAGTTTCTCTGGGGTAAAGTTTGAAATTTTTGTTGATTCGACTATGTCTGTCCCCCCTCCAATCATTGCCCATTCCCCTGCCCTGTCTGGGGTAAAGGGTTTCAAACTGTATGCTTGTGTGCACACATATCATATTGTTTTTTTTAAATTTTAGTATGCAGAATGGAAATGCAAACAATTTTTAGATGTAGAAGATTCTCCTTAACGTTTACAATGGTTAAAGTTAACTTCATTGATAACGAGTGACGATAGGTGGCGCCAAGGAAAAGGACATTTTGAGGATCATAACAGCTATAAACGGCAAGGAGAATATTATCTGCTCCTGTCACATGTACAACAACAATTGATGATCAACATGGGTGCAAAGTTTGAACAATAAAGCAAGTAAAATGTTGAAGGAGTAGGCGACACAATAGTGTAATGTTTCAAGTACTAAAAGGGGGCATAACTCTGGAAATACACAACAGAGTTACCTGCTCTTGTCACATGCACAATGGCAATTACTGATCAACATGTTTGTAAAGTTTGAACAATATAGCATGTAAACCTTTGGAGGAGTAGACAACACAAAAATTGTTTATGGACGGACGGACAGATGGACAGACGGACAGACGGATGGACGGACGGATGTCCATTCTAATAAATGGGTACTTAGGTGACTATTTTTACGGGACTACAATAAAATGCATGTCCATTATACTAAAACAAGTGACTTTAGGAAAGATTTTTGAGGTGGTAGCAAACCCTGACCTACCCTTTACTGACCCTAACCCTACACCCCCACCCTCTATTCTAAACCCCACCCTAGACTAATGAAAATGGCTATTTTTTTAGGGTACGTTATCATAAAATGCATGTCCATTCTATTAAAACAACTTTTGGGAAAAAATTTTTTGGGGTAGTAGCAAACCCTAACCCTACCCTTCACTGACCCTAACCCCACCCCAACTCTAAACCCCACCCTACAAAATTGGGATTTACTTGTGGGACTAGCCACCTAAATTGCGGTAGTCACCTAACCCCCGTTTATACCGATAATTAGCCCCCTAAGTGGCCATTTATGAGTGCGGACAGACGGACGGATGGACGGACAGACAGACAGAATGACAATGCCATAACATAATACGTCCGTCAAAAAATAAAGTAAAGTAAATGAATGAATAAATGAATGCATGGATACCTGACAGACAAATAATGACTACATAAATGGTAAGGCTTCCTCACTCCCACTACTCTATGTATGTAGGTTGTAAGTGACCTTTAACCCTTTACCTAATTAAAATTTAAAAAACAATAATTAAAAAAATGCCGTTCAGGATCACCGATCCAATGTCGAGTTGTGACAACAGTTCCTCGCACCAAGGCCAACACACCTATGAAGTTTCATGACTCTAGGTTGAACCACTATCAAGTTCTCATCCGGAAACCAATTGTTGCGAAATACTATGTTCAAGGTCACTGTGACCTTGACCTTTGACCTGGTGAGTCCAACATCAATAGGGTTCTTCCTCGCACCAAGGCCAACACGCCTGTAAAGTTTCATGACTCTAGGTTGAACCACTATCAAGTTATCATCCGGAAACCAATTGTTGCGATATACTATGTTCAAGGTCACTGTGACCTTGACCTTTGACCTGGTGAGTCCAAGATCAATAGGATTCTTTCTCGCACCAAGGCCAACACACCTATGAAGTTTCATGACTCTAGGTTGAACCACTATCAAGTTATCATCCGGAAACCAATTGTTGCGATATACTATGTTAAAGGTCACTGTGACCTTGACCTTTGATCTGGTGAGTCCAAGATCAATAGAGTTCTTCCTCGCACCAAGGCCAACCCACCTATGAAGTTTCATGAATGTAGGTTGAACTACTATCAAGTTATCATCCGGAAAGGAATTGTTGCGATTTACTATGTTCAAGGTCACGTTGACCTTGATCTTTGATGTAGCGAGTCCAAAATCAATAGGGTTCTTCCCCTCACCAAGGCCAATCTACCTATGAAGTTTCATGAATGTGAGTTGAACCGTTATCAAGTTATCATCCGGAAACCAATTGTTTAAGATTTACTACGTTCAAGGTCACTGTGACCTTGACCTTCGACGTAGCATGTCCAAAATCAATAGGGTTCTTCCTCCCACCAAGACCAACCTACGTATGAAGTTTAATGAATGTGAGTTCAACCACTATCAAGTTATCATCCGGAAACCAATTGTTTACGCCCGCCCACCCGCCTGCCCACCCGCCCGCCCGCCATTCACCAAACTATAAGTCGAGTTTGACTTCGTCACAACTCGACTAATAAACAATTTTGAAACCCTGTGCATTGGGTAAAGGGTTAAAGTAACTATCTGTGACAGTATATTCCACTTCCAGTTACAGTATATTTCTTCAGTAGGGTAACGAGTGGGCAACACTTCATATGACAAAAACAAATACATACAGAACTGTATGGGGATTTTTCTACAACTTCTTACACTAACTAGCATCATGATTCAACTATAGAATCTTTAATATTGAATCAAAGTCAAGCAATCAGTCAGCCCTCAAGAAACGGGGAAACTGACAAAATTTTAAAAGCTTCACAAGCATTTCTCAACAATGTATGAATTTATCATATATGCACACCAAGGGACACAACTCTATCACATCATCAATGAATTTCTGTGAAATATATTTTCCAAATGAAAAATTATTTAAGAAGCATTGTCTGACTATCCTTTTAACATTACCTGTATTTGTTTATTTCCAAATTGGTATTTAAGATGACTTTCAGCATCTTTTATTATCATAACCATAACACAAATAAAATAATAATTCCAGCCAATTATTGGTACCTTTGCTGCCCCTTATGAAGACTTCTACTCTGGACACTGATAAGTAAAACAGAACTTATTTATCACAATAAACAATCACTGCTCCACATCCTGGACTTCCAACTGGAATCCTTTTAAAGTTCTGTCTAGAGGACACTCACAAAAGGCACTAGTTACTTGGTCCTATTATACAAGTAGTACTTTTCTACCACAGTAAACCAAGACTGCACCACTTCCAGGAATTCTCACAGGGACTGTATTGCATTTATTTATTGGGGTTTAATGACACTTTCAACAGCCAGAGTCATCTCGTGCCAGCGTTTTATGGGTGGAGGAAGATGGAGTACCCAGAGAGAACTACAGAGCAATGGTGAGCAACTGCCAAACTCCCCAATGTACTAACTCAACATAAGCAGGGTTAGAATTGGTTGAAGACAAGTGCACCAGTACACCTTAGTACACAGTGCCACCATGCCCCTACATGGGATGAAGTAGCTTGCCCAAAGACACAACGCAGTTACCCCTGGCAGAGATCAAACCATGGACCTTTCGGTTTGAAGTCCAATGCTGTAACCTCTGAGCCACCATGCTCCACTGGATTGTATTATGTGAATTTTTAAAAAAAGAACTTGCTTGCACAGAAACCAAGCACTTTCCTGGGGTCCTCTAGCAAAATCATTACAGGCAGAACAGAAAACAGCATAAATACACTTACCGCTATTTTTGAAGGGGTAGAAGGTTCCTCCATTGTGTCCTCTTCTAATGTTGTTGGTACCAGTGGAACACTTCCACGTCGCTCACTCGATACTTTCTCATAGGAAGAATCTGAAGTAACAAAATCAAAAGTTAGAATTATCATTTAAAATTGTCACATTTCACCTGGCACACATTATGGTAATATTCAAATATTCATACTTTAGTGTTCTTTGACTTGGGCAATGGATGCAGTTATGTAACAGGGTGGGAGGGGGAAAGGAACCACTCCCCTCACCTCTTCTAACTTTGCAGTGGTAAGATTTTTTTACATACAAACTGTGGTTAAGACAACAAAAATTGTCATCCCTTTAATTTAGTTCCTGGACATGTGCTGTTGAAGGCTGGATTACTACTGAAATACTTTGGGGGTTGGGAGGGTGGCATTTTTCACATTACAGTTATCTCAAATTTCTCATAAGTGCATAAGCAATAGCAACTTTGGGATCACTAGGCATTTCCTGGTGGTCTATCATGCAGTAATTTGCTAGTTAATTTTATACATCAAAATTATAAGTGATGTGGAGTCCCAAACTGATAGAATGCTAAATTATTCCCATAGCTGAAACTGTTTTGTTACAATTTATGTGAAAGTGCTTGGAGAGTGCCTATGGGCACTCTCCAGTTAATTGCAACAACAAGATGAAGATAATATAAACTCTTTTAACTGAGTAGGAAGCACATGTACAAAATATAAAGTCTTAAATTGTAGTGCTGCCCAGTTTTTGGTAGAGTCCAAGTCTGTGCTTCAAGAACTCAACCAGTTATTTATATTCTTATTGGCATTTAAAGTCACTTTCAGCATCTACAGCTTGTCATGTCCACATCACAAGTATAAAGTCAAATTTAGCCAACTGTTTATATCGATATGTACCCTACTTTAGCCTTTAACCCTTTACCTGACGTAACGACCAAAACTTGCCAGCACTATTTACAAAAATAACCATTCAGTTTTCATAATATTTTTCATTTTTTGTCTCAGAAACATAGCTTATGCAGGCCTGAAAATAAGCAGTCTGACAACTGCAGAATGAGGTCCCTAGAGGGTGAATATGATGATGCTATCCCATACAGTGGGCCAATTTATCCTCTGGGGACCTCTTTCTGTTTAGTTTTGAGACCCTAGTTCAGATTGAGGTTTACAGAGGGTAAATTTAGTGATGCTACCCTGCTGTGCAGGGTAGCATCACTAAATTCACCCTCTGGGGACCTCAGCCCTTGAAATTAGGAATATTTTACCACGGCAATCAATTGCTGTGGTAAATTCCATTTCCCACGGCATTGCCACAGCAATCACAGACACGAAAATCAATTCTGTACATTATGTGGAGATGATGAGTTGTAAGCCTCAGGCTTTATGTCTAATCCATGGCCTTGTTTGTATAGTTGTATTTGTTCACTTGGCTTCTTGGAAATAAATATGGTTTGAACTAAAGAACATCACAAATCAAGTACGAGGAGTGCATGTGGCCTTTCCTAACTCAAGCATTGAATATCAGGACTGGCAGGTAACTGCCAGTCCTGATATTCAATACTTGAGTTATATAATTAAGAGTGTTGCACAAGGGTATTTTGGGTGGGACGTTGCTTTTGATTTCTAATACACATTATTGAAATATGATAAATCGAGCATCTGGGGGAAAATGTTACCACAGCATTGATGTGCCATGGTAAAACTAATTTATTACAGCATTCACCACGGCAGTGCTGATTGCTGTGGCCAATTTCGAGGGCTGGGACCTCATTTTGCAGATGACAGTCTGCTTATTTTCTGGCTTGAGCTTATGACCCCTCATTGAGCTTGTTCCAATGAGTGGTCATATGCTATGTTTTTTTATGCAAAAAATGAAAAAATACTGTTAATCAAGAATTTTATTTGCAAGTGTTGTCTGCCTTTCATGTTAGGTAAAGGGTTAAGGGCCCAATTCCAACTTTGATAACTTTTTAATGCAAAGGAAGAGGCGCCCCAACATGCACTGTTTGGGAAAACTCAAAATTTGTTTTCTAAGTACCTTGTCAATTGTTTCTAGGCAAGTCTTGGCAGCCTCTGTAGGCAGCCAAGACTTGACAAGAAACAACTGCAAAGCCATTGGAAGTAGACTTTCAAAGAATAGCGAAAATGTATAAAAATCTCCAGGCTTTTAAGGGTTAGAGGACTTCCACAACAGGCATTTGACAGCAAATCCCCTAAAACAGAACTTATTTAACATATTAAATAAACACTACTCTGTTTCCACAGGGTTCCTTTGGGAACTCAACCATTTAAAACACACTGCTCTGGAAAAGAGATTAAGGGCCAATTAACAGAAGCACTCAAAGTTCACAATGACACAAAAATCACTAAAGAGTTCATCAAATAATGTATAAAATATCAAAAGCTTCTGTATGGAATCTCAGATCTCAGGTGATATTACATATCATTAATTTACTGAAGCACTACAGTTTACCTCAAAATCAATGTTTTCATGTCCTGCACTCATGGAAGTGTGTTGTGAACTGGTTGAGTGCAAGAAGCCACTATCAGGGCTTTCAAAAAATGAGGGTACCAGAGCAAAAGCCAACATTTTCCATGCTCATGTTTCACATTCAGTCAAACGCAAATAATGTTTATATTTGTTTTAGTTCAATTTATTGGAGTGCCTGTGAGGCACTCTCCAATAATTTGTAATAAAACAAATATTGAATAACAATTTCTGATCAACTAAAATAATCTAGCCCTCAACCAGTTAACCCAATTAACTTACTGCCCAGCTTAATTCTGTACAAAGCACAAATTATAGACAAGAAAAACAATAATTTTACCAAAATAAGACTGATCATTTGTATCTTCAAAACCAGTTATCTGACACATGACAGAAATGAGCTATCAAGCTCACCCTATGAAAGAATCAGAAGATGCTTGAAATTTAAAGAATCCTGCAACTTAAATATTGTGCATGGCAATAATTGGACAGATATGGCAATTTCATTAGGTGAAAGATAAAGTGACAAATTGGAATTGATGATGATGGAGCTTCCCCCAAGGACAAGTTTGATGACATGCTATATTCCTCAAGTTGACAACATTATTTACATCAGATATCACTAATTACTAATTTGATTTTCATAGCATGCATAAAATTGAAAAGTATCGCTATGTATTATAATAACGTCAGTTTTATCATGTGCTCACATCTGTTACTGTGCATGCTATCCTTTAACTAGCTCAGTGCCCAATTTTCAATGAAAATTGCAGAACTGGAGGCTTTTCATGGACAGAAGCCATGGAATTCATCTGAACATTACGTGATAAAAATCCATGGACAACCATGGAATATAACACAGAAGATTTTTCATGGAAATAATCTGAACTTTCAATTTTCCTTTTTTCAAAGAGGACCATGGAAATCATCCAATAATCTGAGGTATTAATTTCCAAGGAATTCCATGGAATTTTCCGTGCAATCCACGAACATTTTAAATGCAGGGTGCAAAGCAGATATCTTGAGTGTGTGGAAAATTGTTGTAAACTCATATTTGGGTGTAACCCTTTACCCAACGCACTTGAAATCACAATTTGTTATTTTATTTATTTTTTATCAAATATTTAAAAAAAATCCAACAAAACCACAAAATATGACCCCTCATTTGAATATTGGAATGAGCTCTACAAGTTTGTTCTAACTAGAGATGGTCTGTCGCCCAGTATACCCCCGCAGTGGCATACTGCCTAGTGTGGGTGACTGAAAAGGGGCATTCATTTTTTGTAAGTAAAAAAAAAATCCAATATGGCCACCAGTCGGCCATCTTGAAACCGAGCAGGAAAAAAATTATGACACACACTTCCTCTCATCATGTCGATCACTTCTGTGAAGTTTCATGAAAATGCAGCTAAAACTGGTTAAGCAGTTTGCTCCACAAGTTTACAGGTGCAATGGAACGATGATGACAGACCGACCGACCGACCGACGGACAAGTTGACTCCTAAATATCCCCACTAAACTTTGTTTTGTGGGGGTATAATGAGAGGTCACATGATATGGTTTTGTTGAATTTGTTTTACAAATAATTTTTTCAGTTGCTCAATTTGTAAATGATATGGTCGGTTGTGGTCGATTTATTAGGTAAAGGGTTAACTCCTTGTATGCAGCTGGCAGATATTTATGCTTTGACAGCAAATTTCCTCCCATTAGAATAAGTACACATAAACTTTGAACCAAATTTCTGCTGAAAATTTTTTGAGAAGTCAGAAGTTTATGGCTCAGAGTTTATATTCAACCATGATTGGTTGAACATGTGCTCCGAGCTGCAACCCTTAGACCATGTTACTGTCAATTCATCACAATAACATATATATTCCAATGAGACCATACCCATAGCCCAAAACCCACATCATGAAATGAAAACAACAACTTTTATCGATAAATAGATGCATGCAAAGTGATGGGGCCTCACTTTTGAAACGGTTTGCAATTCAAACAGTATACAGTACAGTTTAACCTTCCCTGAGACACAACCTGTCTTGAGAGGCCAGTGAAGTCCCATAATTCTGGAACAACA
Organism: Pictodentalium vernedei; assembly: GCA_031216915.1. NCBI lineage: Eukaryota > Metazoa > Mollusca > Scaphopoda > Dentaliida > Dentaliidae > Pictodentalium > Pictodentalium vernedei. Next base: position 262,744,023 of record CM062291.1, on the reverse strand, counting down.
AATCTGAAAATTGTCAAAAAATGAAAGGGAGCTTCGTTTGATTAATCTAAATAGTGTGTATATAAATTATGAGAATCGGTCAAAACAAACTTGAATAATGATATGACATGTGAAAAAATGTAATTTTTTTATGATTAAAATCCCGTAACTCCAGAATGAAAAACCTGAAAATCGTAAAAATTGAAAGAGGTGTTGCCTTTACTGATTGGAACATTGCTACAAAATTTCAAGACATTCAGTGAAAGCATTATCGAGCTATCATATGACATGTAAAAATATGCCAATTTTTTGAAGATTCAAGTCCCATAACTTTGGAAAGAAAAATCGCGACATCGATGCCGAAGCTGCAACGGGTGGTGCAATCTCACAAAATTCTAAGTTCATCAAGGGCCATAACTCCAAGAAAAATACTTGGAACAACACGTGCATTGAACAGTGGCTAGACATCAATAAGATACACTTACATGCCAAATATAAAGTCATGCCATCAAGTATTACAAAAGTTATTGAGTTTTGAAACTCGTTGGTCACAGTCAGACCGACATGAAACTCATTGGTCACAGACAGACCGATAGACCGACAGACAGTGGCTAGACATCAATAAGATACACTTACATGCCAAATATAAAGTCATTCCATCAAGTATTTCAAAAGTTATTGAGTTTTGAAACTCGTTGGTTACAGACAGACCGACATGAAACTCGGTGGTCACAGACAGACCGACAGACCGACATTGCCACTGATAGAGCTGCTAGTCGCAGCTAAAAAACAGAGAACTGTCAAAAAGGAAAGGAAACTTTGTTTGATCAATTTCAATATTGCGTATAAATATTATGAGAATTGGCCAAAGGTAACTTGAGTTATCATACAACATAGGAATATCCTGTCGGACAGATGAATGGATGGACAGATGGACAGAGTGATTACTCTAGAGCTTCTGCCAAAAGTCGGCAGGGCTCTAATAAGTTTAGTAAATAAACCTCTTGTGTACCCAGGACATCACTGAACAAATAATCAATAAATCCAATAAAAGATAAAGGTCACTCATGATATTCATTTGTACGCGATTGTACAGACAAACAGGGGGCCAAACAGTAACATACGCTACTGGAGCTGTAAACATAGAAAAAAAACTATGCAAGCACTCATTCAATCAGATGGCGAGTATATTAGTGTTACTGGAATATTGAATCATGTTTACATAATTAAATCTTTTTTTTGTTCGTGCATTTTCAGGCAAAATGATTGGCAAAAGTATTTCTTTTTTTTCTTTTCATAACACAATGAACTGAAAAAAAATGCATTAGGCCAGCCCTAAGCCACGCCACCAATGTCTGTCTTAAAACACTACGTTGCACAGTGTGAATGGAAAAGAACCCCTGCACACTCATATTGTTTCAACATGAAAAGTAATTAATATTTATCTCATCATATTAAAAAGTCTTCCAAAACCAAATTTAATAAACAATGAAATCCTTATCATGCTGTTTTTTTCCATGTTCAATTTGTTTATATGCAATAGATGATCGTCTGCATTCATCGTTTTACCCAAATCAAACGTAAACAATGGCATAATAATCCACGAACGAAACTCACGCCAACAAAACTTTCCAATTTTCAAATAGCCTGAATGAACTCTTTCTGAGACAAAGTTCAACCAACTTCATGTCATCTGGGTTTATATCGAACTCCATATTTACAAACTGTGTTTTCAGTTTCTCAGGAAATGGTCAAAATCAGAATTAAATTTAATTCAGTATTGCTTTGAATGACAGCACCCTCCCATCAAGTGGAAAGGAGATTGAAGTTTTGTGTGGGCATGGCCTATGATGTTCCTTTTAACTTGCCCAATTCGTTGGTTAATACAATTTTTAATGACACAAGAACATGTTTCAGTGAAATGCATTGCTATTTCAAACAGAATTTCAGAAAACTATGCCTTTTTATTCAGTTATCACTAGGAAGCATGATGCGACCTGGTTTTTATTTTAACTCCACAAAGTAGAGAGTGTTTAAGTTTATTGCCCCTCAAGTTTAATTATAAGGAATGATCGTTTGTTTCTATTTCTTGAGTTATGAACCCCAGAAAACAAAGGCCAAACATAGTGTAAATGGGCTATGCCCATTTACACAGTTTGGCCTTTGTTTTTTGGGGTTCATAACTCAAGAAATAAGCAGAAACAAACGATCATTCCTTATTTGAATCCAATCACTCTCTTCAGTTTGCAGTTTAACACAGTTTGTTTAGCTCATAGGCTCTTTTGACTCGCTTCATTGCCAATAGTTACAGCATAACCCAAACCTAAACTTCTTCACTTCTAATGCAAACAAGGATCTCGGTTCCATAGTCAGAAAAACTAAATTTGTAACTTAATAATTGTCTTCTACTCATAATTCATCTCGTCATCTAGAAGTACCAGAAGTGATAAACTATGTCCACTGAGAATATTTCTGCAACTTTTTTATCTTTCGATCATTTTTAGCTGATTGGAAAATGAAATCTATTCATCAACATGGATTTCAAAAATTGTCATCAAGCATGACATGCAGACATGGAGAGATAAATATCAACTTGCTGTCACCGAGAATTGGATTTCACATCTTACAAGGAAATTGTGATTGGAATATTCCCTCTTATTTAACCCCTACAGTACGACCACTGTGGACCGGTAACTCTCCACGGGTGGGCATTATTTCCACGGATGCAATATAAGATTCCAAACACTAATTATAGGAATAATCATCAAAAATTTAATTAATGAAGCACCAGGTACAACCTGTTGCTTCATTAATTAAAATTTTGCTGATAATTTTTATTACCCAGTAAAACGCATGCGTAAACATCACTGCACATGAGTGGGTTCCGACCAGTCCACAGCAACTGTACTGTGGAACCCTAAGGCTAGTCAAATCACTACTTCAATGTGATAAAGCAGATGGTATGGAATCAGAACTGGCCTTGTCTTCAAGTGAATCAGTATAGGATAAATTCTAATGGTAAAGCCTCGTTGAAAGATCTAGTTCACCTCAGTACATCCAGTAGAGGCATTTAATCTATTATATTTTGTTTGAGAGAGCTCCATGAGTTTTTCATTTTGGAAAATGCACTGTGTTACCTCACTATGATTCCAATTGAATGTTGGCTGGTTCTATTTTAAACAAAGTCTTTGATGATATTTTTAATTAACTGGTAGAGTGCCAAATTATTTTTGGTCATCAAAATTTATTAACACATCTTTGTCTTGTTACAATTTATGGGAGAGATATTGGCACTCTTCCATAAATCATAACAAGGCAAATTCCTGACAACTGCATAATTTCACTTAACATGAAGCACATCCACAGAAAATGAAACCTTTAAGTTGGGTAACTGCACTTCAAAATCAAGCCCAATTATTATATACTTTATAAGTAACCACATTTCTATTGGATGGATCTTATACACGTGACTGGTACTCAAAAATCCATGTACACAGGTTTTCCAGTGAATATCAAACTTCCAAATATAGATTTTGGAAATCCCCTCTCTAGTTCTTTTTCAATCAACGCAATCTCTATAACATTGTTTATTTTTATGTTATTCTGCAGATGATAACTATTTTATTGTTAAATAAAAGTATTTCTGGTTGATATAATTGAACTTGTAATTGACAAATAGAAGATAGTTTTTTTTGAGGATGGTGTATATAATAAAACAGTTATGGACTTTTGTGGTGGTAAATATGATGTGATTTGAACCTAAAAAATTTATATTGACCGAGGCATTAGCCTCGGTCAATATAAGTTTTTTAGATTCATATCACAACGTATTCACCAGCACAAAAGTCCATAATTGTATTTATTTAGTCGTATTTGTTTTACAAGGATTGGCAAACAAGTTATGCAACTTATATTAACTCCTCTCCTTGGCCCAATGGCGCAGGTGTGTGTGATGACCTTCATAGCGGCAACTTTGTGGCCTCGCTCTTCTCGAATATTATGAAGGGATCTTTAGCCAGCACGCAGTGTGTCTCTCTCCATACAGAAGACAGCCATTTTACATCCCCACCCGATAGGACGGTATGGTGTGACAGCACCAACCCCACAATTGATGCTGACAGAGAGTGTTCGGACACCTCGAGAACTTTCCCCGACTGGGGATCGATCCCGGGACCTCTGTCTGGAATGAGAGACCAGAGCACTTATCCACTCGGCCACCTGAAACCATTTTTGTTCATTTTCCAGTTTCCAGGAGCAGTACATAAACTATATTTTACCATTTTCTGAAGAAATACTTCTGCAAAACCCACCTCCAGAAAGGGATCTCCAGAAAGTCACAGTGGTATATAAATATGAAAGAAACATCAGGATTTGAAAGTGTCAATGACACTGTAGCTCAACTTGACAAACTTGAACTTGGTAAGTTATAAATGAAATAGCAAAATTGAAGATCATTGGTACCAATGTTATTTGGTGAAATTTAAACATAACACCATTGTGTGTACACAATGTCAGAGTAATCCATGTATTTTTAAATGTAAACTGTAAGGCTGGCTAAAGGAAGAATGTTGATACAAAAATGCAGTAAGTTCAGAGGTTATTGTAAACTGCAACTTTTTTCACAGAAATGAATGCTAATCAATAGCTCTTATCTAGAGGTCCCGCCTAATGAGCACACCAAGTTCAAAAACAATCCTAAGATAAATGTGTCCTGTGTAGGCCATGTTAAAGAAGAATTTTGATGCACAAATGCAATAAATTCAAAGATTGTTCCTAACAGCAATAGTTTTTGATGGAAATGAAAAGGAAATCAATAGCTCCTATCTTTGTCACCCTCCATAAGCATACAAAGTTTCAAAACAACCTGATAATGAATGTGCTCTCTGAGGCATGCCAAAGGAAGATTTTAATGCACTAAGTTTGAAGGTCATTGCTTGTGGCAATGTTTTTTTTTTTCTTTTTTATGGAAATTCATAAATATACCCTGCAGAGAGAGCAAAAGGAATAAGTTGCTGCACAAATGCAGTAAGTTCAAAGGCTGGTAATAACAACAATAATTTTGTATGAAAATGAAAAGAAATCAATAGCTCACATCTAGAGGTCACCCCGAACACACATACCAAGTTTCAAAGTGATCCGATCATAAATGTGCCCTGAAGGGTGTGTCAAAGGGAAATATTGATGCATAGCTGCACTAAGTTCATCAAAGGTCATTGCCAACGGCAACATTTTTTGATGGACAAGGAAAAAAATCAATAGTTCCTATCTAGAGGTCACCCCAAACAAGCATACCAAGTTTCAAAGTGATCCGATCATAAATGTGCCCTGTTAGGGTGTGCGAAAGGGAAGTATTAATGTCTAAATAAACTAAGTTCAAAGGGCATTGCCAGCTGCAACATTTTTTGACAAAAATAGAACAAAGAGGATAGCTCCCATCTAGGTCATCTCAAACAGGCACACAAGGTTTCAATGCGATCCGATCATAAATGTGCACTGCAGGGAGTGCCAAAGGGAATTACTGATGCATAACTGCACTAGGTTCATCAAAGGATATTGCCAGCAGCAACATTTTTTATGGAAATCGAAGAAAATCAATGGCTCCCATCTAGAGGCATAGCAAGTTTCAAACCTATCTGATCATAAAGGTGCCCTGTGCAGCATGCCAAAACTTCAAAGGTCATTGAAGAAAATCGATAGCTCCCCTCTGGAGGTCAGCCCAAATAAGCATACCAGGTTTCAATGCAATCTGATCATAAATGTTCCCTGTAGGGTGTGCCAAACGGAAATATTGAGGTCAGACAAAACTAAGTTCAAAGGTAGTTACCAGCTGCAATATTTTTTGATGGGAATAGAAGAAAATTGATAGCTCCCATCTAGAGGTTACCTCAAACAAGCATACCAAGTTTCAAAGTGATCCGGTCAAAAATGTGTATTGCAGGGTGTGCCAAAGGGAAATATTGATGCATAACTGCACTAAGTTCATCGAAGGTCATTGCCAGTGACAACATTTTTTGACATAAACTGAAGAAAATCGATAGCTCCCATCTAGAGGTTACCCCAAACAAGCATACCAAATTTCAAACCAATCTGATCATAAATGTGCCCTGTAGGGCGTGCCAAAGGAATATATTGATGCCAGACTAAAACTAAGTTCAAATGTCATTGACAGCGGCAAGATTTTTTGACGGAAATGGAAGAAAATAGATATGTTACAAAGCAATCCGATCATAAATATGCCCTGTAGGTTGTGCCAAAGTGAAATATTGAGGTCTGACTTAACTAAGTTCTAAGAATGCTGCCAGCGGCAACATTTTTTGACAAAAAATGGAAGAAAATCGATAGCTCCCATCCAGAGCTCACCCCAAACAAGCATGCCAGGTTTCAAAGCAATCCGATCATAAATGTGCCCTGTAGGGTGTGCCAAAGGGAAATTTTGAGGTCTGATTTAACTAAGTTCTAAGAACGTTGCCAGCAGGAACATTTTTTGACGTAAATGGAAGAAAATCGAAAGCTTCCATCTAGAGGTCACCCCAAACAAGCATACCAAGTTTCAAGTGATCTGGTCAAAAATGTGCACTGCAGGGTGTGCCAAAGGGAAATACTGATGCATAACTGCACTAAGTTCATAGAAGGTCGTTGCCAGCAGCAACATTTTCTGATGGAAATCGAAGAAAATCGATAGCTCCCATCTAGAGGTAACCCCAAACAAGCATACCAAGTTTCAAACCGATTTGATCATAAATGTGCCCTGTAGGGCGTGCCAAAGGAATATATTGATGCCTGACTAATCCAAGTTCAATGGTTGTTGCCAGCGCCAACATTTTTTGACGGAAACGGAAGAAAATCAATAGCTCCCATCTAGAGGTCACCCCAAACAAGCACACCAGGTTTCAAAGCAATCTGATGATAAATGTGCCCTGTAGAGTGTGCCAAAGGGAAATATTGAGGTCTGACTAAACTAAGTTCAAAGAACGTTGCCAGCATCAACATTTTTTGACAGAAATGGAAGAAAATAGATAGCTCCCATCTTGAGGTCACAAGCATACAAGTTTCAAAGCGATCTGATCATAAATGCGACCTGTACTGTGTGCAAAAGGAAATTGTGGATGTACGTACGTACGCCCGTCCATACGGATGTACGTACGTACGCCAACGGACGAGAAGTGATGTCAATAGCTCAGCTTGACTTTGTCAAGTTGAGCTAAAAATGGAAGTATAGGGGACTATATGGATGAATATTGGAACGTACATCATAAATTCTAATGTGTGGGCCATATCTGGTTACCTTATTCACAAAAATTGCCCGACAAATTTTATTATACTTTTTCAATTTTTGACTAAAAATATAGGTTACGACCCCTCATTCCAATGAGGTGTCATAAGCTATATTTTTTTGAGGAAAAATCATGTTTAATCGAGAGTTATCCCTTTACCCAATGTGATGGCCAAAACTCACCAGTGCTTTTCACAAAAATAGCAATTCAATTTTCATTCTTTTTTCATTTTTTGCCTCAAAAACATACCTTATGACACCTCATTGGATTGCGCTCACTGAGCTGTTTTTGATGCAAACAATGAATAAAATTAAGAAATTCAATAATTAAGTTTCCAAATGTCATCTGCTTTTCATGTTAAGTAAAGGGTTAACTGAATTATTACTGCCATACATGCAGGGAGCACAATGACTTGCTTAAAAGAAATTTGGACTCTCAACAGAAAAGTCAATGGTTCAATCCTCACCCACACTATCAATGTAGTGTCATTGGGAAATACACAAGCTTAATCCTCATTGCCCATGTGGGGGGAGGAGGGTGGAGGGCAGGGTGGTGCAGTGAACAAAAGCATAAAGCACACTGATGGTGCTCTTGCCTTCGACCGCTCCTAACTCTGCTTGTGCCGGATTAGCAACTTGGACAGTCTGACAGATGCGAGCGACTGCTCAGTGGTTCACTCCAGCTTCCTCCATCCATAAAATTATCTGACATGATATGCCCCTGGTTGTTTGAAAGTATTGTTGAACCCCAATGAACAATAAACAAATTGCCATCCATTCAAATTCTATTCAAACTGCAAGATTATCAAACAAAACACAATATGAGAATACATTTTTCATTTTATATTATTAAGTGGAAAACACAATTCCCAAAGGCTGAACATCAAATGAGAATAAATGGTATGAAACAGTGGATAGATGAATTATTTTATTATTTCCATCATACATTCAAATTTTGGAATTACTTAAGCTTTTGATTGTATGATCAATAACCAAATAGGGATAGCGTCCAATAAATCTTCATAATTTTTTTCATGAACAGTGAACTTAAAGAGGGTCCAACAATCATAAACTTGGATTCTTATTATAAAAACCCCTTCTTCACAATACATTTGCCCTTCAAAGTAATTTATCACTCGCCATACACAAGTCATTATCCTTTAATCATGGTTCTGGTGTCTGTAATTATGACTGGACCAGTGTTTTGGACATGCTTTCAAATTTGTGATCAATTATAATCATGGTATTAGTGAATGTTCCAACAACTGGACAAAATGAGAATCAATTTGTATCATTTTACGGTGAATAACCTTTTCCCAACACACAGGATGTCAAAATTTATTATTTTAAATATTGTTTTTTCAAATTTTTCAAAATATTTCAACAAACCCACATCATGTGACCCATCACTGTAACGAGCCCAATGAGCTCGTTCCTATGAGGGGTCACATGATACGGGTTTGTTGTAATTTTTGGAAAATATACTTTTTTCAACTGCTTAATTTGCAAATATTGCAGGCAGATGTGGCCGATTTGGCGGGTAAAGGGATAAAAGGCAGACATGTTTAGTCTCACGATTTTAGAGAAAGACTCATAATTTTCCAGAAATATTTTTTGTTAAATGGGCCTAAAATTGGGATTTTTAACAGAATCTCCTATTAAATACTATTCTTTGAGCCATTTAAAAATAAAAATCTCTCCATTTTTGCTCAGAAATCTCACTATTTTACAATTCATCACCTTAACCCTTTACCTAACATGAAAAGCAGACGACACTTGCAAAAAAAATTCTTAAATAACTATTTTTTTTCATTTTTTGTCTCAAAAACATAGGTTATGACCCCTCATTGGAACGAGCTCGACGAGCTCGTTCCAACGAGGGGTCATAATCTATGTTTTTGAGACAAAAAATGAAAAAATAATTAAAATTAATAGGCGATTTTTGAGAATAGCGCTGGCCGGTTTTGGCCGTTACGTTGGGTAAAGGGTTAACATGTTTGATAAAAGGTCAAGAAATACTTCTAAGAACAATAACTCTGAGTTCAAGAGGATCTCTGTTATGATTCCAAATCTTGTTGCTTGAGGTGTTCAGCCCAATTGGCTTCATTCAGTGTGTCAGAATTTCGTCAAAGGCTGAGATGACCACTTTGGGCTTGACTTTATAAAAGAACTCTGTCCATCAAATGTTGATTGTGTTTTGGCAGATGCATAAACACTTTTCAGCTGTGATGTAATACCACCATTGTTGTTCGTAAAGATGCCTGTAAATCAATTGCTGATTTCGGTTGGAGTTATGAAATGCTTGTTCAAAAAGTTTAGAATTTCGGATTCAACATCAAGACTATTATCCCTCCATCCTTAACAGGGTTCCTGCAATTTGGGGAGAGGAAAATTCAAGAATTTTCAAGCCTCTTTTCAATGTGAATTCAAGACTTCTTAAGGTAAGAAAAAAACGAGAATTCAAGACTTTTTAAGACTTTTCGTTCTAAAAGGCAAGCATTGCAAAACACCGATTCCGGACAGTCAATGGCAGATGCATAAACACTTTTCAGCTGTGATGTAATACCACCATTGTTGTTTCGTAAAGATGCCTGTAAATCAATTGCTGATTTCGGTTGGAGTTATGAAGTGCTTGTTCAAAAAGTTTAGAATTTCGGATTCAACATCAAGACTATTATCCCTCCATCCTTAACAGGGTTCCTGCAATTTGGGGAGTGGAAAATTCAAGAATTTTCAAGCCTCTTTTCAATGTGAATTCAAGACTTCTTAAGGTAAGAAAAAAACGAGAATTCAAGACTTTTTAAGACTTTTCGTTCTAAAAGGCAAGCATTGCAAAACACCGATTCCGGACAGTCAATGTTTACAATATACAACACCTTGGATGTATTTCCTGACTTCTGTCAATTTAAGACTTTTCAAGACTGGAACTTCAAATTCAAGACTTTTCAAGCTTTTTAAGACCAGGCAGGAACCCTGTTAAAGATGACTGAATAAGGTCTCACCGCTGAAAGGGCAATGATAGGGCCATAAGCCAAGGTTCGCTTATTGTAGGCTTGGACCCTGTGAATCTCAGATTTCAGGTTGAGTTGAATCTCAAATCTTATTAGGCAGAGAATTTTGAAATGAATCAAATCTAAAATGCAATTCTCACTGCTTTGTCAAGTTGTCAAATATATGGATATTGCACTTTCTTACTCACATCTGTGAAAGAGTTTCAATTGCATCTCAAGTACAGTGGAACCCTGTTAATTGAATAGCCACTTGGCCAATGAAAATTATTCAATTAACAGGAGTATTCAATTAACAGGGATTGCCACTTTCCTGTATTCTAGAGATAGACTTAGCATTTATTCTATTATATCTTGTTTGACAGAGCTCCATGAATGTACTGAGGCCAAATTGGTCTACAAACAAAGGAAAACTGGGGAGAGTGAGGGTAATTTCTTGACAGGTTACAAGATTTTTTATTCAATTAACAGGAGTTTACTCTACAACCTACATTCAATTAACAGGACAAATTTGTTCTGGAGGTATGGTAAATGGTTTTGTGTTGGGAAATTATATTCAATTAACAGGGTTATTCAATTAAAAGATATCCAATAAAGTGGGCTCCACTGTATTGTATTATCAGTTATTGAACTCAACCCATTCAATGGCAACTTGTTTTCTGTTTGGAAAATTCAATAAAAAATGTAGAATATTCCAGAAAGGGAAACAAAACAATTTCAGAAACAGAATCCCTTGAAACCCTTTTCTATCATCAGATCTCCTGACAGAGTTCAAATGGATAATCCCCCCCCCCCTCCACCCCCCCCCCCCCCCCCCACCACCACCACATTCGTCAAATTTACAATAGTTGAAAATTCTAAATTGGAAAAAGTTGGAAATTTCAGACAGGGTGCTTAACCCTTTACCAAATGCAGACAATATCAAAATTTATTATTTTAAATATCATTTTTCAATGTGCTCGTTCCAATGAGGGGTCACATGATATGGTTTTGTTGAAATATTTTGAAAAATTCTATTTTTTCAACTGCTCAATTTGTATATTATGTGGGCGGATGCGGGCGATTCGTTGGGTAAAGGGTTAAGTGGAATTTTTCTATCATGTCTAGAATTTGGACAAAATTTGAAGGTTTTTGACTGAAAAGTAGTGAAAGTCCTCCCAATATTGACTGAATAGTAAAAATCCCACCAAATATTGATTTGTAGTTGAAATTTGTGACTAGTAAGAGCTTCAGTTAGGATAATATACAGTCAATATGGTTTCACTAAACAGTCGGTGCCAAAGGACTCTCACACAGTGTGTTTAAACTTTTGCTATGCCATTTGCAATACTATCTAAATATTGGTTGAAAAGTGGTAAAAATCCCCTCAAATATTGATTTTGTAATTGGAATCTGTGACTATCAGGAGCTTCAACTGGATAATTTTTACAGTCAATATAGTTTCACTAGGCAGTTGTTGCAAAAGGAAACTCATATGAAGAGCATTTGAACTCTCGCTACCTCATTTGGAATATAATCAGCAACCTTTCTTTATTCTGCAGCAATCAAAATTTGAAAAAAGAGTAGTGTTCAACCGATTAACACAAATGGTCCCTGACTAATTACCAGTTATTTGAGCGCACAATCAGCCGATTCCAATTGTAATACCATGCACTACTAGACAAGTCGAGGCTCGAAAGAACAACATTAAACTGAACATTTTTCACAGTGTGAAACTTCGTTGGCCGGGGTCAAAGTAAAATTACCAGTCGCACACACTTGGGCGATAAACATGGCTCTCAGAGCCACATTTACCACCCAATTGTGTGGAATGGGTAATTTTACAGCGACCTGAGTCAATGGAGAGCAACCTTCACTTTTCCGATATGAACTGGTGATTACCACAAGTACGCTCACTTGTAAGCTTTACATGTCATTAATCTTGGACATCCTGTAAATGGGGCACCAATAGATATTAAGAGTACACATTGTGGTTGTTTCTCAACTTTATTGAATGATATCATTGACATCATTTTACATTAACAATTGAACAATTGCAGAAGATAATAAAATGCGGGTAATGAATCATTACAAAATACTTGGCAACAATCGGTTGAACCGATGTTCCAGGAGCCGTTGCCATTGTCAACCGATTGCCCACAATCGGCCAATTCTGGGGGCCGGTTTTGATCATCGGTTGAACACTAAAAAAGAGACGTTTTTGCCGATGTCCAGCAAAGAATAATATGTAGATTTCAGTGCAGCAATTGTCTAAAATTAACCCTTTACCTACTGAATAGGCCAAATCCGCCTGCGTAATTTACATATTGAGCTGTTATTTATTTATTTATTTATTGGTGTTCAAGGTCACATATTTCTACAGAATGGCTAACCATGACTGCAACATTGATATTAAGTAAAATTTAGCCAATCATTTATACCCACATTGCCCATTTTAGAGGACTTCCACACCAGGTATCGGTGATCAGGTCCTATTTTACCAGTAAAAAAAAGCATGTTAATCACAGTAACATGCACTGCTTCACTTCCCAAGGTTCCCATGGAGGAATTGAGCAGCTGAAAAAAATATTTTTCAAAACATTTCAACAAAGGACCACCATGTGACTCCTCATTGGAACGATCCCATCAAGCTCATTCCAAGGAGGGGATCTCACATACAAGCCAGAAAATAAGCAGACTGTCATCTGCAAAATGAGGTCCCTAGAGGGTGAATTTGGTGATGCTACCCTGCTGTGCAGGGTAGCATCACCAAATTTATCCCCTGTGAACTTCAGTCTTAATCAAGGTCTCAAACCTAAACAATAATAGGTACCCAGAGGATAAATTGGCCCACTGTATGGGATAGCATCAGCAAATTCACCCTCTGGAGACCTCATTCTGCAAATGACAGATTGCTTAATTTCAATCTTGATCACATGAAATGGTTCTGTTGAAATTTTTGAAAAAATTTGAAAAAAATTAACAAAATTTCATACCATTTGCAGTAGGTAAAGATTTGATATCAACACCTTGGTTTGTAAAAGGGTTAAAAAAAAAATAAGCCTGATAATTTGCAATGCTTAACGTGAATAAATAAACCACCACCAAATCAACAACATGCTGCTTTTTATCGTTCTTTATTTGGATATTCATTCTGCAAGCTCATCAAAATTGTGCACTTTCACAAGCAAGAAATCCATGATGATGTGTTCTTATTGAAATAGTCAATAAATTCCACCTAATTTTAGTGTCAGTGATGTATGAGGTAGGTAAGAGGTCGACAAAAAAACAGTTTCCAATCAATACTTCCAACTTCACTTAGAAAATAATTTGTTGAAATCCAATGTCATTTGTCATTTAAACTGTGATGTATAAGATACTGTGTTGTGTCAGAAGAAATGAATGAACAACTAAAGGATAAATTTCTTTTGATTCATCCTTTCTTTTACACATTAACGTACTTTCTTCTGTGGAAAAATGCTATATTGCAGTCTCAAATTGTTTTCAGATGTCTTAACCCTTTAGTAACCATACAGCCACAAACTGCCCGTGATATATACTACTCAAAGTTTGCTAAGCTCCAAGTATATCCAACTAGCTGTTTTACGTTTTAGTTGAAATATTGTAATGAAAAGTGTATATATTTTTAATTTAATTATATCTTTAATGATTTAAGTACAGAAATTAAGATTTTATTTGTGTTTGACATTATTTTTTAGCTTTTGAATATGATAACTATGGAAAATGGATACTATTGGTAAAAGAGGAAATTTTTCAATTTGCCAAAAAGTTGATGGAGCGAACTGGTATTGGTTCAATATCGAGTATGAGGCCCATTACTGTTAATTACAGCTTGACAACGCCTTCTCATGCTCTGAATCAGGTTCCTGGTGGTCCTCTATGCGATGTTGTTCCATTTTTGGTCCAGCATGGCACGAAGCTCCTGGACACTTCTTGGCTGGACTGGACGGGCTGAAATTGCAAGCTGCAATTCATTCCAGACATGTTCGATTGGACTGAGGTCAGGGGATCTTGCTGGCCAGTCCATACGCTCAATCCCCTCCCTCTGTCGGTACTCCCCGACAGCATGGGCAACATGAGGACTGGCATTATCGTCAATCAGAATGAATCTATCACCCACTGCACCTGCATACAATCCGACATGGACATCCAGGATCTCATCAATAAACCGTTGTGTAGTCAATGTACCACATTCAAGGACACAGAGCTCTGTACGTCCATCCCTGCTGATGCCGACCCAGACCCAGATTGACCCTCCACCATAACGGTCGTGCTCAACAATGCTGGCTGCATGGAATCGCTCTCCTGGTCTTCTCCATACCCTAGAACGCCTATCTGTGTGGTCTAGGCAGTACCTTGACTCATATGTAAAAAGGACAGGTTGCCAATCTTCTCTGGTCCATCCAACGTGGTCCATGGCCCATTCATATCGTGCCTGGCGATGATAGTGGGGCAGCAGAATGCGAATACATGGTCTTCTCGATCGGAGACCACCTTTGTGCAACCTTGCCCGGATAGTCTGCGTCGAAACATTTACCCCAGATGCATTCAGAAGGTCACTGCGAAACTGGGTTGCTGTGGCAAAGCGGTTCCTATGGGCCTGAATGATCAAAGACCGGTCTTCAGCTGCAGATGTTGCCCTGTCTCTGCCACCACGCCGTCTTACTGGTGTGTCATACTGATGAAATCTTGCCCAGGCTCTGGTATCACCGTATGGTGCACACCAAGGGCTTCACCAACCTGACGATAGTAGCCCCTTGCTCCACCATCCCTACAGCCCGCCACATTTCTGCTTCAGACAAATGTCTTCTTACATTTGCAATTGCCATATTCAATCATTAAATCACAAGGGTTTGTGTTGAAATGAAGATTGAATACCCTACACATGTCATGTACATGTAGACAGTACACGAAAACGTCATGAAAATCAAGGAGTACATGCTTTCCATGACTGTCACGAAAAGTCTGCCTGTCAAGAGAGCTAATGTAAACACTGGGGACCATCTCAATACATTCCTCAGTCATATCCACCAAAAATATCGCAAATATGTCACAAGCAAATTTCACAATGATGTTTCAAATATTTGGTGCTTAACAAACTTTGAGTAATATATTTGATATTGATATATTTTATTTCACCAGTATACAGAAAATAAAACATAATTTACATATAATGTACAAATCACAATGCAGAAATCAAATCAATAAGTTTGAGTCCAACAAGTTTACTTAAGTATACCAGCAGGGAGAGGCATAGCCAGATTGGCTGTCTTCCTGCCTTCCCTTAGGTGTGGGAGAAAGAAAGTAAAAGGTAGATAGATAGGAACAGGGATGTAGAAGAAAGTACAGAAAGAAAAGGAAGAAATATCTAGATCGAAAAGTGAAAAAATAAAATAAAATTGTAATGCAACATCATGAAGTGCCATTATTGTTTTTTTAAAAATAGATCGACAATTGCATTTGCAAATGGTGTGTGTGGTGGAAGGAACCTATTGGGCTGTCCCCTTCTGGCTTGGCCCATCCCATGCATTTAATACTGTAAGGTGCCAAAGAAAGGAGCAGACTGGTCGTGTACAGCACATTTATCAAATGCAAGGATCAGGCAGAACCCAATGGTGTCAACCAGGACGAGAATACCAGACAAAGTTACATTGAACATGAAAATTAGTAATCTATATATGTGAGCCTTGTCAGCAAGCCTTGTCAAACCTTTTGCAATATCATGTTGTTGTTAGCTTTTACAGGACTGTGTGGCTTGAAGAGGGGGCTATCGTGTTATATTGTTCTGTAAAAGTTGTCGCATATGTATTCTTCCTCGAGAACTCTACTGGTAGGATACATGTATATACGGTAGTTATTTATTATTACACTTTCAACAGCCAGGGTCACCTCATGTCAGACAGTTTTACGGGTGGAGGAAACCAGAGTACCCAGAGAAAACCACCAAGCAATGGCGAGCAACTGCCAGATGTCCCAACGTACTAACTCCACATAAGCAGGGTTAGCACTGGTTGAAGAAAATTGCACCATCGACGTGCAATATGCCTTAGTACACAGAGCCACCGTGCCCCCACATGGGCAATAGGGATGAAATGCCTTGCCCAAGTGCACAATGCAGTTACCCCTGACAGGAACCAAACTGTGAACCTTTTAGTTTGAAGTCATATGCCATAACTGCTGAGCCACCACACTCCCATATATATACAGTAGTTATTAACAAAAAATTAATTTGAGGACTTAAAGGTTAAATCATTCGAACTTTTAATATTTCCTCCCAAAAGCCTAGTGAATGAATCCAATGAAGGAACATAAACTGTTTTTTTCAATAAAAAGAAACACAAAAAAACATTCGAAAAATGAGGATACCAAATGTTTATCCATTCATATGGATTGCATTAGAGAGAGGATACGAAATGTTTATCCACTGATATGGACGGCATTAAAGACAATCAGTATATTTCCTCAATAATTTAGTTTCATCAGTTAACATTTAAATAATTATGTTTTACTCTTTGAATAGGTTTTAGCCATGCCAGATTCAGACCATGTGGTGGAGTTTTATGGGAAGAGTGTGTTAGTGTGAACCAAGAGCCAGCAGCAGCAAGTGACAAAATGTTCATGCAATGCTTCACTTTCATAATCAGGAATGAGTTTTAGTCCTGTTCATACTGGTTTAACCATACAGGACTGAAGATTTTTGCACATGTCTTTGACAGTCTATATCCTGCACTTTTGCATTTGTTTCTAGACAAGCCTTGGCTGCCAATATAGGCAGTCAAGCCTTGCTAGAAACAAGTGTCCAGGTACTTAAATTGTAACTTGCAAGTTTACCCAGAGAGTGAATGCTGGGGTGGGGCACCTGTTCTCTTGCATAAAAACTGCTTCAAGTTAGAATTAGGCTGTAACCGGCCAGCCTTTAACCCTTTACCCAACGTAACGGCCAAAACCGGCCAGCGCTATTCTAAAAAATCGCCAATTAATTTTCATTATTTTTTTCATTTTTTGTCTCAAAAACATAGGTTATGACCCCTCATTGGAACGAGCTCAGCGAGCTCGTTCCAATGAGGGGTCATAACCTATGTTTTTGAGACAAAAAATGAAAAAAATTAGTTATTCAAGAATTTTTTTGGCAAGTGTAGTCTGCTTTTCACGTTAGGTAAAGGGTTAAGTCTAGCCCAGTATATTATTTATATTTATATTTATTTATGTATTGGTGTTTAAGGTCACATATTTTTGCAAAATGGCTAATCATGACCACAACATGAGTATCAACTCAAGACCAGGGGTGAGTGTTAATAAGACATGTTGCCCATTTTAGAGAGGGTTTCACCTCCCAAGCATTGGTGACTGGGTCCCATTTTACCAGTAAAACAGAGCCTGTTTACTGCAGTGAACAGGCACTGCTTCACTTCAAGGGGTTCCCGCGGGAAATTTACTTACACTGACTTATAGATTTCACCTCAAAAATACAGAACAGTAGATTTCCATACACACGTGCCGCAGTCTGAATGCATAAGATCTGGTTATGATACACATCTAGGCCAGTTTTCCAGAATTTGAACTCGCATCAAATCCAACACCATGACAATGATTTCTAGTCAAGTTTTGGCTGAACGTATGGATAACCAAGACTTAACCAGGAAACTACTGGCAGAAAAAATTAATAATTCTCTCAAAAGACTTTCCAATTAATTTCACAAGGGAACACTCTTAAACCATAGTATATCACAGTTGATCTGCAGATTCATATGTCAACTGGTACAGTGCGAAATTATTTTTGATCATCAAAATTTGTTCGCATGTCTGTCTTAATTGTTACAATTTATTGGAGAGTGCCTATTGGCACTCTCCCATAAATTGTAACAAGGCAAAAGGTTTTAAACTAAATAAGGTCAGTTCAAAGATAATATGAAGCATATTCATAGAATATGAAGCATTTATTTTTTTATTGGGGTTTAACGGCACTTGACATTCAGGGTCACCTTGTGTCGGACAGTTTTAAGGGTGGAGGAAGCTGGAGTACCCGGCAAGAACCACAGAGCAACTGTCAGGCTCTCCAGCATATTAACTCCACACAAGCAGGGTTAGCATTGGTTGAAGAAGTGCACCATCAACCTGCAGTACGCCTTAGTACACAATGCCACCGTGCTCACATGTGGGCAATGGCAGTGAGGTGTCTTGCCCTATGAAGCATTTAAGACATGGATTAGCCTGGTTATAATTTATGGGAGAGTGCCTTTTGGCACTCTCCCAAAAATTATAACTAGGCAAAGACATGTGAACAAATTTTGGTGACTAAAAATAATTTAGCACTGTACCAGTTAAGGCATGTGTACCGACAACCTGCCATACTATTCAGTGTACTGCAACACTATCAGTACAAATGAAGTGTAATGAAGTGTAGCTCAAGGACAAAATACAAAAGATGTGGATTAGATTCAAACTAACAACATCTAAAAAATAGCCCAGTGAAACCAAAACACTTAACTCATAATGCAATATGCTCTTAATTCAGATATTCCAAAAAGGTCAAGATATTTATTAGCTCGTCACCTTACACAACTACAAGACAACACTTGCAATGGAAATTGTTGAACAACTAAAAGATTTCATTTCAGGTTTTTGAGGCAAAATGTGAAAACATAATTAAAAAATTGTATGGTGATGTCTGTAAATATTGCTAGCTGTTTTTTGGGCTGTTACATAAGTTAACGAATTAAAGCTTATTAATTAATAATTTATTATTGTTTGTTGAATTTGCTGATTTTTATTAAATTCAAAGCTGTTTGGATTTTAGAACATGAGTGCATTGTTATTTTATATACAATGCAAGATGACCTGAAATATCTCTGAAATGCTTCATTGACAAAGACAGTGATTGCAATGATGAAAAATGCTTTTGTGATGCCCAAAAGTTAAGTAATTTTGTTTATTGTATGACTACCAAATATAGCCCCTCAATAACATTGTAGTTTGCCCATCAAATCCAGCTCTCTGGAAAACAAGAGTGGCAAGTTTTCCCGATCCTTATCATGCCTGTCTCAAACGAGGTGCAAATGAACAGACTATTTCTACCAGTTACCTACAAATAAATCAGTAAATTCCACAAATACATCAGGGAATTCCATAATGTGTGTGTTTGATCTTGAGGCATTTATTAATACCATATGATAAAACACTGCTTTTTCTATGACCAGTTACAGAACTCAATAAAAACAATTGCACAGTTTATGCGTTTCCCGATATGTGATTGAAAGAGAAATGAAAATCGGTTACAATATTATAGCGAATCGAACGTACTCGATTTTTTGTTGATATTGCATCTGCCCATTGCCAAGTGACAAATATAGATTGCATCTTCTCATTAATTCCATTGACAAACATTCCAGTCGAGGTCTATTTGAAAATGCTGTGCTGAACAATTGCAAAATAACAATTGACAACTATTTTCGAGATGTGAATCCAACAAAATGTTGGAGAATCTGTGTTATCGAAAGCGATTTTGTTTGAAATTCAAATCTTGCCACCATTGTTTTGACTTTCAAGTTTCAGGTTCGACACGAACGTTCGATATTTCTACGCGTTTGGGATTCCACAATTCCATAAATTGTTAATGGTTATTTGTCTAATATAAATCTTTTTGTATTTGAGTTTTCAGGTGTTGTGATCAGTTTCAAATACTAATTGTCATATAATAAACAAATTACTACAACAGTCGAGTTGATGAGATGAGATCGACCAGTACGTCTCGTTTGATCTAGCTGACTTCATCTCATCAACTCAATGGAATACAACACAGATCAATTGACTGTTTTAGTAATCTGCATATACCTGGACTCACAAGATATTTTAATTACAGCAACACACACACACATCCTTTTTTTCTCTCTCATTTTACAATTTTGTACAGCTATGGAGCCCCATGTGTGGATTTCAGGCTATAAATTATTATTGTTATTATTATTATTATTATTATTAATTGTTTATGTTTGTTTATCATTGTGTTTGAGGTCAGATTCAGCATATATGTCAATAGTGAGGCCTCCACATTAGTCAATATTTTATATTTTTGTTCCCCCCTTCAGAGGAGGAAAATCACCAGCATTGGTTACTGGGTCCTATTCTCTCAGTAAAATAGTACACATAACAAATTTTCACTTGATAAGAGAGTAAGGTAACCATGACATTTAATAACAGTTAATTAGTTATGGCATCAAAACTGTTCATATAATGCCAGTGCATTAAGAGTTCCTGGAAGATGATTATTGGGATGATTGTGACCATTGTCAGTGGCATTGCCATAACCCTTAAAGGCCTATTTTCAACTTTTCCAACCTCAGAACGTGTGCCCTTAACATGCCATCATGAGGAGGTCCAGCTGACAATAGACAAATTACCTGGGCAGCCAAGATTTAACTAGAAATCACTGTAAAGCCATTATTAGACATATAGAGACTCTGGAATGTTGCGAATTCAAGACCCTTGTCCAAGACCTTCAGGGATAAACATGCCCCTCACCCTCACCTCCCAATTTTCTGAAAATTGGAACAACAAGAAAGTCTGAAAAATAAAACCCTGAGGGGGTAGAGCAAAAAATGGAGGGGGTAAAGCAAAAAATGGAGGGGGAGGGTGGTTCTATAGATGAATATAAGGATTAGTTCTGTAAAGTGCACACATGCTTGAAGTCTTTTGGTAAAATAGTATTTTTTGACATTTACATGGCTTATGACTCCTCAATGAGAGGTCATAAATTATGCTTTTGAAGCCAAAACTTTTACAGAAATCTTTAATTTTTAAAGACCATCTTGTCCTTCTCCCTCACCCACCCACACTTTTACCACTGTGGCTATGGCACTGACAATGGCCACACAATATCTTACCACCAACTCATCTTCCCCAACTTGATGTGTCATTTTCTACAACAGAATATGTTTTTTAGATGAATTGTTATTGATCCATGTGAGGTATAGACAAGGATGCCTTTGGACCACATGGGCGAGAGGAGGCAGACAATGCCCTTCTCAGGTTTGTCACACAATTTTTTTCAATGATTTATTCTCAAAGTAAAGCTAAAATACACCCCAAATCCACTTGGAGAGCATTCACAATTCACTGGGGGGGGGGCCTTGCGGAGTTTGGGAGGTGATGCCCCTCCTGTTGGAAGGGGGACACCTCCTCTCAAAGACCCATCTCTGGCCTATGAGACATGCATGCTTCGGCATGTCATGGCGGGGTTGCTGTGCGAGTAAATGCCCAGGGTCTGACACCCCTGCCCTGAAGTGCTTCTGGCACCCTTGGGGATAGAGGTGATGAGAACATGATTAGAAAATCATGGTAAATGCATAATCTAGCTAAACTTAAAGGAGAAAAATAAATATTATCTGGAATATAGGCAAGGTAGAGGGACAAAAGCCAGGGTTATCCCACCCCACCCCCAAGTACAGGGTTCAAAGATAACTAGGTGTGGGAAGATGGAGTTGCACCAATGCTCATACATATGTTCAAAACGATAATCAATTTTACATAAATTCTCACAATCTTACCTGTAGGGTGTGTCACTTCAACTGATCCTCAATTACAAATATTCTGCCCTCACACTTTACCATATATAACGCACAGAATAGAAAAAATAAGAGAACTTACAACATGCAGGTCACCTGTATACAATTTCAAGATCAAAGTAGGTATAGGCAAAATTAAAAATATTGTCATCAGGGAAAATCTCTACTTTCTATTTTTATATTAATGAGACATCAATGAACTGAGTCATAGAATGAATGGACATGGACAGGGAACTGGATCACAACAACCACATTGTGTTTACAGTGTATTGCCAATCGGATCAATACTTTTCTATTTACCAGATGAGTAAAACTTTTATTTATGCCAGCAGGATTCCAGGTAATAAGTGATGCACCGAGGGAATCATAACTTATGTATCCTGTCTGTCACAATGTAAATGGAAAAAAGTGACTCAATGATTTTTACTATTATGTTCCTAATGGCTGTAACGAGTATATTTACAATTAAAAAGACATGGGGATTCGATACACACAATAATGAAGTCTGAGAATTATTATCTCCCGAAGACAACACATAAATATTGATCAAGTTATCACTGGAACACTGATTTGGAATTTTTCCAGTCTGTTGATCGAATTGTTAGAACCTAATATAATTTTCCTTGAAACTATTTTTATTTTTTTAATAAGGTTTTTCTTTCTGGGAGTTTGATGTCACTTTCAGCACCTATGGTTACAATATGTCCAGTCAGAATCATCAGTAAAACACCTGTGGAGTAAAGTTTCCACCCAGACAAAAACTCCTTGTCCATGAAAAAAAGCATAAGAATGCCAAGCAAAATTTCAGCCAATGGACCTCCGGGTTAAACTTGAAGGTCCACTTGCTGAAACTTTGCTTGGTATTCTTATGCATTATAGGAGGAATGGACCATTATTGTATATGTGAAGCTTCCACCCCATGAGTGTTTTAGTGATATTTGTTTATTGGTGTTTAAGGTCACATAATTATGCACAATGGCTGATCATGACCATGACAGTTTTATGGGTGGAGGAAGCCAGAGTACCCAGAGAGAACCACTGAGCATCGATGAGCAACTGTCAGCTCCTCAACATTCTAACTCTGTTCAAGTTCCGCTCAAGCAGGGCTACAGCGGTTGAAGACATGTGCACCATCGATGTGCTGTACGCCTTAGTACATGGTGTCATTGTGCCCCCATGTAGGCAAACGGGATAAAGTGCCTTGCCCAAGGACACAACACAGGTCGTTCAGGACAAGGATCAAACATTTTAGTGGTAATCCTCTGTCCACTAAGTGCTGTTTATCATAATTACATATCACATTATAAAGTAACGTTTAGTCAACCGTTTTTAACTATGCTACCCATTTTCCTCTATGATAGTTTATTGGGGTTAAAGGTCACTTGTTGCATCTTAGGGTATGTATCAACTGCAACACTGTATAAATTCAAGTTTATACCTATGTTCCCAGTTTGGACAACTCTCACTCCAGGCACTGGGTACGGGATTCTATTATGCCATTGAAACAATTTATTTATTTATTTATTTATTTATTTATTTATTTATTTATTTATTTATTTATTGGTGTTTAAGGTCACATATTTATGCACAATGGCTAATCATGACCATGACAGTTTTACGGGTGGAGGAAACCGGAGTACCCGGAGAGAACCACCGAGCAATGGCGAGCAGCTGTCAGCTCCCCAACATACTAACTCCACACAAGCAGGGTTACCATTGGTTGAAGACAAGTGCGCAATCGACGTGCAGTATGCCTAAGTACACAACGCCACCATGCCCCCACGTCAGTGAAACAAAACTTGCTTTCTGCATCAAACAGGCAATGCTTTGCTTCCCAGGCTTCCCACAGGAATATATTGTTGATTTTGTTTTAACCCTCCGCAAACAGATGTAAAATTGCAGAAATTTCAAGCTGCAAATTTCCCCCACAATTAATTAATTAATTAAATCAATTTAATTAATTAATTTGTGTTTAAGGGTATGAAGTCAAGTTTAACCAATGATTGATACTTAAGCTGTCCACTTTAGAGGTCTTCCATCCCAGGCATTGGTAATCAGATCTTAACCCCAGCTGGTGGGAGCACACCGGCTCAGTGGGTAGAGGTGCAGGCTGCAAGCTGAGAGGTTCTTGGTTCGCATCCCAGTTGCCCATGTGGACGCATTGTGGCGTTGTGTACTAAGGTGTACTGCATGTTAATGGTGCACTTGTCTTCAACCAATGCTAACCCTGCTTGTGTGGAGTTAGTACGTTGGGGAGTCTTGACAGTTGTACAGTGGCTCTCTCCTGCTACTCTGGCTTCCTCCAACTGTAAAACTGTCTGACACAAGGTGACCCTGGCTGTCGAAAGTGTTGTTAAATCCCAATAAATAAATAAATAAATAAATAAATAAATAAATAAATAAATAAATAAATATTTTACTAGTGAAGCTAACCTATTTACCACGGTAAACGAGCCCAGTTTTTCTCATAATGCAACTGGGTGTTTAACAAATTCAATCCAGTTTGACAGAGCTCACTGATTAAATTTGCAGTTGAAGTACTGAAAAAATTTGAGGATTAAAATTTTGCTATTTCGACATCATGCAGTGTACAGACAGAGGGTTCAATTCCGTCATTATACTGCTGTGAAACAGTCCAGACTTGATTTAACAATAAAATCAAGCAACACTTGAATGAATAATTTATCAACATTTTTACCTTGATGAAACCACCTAGCACTATTCACAACTAGTTGCTATTCGACATGAATGGCCCCATGAGGTAGCAAAACTGAGTTTTGGATTTAAAGAGGTGCCATAACTCTGCCCCTAATCGTTGGACTAGGCTGGTTTTCAAAATGGACCTGTACATTCTTCAGTTAAAATCAATTGTGAATATTGGCCCAATAAATTAATATTTGATGAAGTTAACAAAGGAAAAATTTGTTAAAATCGACTAATTAGGAATGGAAACTGTGCCCCTAATTATTGGACTGGGCTGGGTTTCAAAATTGACCTGTAGATTAGGTTAGTCTGCTGGAAGGTGGGACAGTTGCTTGCTGCTGCTACGTGGTTCCTTTGACTTACCCCACCCATAAAACTGTCCTAAAAGATGTGATCCTGACTGTTGAAAGTGTCATTAAACCCTAATAAACAAGCAAACACATCAGAGGAATGAGCTCATTGACCAAATGTTATAGGCCCCTATTATATATAATATGAGGATTTGAACTTGGTTAATAATTAAAATTTTTAAAATTATTTTTTTAATTAAAAAAATTGTTTATTTGGGTCAGTCTTGTTTACTTAAAATTAGACAGAATCATCTACAAACTTAATGACGTGATTTAATTCAGCCAATTGGTAGTTAATAGAACAACAGGACATTGGAGAAATTTGTCATTCTGGAACTTTCTGTTTGAAGACTATATTTATTTATTTATTGGGGGTTTGACACTTTCAACAGCCAGGGTCACCTCGTGTTGGACAGTTTTACAGGTGGAGGAAGCCGAGTACCTGGAGAGAACCACCAAACAACTGCCAGACTCCCCAATGCACTAACTCCACACAAGCAGGGTTGGCATTGGTTGAAGAAAAGTGCACCATGGACGTGCAGTATGCCTTAGTACACAGCGACACCGTGCTCCCATACAGGCAATCAGGATGAAGTGTCTTGCCCAAGGATACATCGTGGTTGCCTCAGCTGAGATTCGAACCGAGGACCTCTCAGCTTGCAGCCTGCATCTCCACCTTCTGCGCCACCCCAATCCCTTGAAGACTATATAAGTGTGTCAATAGACTTCTGACATTCTTTCATTGCACACAACATTGGGAAGTGACAGAATATTTATACATTCAGCACTGGAGATTATTATTACAGGACAGTGCATTATCTATTTATTTATTTATTTATTGGGGTTTAACAATACTTTTGACAGCCAGGGTCACCTTGTGTCAGAGAGGTTGATGGGTGGAGGAAGCTGAAGTACCTGGAGAGAACCACTGAGCAATGGCAAGCAATGGTCAGACTCCCCAACGTACTAACTCCACACAAGCAGGGTTAGAATTGGTTGAAGCCAAGTGCACCATCGACGTGTAATACACCTTAGTACACAATGCCAACATGCCCCCACTCGGGCAATTGGGATGAAGTGAGTGCATTATTCTAGACAACAGCTGTGTTTAATATATATTCTATAGAATATTATTTTGTGATCTGAGCATCTTTTGTATTGGAAAAGTGTTTTCAAGATTTGAAGAGAATCTATTCTTCTTGTGTGAACCACGTTTTATACTTGTGAAAACCCAGGACTCAACTGGATAATTATCAAACTACCTGAGGAGTAAATACTTGTTGGATATTAATTCCTTTTGAATTTGTTGAGTGCTTTATTGCAATTTATTGGAGACTGCAGAATTTTTGAGAGAACATCTCTTTACAATTTATTGGATACTGTTTCTGCCGACACATTCTTGGAGGTTGTAATACCAGCTGGAAAGTTTCTTCATCACTGGATTACTGGATTCTATTGAACCTTATTTTGGACTGACTGAAAAGTATGTCTGTTTTATTTTTCTGTAAACAACACAGTATAAAAGATATTGTTCCATTTTCTATTCAATTTATTGTCTTATTAAATTTTAGAACAGTTAAAATGAAGTTATTGTTGTTGATTCTCAGATTTCTTTCTGTCACTATTATTGTTATTTCACACCATAACACCAAAACAGAATCAAAAGCTAATGTTCAATAAATAACTGAACACTTATGCTGCCAAAAGTGACTATTGTCACCAATGTTATGATGATTATCTGTAAGCTCTGGTATGTGCAGATCAAACCTACCATATGATTAATTGTTGGAAAGAGCTCAGAGAGCACTTTCCAACAAATTATCAAATGATAGAGTTTCAAGGATGCCATTTAATTTATTTTTTAAAACATTTGCACATTTTTTGAAAACAAACTTCCCAATTTTTCAATAGAACCATAAAATATGGATATCATTAGAACCAGCTCAAGGAGCTGGTTCTAATGATGTCCATATTTGTATGGTTTTATTGAGAAACTACCAAAATATTTTAGGCTGTTTTAGGCTTATTCTGGTTTTGAATTTTCTGGCCATTTTGGGCCACTATGTTAGGTAAAGGGTTAACTAAAGCAGAATGTGAGAAAAAAAATACCTACCTGCCGCTGGTGACAAGGTATCATCATGGACACAGCATTTGCCACATTGGAGGTACAACCAGAATTTCCTCTTTTTACGTTTTGTCTTTTTAAATTCGCCAGTTAAACAACGTGGAACACAGGGCATATTTAAGCCAAATTCACATTCAATTCCAAAGAATATATATCCGGAATCCTTTACAATGCTGACAGTCGTTAGTCAATAATGAAGAACTGTGTTCACTAACACAAATTATCAAGAATTAGTTTATATCAGTATTCCATTACTATCTTTTCTATGAGTTATAGCACTTTGCTTACAAAAAGTCCATTTCCCAGTCCACATTGATCACCACTGATACAAACAAATGTGAAACGATCACACATTAATACAATTTAGAAAAGAGACACACAGCAGCCGATATGATACATGTTTTGTATATATAGAGAGAGAATTCTCCTACAAATTATATTGGCAGCTCATATTTATCTTCTGACATGAATGAACGAAACAAACAATGCTAGTTCAGTGTGGGTAAACAAACTTCTGTTTTCTACTCAAAACATGTAACCTTGTTCATTTCCTGTTCAAATAATTCTTTACAAGGAACTGTCTGCGAATGCGGTCATGTCCATTTTCACACCAGATTTGACCATACAAATCAACCATAATACAGCCTCACATCATGAATACTTGTCTTTTATACTTATCTATAATTTGAGAACATATGATTAACCCTTCATCTAGCGAATCGTCAATTTACAAATTTTGCAGTTGAAAAAAAATTTAAACAAAACCATATCATGTGACCCCTCATTGGAACAAGCTCATTCCAATGAGTGTGTGTGTGTGTGTGGAGGGGGGGGGGGGGGGGGTGAGGGGGCACATGATATGGTTTTGTTGAAATTCTTTGAAAAATAATTTTTTTCTACAAAAGAATTTGTATATTAAGTGGGCATATGCCACAGATTCATTAGGTGAAGGGTTAAGAACACAGCTTATGAATGACGATTTTTGTGTGTAAGATTGTGTGGTTTTGTGTTACATTGGATAAAGGTTATTACAGTTTTTCGTTTATTGAAATTTACCACATGATCATATGAAGTGTGGATATGTACCCAGCTTTTGTTTGGCTGCTTCTGTGAGGTGGTCAATTTACTGAATATTAACGATTTTCACTTTGTCTTCCCTAGATTGTTAGGAGATCACAAGCTAACTGAACAAAAATTATTACAATGGAATAATTTATAATTTTAAACAGCTAGACAAATAGCTTATAATACAAACTGAACATGACATTATCTTATTACCTAATGTAAAGACCATATCTGGCTAGCATTATTTACAACTAGAGGAGACTGCCAGTAAGAGAAGGCCACCCACCCCTCCCAACCTCATCAACACAAAACAAACCCACTGGTAAAGCAACCTTGACAATATCTAAAGTTATGGGGAAGAAACCATTTACAGGTTAAGGTCCCTACTACCCTCCCCCCACCCCAAAAAAAAAAAAGAAGTGTTTTTCCTTTCATTAGGCCCAACCTACATGTCAAGTATGATTTTTATCGGATAAGCTGAACTTTTATTAAAGAGATGGACAGGGCCATGACTATATCACCTCTCAAATTTTTTTCTGGGAGATCAAAATCACTTAACTGCAAAAAGTGTTTTTAAGTTCATTTTCTATAGCAATATCATATGTATGAGGCAAAGTTTATTCAATCATTTGTACCTATGCTGCCCACTTAAAGAGGACTTCGAACCCAGGCAGTGGTTATCCGGGTCCTATTTTACCAGTAAAACAGAACTTGTTTATCATAGTAAACAAGCACTACTCCACTTCCCAGGGCTCCCACTGAATGGCTATTTGTCTACAAATGCACTTATTTCCTGACAAGTAGAAATTTGAGAACCCAATGACGGCCAACAAACAAATTTGCTTGTCATGCACTAATGAGTAAGGCCCCCCACAAAAGAGATCTTCTTTTTCTCAGGTTCTTGGTTTGTTTTATGTTTTAGGCCTCATAATCTACAGAATAGCATGGGTGGTGGTGTATTTCATCCCTTGAGTGTAATAATGCTCAAGCATTGCAATGCCTTGTTGCACTCAAGGGACAAATTTATCAATTTTATTAACTTGGGTAAAATATCAGAGAACAAGAGCACCGCTTAGCGGGGCAATATACGCCCGTTTTGTATTTTTGAAGGGTTGGGGTAAGGATGGAGGTGAGGGTGAAAATTGTTTGGACCAACCCCATATTCAAACTTGACCTGTATTTTGTTGTGATTAAACAACATACCAAGTTTGGAACCAATCGGAAAACAAATAATAAAAGTTATCATCCAGAAACCAAATATTTGATGCATTCTATGTCCAACAGTTAGGCCATACTAAAGTTATAATCCGGAAAACACAAATGCACAAATTCAAGAGGAATAACTCTGGAAAGGTACATGCGATTTTGGCCGAAAGTGAACATGAGCTGTGCTTTGTGGTCATAAACAAAATCTGAGAATTTGAAACAAATTAGTCAAGGCAAACCGTTATCATCCGGAAACCACATAATTCACAAATTTGCAATCATTCAAGGGGAATAACTATGGAACGGTACATGCGATTATGGCCAAAGGTGAACTTGAGCTGTATTTTGTGGTCAAAAACAAAATTTTGAGAATTTGAAAAACATTGGTCAAGGCAAACTAAAGTTATCATCCGGAAACCACAAAATCCACAAATTTGCAATCATTCAAGGGGAATAACTCTGGAAAGGTATATGCGATTGTGGTCAAAAGTGAACTTGAGCTGTATTTTGTGGTCAAAAACAAAAAACTGAAAATTTGAAATAAATCGGTCAAGGCAAACTAAAGTTATCGTCCGGAAATGAAAAGTTGGGCTAAATTCCCATAAATAAAGGGCCATAACTCTACTGCAAATGGGCCGCTAGAAACGGAAATCGAACCCATCCTGTATTTTGTCATACTAAATCCACATGCCAAATATAACTCAGCTCAATCCATTACAACTAAAGTTATCGTCCGGAAACGAAATGTGTCCATGGACAGACAGACAGACAGATGGGTGGAGAGACCATTCACATAATACGTCCCGTTTTTCAACATCTGAAAAATTTGGTGTCAATCTGTCAAGGCGTTCAGCTTTAAATGAACGGAAACCAATTTTTTTTCAAAAATTGTGGTTTCAAAGGGCCATAACTCTGCAGTGGATGGACTGAGAAACACCAATATCGAACATGACCTGTATTTTATTGCTACAAACAACATCTGAAAGTTTGATGTCAATCCGTCAAGGCATTCGACTTCAAATGAACGGAAACCAATTTTTTTAGAAAAATTGTGTTTTCAAAGGGCCATATCTCTGCAGCAGATGGACAGAGAAACACCAATATTAAACTTGACCTGTATTTTAATGCTAAAAACAACTTCTGAAAGTTTGATGTCGATCCGTCAAGGTGTTCAACTTTAAATGAACGGAAACCAAATTGTTTACAAACAGACAGACAGACAAGACAGATTGATAACATAATACGACCGTTTTTCAAACCGGCTTATAAAAACCATTTAATTTTCATTTTTTGAAGTTTTCATTGGTTATAAAAGAGAGTATGCAGCAGCCAAAAGGACCATGCAGGAGGGACTGAGAAGCAGATTTTAATTTTTTTTAGGCCTAATCTACCCAGTGCTCCATGAACTGCAAATTTACCTGAGGGGTCCTCAAGTTTCTACTGGTCTTTCAGTAAGTATATACTGAAACATCCACCCACTTTAAGGACAAGTAACAAAACTGTGTATACTGTAGCACTTTTGATTTTACATCGCTGACATGGTCAATGTGATAATAAAGTAATAAATTTCATAACTACGAATTGGGAGTGTTTATTTGTTCATCAAAAAAGAGATAGTTACGCATTGGGAGTGTTTATTTGTTCATCAAAAATGCTGACTACTGTATGACACATATCCAGGTGCACCTGTGTCTTTAATTTTTTAAGGCATCTTCATACATGAGGTGCACTAACTGGAAGATTACTTCAAGAACTCAAGTTCTACAAATGATCTTCCAGTTAACTTGTATCATGTATGAAGATGCTTTAAAAAATAAGTGCAATACCATAGGATGGCCAATCTCCCACCATTTAAGTCCAATAAGGGTAATAACTCTCAAAGAAATATTTGGACGTAGCCAGTTCGAAATTCCTTCGTCATTTTATCATCAAAAAGCTACAAATTAAATTAGGAAAAAACAATTTTGAACAGTTTTCTTTGAAATGTGGTGACAAGAAATGGTAATGTGATGACAAGAAATAATAAGTCCAACAAGGGGATAAACTCTGAAAAGAAATATTTGTACACAGCTGGTTTCCAATACATTCATGATGTTGTCAGGCCCTATCGTTCGTTCCCCCGTACTTGATTCAGATACATGTAACCTGTTAGGTAATCACAACTATACTGATATATGAACTGTTGTATCATAGTCAACATCTTGCTCCTATGGGCAATATCCTGATGAATAGAGATCAATCTATAGGAATAATAATGAGGCTGTGTTGTAGCAATTCAGATACAAATTAGATGCAATTATAGCCTCATCTTGGCATAGGCTAGTATGGCATCCATAATCACTATTTGTGGCATAGACCTGAATTATTGCCATTTCCTGATTTTGTTCCTATATAACATCTGAAGATGATCAACAGTTTAAAATGATGTTGATGCTCATCTGACATCTGAAGATGATCAACAGTTTAAAATGATGTTGAGCATCAACCAATCATCAGCTCAGGTCTTTGCATCTGCCTGAAGTATGGCTGCTCTGTTGGCCAATAATTGGCCAACAGTGCAGTTTTACTTCAGGCAGATGCAAATACCTATGCAGGTAATGATTGGTTGATGCTCAAAATCATCCCACCTTTCATTCATACTAGACAGCTCATCTTGGCAAATTTTCGCATGACACGGCACCAATTTGGCACAACCCGTTTTTCGTTTGCATGTTTTCCATTTCAGATAATCTCCATGTGACCTAAATGGACGTTCACCTCAAATCGACAGACCTGTGTTGTCACCAAAAAACTAAAAATTAACCCTTTCTTATCAACCCCCCAACCTTACCCACAAAATGACACTCCCAAAATGAACCAAACTACATATCTTCCCTATAAATGATAGCAATTATACACGACAGACTTAGAGTGCATGCATAGATAACATCATGTATTATTGATGTGCGGCACACCAAGTAGTCCACATTGTGACTGAATTATTGGTCTGCCGAACACCAACATGTCCTGAAAAGGTTAAATGAGAAAAAAATTCTTGAATGGTTTTCTTTGAAATGTAATGACCATAAATGGTAATGTAATGACAGGAAAGTATAAGCCCAAAAAGGGCAATAACTATTGAACAAACACTTAGACACAGCTGGTTTGCAATCCCATTCATGATATTATCATCAAAAAGCCAAAACAGACAGACGGCCGGACACCAGCTATTTTAAGAGTCCCCCCCCCCCCCCCCCCCAAGTTTTTTTGGGGGGGGGGGGGGGGGGGGGGGACAAAAACACAGTCGCTCCTCAATTGCTAAGTTAAATCTTTACCAAACAAGATGACACTTGCAAAACATGACTACATATAACGCTTGCAAAAAAACCTAATTCTTGAATAACTAAAAATATTTCATTTTTTGCAAAGAAAAACACAGTTTATGAAACTCTCATTGGAATTATCTTGACAAGCCTGTTCCTAAAAGGGGTTATAGGCAAATATTATAAAACTGGATGTTGATTTCTGTAAATAGCGCAGGCTGAGCTGTTAAGTTAGCTAAAGGGTTAATTTTGATATTGGTTTACAAAATTGAAAAGATCAATCTTATGCATATTGATAGTATTTTTTTATACATTTCTAAATGAGTTTCCAATATTTTTAAATTAGCTTGAAATTGATTTAAAGTCTTGCTTTGATTCAGAGAAGCAACCACGATGATTTATTGTTGCTTCATTATAGCTATCAAACTCAAGACATGGCCTCTAATTTAACAGAACTTGCTGCAGTTTGTCATTATACACGTGTATTACTATTAGTAAACATAAAACAAGAAAATGATTATTAAAACTCATTGATTCTACAAGATTACTATAAAACACAATGTTTGTTTCTGTTTATTTATTGGTGATTAAGGTCACATATTTCTTTCTGCACAATGGCCAATCGTGACTGTAACATGGAGATACAGTGAAGTTTAGTCAATTGTTTATACCCATGTTGCCCATTTCAAAGGACTTCCATCCCAAGCAATGGTGACTGGGTCCTATTTTATCAGTACAACAGGGCTTAACATAAAGCTCTTTTTTTGGGGGGGGGGGGGAGGCAAAAAATGAATAAATTTTTTAAAGTATTGTTTCAGCTAATCCTGTTAGGTTCCAGTCACACTAGGGCTTACGATTGTATAAGATTATCTAAGACCTGGATGGGTTTTTGATCGAATACAATCATGACGATTGCCTCAGATTTCAGGCCCCAAATTTTTTTGCGGCCACACAAAACCACAGGTCTTCAATGGTTGTACGACAAGTTTGTGGTAATCCTACGACTGTCATAAGACTATTGCACGATTATAGTATGACTGCTTATGTTCTCTGAGGATTACCTATGGCTTATTGTGCGATTAACAAAGATGTGGGGCAACTTGTTGTACGACCACTGTAACATAATGTAAGTTTACCAATAATTAATGAAGATCAACTAAGATTATAGTACGATGATTGCATGATGATCGTAATATCTTCTAAGATTTCTCTAAGATCATCACTGATGAGGTATATTATATACACGCTGCTCCGTGGAACTTGTCAAGTGTTCTTTTGGCTACTGAGGATGAGCTTACGATTGCTAAAGATTGTGTAAGACTCTTGTACACCAATCGAGCGACAACCTCACAATGATTAATGATAACTTGAGATAAGTTACGATTATTGATGACCAATCAGTCGTAGTCAGTCAAAAACCTGGCCACGACTTATATAACTTGTACGGCTGCAAAAGATTCTCCAAGACTTCCAGAGATTACTGAAGATTATCCATGACTTGTTGTACAACTTGATAAAGATTGCTCACGACTATCAAAATCCATTTTAAAGTATTTCTAAAGGTCTTGAACATGTAATAAACAATTCAAAGATTTTCACAAGTCCAGTTTACTACAAAATAGAAAACAAATCTTTACACTCTGAATGATGAGTAACAGCATAATTTATTACTGTTAATTTATGTTATATAAAACTGAATCATTGATGGAAAATAATGTGGTATGTAACAGTAATATGGTTTTACTACAGGCGTGGCAACAGCGTAAAGAGCACTGCCATTATGTGGCTTAAATTCTGTGTATGGAAAAACATAACAAGAGGCTCTAAGGAGCCTGTAGTCGCTCACCAGGCAGAACAGAAGATGAAAATGCAGTTTTCCATAGGATTTCTATGGTAACTATAAGGCACAGTAGCGGCTATGTTTGCAACCCGATCAACATTACATGAGGATCATTGGTAGAGGGGGCCCAGTCGTCAACCATGCAAAGGTTCAAAACATTTGGCCTTGTAGTTTCAGAGGAGATTTTTTTTTCAAAATCCACCAATCAGAATCAAAGAATGCCTCTGGCAGTCATGTTTTTCATCCAACAGGAACAAAATGAAGAATGTTTGTAGAAGACCTCCCATAGATCATTCCTGCCATGTTTGGTTCACATCGGCTCAGTAGTTCCAGAGAAGAAGATGAAAATGTGATTTCCCATTGGGTTTCTGTGGTAAATATAAGCCGCAATTGTGGACATGTTTGCAAACTTATCAACATTAAATGAGGATCATCCATAGAGGGTGTCCCAGTCATCAATCATGTGAAGTTTCAATACATTTGGCCTTGTAGTTTCACAAGAGAAGATTTTTGAAAATCCACCAATCAGAATCAAAGAATGCCTCTGGCGGCCACGTTTTTCATCTGACGGAAACAAAATGAGGATCGTTTGCAGAGAACCTCCTACACACCATTCCTGCCAAGTTTGGTTCACATCGGCTCAGTAGTTCCAGAGAAGATGAAAATATGATTTCCCGAAGGGTTTCTATGATAATTATAAGCCGCAATTGCAGCCATGTTTGCAAGCCATCAACTTTAAATGAGAATCGTTTGCAGAGAACCTGCCATAGACCATTCCTGCCAAGTTTGGTTCACATCGGCTCAGCAGTTGCAGAGAAGAAGATAAAAATGTGAAAAGTTTATTGATGCCGGACAACAATGGATGCCAAGTGATGACAATAGCTCACATGGCCCTTTGAGCCAGGTTTGCTAAAAAGTTACTAACTATTCTTTAAGAGTTTTCTAGAGCCATTATCTCAAAAATACCACCACCTCCTCCTCACCCCCCCACCCCCCACCCCCCCCCCCTCCCCCCCCCCAAAAAAAACAAAAAAAAACAAATAAAAAATTAAAAATATATTTAAAAATCCCATACAGTATAATCATAGTTTTGATGTTATTTGACTTTATCGCGCTTCAAAAAATTTATTTAGTAAACAAGCTTTATTGATGGAAAAAACAATCTTAATGTCCCCATCTTCACATATTCATCCATGCCAAATCAGAAATATCTTACATATATTTCAGGGGAAATAATGCACCATACTGAAAGAATAATAATGTATGTACCTTAAATTGAAAAGAAAAATATTCCCTCCATAATCTTTGTACTCAACAACCTTACAAAACTTACCAAGAATTTGAGAGGCAATGGAGGTTACAGGACCCCAACACATTTTTGCAGCATTAACAAAACACTTGCTCACTCACAACCACTTCCTTCTTAATAAAATACAGTCTGGTAACCATAGGATATGCAACATGACTTCCAGATTAAGAGATTTAAAACTGTTTCTTTGTGCCACACAGGTAGAGCATGGAGAATTTGCAGATCAACAGGTTTCATGGCAGATAGCATGCAGTTTCACAGAGACATCATACAACTTTCTAGATAACCCTTTACCAAACGCATTTCGAAGGTGATACTTCTGATGATATTTGTTGCTAATGACTAATCATTTGCATGTTTTGCCTTCGAAACACAGCTCATGTAGGGCCCCAGCTGTAAATCAGAATTTCTACCCTTGAAGCATCAAATCCAAATCAAATCAGTAACACTGTGAAATAATTTTAGTGAAATCACTCACTCATTTACTTAATTACCACGAATATCCTTGTGGCTTGCAAATGCCACAGGGACTATTAGTACCTGAGTACAGAGGACACAATATTGCCACACATTTCATATAAAAGTGGAGTGTGGTACAGTGGAATCCACTTAACTGGATATCTCTTAATTGAATAACCTTGTTAACTGAATATAATTTCCAAACACAAAACCATTTACCATATCTTCAGTACACATTTAACCTAATAAATGAATATAGGCTATAGAGTAAACTCCTGTTAATTAAATAAAAAATCTTGTAATATGTTGAGAATTTACCCTGACAATCACCGACTTCCTTGTTTATTGACCTATTTGGCTTCAATACAGGCATTTAATCTATCATATCTTGTTTGACAGAGCTCCATGAGCTCTGTCAAACAAGATATGATAGACTAAATGCTCAGGTTAACCCAAAAATACAGCTAAGTGTCCACATCCCTGTTAACTGAATACTCCTGTTAATTGAATAAATTTCACTGGCATAAAGGCTATTCAATTAACAGGGTTCCACTGTATTCCCAGTATAAGTACTGTTGAAACAGGGGGTGCAGTGGCATTGTGGTAACCGGTTCTCGTTGATCACCGAAGTTAAGCAACGTCGAGCCCGGTTAGTCCTTGGATGGGTGACCGTCTGAGCGATCGATTCTGACTCCCGCGTTGTGTCCTTGGGCAGGGCACTTAACCCTGATGGGCCACATGGGGGCATGATGGCACCATGATGGCACCATGTTAAGGCTTCCACGTTTAAACGTGTAAACGTGAACGTTTCGTTTATGGGCATTAAACGTTTACAGTTCTGGTAAACGTGTACACGGAATGAAGTTTTAATAGAGTAATTTCAAAATTGCAGATTAATGCAGAAAGTCAAAGAAACAAAAAAAAAATTTCCAACTTTGCAATGCAATATTTTGATAATGCTTCAGAAAAACTGTGTGCTGGTTCCGTCTGGCGCCGCCGCCACAGTAACCGAACAAAATCATCTTCAAATCATGTGATATCATATGTGACACAGTCACG
The DNA here is from genome assembly GCA_031216915.1 of Pictodentalium vernedei. Lineage (NCBI taxonomy): Eukaryota > Metazoa > Mollusca > Scaphopoda > Dentaliida > Dentaliidae > Pictodentalium > Pictodentalium vernedei. The sequence continues at coordinate 262,706,784 of CM062291.1, read as the reverse complement.
TGAGCCGCATGGCACGTGCTTATCTTTGGTGTTTCCTTCGAAACATGTGTGGGATGTTTTAGTTTATTCGGATTTACATGTATATTCCCAAAGACATACACAATTGTTCTCGATGATTTCGTTCACCTGACATGGATTATTAATTTATTATTCACACATGGGATGATCTTAGGATCAATTTATGGAGTTTGACAGACAGACTGGCACTTGCGGTGTTTGAAAATTTGGATTCCCCTGCATGGTTTGTAGACTTTGTTTATTTTTGCGACATTGCATTCCACTCTCAAGTCCGGTATTGTCACTATTGTGTGCCATGGCAACACGCTCCAACATTACTGTTTGAAAAAAACAAGGAATTTCACCCCGAACCCACCAGAATGAGCTCAGTGACCCCCATAAATTTCAAAATTTACCTGGGGGAGAATCCCCCAGACCCCCCCCCCCCCCCCCCAACAGACTGAGCGACTTTGCCTTCGGCATCTGCATGCTGTGATCGTTCGTCTACGTAGTTTTTGGACGAACTGTAAATAGTCTGTCTCAATAACATAAAATGTATGCCCTGTACGCAAAGATATGATGAACTTATTGACATACTGTGTAGTGCATATTATTACACACTTCTATCAAATATTGACTACTTGCATTGTTAGTACGTGTAAACGTTTACGTTTCGTTTACAGACAGTCGTTTAAACGTTTACAATTTTGTCTAAACGTGGAAGCCTTACACCATGTACTAAGACATACTGCACATTGATGGTGCGCATGTCTTCAACCAATCTAACCCTGCCTGTGCTGCAGTGTGAAGTTACGATGTTGGGGGGCTGGCAACTGCTCGTCGTTGCGCGGTGGTTCTCTCAAGGTATCTGGCTTAATCCACCCATAAAACTGTCATGGTCATGATTAGCCATTGTGCAGAAATATGTGACCTTAAATACCAATAAATAAATAAATACTGTTGAAACAATATAATTTGCATGGCAGACAAGCATGCCGATAAGTCGACTGAAATGAAGATGCACCAGACAACTATTGTTTCTTCATTTTTGTGGCATGATTCCGCCAATAGAAGACATTTATTTTCCATCACCCTTCGTGAAAAAAAAGACATGAGTAACCTGATTATGTGCAGATCCTGAATCATGCCACTGATGTCAACATCAAATCAAATCTCTGAAGCTTTGCAGGACCCTAGGCTCATGATCCTTCATCAACCTCATTCCAAAGGAGGTCATGAGCTGTGTTTTCAAAGCAAATAAAAACTGATATGCCACATAAATGCTGGGAGTCAGTCTCTTTTGCCATTTATTTATTTATTTGGGTTTAATGACACTTTTGACAGCCAGGATCACCTCGTGTCAGACATTTTATGGGTCAAGGTACACAGAGTAACCAGAGAGAACCAATGAGTAACAGTGAGCAACTCCCTGACTCCCCAACGTACTAATTCACCACAAGTAGGGTCCGCACTGGTTGAAGACAAGTGAACCATCGACATGCTGTATACCATAGAGCACAGCATCACTGTGCCCCCAACGCACTTACCCCTGGTGGGGAATGAACCATGGACCCTTTGGTTTGAAGTCCATTGCTGTAACCACTGAGCTACTGCACTCCCATCATTTTGCCATAATAAAGGGCCTAGCCCTCCTCTCTCCCCCACACTGTTAGGCAGTAGTTGCTCAGAGTACTCGTGCGCATTAATTGGCAGCTTCATTGAGAGTCTGCAAGGGCATAAAACTGTCACAGATGGTTGCTAGTTTGGTGATGTGTGAGACATAATAGAATTCGAAATTACAGGTATCGCCAAGCTGGGGTGGGAGTGGAGGAGCCGAATTTGGGGGGGGGGGGGGGGGAGGGGGGGGGGGGGGCTTTCAGCCCACATACTTTTCTTCTACCCTCTTTGGGAAAGAGTCCCATGCCCATGTCATTAAGAAAATTTGCATCATGAAGGCTCCAACTGGGAATTTGTTTTAGAGAAAAAAAAATACAAAGAATAAGAACTATTACCTTAATTCAAACCAAACTCAAAATATTAATGCAGAAGCTGCTACATATGCAGGGGCAGCGGAACCGTGGGGGCTTCAGCCCTCTCACTTTTTTTGCCGGGCCATGTTTTTTTGTATTCAAATATTTTAACACAACCAATGACTGGTGAAACAATGGGCGGATCCAGAGCCTCCCCCATATTTTTGTCAGCTATGTTTCTCTCGTACTGGTTCAGTTTCGATGTATTTCGGATCATTTTTTACAGTAACTGGCAGCGTAACTGCTAAAATGTATACAAGCTGTTAAAAATTCGGTGAACTGAAATAGATCGTAATCTTACAGACATACAAGACCAAATCCACCCCCAGACAAAATAATCCACAGACAGTATAATTGCTGTTAATGTCTGGTAAAGCATACAGGTGAGGTCTATTTATCAGCTTTGGTCGTTAGACCAAAGCTGATAAATAGACCTCACCTGTATGCTTTTATACTGAAGTTTTTTAACGGCTCTCAAAGTGTGAAATCTTTCAAATACATCTCCTGAAAAATCTCAAAATATCCGCTCAGATGCATGGAAATGAGGGTTTTGGGATCCTGGAATTTAAAATTTTCGTACGACGACCATCCATCGCCCCACTTTTAAAATCGTTCCGCTGCCGCTGATATGTACTTCATGGAGTAAGCATTATTTTACAAACAGTCACATGAAATCATGATCAAACCAGTCTCTGCAATCTCTGTTAAACTGTTCTAACATTATTAAAGGTCTGGAGATATTCAGGTACTTTTGCTACGGTTTGTCAGACTACATTCTGTGGCTTTACAGTTGTTTCTAGACAAGTCTTGGCTGCCTATATAGGCAGCCAAGACTTGCCTAAAAATAACTGACAAGGCTCTTAGAATGTAACTTGAAAATGTATCTAAAGATTGCATGTTGGGGCACTGTGACTGTCAGTGAAGAACACCAGATGTGAATTAAATGTTTGTTTGAGTGTGAGGACTGAGATTGGGAAATTTTTGGATGGAATTGGGAAACAGAGAAGACATGACATCAGAGCTACATATGAAATCTGAAAAAGATCGGGTGAGGGATGTGGCCTGTAGGGTGTGCTAATGGAATTGTTAACAATTTATATGCCAAATCCAAGATGGTCACAGGCAGCCATGTTTTTTCAACAAAATTCAGAAAAATTTGATAGCTCCCATCATGACATCAAACAAAAGCAACATATAAAATTTGAAAAAGATTTGGTGTGAGGTGTGCTAATTGAATTGTTGACAATTTATATGCCAAATCCAAGATGGCCACTGCCGACCGTGTTTTTCAAGGAAAATCAGAAAAATTGGATAGCTCCCATCTAGACATTACACCAAAGCTACATATGAAATTTGAGACAAAATACAGTGAGAGATGCAGCCTGTAGGGTGTGCTAATGGAATTTTGACAATTTATGTGCCAAATCCAAGATGGCTGCTGGCCTCTAGGTTTTTCAACAAAATTCAGAAAAAATTGATAGCTTTTATTTAGACATCACACCAAAGCTACATAAGAAATTTGAAAAAGATTGGGTGAGAGATGCGGCCTGTGGGTTGTGCTAATGGGATTAATCATAGCATTACCACATCCAAGATGGCTGGCGGCAGCCATATTTTTCAACAAAATTCTCCAACATTGGATAGTATGAAATTTGAAACTAATCAGGTGAGAGATACAGACTGTGGGGTGTGCTAAAAAAATTAAGAATTGACGGAGGCAGAGAAATGCAGCCGCATAATATCAACCCATCCCAAACGCTCATACCTGACATCGTGAAGTTGAGCTAAAAATCATGAAGAAATGCCACTGGGAAAGGCTCACATATTTGGCCCCTATAGATAGCCAAAAGAGTCTACTTTTTCAGAAGGTATCAATATTTTAAGGTTTCACAAAAAAAAATTGGTACTGAATTTTCATAGCATTGCCACTTCAATTGGTAGTAAGACATGGAAGCAAAGCAAACTGTGCTGAACGTCCAATCATATTATTTATATATTTACTGGGGTGTTCTGTTTGGGCCCCACAAAGTAGATCTTCTGTTTCGAAGGTCATTTTTTGTAAAATTGCTTGTGGGCGGGCAGTTTTTTATTTTTGTAATTATTTCTTTGCCAACAAAAGTTCATGTTCTTGGTTTGTTTTATGTTTTCGGCATCATAATCTACAGATTAGAGCATGAGTTGTGGTGTATTTCGTCCCTTGATTGAGTGCAAGAAGGCTTTGCAATGCTAAAGCATTGCAAAGCCCTGTTGCACTCAAAGGACAAATTTATTAATTGTATTAACTTGGGTAAAATAGCAGATATGAACCATTTAATTTTTTTAAGTTTGCATTCGTTATAGAGAGAGCAAGCGGCAGCTAAAAGGACCATGTGGAAGGGCCTGAAAAACAGATTTTTAACTTTTTTAGGCCTTACCTTCAGTTACTCAATACTATACTCTGCTTTGCCTGGCCTCACACTGAGTGAAATCTTTCACTTAAATTAACATGGAAGTGGAATGTTTCAAACAGCTGTGTACTACCATTTCTATTTATGTAGCAATGGTGGTACAAGGCATTTTAAACATTTCAGTTATGCATAATTTCATGTGAATGATCTTAAAAAATATGTTGAAGCATACCTATGTTGACCACCTCATCCCCCACCCACCACAACACACAAAAACAAAAAATCAAACGTTAGATTCAGCCCCTCCATTTTCAAACTGTTCCACTATCCCTGAATTAGTAATCGCATTTGGCAAATCATGGTAACAATCAGGAGGGGGGGGGGGGTGGAGTGGGGGAGTCAGAGGGGAGAGAAAAGATTAAGGCTTTATATTCTTTGCATGTGCTTCATCTTCAGCGGGTATTTGTTCAGATAGATTTATTTGGGCACAATGTAACCAGACAGGGCCTTTGCACTCTCCAATAAACTATAATAAGAAAATTATCATTTTCAAAAATTTTGACTACCAAAAACTATCTAGCACTCTACCAGTTCAAAAGTTCACTTTTCTGACTTCACCTGCACATAATCACGAAAGCATTCCAATCAGCATTACAAACATTTTCCAATTATAAAACATCTTCCAGAATGGTTGAAACACAAATCCTTAAGAAAAAGTATATTGTGCCATTGTTTTCCATGATACCATTTACATCGGCAAATAACTTTTGATGAACATTAAACACAGCCTCGAAGAGATTCTCAAATGGAGACAAAACAAATTATAGACTTATTGGTTTTGACTATGTGCACATTTTCCAGGCAATAAAGTTAATTACTGCTAATTCCTTGCTACTCTAGTTCATAAGACTAACAAATCATCAAACTTTCTCCTGCTGAATGAAAGAATAATTTTCGTGTATGGAAGCCTAGAGTGAAATAATTTTAGTGATGGAATATTGATTTTTTTTTCAAATTGGATGTTTTGGTTTGCCTTAACTTGGTTTTCTTGGCAAAATATGTTGAGTGGAGACAGTCTCTTTGAGAATGCATATAGGTCGAATATTTTATTCAGTACTAATTGCTTATGAGCTTTTAAGCAGTGGAAATCATTCTCTGCTCTGAAGAAAAAAACCTTGCACTGGATCTCCATCATTTTTTCTTGAACACTTTCTTCCTGGTGCACAAAAACCTTTGCATAGTAGAAAACTTAAGATCTAATGACACATCAGTTGTGAGGTTCAGTAATAATTTAATCCAACAGCCCTTGAGGGCTGCTGTATTAAATTATATCTGAACCTTCTAAAAATACAAATTGGATTTACCTATTTGCTGAAATCAGAATTGTGTTGGACAATTCCATTCAGGAACACAAAGCTTGTGTACCACAGTAAATGAGCACTGCTTCACTTCCTGGGATTTCCACGGGGAAATGAGTATAATACAAATAGAAAGTAGTTTAGCCAATCATTTATAGCAAATTTACCTAATTTGGAGGACATCCACCATGAGCATTCATTACTAGGGTCTATTTTACAAATAGAATAGAATATGTTTATCACAGTAAAAAAAAGTACTTCTCCATTTCCCATATTCCCCATGGGAAATCAGACAAGATTAATTTTGTTTAAATTAAACTGTACTACTGATACTTTCTAGGCTGAAGAAGAATGCCGAGGGGTTAAAAAGTTTGAACTGAAAGTGTCGGGATTTTATGATAAAAATAGTGTTGCAATGAATCTGTTGAGAATGAAAAATCTCCATATAAAAAACGGGTTCCTGTACTTTTTACAACATTTTTCTAATATCTGACAGCACTGAAGCATTCAGAAAGATAATAAAAAACTTCCCAATTAACTTCAAACAGATTAAACTGTTTTGAAAATAGTAACATAAAAGAGATAATGGAAACACCATCATTTGTGCCTTTGAAAAAAGAAAAGGAATCAAGGAAGAATGTGAATTTTGGTAGATACAGTGGAACCCTGTTAATTGAATAGCCACTTTGCCAATGAAATTATTCAATAAACAGGAGTATTCAATTAACAGAGATTGTGTCACTTTCCTGTATTCTAGAGATAAACTTAGCATTTATTCTATTATATCTTGTTTGACAGAGAACAAGATATAATAAATTAAATGCCTGTATTGGTGTTCTGAGGCCAAATAGGTCTAAAAACAAAGGAAAACTGGGAAGAGTCAGGGTAATGTTTTGACAGGTTACAAGATTTTTTATTCAATTAACAGGAGTTTACTCTATAGCCCATATTCAATTAACAGGTCTAATTTGTAATGGAGGTATGGTAAATGGTTTTGTGTTGGGGAATTATATTCAATTAACAGGGTTATTCAGTTAAGCGATATCCAATTAAGTGGGCTCCACTGAAAAATTCATTAGCATTTACATAAATTTTCACTCTTTCTTTTTCGTCCATTTATGAATTTTATTCCCCATTACTTATCTAAATTAACCTAGGAATTGTTTAGTATTTCTGAGTATACATGGGCATGTTAACCTGACCAAATGAAAGAGCAAAAATGAATAAAAACAAAGTGAGCAGGGGCTCACAATAACAGGGCTCGATTTAACTGGATTAGCATAGCACTTTGCTCTCCAATTTCTGAATTTTGCTATTCAAGATTTATTAGTTTCAAGTGCTTTTGGATCAACTGCTAATCAATTTTCCAGGGTGAATAGTAAATTGCTATTCAAAATTTTCAGATTAAATCAAGCCCTGCACAATAAATAACCCCCTTTGCCGTTCAGCCATCTGAAGGTGATGTATTTCCTCCCCAGTAAGATGTATATCAAATTTGGTTGCAATCAATTCACCCAAACTCAAGTAAAAATTCGGACAATACAAAAAACATGTTTCCTAAGTTGAAAAAGGTCCATAACTCTGGTGAAAATAAATGGACCATGTCCATTTTCAAACTTAACCTGCATTACCTCCCAAGTAAGCCGTATACCAAATTTGGTTACGATCAATTCACCCAAACTGAAGTTAAAATTTGGACGCCAAACTGTTTTGGATGGATGGACGGATGGATGTCTCGATGCACGGACCGGACGTTCTTACAAATGGCTACTTATGTGGCTATTTTATGGACATGTTAGGAGGCTAACCTAAAACACATGTCCAACATAATAAAACAAGTTTTGGGGGGAAAAAGTTTTGGGGGATCAGCTAACCCTAACCCTACCCTTTACTGACCCTAACCCTACCCACCCCTAACCCTAAACTAACCCTAACCCTAGCCACATAACTCTAACACCCCTTCACTGACCCCCCACCCCATCCCGGAATACCCAAATCCTACTCTACATTTATAAACCCCCCCCTCCCCCCCACCACCACCACCCCAATAAGAGATTCTGTTACGTGGCTAGCCACGTAACAGACTTTAACCACATAAGTGTCCTGTTTTACTAACTCATAGCCACATAAGTAGTCATTTGTGTGTGAGGGACATATCAGATGGGCGGATGGATGGACATCACTCATTACTATAGTCTCCCAAAAAAATTTTTTGGGAGACAATGAAGTTATAGAGTCCTACACAAAAGAAAACTAAACTTATTGCATGGAAACCAAAAATCGATTTACAGTAACAGTGACCTTGACCTTTGACCTATTGACCCCAAATGCAACATCTCAAATGCAACCACAATATGAAGTTATAGCTTCGTACAACTAGAGGGGTATCAGTACCCCGTGGCTCACCAACAGGTGGCCAATGTAAAGGGGTGGCTGGAGTAAAAAAAAAAGAAATCCAAAACCTGCATACAAAAGTTCAAAATTAAAGTAAATAAGCAGCTAAAGGGTTAAATAATATAATAATAGCCCCAAGAAGAATGCTAATATAAAATAGGAACCATGGCAATATGCTACAAGGTAAGTCTCCACTTTGAAGAAAAGAAAGACAAACCTCAAAACCTGCACATAAAAGTGAAAAAAAAAGTATCACATTTGTTTCAATGGGTTAAAATTGAGAAAAATACCTTGATAATGTCACAGTAACCACCATGGCAATATGCCAGTAAGGTGAAACTCTACCTGAAAAATATCCACTTGGAAGAAAAGAAAGAAAAACCTCAAAACCTGCGCATACAAGTCAAAAAAGTATCACATTTGTTTCAAAGGGTTAAAATTTAGAAAAATACCCTGAAAATGTTACAGTAACCACCATGGCAATATGCCAGTGAGTTAAAACTCCACTTAAAAAAAAAATTATCAAAACCTGTACACAAAAGTCAAAAACCATGGTCACAAAAGTCAAAAACCTGCACACGAAAGTCCAAAATTAAAGTAAATAAGCAGCTAAAGGGTTAAATAATATTATACTAGTCCCAAGAAGCATCCTAACATAAAATAGGAACCATGGCAATATGCTACAAGGTAAGTCGCCACTTGGAAGAAAAGAAAGGCAAACCTCAAAACCTGCACATACAAGTCAAAAAAAGTATCACATTTGTTTCAAACGGTTAAAATTGAGAAAAATACCCTGCAAATGTCACAGTAACCACAATGGCAATATCCCAGTAAGGTGAAACTCTACTTGAAAAATATCCACTTGGAAGAAAAGAAAGACAAACCTCAAAACCTGCACATAAAAGTCAAAAAAGTATCACATTTTTTCAAAGGGTTAAAATTGAGAAAAATACCCTGAAATGTTAAGGTAACAATCATGGCAATGTGCCAGTTAGGTAAAACTCCACTTGAAAACAAAATTTCAAAACCTGTACACAAAAGTCAAAAACCTGCACAGAAAAGTCAAAAACCTGTACACAAAAGTCCAAAATTCAAGTAACTAAGCATGGAAAGGGTTGAATAAAATATTACCATCCCTGAAAAGCATGCTGACATAATAAAAAAGCAAAATAGAAAAAAAATATCAAAACCTGCACACAAAAGTTCAAAATGGATGAATCCGGACGCCGTCGAAGCCGACATGAGGTTTGGTGAGCCAAAAAAGAAAACTAATGTTATTCCACGGAAACCAAAAATTCTATTTATAGAAACAGTGACCTTGACCTTTGACCTATTGATCCCAAATGAAATCCTAACGACTGACATCTCAAATGCAACCACAGAATGAAGTTATATCTTTGTACACAAAAAAACCCTAAAGTTATTGCACAGAAACAAAAAATCTATTTATAGTAACAGTGACCTTGACATTTCACCTATTGACTCCAAATGCAAACCCCAATGATCGCCATCTCAAATACAACCACAATATGAAGTTATAGCTTCGTACACAAAAGAAAACTAAAGTTATTGCATGGAAACCAAAAATTCTATGTATAGTAACAGTAACCTTGACCTTTGACCTACATATCCCATTAGCAATCCCAATCATCATCCCATTACAAGCAGCCTACCTGTGAAGTATGAGTACTGTGCAATCAATGGCACAAAAGTTATTGCACGGAAAAGAATGTGACAGATGGACGGATAAACGGATGGAAGAATGAATGGACAGTGATTACTATATACCCCCTTTTATACAGGGGGGGGGGGGGGTATAATAACAGAGTTTACCCACTCCTGTGTTTATTGTCTTTTGTCTTTATTGGGGTTTAATGGCACTTTTGACAGCCAGGATCTCCCGTATCGGACAGTTTTATGGGTGGAGGAAGCCTGAGCACCTAGAAGAACCACTGAGTAGCAGCAAGCCACTGTCAGACTCCCCAATGTACTAACTCCACACAAGCAGGGTTAGTATTGGTTGAAGACAAGTGCACCATCGACGTGCAGTACACCTTAGTTCGCAGCACCAATGTGCCCCCTGTAGGCAATCAGGATTAAGTGCCTTGCTCAAGGACACAATGCAGTTACCCCTGGTGGGGAACTGTGGACCTTTCGGTTTGAAGTCCAATGCTGTAACCACTGAGCCACCACACTCCTGTCAACCCCTGTGAGAAAACATTTAGGACTTTTCGAGGGTCTCAATTTTCAAACACTCTCCAGTACCTTATATTTGAATCCGATTTTTGTCTGTGCACATAGCAATAAAAATTCTCATTTTTACATGCTCCTGACATTGATCCTTGGGAAGCTCTCGCAGAGCTTCCAAGTATCAGTATCAAGTGGAGGTATATTTTCCAGTGGCTAAAAGTGCAATTTAATAAACAAAAAATCACAACTTGTGAGAACACCTTTTGACCAAAGGGGCAAAGCAGTTACCAAAATATATTTTTCAATGAGTTTTCAGGACTTTTTCTATGACAGTATGATTTTCAAGCACTTTCAAGAGCCAGAAATCTCAGTTTTAAAGTTCAGGAAGTTCCAAGAATCACTCCAACCCTGAACCAACCTGTGTAATTCCTTTGGGATCAAACATGGCAATGGCTGATGTTAAGAGATCTCATGACTGATATGATAAAACAAAATTGAACTAGAGGATGGCCACCAAAGGGTGGCTGATTCCCCTGAAAAAAGCCTTGATAGCCATTCCAACCTTATTCGCGACACACCCTCTGGTTGTGGGCAATAATAATACCAAGTTTCATTAATATCCTTGAAGGCTGTAAGAAGTTATGGAGCGCACACGAATTCCATCTACACCCGGACAGACAGACGGACGACGTCACAGCTAGATTCCCCCAAATTTTTTTCGGGGAATAATAAAAAGGGATGCGCTAACTGTGATGGCTGGATCATACGATAAAACAAAATTGAAAAAGTGAGGAGTTAATTGCCAAGAAAAAGTTTTCATGTTGAAATATTTGTTCCTTACGGCTGATTTTAAGAGAAGTCATGGCTGATATGGTAAAACAAAATTCCGAAAGTGATGAGCTAAGTGCCATGAAAAATTTTTTGTGTTGAAAATTATTGTTTCCAACTAACTGGCTTGATGCAAGGTAAATCTTAATTGTCAGAGAACAATGCATTTCTAGAATGTATTTCCTTTCCTTCATAAATGTTTTTTTTATATGAAACATTGTTGGGAAGAGAGAGAATCTCTACAATGATCAGGGCACGTAGACCTCTCATAGAAAAATAATCTATGACTTTTCAGAGAGTTTTAAAGCGCTTTAAAGGATACAATTATTTTAATCAACTATGGTGTTTGTTTACATACAAGTTCTTAGTACTTCTGATACAAGTACATGTAATGGGTAAAGGGTTAAGAATGACCATTTACAGCAACTGATACAGTATGATGATCATGCAAGTAAACAAGTATGTCAGCAAGTAACTTGCATGCTTTACCCTGTCTCATATAATTGATGTGAGTGGCGGTGCGGTGGCGTTGCGGTAACCGGTTCTCGTCAGATCACCGAAGTTAAGCAACGTCGAGCCCGGTTACTCATTGGATGGGTGACCGTCTGAGCGATCAATTCGGACTCCTGCGTTGTGTCCTTGGGCAAGGCACTGAACCCCAACTGCCCACATGGGGGCACGATGACGCCATGTACTAAGGCATACTGCACGTCGATGGTAAGCATGTCTTCAACCAATCGTTCATTGTTGATCATTGATTAATCGATTAATCGGTTAACTGTTTCAGGTCAACATTTTTTATAATCGAAAAAGTCAGAAGCAAAACACAGAGGAGATGGTGAAATATGATAAAAATATTAATGAAGTGGTTTATATTTGACAAGTCAAAGACATAAATTGAGCTTTATATTTTTGTCATGTCCATCTCCTTCAAATAAAGTAATACCACAATTTCCTGGTAATAAATCCAAAGAGGACAACCAGAAATTAGTTTTCCCTCATGTTCCGATATTTGATCTGCTGAGATATATGGAAAGCAATTACTAATCAACCAAATACAAACATCTTCCCATGGTGACAATAAACTGGATGACCAACAACAATTTTGTCCTAATAAAATAACACATTGGTCAATTTGTATCAAATTAGAAACTCGTACTCATTGAGTTTCAGTCCACATTATAGGTGTTGTAGGACTTCAATCCAATAGTACTAGCCTGATCGATAAAAAGATTGCTGAGAGGGGAGCATGATGGCTTAGTGGTTATGGCATTGAACTTCAAACAGAGAGGTCCACAGATCAATTCCCACAAGGAGTAGCTGCATTGTGTACTTGGGAAAATGGGCAAGCCACTTAATCCCGATTCCCCTGTGTACTCGGGAGTACTGCACATCGATAGTGCACCAGACTTCAACCAATCATAACCTTGCTTGTGTGGAGTTAGTACACTGAGGAGTCTGACAGTTGCTTGTCATTATGCAGTGGTTCTCTATTGCTTCCTCCACCAGTAAAACTGTCCAACACGAGGTGACCATGGTTGTCAAAAGTGTCATTAAACTCCAATAAATAAAAGGGACGAGAACTTGAAAAATCAAACTGCACTTCAAGTTCAATTTGAACAGTACACAATTCAAGATATTTTTCTGTATTATCTGCATAAAACTTCATGTTGAACCAAACCAAGGAATCTACATTTTTAACAAACTGTCACACCAACCACCTGAAAATCTTCATGGTATTTCATTATTCACTTCAAACCTTTGGGGTAAACCCCAAAGGTCAGTTTAAACAATTTTTCAAATTCTGATCTTGAAATAAATGGTCACAGAAATATTCTAAAAACACTTTCCTTGACCTCCAACTATGGGATGAAATCTTTACCAAGTCCTGCTTGGCAACCATTAGTGTGGGGAAATTTGCATTTATAATACAATAACAGACTGACAAAGCTGAGATGGATAGGCTGTGACAAAATCAGCAAATCAGCTTTTAATTCAGTTTTCAAGATGTGAAAATGACAAGTAAAGTGCAAGAAACATTTTTTGAACAGAGTACAGGAATATGTTATGAGACCAACTTGCATCTTCAATCAGCTGATATTTAAAATTTAAAATCAATACCTATGCACTGTGAGATTGCAGTCAACAGTAAATGAAAACGAAGAATTCAACTGAGTTGATTCCAGTGAGGATTTCTTATAACAAGTACAACTTGGAATCTGAAGCTGGCTTAACTTTCTGCACTCGGATGTAAAAATAACAAAATTTCAAGTGGCAAACCTTTCTCATAATGCACCTAGATATTTAACCAATTAAATCTTGTTTGACTCTGTCAAACAAGACTGAATTTGTTAAATGCAAAGTTGCATTATGGGAAAATTCTGGTGTTGAAATTTTGATATTCTGACATCAGTGTGCAGACAGAGGGTTTTATATGTATGAGTAATAATAGTTTATTATATTACCTGCAAAGATTTCCTCAAAAATAAAAAAAATAATTACAGTGGAGCCCACTTAATTGGATATCTCTTAACTGTTTTTCCCTGTTAATTGAATATAACTTTCAAACACAAAACCATTTACCATACCTTCAGTATTATTTATTGATTTATTGGTGTTTAAGGTCACATACTTATGCACAATGGCTAATCGTGGAGGAAGCCGGAGTACCCGGAGAGAACCACCGAGCAATGACGAGCAGCTGTCAGCTCTCCAACATCGTAACTCTGAACTCTGCACCGCAGCACAGGCAGGGTGAGATTGGTTGAAGACATGCGCACCAACGACGTGCAGTACGCCTCAGTACACAGCGTCATCGTGCCCCCATGTAGGTTATCGGGGTGAAGTGTCTTGCCCAAGGACACAACGCGGTTGCCACAGGTGGGATTCGAACCGAGGACCTCTCGGCTTGCAGCCTGCACCTCTACCAACTGAGCCACCGCGCCCCCTACCATACCTTCAGTACAAATTTGATCTGTTAATTGCATATGGGTTGTAGAGTAAACTCCTGTTAATTGTACATAAATGTTTGTAATATGTCGAAAAAATTACTGTGACAGGCACCAAATTCCCCTTATTTATCAACCTTTTTGGCTTCACTACATCCAATACAAACATTTATTCTATTATATCTTGTTTGACAGAGCTCTGTCAAACAAGATATAATAGAATAAATGCTCAGTTTACCTCCAGAACACAGGAAACTGACCAAATCCCTGTTAATTGTATTCTCCTGTTAACTGAATAGTTTTCACTGGCAAAATGGATATTCAATTAAGAGGATTCTACTGTATATACCTATCAATGATATGCTGTGTTTTTCACCCATCGAATCCTGATCGACGGATCATATTAAGTGGTTTTCCGATTCTATATCAGATGGTTGGTCTCAGAAGAAGGATGTCACTGGAGAATGTCAATCGAGTCCACTCAGGTTACCAAACATGTCTGGGTATGCTTCATTTGTGTAAAATAAATACTATTGAATAACATGAATTTCTAATATTGTTCTTAACCAATTTTATATTGACTTCTCCTGTGAAAAGTGACTTTCCATAAAGGCATATAATAAACAGATCATAATGACAGTGAAGTGATCTGGTTTGTCAAATTCCATCTTGCTGATGAGGTCAGATCTCCAGATTACACTCGGCAGCTAGCGTGATCTGGTGATCTGACCTCATCAACTCGATGAAATAAGACAAACCAGATCACTTTACTATCATAATAATATCTATTTATCAGGAAACTTATATGTACTTGTGTTTATAGGTGCTTAAGGTCACTTTCAGCATCTATGGCTGTATCGTGACTGGAACACAAACATAAAATCAAGTTTCGCCAATCCTTTATACATATAATATCGATTTTAGTTTAGAGCATTCATGTCCAGGTAAAGACTTCAGGCAATGTTTTGATTAATATTATCCTAACTATAGTTTTAGAAGGTCTTCCTTGTTCATTTTCATTCAGAATTTACATCAAAAAATGTTTAAGATAACCTGAACTGAAAAGCACTATTAACACACTAGTTATGCATCTAATATCTTATAACAAGATAATGAATTACTACTCAGCCATAAAATATTCTTCAGACATCGTTTTATCAATTATACCAAAGAAACTGATTTGTTAATTACGCAAGCTTTAGCACACTCCATCACCACTCCTATATTGAATCATATGAAGTTTCTTTTGTTTGTTTTTTCTATTTAACTCATTTCAATCTCAAGCCTACTTTTCAAAATTGTTTACAGAGTAGACATGTTGCATATAAGGCCTGTTAGAATACAGTGGAGCTCACTTAATTGGATATCACTTAATTGTATATCCCTGTTAATAGAATATAATTTTCAAATACAAAACCATTTACCATACCTTCAGAACAAATTTGATCTGTTAATTGCATATGGGTTGTAGAGTAAACTCCTGTTGTTTTTAAATTTTTGTAATTGTCGAAAAAATTACTGTGACACGCACCATATTTCCCTTATTTATCAAGCTTTTTGACCTCACCAAATCCAATAGAGGCATTTATTCTGTTATATCTTGTTTGACAGAGCTCTATGAGCTCTGTCAAACAAGATATAATAGAATAAATGCTCAATTTACCTCCAGAACAAAGGAAACTGACCAAATCCCTGTTAATTGGATACTCCTGTTATTTGAATAATTTTCACTGGAAAAATGGATATCCAATTAAGAGGATTCTACTGTACAATGTTCAAATGAAAGACCAACAGAAGTCGACAGATGAGTACCCACATCTCAACAGTGACACCTATCAATATCATAACTTATTCATGAAACATTCAGAGGGCAATAACTCTTGGAAACTAAACTGGAGAGGGCCTTGCATATCACCAATCAGGAGGATCAGATGATAACTGTTTGATTTTACCCTTTACCTAACACGAAAGACAGATGACACTTGCAAATAAAATTCTTGAATAAGTAATTTTGTTTGTTTTTGCATCAAAAGCATCATTTATGATCCCCCAATGTGGGGTCATAAGCTATGTTTTTGAGACAAAAATACTGAAAATTGGCTAGTGATTTTTTGTGAATATCGGTGACAGTTTTGGCCATTACATTGGGTAAAGGGTTAGGTAATATTAAATAACGTAGTTTGCCTCACACGATTAACTGGACAAACTTGTTTCATCATGGAGTCAAAAGCTACGATTTTAATTAAACAAAAATGAATATGTTCAGTAACTGAAGAATTATTTTTGTATTGCTGCTTTTAAGTTGGGACTGATTTATTTATTTGTTCATTAGTATTTAACCCTTTACCCAAAGCTGACGATATAAAAATTTATTATTTCAAATACTATTTTTGTAAATTTTTCAAAAAATTTCATCAAAGCCATATCATGTTAACCCTCCTGGGAATGTGCTCAATGAGGAGATTCCAATAAGGGGTCACATATTATGCAGGTGGATGCGGCTGATTTGTTAGGTAAAGTGTTATGTCAGTGTATGATAGCTATATCATGACCAATACACTAGTTTCGAGTCAAGTTTAGCCAATCATTTTTCCTGTGTTACCTACAGTAAATAAACTCTGCTTCACTTCCCACAGGAAATTGTACTAGATAAAGAGTTAATATGGTCACGATTAGCCATTGTGCAGAAATTTGTGACCTAAAACAACAATAAATAATAATACTGAATGGGGCATTATTGAGAACATAAAATCCCTTCGCCACCTCTTTCCCATCCCGATCAAAACACTTAAGACAGTTTTTTGACCATGTAAATATTATTTAGTTTAGTTTAGTATCAAAAGGCATTTCATTAATCCTTTATCAAATAAAATGGAAGCAACTGCCCTTATAATTTACAAAATGAGCAGCTGATAAATTATACATATTTCACCAAAACCATATCATGTGACCCCTCATTGGAATAAGCTCAACAAGCTCATTCCAATGAGGGATTGTGTGATATGATTTTAAATTAAAATAACAAATTTTGATATCATGTGGATAGGGTAAAGGGTCAAAGAGAACTTGTTAGGAACAGTAGTGAGAGCACAGAAAAGATTAAGCTTAGTTTAGTCATTTGATACTGTATATAGGGTCATCTCAGAATCAAAGACAGTACATAATGATGCTACTATAAAATCAAGTTTAATCTTTAACCAACCATTTATAACCAAATTGCCCATTTTAGAGGAATCACACCCCAGGTATTAGATAAAGGCACAATTAATTTATTTATTGGTGTTTAAGGTCACATATTTCTGCACAATGGCGAATCATGACCACGACAATTTTATGGGTGGAGAAAGCCGAAGTAACCAGAGAGAACCACAGAGCAACTTCGAGCAACTGTCAGCTGCACAACATCCTAACTCCACACAAAAACGGTTAGCATTGGTTGAAGACAGGTGTACCATTGACGTGAAGTATGCCTTAGTACAGAATGCCACCATGCCCCCACGTGGGTAATGGGGGTGAAGTGTCTTGCCCAAGAACAAAACATGGTTGCTGCCGGTGGGGTTCGAACAGAGGACTTCTCGGCTTCCAGCCTGCACCGCTACCTACTGATCCACCTCGCCCTCTCCCTGAGGTATTAACACAACTAATGATTTGGTCATTTCTTTAATTGGTAGAGTGCTAAATTATTTTTTATTTATTTATTTATTGGTGTTTAAGGTCACATACTTATACACAATGGCTAATCGTGACTGTGACAGTTTTACAGGTGGGGGAAGCCGGAGTACTCAGAGAGAACCACCAAGCATTGACAAGCAACTGCCAGATCCTCAGCTTTCTAACTCTGTTCAAGCTCCACTCAAGCAGGGTTACATCAGTTGAAGACATGTGCACCATCGACGTGCAGTATGCCTTAGTACACAGCATCATCGTGCCCCCATGTAGGCAACTGGGATAAAGTGTCTTGCCCAAGGACACAATGCACGTCGTCCCGGATGGGGATCAACTCGGGTCCTCTAGCATAGAAGTCCCACAGTCTACCACTGAGCCACCACGCTCCAAAAAATATTTTTTAAAGGTGATATGAAACATGACTATTTTTTTTCAAGGGAATCATAGTACCAGCAAGTGGAGCCTCAGATTAGCAAGATTCTGTTCATAAATAATTGTTCTATTACTATTTATTAGAGAGTGTCTTCTGGCACTCTCCAATAAATTGTAACATAACAATTTTATTCATACATTTTTTTATCTACAGTTGCACAAAGCTTATGTGCACAGTGTGAAGCCACTAAAGTGGTTTTCAGCACTTTTCAATAAAGCCATGATACTGGCTTCCAGCACTCAACCAGTTAAAGCAAAGATTAACAAGTACAGCTGTTTTTTCCCTCACAGACACAAGGGATCCAGGATGTCAACAAATAAATATGAAAGTCTTTGGCCTATTTTCAGTAACATTCAACTGTAATCAGGCCTGCAATGTAATGGGTTAGATGGACATCAGTGTAAAATTAAAATTAGAAAATTGGAGACACATTTTGGAAAATACCATCCTATTGAATTTATGCTCCAATAATCAGCTGATGAGGACAGTGAACCAGAAACGGCAGTCTGAACTTGGATATTGAGGATTAAGGTCTCGCAGTTCATTTCAATAATTCAATTTTCTATTCCTAATATTATAAGGAAAGGTAATTTGTTCTGGAATTATATTTTTGAACTTGAAGGTAGTGTCATCTGAATGGTTATTGGGAATGGCCAACAATAGTTCATGAAATGGTCCAAACAAAACAATATACTGACAGTCACATTGTTAAATGCCATATTATACTCATGGTGTGGCAACCTCCTGATACTCTTATCTACAATATTGCTATCCTGTCAGAAAAAAACAGGTTCTGAATTAAAAATACTTGTCAAGATTCAACAAGAACCTCATCTTTTCAAAACAGAAGTTTGTTACGCTCAAAGGGAGCATGGTGACAGACTGTTGGACTTCTATGCTAGAGGTCCTGAGTTCAATCCCCATCCGGGATGACCCGCATTGTGTCCTTGGACAAGGCACTTTATCTCAGTGGCCTACACGAGGGCACGATGACGCCGTGTACTAAGGCGTACTTCACGTCGATGGTGCACATGTCTTCAACCACCGTCACCCTGCTTGAGCTGAGCTTGAACTGAGTTAGAATGTTGAGGAACTGACAGTTGAAAGTCGATGCTCGGTGGTTCTCTCCGGGTACCCTGGCTTCCTCCATCCGTAAAACTGTCATGGTCACGATTAGCCATTGTGCATAAGTATGTGACCTGAAACACCAATAAATAAATAAATAAATAGTTACACTCAAAATTTTCCCATTTCCTTTTTAACCCTTTACCTAACGTAATGGCCAAAACCAGCCAGCGCTATTCTAAAAAATCGCCAATTAATTTTCATTATTTTTTCATTTTTTGTCTCAAAAACATAGGTTATGACCCCTCATTGGAACGAGCTCATCGAGCTCGTTCCAATGAGGGGTCATAACCTATGTTTTTGAGACAAAAAATGAAAATAATAGTTATTCAAGATTTTTTTTTTCGTCGTCTGCTTTTCATGTTAGGTAAAGGGTTAACAGGACATGTCTTTTTACATACAAGCACTCATGTTCCAATTGAACTTATTTTAATTGAAAGAGTGATAAATTATTTCCATATGTCAAAGTTTATTCACATGAAATTATTCTATTACAATTTATTGGCACTCTCCAATCAATAGTAACAAAACAATTTCTTGTGAACAGAATACTTTTACTGATTTATGTAGGACTTCCCCCAGAATATAAAGTCTTTCACTGGTGGTACTGGCACTTCCAGCATGCTGCTAGTTGAGATCTGCACAACCCCAGTACTGAATTTTAGAAAAATGAAAATGTCAATGACACTGTAGCTCAACTTGTCAAGACATGTACATGTATAGTATGAGACACAGCAATGACAAACATCTAGGTAATGACCTGATAACAAAGGTACATATAAAGTATTGTAACAGTCTGTACATAAATCCTGACTGTAGCCTGTAACAAATGTATGGGTAAAGTATTGTAAAGGTGGGTGACAGTCAGATGCTAAACTAGAAAAGAAATCTTTGAGTCCCAGAGTGGGTCTGACTGAACCCCAAAATATTTGTTCTCATACCACAGTGATAACAAAGGCACCCCAAAATACACTCATTCCTGTCCCAAGGTGAAAACAAAGGTACCCAAGAAGTTTCATGAAGATCAGTTCATAAATACGAGCTGTATAGAAGTTGTGACAAAAAACTGATTGGACTTAATTTCGGTACAAAATGGCCACTGGCAGCCATCTTGAATTTTGGACCGCACTCAGAAACATTCGTTCTCGTCCCAAGGTGATAACAAAGGTACCCAAGAAGTTTCGTGATGATCATTGAAAAATACAGCCTCTAGCCCGAGCCGTATTGACATGTGCACTTACAGTGTATAAGTAGCACTAAATAAATCAAAGTTCATCTAATTTGCATAATTTCTGCACGAGAAAAAAACCCGTACTGTATGTGATGTATTCCATTTTACTAAACATTCATACAAAAATTTATTCAAATCAGAACTTTCATACAGAAGTTCTGTACAAAAGACTGATTGCACTAATTTTGGTACAAAATGGCTGCTGGTGGCCATCTTGAATTTCGGACCACACCCAAAAACACCCGTTCTCATCCCACGGTGATAACAAAGGTACCCAAGAAGTTTCGTAAAGATCGGTTCATAAATAAGGCCTCTAGCCTGAGCCGTATAGAAGTTGTGTAAAAAAAACTGATTAGACCTAATTTCGGTACAAAATGGCCACTGTTCATAAATACGAGCTGTATAGAAGTTGTGACAAAAAACTGTTTGGACCTAATTTCGGTACAAAATGGCCACTGGCAGCCATCTTGAATTTTGGACCGCACTCAGAAACACTCGTTCTCGTCCCAAGGTGATAACAGAGGTACCAAAGAAGTTTCGTGAAGATCGGTTGATAAATACAGCCTCTAGCCCGAGCCGTATTGACATGTGTACTTACTGTGTGTAAGTAGCTCTAAATAAATCAAAATTCATCAAATTTGCATAATTTCTGCACGAGAAAAAAAACGGTACTATATGTGATGTATCCCATGGTACTAAACATTCATACAAAAAATTATTCAAATCAGCGCAAAAATCTGATTTCACCTAAGTCTGTACAAAATGGCCGCCAGCGGCCAACTTGAATTTCGGATCGGACCCAAAAACACTCGTTCTCGTCCCACGGTGATAACAAAGGTACCCAAGAAGTTTCGTAAAGATCGGTTCATAAATACGGCCTCTAGCCCGAGCTGTATTGAATTGTTGACGGACAGACGGACAGACGGATAGGCGGACAGACGGACGACTGGCCATGGTATAAGCTCAAATTTGGCTTCGCCGAAGTTGAGCTAAAAATCATGACAAGAGGACCCAAGGAGCCTGAGGTGCTCACCTCAGAATGTTGTTTAAAGAAGGACCCAGCATGCTGCCAGTTGAGATCTGCACAACAGCTAATATTGAAGTTTAGAAAAAAAATCATGACAAGAGGCCCTAAGAAACCTGAGGTGCTCACCTCAGAATTTTGCTTGAAGAAATATCTATTAAAGATTATTTCTCATATTGCTCTAAGTTAAAATTTGGGCTCCTTATGCCCAAATATTAGCCCAGGGACTTAATTTGAATAAACTTGAATCAGATGCCCCAAAGGGTGCTGTATAAAAGATTATGGCTGGTAGGTCTGGAGAAGAAGATTTTTAAAGATTATTCCTCATACTGCACAAGTTAAAATTTGTGCTCCCATTGGAAGCTTAAATATTAACCCAGACTTGATTTAAAGAACTTGAATCTGACCCCCAAGGATGTTGTATACCAAATATCAAAAGATCCTGACTGGAGGTTGTGGAGAAGATTTTTTAAAGATTATTCCTCATATTTGACCAAGTATTTATTTATTTATTGGTGTTTAAGGTCACATACTTATGCACAATGGCTAATCGTGACCGTGACAGTTTTACAGGTGGAGGAAGCTGGAGTACCTGGAGAAAACCACCGAGCATCAACAGGCAACTGTCAGGTACTCAACATTCTAACTCTGTTCAAGCTCTGCTCAATCAGGGTTACAGCGGTTGAAGACCTGTGCACCATCGACATGCAGTATGCCTTAGTACACGGCATCATCATGCCTCCATGTTGTCAACTGGGATAAAGTGCCTTGCCCAAAGACACAATGCGGGTTGTCCCGGATGGGGATCGAACTCGGGACCTCCAGCAATAGCTGAAGACCAACAGTCTGCCACTGAGCCACCACACTCCAATTTGACCAAGTTAAAATTAGTGCTCCCATAGGTGCCCAAACATTAATCGCGGGACATAATTTGAACAAACCTGAATCTGACCCTACTAAAGATGCTGTATACCAAATATCAAAACATTGTGACTAGAGGTTCTGGAAAAAAAGATTTTTAAAGAATATTTCTCATATTGCACTGCATTAAAATTTTGGGCCCCCATAGGTAGCCCAAATAAGAATCCAGGGACATAATTTGAAAAAAACTTGTATCTGACTTCACCAATGGATACTGCAAACAAAATATCGTAAGATTCTGATTGGTGATTCTGAAAAAAGATTTTTATGATTTTTGAGAATATGCTGACTCAGCTTTTTTATTACCATGTGGTACACAATGACACGGTAAACTGCAATTGTTTTTACCATTCTACCGGTCCAAAGGATGCTTCACACCAATTAATAGTTCTCTGTTCCACGCAGTTTGGAAAATATGAGTGTTTAAAAACATTTCTATTTTAGCTCTTGGAGTTCCCAAGGGAAGCAGGTATTTTTTGTTGGTGCTCAAATCAAGAATTTATGACCCAATAATACCATTACCAAATTTGGTTCAAATCAGTCAATAAATTCAGAAAATAGAAATTTTGGTTATGGTCAAAAGTCTTGCCCCTCCCATTACAATGGAAAATATTTTCCTACCATTTGAACAAACTTTATTCTACAACTTGAAAGGAAGCGCAGTACCAAATATTAGGTCATTGTACCTTTCAGTTCATGAAAAGATTTTTTTCAATATTTGGGGACATTTTCCACCACCCCTTCCTTATGGGGTGGGGAAACTTGATTTGAACAATATCAAAATGTGATGTCATAACAAACAATCATCTCAAATTTCACCAAAATCTGTTCAGCAGTTTTGGAGAAGTCATGGACACCATGTTCACGAATGATGGATGAATGGATGGACAATGGACAGATGGATGAAAATAGTCGATGGAAGCTTGATGGAGAGTGATAACTGTAACTCACCCTTACTTTCAATCAGGGCAGCTAAAAAATACTTAGCAGGTAAGCATTAATATTGTCTATGAGAGTGCAGGAAAGAATCTACAGTAAAGAGACTCTGAAAATTGATAAATTTCATTGTAAAAGCCATTCTCTGAAAAACTGAAGCTACATGCGATTCAGAAGTCAAAATTTTATTTGGCTCATCTCTTTTTGCCTGATTCAATTCAAAATTCAATTAGAGTAAAAAACTGAGATTCAAATGTTGCAATATTTCGGAGGTCATGGTTATTATAAGTGATGTAATGTATGAAAAGTAAATTTTAAAAAGTACATCAAAACATCTACTTTACATCATATATTTTTTTGTGAGCCAGGAGACTATTACTTTGTTTTTTTTTACTGGAATTTAATGACACATTCAATATTCAGGGTCACATCATGCCACACAGCCTTATGGGTGGAGGAAGCCAGAGTATCCAGAGAGAACCACCTAGGAGTGGCAAGCAGCTGTCCGACTACCCAAACTACAAGCTCTGCACAGGCACAGGTGGCAGCAGTTAAAAGCAGGAACACCACTGAAGTGCAGTGAGCCTTAGTACAAAGTGCCACCATGCTCCAACCAGGGAAATCATGATTAAGTGTCTTGTCCCTCAGTACACAATGCAGTTACCGCTTTGGGTTTGAAGTTCAATGCTCTAACCACAGAGCCACTGTGCTCCCGACAAGAGGTCTTTACAATTTGGCAAACAAGGAAAGAAAGAAATAAGGCGACAGATTTTTTGTTCACCTTCATTATTTGGCCTCAGAAAATAACAAAAAAGTATATTTGATTTGTCTTAAGAGCACAATTTTTATGGGACAACAGGCTTGTACAAACTGGGTAAATGTTCATGCCACGATAACCCAAATAAATTCTATCCTCTGATTGGTCAAAATGCCTAGGACAAATAACCATGGCAAAGGGAACACCCAACGTCCAAAGTATAAAAGAGCGTTTAACATCCAGGGCTAGCAAAGCATCAGGGGTATGTGTTTTAAATGAAAGCTTTTCACTTTCACTTGCTTGATATAAAAATCGAACCCCAAAAAAACTGAAAATATTCACAAATATCATCAGATTTCTGACAATTCGATCATATTTTGCTGTTATAAATTAAATTGCCAAATAATTAAAACAAACATGAAAAATGAAAACATATTGTATTTTCAATTATTAGCTTGTTGCAGGTGGATGCAGGCTCATACATTGGGTAAACAGTGAAGTTCTAACTTGTGCTCAACTGGTACAAGCTGTGTAATAACAACTTTGTAGTCTTCCCAAATGCTATGTAAGGATTTTCAGCATGCACATTGTGTGTCCTCTTGCATCCATTATGATAGTACCTGATGGCACCATCAATACCCAAACTGGTGCTACCAAATGGTACGTCACATCAGGCTTTCCCAACTAAAGATCGGGTCCCAGAATCTTTACCTTTGAGCAGTGAAGTTGATAGCAGTATCAATTTTGGGAATCTAATGAGTGAACATATTTAGAAGTTTTATCGCAGTGTCTTGACAAGATGGTCCCTGATATCCTTATCAACTACAGAATGGCCATCGTGGATTAGCCAGTTTCCATGGCTGGGCAATGTTTCCACTGACGCAATACATGTTAGAATCCAAACACTAATTATAGGAATAATCATCAAAAATTTAATTAATGCGGCACTTGGTACAACCCAGTGCTTCATTAATTTTTATTTTTTTTTAATTTTTTTTTTTAGGATTTAATGACATCCAGGGTCATATCATATCGATGACAGTTTTACAGGTGGAGGAAGCCAGAGTACCAGGAGAGAACCAACGAGCAACGATGAGCAGCTGTCAGCTCTCCAACATCATAACTCTGAACTCTGCACCGCAGCACAGGCAGGGTTAGATTGGTTGAAGACATGCGCACCGTCGACGTACAGTATGCCTTAGTACACAGCATCATCGAGACCCAATGTAGGTAATCAGGGTTAAGTGCCTTGCCCCAAGGACACGATGCGGCAGTGTGCATCAGTTGCTGAAATTGTCACCCATCCAACTACTAACTGCTCGATGTTGCTTAACTTCGGTGATCTGACGAGAACTGGTAACCGTGACTCCATTGCACCCCTGCTTCATTAATTAAAATTTTGCTGATGGTGATTTTTATTCCCTGGAAAAAGCATGTCTGGACATCACTGCCCACGCTTGCATTACAACCAGTCCACAGTGATGACACTGTATTGAATATGTGTCTAAGTGTACACAGCCTCTACAGTACCCAAACCAAACTAAAAATGTACCTAAATAACAACTAACAAGTTTGAGTCAATATAAATAACCAACAGCAAAAAAGGGAGAACTCCAACATAGATTTTGTGTTTTTGTTTTATGTGTGTTTAAGGTTACTTTCACCATACATATAATGTTTTACCATGACCACAACAAGAATAAGTCATTAGTTAATTATTTGTAATAATATTGTCACTTTAAAGATCTCAAACCCCAGACACTGGTTTTGAGGTCTTATTATACCAGCTAAACAGAACATGTCTACCTCTGTAAACAAGTGCTACTCCACACCCTGGGGTTTCCTATAGGGAAACTTATATTCATTCTCTGACATATTCTTATCTGAAGAATTTTCCACCCATGACAGCAATACTCCCATTACTGGTAACAGGTGGATATTGAGATCACTTTAATAAAATATATCCTTGTACATCAAATCATATTTCTACAGTTATTTCTTGATTCAAATTTTCTTGAATTTTTCATGCAATCCAGCCATGGATGCTTTATAGCTATGACCATAAAACTGGATTTAAATTACAATGCAAGAAAATAGAGAACAAGTTCAGGGTAATAATAATTTCAGTCTTGTATATAAGTTAACCCTTTACCTAACATGAAAAGCAGACGACACTTGAAAAAAAGATTCTTGAATAACAATTTTTTTTCATTTTTTGTCTCAAAAACATAGGTTATGACCCCTCGTTGGAACGAGCTCGTTCCAATGAGGGGTCATAACCTATGTTTTTGAGACAAAAAATGAAAAAAATAATGAAAATTAATTGATGATTTTTTAAAATAGCGCTGGCCGGTTTTGGCCGTTACGTTGGGTAAAGGGTTAACCTCCTGCACGATGATACAAAAATACTGAAACTTCAAGTATCAATTTTTTTCCATGATGCAACCAATTCAATGAGCTCTGTCAAACAAGATTGAATCAGTTCAATTCCTAGTTGCATTATGGGTAAAATTTGCAACTTGAGCGTTTCAGTTTTCGACATCAGTGTGCAGAGAGTCAATGAACTCATAACTGTAGTATTATTGGATAGAGACTTTCTCTAGAAGCACTACATAACATTATCTATTGACTAAAGTGAATTTTTTTATTTCATTGGTTGATAGATACGTGGTATGAGACCATATTCATTGAAACCCAAGATACGTCCGCCCAGCCACTGACAAATTTCCCATACCCAGTGGAAGCCTCGTTCCGAAATCTACAAATTGTCCATACCCCGTAGAAGACGCGTCATTCCAGTTTTACAGTGTACATGTATTATATTTTAATTTTTATCTCCAAAATATAGCTCATGACCCCTTATTGGAATGAGCTTGTCGAGTACCCTCCAATGTGAGGTTCATAAGCTATGTTTTTGAGACAAAAAAGAAAAAAAGAAATTCAATAATTTTTTTATACTAGTCATATCGGCATATTTTCACAAAAACTCTTTTGCACAAAAATTCCACAGAAACCTGTATGGCTCAACAATGGAAGATAAAAGATCTCATGCTGTGTGTGTTCACACATGAAATAGATTGTACTTCTAAAATGGAAAGTCAATAGATAAATTCGTTACCCCATGTCTGATCACGTGGTACAGGTTTTTACCTACCCGAAGCCAGCCATATCCCATGAGGCCTTTGGCCTCATGGGATACGGCTGGCTTCGGGTAGGTAAAAACCTGTACCACATGATCAGACACGGGGTAACTAATATTCTTTTTCAGTCAGGAGAGGCAACGTAAAAAAAAATGTAATGTTAAAAGTTCAACAAAAAACAAAACTCTAGCAAGAAAGTAGGGATAGAACCCGTCCCATAAGGAGACCCTTTTCCCCAAGCTGATGTCAGCATACCAAATGACAAACACATTCGATTTTCCACTCCCAAGTTAAAGGGTGAAATCTTCAAATGTATGCATTGAATCAATATTTTCTAAATCCAACAAGGGCCCCAATTCTGGTAAGAAAGTGCAGACAGAACTCATCCTTCGAAGAAATCCTTCCCTCACCCATCAATCAACATACCAAAGGGCTATCGAATTTTATTATTATGCACACCTGAGCCAGCAGGTGAAATGTTCATACAGATGGCAGACAGCAGATGGACAGATTGATGGAATCACTAAGTTAAACAAGGAACACAACACTAGTAAGACAATGTGGATAGAATATACTCTATGTGGAGATTCTTTCCCCTCAAACAGGTCTATCTGTATCCAAAATGAAAGTGTCAATGACACTGTAGTTTAACTTGTGTGTTGTGTTTGATGAAAAGGATAATGTTCAATGTTTATGAAAGGATTATGAAATAAGACAAAAACTGTGATAATTGGGAATATGTTCATTTCTGTTCCCTGTATGCTATGTTTATGATAAAAATAATATGAGGTGTACACTGTACTGAAGAGCTGAGGGGTGGGTTAATATGACCTCACAGTTAATGTATGTGGCCCTCACAGTTAACGTATATCTACAAAAGTTACCAAGTTACAGTGAAATTATTCCAAAACGAGTCATCCTGTCACGTTACATTAAAATCCCTTCATAAATATGACCTGTAGACTGTGCTAAAGGTTTTCCGGATTCAGGCCCTTGTAGCCATCAATTTGGCAATTGCGTCCAAAGGGGACGTTTGTTTGTTTGTTGGTGGTTAACGTCACATATTTATGCACCATGGCTAATCGTGACACAACATGGAGATGAAGTCAAGTTTAGTCAATCGTTGATCTATATGTTGCCCATTTTAGAGGACTTTCACCCCAAGCATTGGTGACTGGGTCCTATTTTACTAGTAAAGCGGAACTGGTTTACCACAGTAAACAAGTGCTGCTTACTTCCCGGGTTTCCCACGAGGAGGAAAAGGGGACGTTCTCATCTAGACATTATATGACGTCAATCTACCAAGTTACAATGAAATCCCTTAATAAATATGACCTGTAGACTGTGCTAAAGGTTTTTGGGCTTTGGGATCTGGCAGCCATCATGGTTGAATGATCACAACCAAAAGGGGACATTCTCATCTGGACATCATCTGGAGTGATCCTTCAAAGTTACAATGAAATCCCTTCATAAATATGACCTGTAGACTGTGCTCAAGGTTTTTGGGCTTCGGGCCCCTGAAGCCATCACAGTTGACCAATCACGACCAAAAGAGGATGCATCATCTAGGCATTATATGGAGTCAAACTTACGGGTTACAATGAAGTCCTTCCATAAATATGACCAATAGACTATGCTAAAGGTTTTGGGGTTTTGGGGTTTTGGGTTCGGGCAGCCATCAAGGCTGAATGATCGCGACCAAAAGGGAACATTCTCATCTAGACATTATTTAGAGTCATCCTACCAAGGTACAATGAAATCCCTTCATAAATATCACCTGTAGACTGTGCTAAAGATTTTCGGGCTTTGGGCCCCTGTAGCCAACACAGTTGCCTAATGGTGTCCAAAAGGGGCTGTTCTCATCTAGACATTGCATGAAGTCAACCTACCAAGTTACAATGAAATCCCTTCATAAATATGATCTGAAGACTGTGCTAAAGGTTTTCGGGCTTTAGGCACGGGCAGCCATCATGGTTGAATGATCGCAATCACAAGGGGACATTCTCATCTGGACATCATCTGGAGTGATCCTATGAAGTTACAATGAAATCCCTTCATAAATATGACCTGTAGACTGTGCTCAAGATTTTCGGGCTTCAGGCACCTGTAGCCATCACAGTTGACCAACCACGACCAAAAGGGGATGTCATCATCTAGGCATTATTTGGAGTCAACCTAACAAGTTACAATGAAATACTTCTATAAATACGACCTACAGACATGCTAAAGGTTTTTGGGCTCGGGCAGCCATCAAGGCTGAATGATCGTGACCAAAAGGGGACGTTCTCATCTGGACACTATTTGGAGTCATCGTACCAAGCTACAATGAAATCCCTTCATAGTTATGACCTGTAGACTGTTCTAAAGGTTTTCAGGCTTTGGGCCCCTGAAGCCGTCACAGTTGCCCAATCGTGTCCAGAAGGGGACGTTCTCATCTAGACATTATATGAAGTTAACCTACCAAGTTACAATGAAATCCTTTCATAAATATGACCTGTAGACTGTGCTAAAGGTTTTCGGGCTTCAGGCTCGGGCAGCCATCATGGTTAAATGATCGCAACCGAAGGGGACAATCTCATCTGGGCATCATCTGGAGTGATCCTGCGAAGTTACAATGAAATCCCTTCATAAATATGACCTGTAGACTGTGCTCAAGGTTTTCAGGCTTCGGGTGCCTGTAGCCATCACAGTTGACCAATCACGACCAAAAGGGGATGTCATCATCTTGGCATTATATGGAGTCAACCTAATAGGTTACAATGAAATCCTTCCATAAATATGACCTTTTACCTATGCTAAAGGTTTTTGGGCTCGGGCACCCATCAAGGCTGAATGATCACGATCAAAATGGGACGTTTTCATCTAGACATTATTTGGAGTCATCCTACCAAGTTACAATGAAATCCCTTCATAAATCTACCTCTAGACTGTGCTGAAGGTTTTCAGGCTTCGGGCCCCTGTAGTCGTCACAGTTGCCCAATCACTTCCAAAAGGGGACTTTCTCATCTAGACATTGTATGAAGTCAACCCACCAAGTTACAATGAAATTCCTCAATAAATATGACCTGTAGACTGTGCTAAAGGTTTTCGGGTTTTGAGCTCGGGCAGTCGTCACGGTTGGCAGATCATGCCCAAATGGGGAAATTCTCATCTAGACATCATAAGGAGTCATCCTACCAAGTTACAATGAAATCCCTCCACATTAAACATGACCTGCAGACTGTGCTAAAAGTTTTTGGGTTTCGGGCTTGGGCAGCCATCAAGGTTGATAGATCATGCCCAAAAGGGGACGTGCTCATCTAGGCATTATACAGAGGCATCCTACCAAGTTACAATGAAATCCCTTCATAAATACAACCTGTAGACTGTGCTAATGGTTTTCAGGTTTTGGGCTCAGGCAGCCATACCGGTTGCCCGATCGCGACCAAAAGGGGACGTTCTCATCTAGACATGACCCCAAACCTGCATATGAAATTTTGTGACGATCAGACAAGAACTGCGGGGTGTAGCCCGTGCTAAAGTAAAATGTGAACAGACGTCACAGACTCACAGACTAACAGACTCACAGACTAACGGACTTCCGCACGCGTGATGGCAATAGCTTATCTTGACTATGTCAAGTTAAGCTAAAAACCAACCAAATTTGATTAACCCTTTGAGACTTTACTTATCCTGACGTTCAAACGTCACTGGAAATTCAATTTCTTCAACGTTTTTCAAAATGCGACGTCAAGCGTCGGAAAGAACAAATAACAAGATATTTATCACATTAGTGATCAACTGGTTGAGAGCTAGATTATTTTTAGTGGTTTGAATTTGTTATATAATCAAAACTTGTTTATTACAAATTATTGGCGAGTGTCTACAGACACTCTCCAATAATTTGTAATAAAGCAAATTTATAAAAACAAAATATCATTTGGGTTTGACTGAATATGAAATATAAGCAAGGAGAGTGTTGGCTTTTGCTCTGGTATTTTGACTTCTAGCACTCAACCAGTTAAGAAGTCTTGGCAGCAGGATTCTATTAGTATTTTAAGCTGCAATAACATTTGGCTCAACGGTTGTCACTGAGCACTATTCGGTAGAAAATAGGAATTGAGGTTAAAACTTTAAAAAATCGAAAAATAATAACAAAACAAGTGACCACAAAGTATCAACGGGCTGTTTGATTTCGAACGTCATAAGACGTTCAAAAGTATCAAAGGGTTAAACACCCAAGCTACAAGGTGAAATGTTTGTATTGACAGCAACATGCAGGTTTGCCATAATGCACAAAAGGACAGAGTTCTCCTCTAGATACCCTTGAATCCTCCTTTGGATGTTAGGGATATAATATAAAATCCCAAAATGAGCTTCTGGCACTGAATCTGTTGACTCTTCACCTAACATAATTAGATGACAACACAAACATTTTCTTGAATAGCACAATATTTTAATATGTTGTCTCAAAAACATAGCTTGTGACCCCGCTAACTGAGGGGGCATAAACTATGTTTTGAGGCAAAAAGAATTAAAAAAATATTAAAATATGAACCACATATTTTCTATATAGTGAGGATCAGATATGTTAGGTATTGTTTAAGATATCCGATTATAATATTATCAATGACAAAAATATAGATTACAATTTCCATGCATGAATCTGAAACTTATTTTGATTAACCCTTTACCTAACATGAAAAGCAGACGACACTTGCCAAAAAAAATCTTGAACAACTAATTTTTTTTCATTTTTTGTCTCAAAAACATAGGTTATGACACCTCATTGGAACGAGCTCGATGAGCTCGTTCCAATGAGGGGGTCATAACCTATGTTTTTGAGACAAAAATTGAAAAAAATAATGAAAATTAACTGACAATTTTTGAGAATAGCGCTGGCCGGTTTTGGCCGTTATGTTGGGTAAAGGGTTAACACCATATAAAACACCACAAAAGTCCTTTAAGTCCATGAAAAACTTATCACAAGAAAACACTTAAGCCTAACAAATTACAAAATCACTAAATAAATCTTCAGTTAACACTCCAATGCAATGAATACTTCAGCTAAATTAATAATTAGAACACTCAGGTGCTGTTAAGTTGTGAAACACACAAATCCAAGCCTCCAACTAAATCCCATTGGAGCATAATTATAACCTCTGTCGCCATTCACTTCAGTCAAATTCAAAAACCTTTCCCAATCACGAATCAATGATCGAATTAGCTGGTAAGCCAATGAATTACTATTGTTGATTAACACTGGAACTAGAGATGCGGTGCATGAAAAAATGTAACGTCCATTTACTGCCTGTCAAATAATTCCATTAACAAACACAATGCTCTGACCCTGTAATGACTTCTCAGTATTCTGGACCAGAATAATCCCTACATTCACAGTAGATTTACCATATTAGTTGTACAGAGCCCATTTATCAGAAAACAAAAACAGCTTTTGAGTTATTTTTAAACTGCACATAAACTGATAATGAAAATTATAGCCTTTCCATGCAATCTAGCACAATACAAGGTGAGACCAAGAACAGAGTGTAAAGTTTATTTCACAATCAACCCATTATCTGGTGTGTACAGTGGTGTCCACTTAATTGGATATCTCTTAACTGTTAGCTGAATAAAATTTATCAACACAAAACCATTTACCATACCTCCAGTACACAAATTTGACCTGTTAATTGAATATAGATTATAGAGTAAACTCTTGTTAATTGAATAAAAAATTTGTAACCCATTGAGAAATTACCCTGACTCTCCCCAGTTTTTCTTTGTTTATAGACCTATTTGGCCTGAGTACCACCAGTACAGGTATTTAATCTATTATATCTTGTTTGACAGAGCTCATGGAGCTCTGTCAAACAAGATATAATAGAATAAATCCCAAGTTTATCTCTAGAATACAGGAAAGTGGCACCTTCCCTGTTAATTGAATACTCCTGTTAATTGAATAATTTTCATTAGCAAAGTGGCTATTCAATGAACAGGTTCCACTATATTCCTTTTACCCATTCTAACTCGGCAAACCCTTTATCCTTAAAATGTCCTGCACCATCAGTGTACTTTTGTTGCTGTACTATTCATGGGATTGATAAAATGAATGTACAAAATATATAATTTTGTTAACAGATATTTCAAATCTGAGTTGTTTTCAGTTCTGTACAGAATCAATCATAAAATGTTATCAAACCGATTTTCCAACTTCTCAACTTGTGTGATGGAACCCTGTTAACTGAATAGACAGTCTGACAATTCAGTTAGCAGGAATATTCAATTAATAGGGATTTGGACACTCTTTCTCGTATTGTGGAGATAAACTGAGCAATTATTCTATTACTCTGTCAAACAAGATGTAATAGATAAAATGCTTGTACTGATATACTGATTCTGAATTCCTGAATAAAGGTAGGAAATTTGGTGACTTGTCAGGGTAAGTTCATAACATATTATAAGATTTCTTCATTCAATTAACCCTTTACCTAACATGAAAAGCAGGCGACACATTGCAAAAAGAAATTCTTGAATAACTAATTTTTTTCATT
The DNA here is from genome assembly GCA_031216915.1 of Pictodentalium vernedei. Taxonomy (NCBI): domain Eukaryota; kingdom Metazoa; phylum Mollusca; class Scaphopoda; order Dentaliida; family Dentaliidae; genus Pictodentalium; species Pictodentalium vernedei. Next base: position 262,672,886 of record CM062291.1, on the reverse strand, counting down.
TTTTGTATCAAAAACATAGGTTATGACCCCTCATTGGAATGAGCTCATTCCAACGAAGGTTCACAACCTATGTTTTTGAGACAAAAAATGAAAAAATAATGAAAATTAATTGGCGATTTTTGAGAATAGTGCTGGCCGGTTTTGGTCGTTACGTTGGGTAAAGGGTTAACGGTGTTTGTTCTATAACCTTTATGCAATTAATATGTCAATTTGTACTGAAAGTATGGTAAATGGTTTTGTGTTTATTTATTAGTGTTTAAGGTCATTTTCAGCATCTTCGGCTATCTCATGACAGTAACATAGATATGAAGTCAAATATACCAACTGTTTAAACCTATGCTGTCCACTTTGCAGGACTGCCCACCCCCCCACCCCCCTCCCCCCTGTGTGGTTCCAGGTTCTATTTTATGAGTAAACTAGAACTAGTTTACTGCAGTAAACAACCACTCTTTCACTTCCTGGGGTTCCCATGGGGAGTTAGCACTTGTTTGAAAATAGATGATCAGCACATTCCAAAAACTGTTGAAGGGGAAATATCCTTTAACCAACACATAGATAAGTAGCAGACAACACTTGCAAAAAACTTTTAAAATAACAATGTCCATTTTTAGCCTAAAAAATAACCTTATTACCCTCCAATGGATTAACTCATTCCAATCAATGGTCATAAGCTATGTTTTTGATACCAAAAAAAAATTGTCAAAAAAAATTGAATGATGATTTTTGTGGACAGTGCTGACCAGTTTTGGCCAGTGCATTTGGTAAAGGGTTACAACAAAACCTTATCTGCAACCATGACAGATTTCCTGTTACATAAGCTAAAAGCTAGATGGTAAATACAATTAAAACTTTTCTTGTTTCCATCTTTATAGTGGCCTCTGACACTGATTTTTAGAAAGGTTTCAGAGCAGTCTAACAACCAGTTGCAGAGGCGGGTACAGAGAAACCTTGTTAATTGAATACTTTGCCAGTGAATTAATGGAAAATTTGTCAATTTCATGTATTCTAGTGATAAACTGTGCATTTATTCCATTAACCCTTTACCTAACATGAAAAGCAGACGACCCTTGCAAAAAAAAATCCTTGAATAAATATTTTTTTTCATTTTTTGTCTCAAAAACATAGGTTATGACCCCTCATTGGAACAAGCTCATCAAGCTCATTCCAATGAGGGGTCATAACCTATGTTTTTGAGACAAAAAATGTAAATATAATGAAAATTAATTGGCGATTTTTTAGAAAAGTGTTGTTGGCTTCGGCTGTTACGTTGGGTAAAGGGTTAAAAACTTCTAGTACATTGAATGTACTGAAGCTGAATAGGTCTATCAACGTGGGAAATTCAGTAGTTGTCTGATTAATTCTCTGATGGGTCACAAGATTTTCATTTCAGTCAACAGGAGTTTACTCTATAAATACTAGAGGTATGAAAAATGGTTCGGTGTTTGAAAGATGTATTCAATTAACAGGGTAATTTGTTTATTTATTTATTGGGGTTTAACAATACTTTTGGAATTCAGGGTCACCTCAGACAGTTTTACAGGTGCCGGAGTACTTGCAGAGAACCACTGAGCAATGGCGAGCAACTGTCAGACTCCCAAACATACTAACTCCACACAAAAAAAGAACTGTGAAAAAAGCACATCTCAAATAATATGTTCCTTGTTTCTTTGATTCTGTTTGTTTTCAAAATCCATTTTGAGAAATCTTGATCCACTAATTTATATGTGTTGTGACCAGATCATGTCTGGTACAGAAAGACTGCTTTTGCAATTACAGTACAGGAAATTGTTAACATAAATATATATATTAGTACCAAGCCTGAATATAAGCAATAAGCAGACGGTCGTCTGCAAAATGAGGTTCCCAGAGGGTGAATTTGGTGATGCTACCCTGCACGGCAGGGTAGCATCACCAAATTTACCCTCTGTGAACCTCAGTCTGAATCAAGGTCTCAAGCTAAAACAGAAAGATGTACGTAGAGGATAAATTGGCCCACTGTAGGGGGATAGCATCAGCAAGTTCACCCTCTGGGAACCTCATGTTGCAAATGACAGGTTTCTTATATTCAGGCTTGATTAGTACTTGGGTCCACTTTGTACACAGGTTCTGTAGTTTATGACAACAAACAGAAAAGAACTTATACATCATCCTTTAAATATAATTTTATGAGTATAGTGCAATCCGATCATCCTATCACTGTTGAATGAACAGACAAAATTCCCCCAAAACTCCAAAGAAATAAGTGAATGAAATTCGTATCCACACTCACTCACGAAATAACTAAAGAAAAATGTAAAGATATCAATATAATATACAGAATAAACTCATTAGTCCTAATATTCCATGTGCAGGTCTTATCAAGCACACAAACAATTAGTCATTATAATCTACATGGAATGAACAGACACTTCTCTTGTAATAGAGAAATGAAGATTTGTCATATTGGCTAAATGCCATTCGTCAATTTTATGAAAATGGCAAAATAATTGAAGTGTTTCTCAATCATTAGAATCTACAAACAACTAGAGCACTGGGTGATGGTGCCAATGAGAAGATTACTGACAACTAGAAGAATATAAAGTCAATTTCTTCTGTTTCTCATGCTGATTATACTGCTGACAAATCATGTTAGGCTGAAAACATCTTTTCAATTACTCACTTCAACAGTTCAATGCATGGCAAGGATATCCGTCCTTTCTAAATCTCGAAAGTAATTCCAACATTATGCATTATCAACCCTCTACCCAGTAGTGTTCAACCGATTAACAAAAGTGACTGCAGACCGATTACTGGTTATTTGAGCTCATAATCGACCAGTTCCGATGCCGATTTCGATTGTAATACTGTGCACCACTGGACAAGTCGAGGTTCACAATGAAATACATTAAATTGAACATATTCTACAGTGTTTACAGTCCGTTCACTACAAGATAAGTCAAGACACGAAAGAACTACATTAAATTGAACATATTTCACAGTGTTAAACTCCGTTGACTCAGGTCCAGTAAAATTACCAGTTGCGCATACTTCGGCGGTAAACGTGTCTCTCAGAGCACCGTTTACCATTCAAGTGCATGCAACTGGTAATTTGTACTGAAACCTGACTCAATGGAGTGCAACCTTCACTTTTCCGGTATAAACTGGAGATTGCCACAAGTTCGCTCAATTGTATGCTTTACATGTCGTTTTACTTGAATATACCGTAAAGGGGCGTCTAGAGAGATTAAGAATACACATTGTGGTGGTTTTTCAACTTTAATGAATGGTATCATTTTACATTAACAATTGCAGAAGATAACAAAATGCAGTTTATGAATCATCATAAAATGCTTGGCAACAATTGGTTGAACCAATGTTCCAGGAGCCACTGCTGTCATCCGATTGCCAACAATTGGCCAATTGTGGTAGCAGGTTCCAATCATCGGTCCCAGGGCTTATATGTCAATGAGAATCCGAGAATCGATTCACGCAAAGGTTCGTGCAACAAAACCAGTGAGAATCCATGTAGATTCTCACTGCACCTCTGCTAGGATTCGCATAAAAAGAATTGAGTCAATTTAACCCCTTATCTGGCATAACGGTTGAAAATTTACCAATACAAGGCTAACATGACATGAAATATTCTGATACTTTGTCAATAAAATAGAACAAATTATGGTTATCATTGGAACCGGCTCAATGAGCCAGTTCCAATGACATCCATATTTGTAAAGTTTTATTGGTAAATATTGTTTATTTTTAAAGAAAATTCAGTTGATATTATAAAAATTAGAAAGCCCTGTTGGGTAAAGGGTTCATATGTGTTATCAGTACAGAAAAGGGTGGCCTCATAGGAAACTGGGACACTCATAGCAGGTATGGATTCTTGCAATCATTTTCGTGAGAATCCATTTTCAATCCAAATGGATTCTCAAAAAAAATAGATGAAATATGAGCCCTGCTGCCAAATTAATTGTAAAAGGCTATGCTGAGATGCCAAATTTGAGGGGGCAGGGGGGCAAAAGTTTTTCACTGGGTTACTAACAAGGGCTAAGTGAAAAATAATTGGCTGAGAGAGTGCATCTTCCATCAGTGGAAGTCTGGTGATTTCCCTCTGGGAGTTTTTGTAGAAATCAGACATAAATATGTGTTATTGTACACATTGTGCTTGTACAGTGCTTGTAGAGTCTTTTATCTAAATGAGACTCATTTTTGGGACATATATCTGCGGGTCATGCTTGTGCAATCAGTAGCTATGCTTCCACAAAAATGAAAGTGTCAATGACACTGTAGCTTAACCCTTTACCCAACGAATCAGCCACATCCGCCCAAGTAATATGGAAACTCAGCAGCTGAAAAAATACTATTCTTTAAAAAAATTCAACAAAACCATATCACGCGACCCCTCTTTGGAACGAGCTCATCGAGATCGTTCCAATGAGGGGTCACATGATATGGTTTTGTTGACATTTTTTGAAAAATTAAAAAAAACTGATATTTAACATAATAGATTTTGATATCATCTGTGTTGGGTAAAGGGTTAACTTGACAGTGTGTAGTGTTTGATGAAGAGGATTATGCTCAATGTTTATGAAAGGATTATGAAATACGATAAGAATTGTGATAATTGAAAATGTGTTAATTTCTGTTCCCTGTTTGCTCTGTTTTCAATAAGAATAAATTGAGTGTAGGCTGTACTAAAGAATTAAGACCTGGGTTGATGTGGCCCTAGCAGTTAATGTATGTCAACCAAAGCTACCAAGTTACAGTAAAATCATTCCAAAGCTGGTCATCCAACCAAGTTACAATGAAATCTCTTCATAAATATAACTTGCAGACTTTGCTAAACGAATCTAGGTCATGTGATGGTTCAGCGGTCACGGTTGACCAATCATGACCAAAATATAAGAGTCTCATCTAGATATCATACCAAGTTATCCTACCAAGTTACAATGAAATCTCTTCATAAAAACAACCTGCAAGTAGTGCTAAAGAATCTAGGTCAAGTGACCAGATGGCGGTAATGGCTGACCGATCGTGACCAAAAGATGACAGTCTCATCTAGACATCATACCAAGTTATCTTTCCAAGTTACAATGAAATTGCTTCATAAATATGAACTGCAGACTGTGTTAAACAAATCTAGATCACGTGCCTGTTTGCCTAGCTGTCATCTAGATATTATACTGAGTCATCCTAAAATTTGCAATGAAATCCCTTTACAAATGCTAGCTGTAGACTGTGCTAAAGGAATCTAGATAACGTGCCCCTGCAGCCATTGACTGAACTTGACCAAAAAAGGATGTTCTCATCTAGACATTATACAGAGTCATCCTATGAATCCTATGAAACTCTCTTCATAAATACGACCTGTAGAGTGTGCTAAAGGTTTTCGGGCTTCGGGCCCACGTGGCCATAACAATTGACTGATTGCAACCAAAAGGGGATATTCCCATCCAGACATTATACAGATGTATCCTACCTAGTTACAATGAAATTTCTTCATAATATGACCTGTTCACTGTGCTAAAGGTTTTCAGGTTTTGGGCTCTTGCAGCCATAACGGTTGACCAACCGTGACCAAAAGGGTACGTTCTCATCTAGACATTATACCGAGTCATACTACCAAGATACAATGAAATCCCTTCATAAATACGACCTGTAGAGCTAAAGTTTTTCTGGTTTCAGGCTCTTGCTGCTGTCATGGTTGACCGATCAAGACCAAAAGGGGATGTTGTCATCTAGACATGACCTCAAACCTGCATATGAACTTTCATGATGATCGGACAAGAACGACAAGGTGTAGCCTGTGCCAACGAAAATGTGAACACACTCAGCCTGCTGCACGCGTGATGTCAATAGCTTACCTCGACTTTGTCAAGTTAAGCTAACAAGTTAGGTTGCTGTAAAAGATTGCTTACAAGTGCAAGGAGTATAATAACACTTATATTTTCCATTCAGTCAACAAACTCAGAAATCTGACTTCTCAAAAACAGTCATTAAAAACAAAAAAGCCACACTCAACTGATCAAAATAATTAAATTCTATTTTCAATTCTCCAATCCTATGTCGCATGAGAAAATTACTTCAACATGAATGAAATTGTATAGGGTGATAGAAAGTAATCAAACTCAGCCCAAGTATGTTTCCATCCTGCAATGATATTAACCCTTTACCTAACAAATCGGTGACATCTGCCCGCGTAATTTGAAAATTCAGCAGTTGAAACAAACCATATCATGTGACCCCTCATTGGAATGAGCTCATTGAGCTTGTTCCAATGAGGGGTCACATGATATGGTTTTGTTGAAATTTTTTTTTTTAATTTTAAAAAATAGTAATTAAAATAATAAATTTTGATATCATCTGTGTTGGGTAAAGGGTTAAAAACAAAATTCAATCCATAAAGTCATGCAAGGGGTAAGTGGGTGATTTGCAAAAACAGCTAGGGAATTAAATTTTTGAAGTGGGCAAGGATCATCTTCACTTTTTGGGGTGTTTCGCACGGTGGATTATGAATGTACTGAATGGTGCAAAATTTCCCCCAACATGGATGTTGTAGGAAAATAGACACCCCTTCATTGCAGCATTATCGGTTTTGGAAGGTAATGGCATGTGATTACTAGGAACACATCAATATTTCTTGCGACATCATGTGGCTTTTATGGGGTGCGGTGGCTCAGTTGGTAGAGGTGCAGGATGCAAGCCGAGAGGTCCTCGGGGTCGAATCCCACCTGCAGCAACTGCATTGTGTCCTTGGGCAAGACACTTCACCCCCATTGCCCATGTGGGGGCACGGTGACGCTGTGTACTAAGGCGTACTGCACATTGATGGTGCACCTGTCTTCAACCAATGCTAACCCTGCTTGTGTGGAGTTGGTATGTTGGGGAGCTGACAGTTGCTCACCGTTGCTCGGTGGTTCTCTCCAGGTACTCCGACTTCCTCCACCCATAAAACTGTCACGGTCATGGTTAGCCATTGTGCAGAAATATGTGACCTTAAACACCAATAAATAAATAAATAAATAAGTAATGTGGCTTTTATTGCTCCTGCAATAATGAGGCAAGATGTTTCATGGCTGAATTAGGGCTCTGCCGTTATAAAATTTTTAACTTTTCTTGAAGAAGCCTCTCAATTCATTTTGATTCATTACTGAATCATGGACCTGCAATTGAATTGAGTAGGCTGCGAGAACAACAATCGTGTCAAGTGTTTCAGATAATGGTCCATCTCTGTAGAGAATAGTTCACAGAATTTCCACAGTTGACATGATGTCATTATCTTTGCAGTATATTTAGCATGACATCAAATTGAAAATACGGAATATCCCTGTGACTTTAGTATGCATGATGCAAGAGTGGTTGCAAAAAAGACAATGAATTTCTAGTTTTTCAATGATTAGCACAATGTCTTTGGAATACATTGCCCCTTGAGTGCAACAATATGCCATCTGAAATTTTATTCATATAGATGCATTGTTACAATTTATTGGAGAGTGCCTAAACTGATTTCTTCATGCTGGGAGCCATTTACTTGCTGATCAATAGGAAATGGACTTAAAGAGGGTGCAACATGTTCTTGACATCAGTCAGGAAGCTGCCATGTTATTTACATATTACATCAGAGTTATTATCAATGTAACAACACCGTAACATTTCACATACATCACTGGTGAGGAATAAGTATTCAGAATATAATTTAACTACTTCTTTCTGCACATACACATACTTCCTTACTCTACTCTATCTTTTGCCGCTTTAACTCTAAGTTTTTTCACTATCTTTCAGCCTCTACCTTTCTCCCCAATAACCACTATGGACATCAGTAACCGCTATGGCAATTCAATAACGGTTTCAGCACATCCTTCACTTCATCCCCGGAGGAGGGCATCCACCCCCAGGAGGCGAGCGTTGGTCCTGCGCCCCGCTTTCTTGGCCAATTTTTTTGTAAAGCGATTCTTTAGCGCACAATATGTCCCGACCCAATGAAAATAACAGCCCTGTTGCCTGAACCAGGAATGTTCAGGTTGGGTGGCACCTTGTGAAGGTCCATTTTCTTTGAGCTTTCGATGTCAGTCAATAACCGTATACGCTAGCAACAGAGCCCGAGGCAGACTTTACTTGCCGATGAAGGCCTATCTAATCTACAATACTTCAAGTGGCAGACTATACTTGCCTGAAAACCAATAACAAGAAACATCAAGTCCCATCCTCTTCCACCTTTACACCGCTCAGACATGATGCTGATGATGCTGTCTCAAATTAATGGAATTATATCATACTGTAAACGAGGGTCGAAAGGGGCTTGCATAACAATGTCCCAGGGTGCCTTCGGCACGCTAAAACCATTCTTTAGCTTTAGCTTAGCTTATTTCTGCTGTATACTGGGAGCACTTGATTATTTTAGGCAGCATATAATACATAAACCACAGAATGACTTGAGCAAGACATTAACACTGTACCCAATGCACATGATATTAAATTTTATTATTTTAATTATTGGTTTTTTTAAGTTTCAACAAAACCATATCATATTACCCCTCAGGGGAACGAGCTCAATGATTTCGTCCAATGAGGGGTCACATGATATGGTTTGGTAGAAATTTTGAAAAAAATGTATATTTTTGGCAACTGCTTAATTTGTAATTTATGTGGAGGATATGGTCGACTCGTTATTTATTTATTAGTGTTTAAGGTCACATATTTTTGCACAATGGCTAATCATGACCACAACATGAGTAGCAACTCAAGACCAGGCGTGAGCGTTAATAAGCCATGTTGCCCATTTTACAGCGGGTTTGCACCTCCCAAGCATTGGTGACTGGGTCCTATTTTACCAGTAAAACAGAGCCTGTTTACCGCTGCGAACAGGCACCGCTTCACTTCCCGGGGTTCCCGCGGGGATTTCGGTGTATCTAAAGTGAGTATTGATAGACCCTTTAGATTAATATATACTCAAGTACCATAGAAGTACCGTGAAGAGAATAGTGCTTGCCTACAAGAGTGGACCCACTAAGAAAATCACATAAAAGGTATTTGTGCCTCATGACAACTTAAAACTAGACTGTTGTAACAGGCTTCACAACTCATTCAATAAAGTCTTGTCAATCAAGAGTTACATGACATGTCTTCGGGTTCTTACAAAATACCTGGTGGTCGGAGGGCTGGTGAAGGTGATATTACAAATAGCTGTAGATATTTAGGTAGGGAATTGAAAAACGAGAGTGAAAGCAGAAAGAGTTAAATAAAATACTATAAAAATTCATGGGCTGTGTGGTATTCAGGGACACTCAGATGTCGCTTGGCACAAATACAGTTGGGGTTACAACTTGACCCTCTTAACCGTTTACCCAACGCAATGGCCAAAACCGGCCAGCGGTATTCACAAACTTCACCATTCAAATTTTATTACTTTTTCATTTTTTGTCACAAAAACATAGCTTATGACCTCTCATTGGAATGAGCTCAATGAGCTCGTTCCAATGAGGGGTCATAAGCTATGTTTTGACACAAACAATCAAAACAATTAGTGCTTCAAAAATTTTATTTGCAAGTGTTGTCTGCTTTTCGAGTTAGTCAAGGGTTAAAATAATTGACTTGAGATCAAAAGGTCAACAGTTTGATTCTGCATTGTATCCTTGGGAAAGACACCTCATCCTCAATGCCCAAGTAGCACTCCAAGTAGCACTTATGTACTGAGGAACAGCGCACAATGACAGTGTACTTGCCATCAACCACTACTAACATTGCTTCTGTCACTTTAGTACATTGGCAAATCCAACATTTGCTTGGTGGTTCTCTATGAGTACTCCAGCTTCCTCAACCAGTAAAATTGTCAATTAACCTCAATAAACAATATACTGGTCAGGTCTGGCAAATGGTAATCACCAAAGCTGTCTTTCAATTTCTTTATTTTTTTTTCAATTTTTTGCATTCAAAACATAGGTTATGATGACTCCTCATGTGAACAAGCTCAACATGCTCATTCCAATGAGGAGTCATAAACTATGTAAGGCCCCCACCAAGTAGATCTTCTGTTTCTCAGGCCATTTTTTGTAAAATTGCATGTGGTTTTTTATTTTATTTTTTTAGTTTGTAATTACAGTAAAACCTGTCTTGAGAGACCACTGTCTTGAGAGACCACCTGTCTTGAGAGACCACATCTACCAGGCACTGATTGGTTTTACTCTATAATGGACCTGCTATGGGAGACCACCTGTCTTGAGAGACCACTGTGACCGAACGAAATGGTTTCACGTGCCGAAGGCGCGCAGGGACGGTTTGGGGGACAAGCCCCTTTCGACCCTCTTTAACTGTATAAGTTTTTGGCTTGCCTGGATGTGGAAAAGGAGGAAAGGAGTTAAGGTAGTCAGCGGTGTCTGTATCTCCTGCGGTTTTTCTTGGGAGGAGCAGGAGGATGCGTCGGTGAGATAGTTGCAGGTGGTGTTGTCGGATCAGGGGGAAGAGTAGGCTCTTCTTTGGTGGTGCACGGCCTGATCCTTGCTGCTGTTTCTTGAGAACTGTTGTAATGTCCGATAATCATTTTGAGTGTTGTCCTGATCATTTGGGATGTGGTACCTGCTTCTAGTTGGATGTTGTACGTTTCCTGGAGTGTGGCACGGAAAGAGTCGCACAGGATCTCCTCCCCGAGGAATGCCTCCACGGAATCTGGGATGCTCTCCTCCTGGTCAGACTCCTGGTCCGAATAAGCCGGAGAAGCAAGAGCTGGAGGGGTGGAAGGTGCGTCGTCTGGGACAACTTCCTGTACCATAGACAGATCATCATCCTCCATCTCCTCTTCAGATGAAGAGTCAGATGGGTTGGAGGTCGATCTGTCACCTGACGACCCATAGTCCACCGGACCCTCCTACTGGGAGGGGGGTGCCGAGCTGGACAAGGGTTGGTCAGGGGTGACAGGTGTTGACCCTATGATGCCCTCACTTGCCTCCTTCTCTTCCTTCTCCTTCTTCTTCTTCTCCAGAAACTCCGTCATTCGGCAGGCATCTCATTGTCTGGTGGAGGGTCCCTTCTTTCTCTTCCTCTTGGTGGTGGCTGTACTGCTCCGGCGGTCTTTGTCCAGCTTGTCCGAGCCGCAAGGAGGGTGACCAGTGTGGGAGGAAATCCCCCCACGAAAGGTGCTACACCTCTCCAAGGGCGTCGGTTCTGTATTAGTATCAAAATTCACTGTCAAGTGAATTGTTCCCTTGCGCACCTGGTTACTCCAGGTGGTAGCAAGGGCAGCCTTCACTTTGATCAGTGTTTCTTGAATGACTAATGGTAGCTCCATTGTTCTCTAGATGTTTACACCTCGGAGTCCAAGGTGCGAATGATGAACGCAGAACTGTGACCTGGTACCAACTTGTATTTTTATGCCATAATGGACCTGTCTTGAGAGACCGCCCCTTTGAAGACTGAAATCATGACAAAAACTTTTTACCTGTTCTGGAATTGGAAAATCCTTTGTGGTTATACTAACATAATTAAAAGTATTAAATGCTCTTAATTGGGTTTCAATTGCTAACTCATTAAAGATTGAGATGTTTTCATAAGACCCCTGTGAAAAGATTAGGATTATTGCTGAATAAACAATTTCATACATGCCTGAAATGTGACAGATAGGAATAAAAATAAAATTGTGTTCAAAATCTTTTTGTAACAAATTGAAATGGACTGTTATAAAAATTATAAAAATAAATTAGTGTTGAAAATCTTCATGAGAAAACCTGTTATGAGAGACCACCTGTCTTGAGACCACTTTTGTGTGGCCCAAAGGGCGGTCTCTCAAGACAGGTTCAACTGTATTTCTTTGCCATCAATATTTCTTTGCCATCAATGCTAAAGCATTGCAAAGCCTTGTTGCACTCAAGGGACAAATGTGTCAATTATATTTAGTTGGGTAAACTATCAGACATAAACCATTTAATTTTTACTTTTTTAAGTTTGCATTGGTTACAGAAAGAGAGCATGTGGCAACCAAAAGGACCATGCGAGAGAGCCTGAGAAATATATTTTTAATAGCCTGAGAAATATATTTTTAACTTTTTTAGGCCTAACTGAGGTAATTTAAAATGTTTAGTCATTCAAGAAATTTTTGTGCAGGTGCCATTTCAGTCATGGTATACTCTCCCAAAAAAGAAAGTGTGCATGCTAAAAAATAACACTAAAAAAAGATATATATTATTTTCAATGATGGAAATTTTATTCAATCACAGATGAATCACACGAGAAATTTCATTACGCTATGACGAATACTCTTGGTGCCATGGAGAGTCAAAGACACTAAGGGTCCAACACAAAAGTCACACACTCAATATCTGGTATGACCTCCGTCTGCATCGACTACTGCTGTGCATCTACGCCTCATGGAAGCAAACAAGTTAGCATGGAAGTGTTGTGGGATGTTGTTCCATATTCTGATAAGCTGTCTGGAGTTCCACAAGCGTTGACGGTGCATGGGGAAGCCGGCATAGCTGACGTTTCATTTCGTCCCATACGTGCTCAATGGGTGAGATATCGGGCGAATTTGCGGGCCAGGGAAGAACATCCACTTGTTGTTGCTGCAGATACTGTTGAACAACACGAGCTGCGTGGGGTTGGGCGTTGTCCTGCTGTAGAATGACGCTGGGCCGTGACGTTGCAGAAATGGGACAACAACAGGTGTAAGCACTTCATCACGATATCTGGCTGCATTGAGATTGCCATCAATAATGACCAGCTCAGTTCTGTTACGGGCAGTGATGCCACCCCACACATGAGAGACCCTCCCCCATAACGGTTTCGCTCCACGACACATGGATCTGCATAGCGTTCGTTTCGACATCTGTACACTCTCTGGCGGCCATCTGATGATGAAAGATGGAAACAACATTCACCTGTGAATAAAACATGTCGCCACCAGTGTAAGGGATGCCCAAGATGTTGTCTACACCACTCCAGTTGAGCACGACGATGACGTAACGTCAAAATTGGACGAATTGCAGGTCTTCGAGGAAGTAAGCCGTATTCTCTCAGCCGGTTGATTACTGTTTGAGGATATATCCGTCTCAGGTTAGGGATGTTCCTGGCTGTCGTCGTTGCCGTTTGTTGCCGGTTCCGGAGATGGACAACACGAATATACCGATCTTGTGCAGGGGTGGTAACTCGGGGTCTCCTGGAGCGGGGTCGGTCTCGAGCGTCATCATGTTGTGCATGTCGATGGACTAGCCTGTCTACAGTGTTACGGTGGCAGTTCAAATGCTGGGCAACCTCTCTGTGTGTTCTGCCAGCTCTAATCATACGCAGGGCATGGAGACGTTGATTCATTGTCAATCTTGGCATGCTAATGTGGAGTCGTTTTAACAGCAGCGCAAGTTTGAATGTGAACGATAGGAAGGCCTTACTTTAGTGTTTAAACACCCAAGGATTCACACTGCTGCATGAATTTTCAGACTCTCCACGTGCAAAACATGCCTTTTCACAAACGTGCAGCACGTCATTTAACGTTAATGCAATTTTAATGGGGAAAGCTGTTTTTGTGTTCAATATAACTTATTTATGAACAGGTTAACATTCTTTACACCTACAAAATTATTTTTTTGGAGTTTGATCAATTTCTGCAATGCACACTTTCTTTTTTGGGCGAGTATATATAAAGGGTTGATACAAAGTGTCACTTACTTATTGAAAAACAGTCCATGATCTCCACTTGACCATTCCAAAATAAATCATTGCATCATGAAATGATAAATAGTTTTCCCTACGACTGATCGCAATAAGGTGAAAATTGAGGATGTACTCTCTGATATAAAAAAAAAGTGTTTGCTTGAGTACACATTATCTAAAATGTACATCATAGAATGCAAGTTCAGAAGGTATGTTATAACAGTACGAATTTCCCACATATAACATGAGTGATGTTTTTGTCAACACATATGAAATGTCTTGAATAAAAATAGCTTTCCAACAAGAGTAACATAAGAATCTGTACAGAACACTTCGCATGAATTGTTACCTAAAAATAAATTTATGTGACAATACACAAAACAAGTTCACAAAAGATGTAGTTTTCAGAAGAAAAATTTCCCAAGGTGATCATGTTTTACACTGGGCATAAATGTCAAAGTGTGGAGTCAACAGTTTAAAAAAAACCCCTATTCTTAACATCTACAATAGCCTTTACAGGCTGCACAGAAAAAACGAACTTAACAAAAAATATAATATGGAGTTAGTTCAGGAAAATGAAACGCACTAAACTCATGTTGTAAAATGAATGACCTGATTCATCTCTGTCTTTAATATTTTTTCCCAGATAGAATCATCCATCAATAAGTTTTTTGAAGGTTATGTTACATTTACCTCTTTACCTGCTGAGTATTTTAAAGACATTTTTCATCAAATCTAGTCATGGCTGTTGTGATGCAGCCATGACTAGATTCGATGTAAAATTCATCTAATTTAACTAAAAAAAATATTTGTGAAAAAATCCATTCAATTTACAGGGTGGAAATTGGATTTATTTATTTATTGGTGTATAAGGTCACATACTTATGCACAATGGCTAATCGTGACCGTGACAGTTTTACAGGTGGAGGAGGCCGAAGTACCCAGAGAGAACCACCGAGCATCGACGAGCAACTGTTAGCTCCCCAACATTCTAACTCTGTTCAAGCTCTGCTCAAACAGGGTTACAGTGGTTGATCCAAAAGAAATCCAACATGGCTGCCAGTCGGCCATCTTGAATCCGATCAGGAAAGAAAAAAATTATGTCACGCACTGCCCTCATCATGTCGATCATTTATATTGAGTTTCATGACAATGCAGCAAAAACTGTAGATGTAGTTCACTCCACAATTATTTTGCAAAATTCAATATGGCTGCCAGCCGGCCATCTTGAATCCAATTGGAAAACAAATTATGTTGCGTACTGCTCCTCATCATGTCGATCATTTATATTGAGTTTCATGACAATGCAGTAAGAACTGTAGAAGTAGTTTGCTCATCAAGTATTTTGCAAAATCCAATATGGCCTCCAGTCGGCCATCTTGAAACCGAGCGGGAAAAAAATTATGTCACGCACTTCCCCTCATCATGTTGATCATTTTTGTGAAGTTTCATGAAAATGCGGCTAAAACTGTGGAAGTAGTTCGATCCACACGTTTACATGTGCAATGCACCGTCAACGACAGACCGACCGACTGACGGACAAGTTGACTTCTATATATCCCCCATAACTTCGTTTTGTGGGGGTATAACAACATTAATTAAATTCCTAATTCCACATATCATGCCTGTCAGATCTGAAAATCTTTCAGGACTGACTTGACTCAAAGGTTATGTATTGGATCCAAGTATGAATAGAATGGCATACCTTTTATATCTGAACAGGATTTCTGCCAAATGCTTTGAAATGCTTCGACACAGAACAGTGCCAAGCAAGAAAGTTAACAGCCTAAGAAAGGTGACATTTTTCTTTAAAAATATCAGCTTCATTCTCTTAACCCTTTACCTAACATGAAAAGCAGACGACACTTGCAAAAATAATTCTTGAATAACTAATTTTTTTCATTTTTTGTCTCAAAAACATAGGTTATGACCCCTCATTGGAACGAGCTCGACGAGCTCGTTCCAACGAGAGGTCATAACCTATGTTTTTGAGACAAAAAATGAAAAAAATAATGAAAATTAAGTGGCGATTTTTGAGAATGACGCTGCCCGGTTTTGGCCGTTACGTTAGGTAAAGGGTTAATTCAAGTTTAATCATGGTATTAACTGGTTGAGTGCTTGAAGCCACTATCAGGGCTTTCATAATGAAAGTGTCAATAACACTGTACCTTTACCTGACTGTGTGTTGTGTTTGATGAAAGGGATAATGTTCAATGTTTTTGAAAGGATTATGAAATAAGACAAGAATTGTGATAATTGGGAATATGTTAATTTCTGTTCCCTGTATGCTATGTTTTCAATAAAAATAATTTGAGGTGTAGACTGTACTAAAGAATTGAGAGGTGGGTTAATGTGGACCTCACAGTTAATGTATGTCAACCAAAGTTACCAAGTAACTGTGAAATTATTCCAAAATGAGTCATCCTATCAAGTTACAATGAAATCCCTTTTTTAATACAGCATGTAGACTGTGCTAAAGGTTTTCGGGCTTCAGGCCTGTGTAGCGATCACATTTGACTGATCGCAACCAAAAGGGGACGTCCTCATCTAGACATCATACAGAGTCATCCTACCAAATTACAATGAAATGCCTCCATATTAAATATGACCTGTAGATTGTGCTAAAACTTTTTGGGTTTTGGGTTTGGGCAGCCATCATGGTTGACAGATCATGACCAAAAGGGGACATTCTCATCTAGATATTATACAGAGTCATCCTACCAAGTTACCATGAAATCCCTTCATAAATATGACCTGCAGACTGGGCTAAAGGTTTTGGGGTTTTGGGCTAGGGCAGCCATCATGGTTGACCGAATATGACCAAAAGGGGATGTCCTCATCTAGACGTTATACTGGGTCATCCTACCAAGTTACAAAGAAATCCCTTCATAAATGTGACCTGTAGTCTGTTCTAAAGGTTTTGGGCTTGGGCAGCCATCATGGCCGAATTATCGTGACCAAAAGGGGACGTTCCCATCTAGACATTATACGGAGTCATCCTACCAAGTTACGATGAAATCCCTTCATAGATATGACCTGTAGACTGTGCTAAAGGTTTTCGGGCTTCAGGCCCCTGTAGCCGTCACCGATGACCAATCGTGACCAAAAGGGGACATTCTCATCTAGACATTATATGGAGTCAACCAACCAATTTACAATGAAATCCCTCCATAAATACGACCTGTAGACTGTGCAACAGGTTTTGGGCTCGGGCAGCCATCACGGTTGACAGATCATGACCAAATGGGGAAGTTCTCATCCAGTCATTAAATGAAGTCATCCTACCAAGTTACAAAGAAATCCCTCCATATTAAATATGATTTGTAGACTGTGCTAAAAGTTTTCAGTTTTGGGCTCGGGCAGCCATCACGGTTGACCGATCATGACCAAAAGGAAACATTCTCATTTAGACATGACCTCAAACCTGCATATGAAATTTTGTGACGATCAGACAAGAACTACAGAGTGCTAAAGGAAAATGTGATCAGACTCACAGACTAACAGACTTCCGCATGCGTGATGGCAATAGCTTATCTTGACTTTGTCAAGTTAGCTAAAAATTAGGGTACCAGAGCAAAAGCCAATATTTATCTTGCACGTTTTTTATATTCAGTCAAAAGCAAATAATATTTTGTTTATATAAATATGTTTTATGACAAATTATTGGAGAGTGCCTGTGGGCACTCTCCAATAATCTATAATAAAACAAACTTTGAATAACAAATTCAGATCACAAACAATAATTTTGCCCTCAACCAGTTAATACAGAACACAACCCGGGTAAAGTACAGGTGACAGGAATTAACAACCCTGGGTGAAGTTATTCTTTTTCCTTGGACACACATGAAATACAGAAAAAATTCCACTAAGGTTGTTGATTACTTCCGCTTTATTCTACCCGAATTGTGTTCTGTAATTTGTATTTCATGTTATTGTAATTCAACATTATCAAGCCCTGATAAATTAATTTTATTTTATTATTTATTTATTGGTGTTTAAGGTCACATATTTCTGCACAATGGCTAATCATGACCACGACAATTTTACAGATGGAGGAAGCCAGAGTACACGGAGAGAACCACCAAGGAATGGTGAACAACTGTCAGCTCCCCAACATACTAACTCCACACAAGTAGGGTTAGCATTGGTTGAAGACAGGTGTCCATTGACGTGCAGTACGCCTTAGTACACAACGCCACCATGCCCCCAAATGGGCAATGAGGGTAAAGTGTCTTGCCTAAGGACACAACGCGGTTGCCGTAGGCGGGATTCAAAAATTAATTTGATAGATTGTAAGTTGGGTAACTGGAAATAAGTAGCTGTACATTTTGAGAAATAAAAATGGCATTGAGATGGGTATCCATCCTATAATTAGATACTGTACATTATTGTGAAAATCTCTAGAATAGTATGAGATGACAATAAGGGATAATGACATATTGTGTAACAAAAAATGCCACATTGTGTAATAATGCATAGTATTATAAAAATTTGATATCCTTCTTGAGATTCAATTTGAAATTTTATTCAGTTCACACAAAAATCTGAAATTTGAAAGGCCCTTTTCAGAAGCCCATATTCTTAACAATGGATAAGTTATTTCACAATGTGTTACTACACAATTCAGCATTTTTTTATTACACAATATGTCAGATATTACACACAATGTGTTTTGACACATGTGGTCCATAACAGATGTTATGCTGTTAGCTAAAACACAGGTTAATCCTTTCAAGTGGGGGTGCGGTGGCTCAGTTGGAAGAGGTGCAGGCTGCAAGCCGAGAGGTCCTCGGTTCGAATCCCACCTGCGGCAACCGCGTTGTGTCCTTGGGCAAGACACTTCACCCCGATTGCCTACATGGGGGCACGATGACGCTGTGTACTGAGGCGTACTGCACGTCGATGGTGCGCATGTCTTCAACCAATCTAACCCTGCCTGTGCTGCGGAGCAGAGTTCAGAGTTACGATGTTGGGGAGCTGACAGCTGCTCGTTGTTGCTCGGTGGTTCTCTCCGGGTACTCCGGCTTCCTCCACCCGTAAAACTGTCATGGTCACGATTAGCTATTGTGCATAAGTATGTGACCTTAAACACCAATAAATAAATAAATAAATAATCCTTTCAAGTGCTATATGACTATCATAATATTCCACCCAAAATTTTAAAATCAATGATCTTCCAAGCTTTTCAACAGATGCAGGATTCTTTCTTTATTGGTGCTTAACTCTTTCAACACGAGAGACCGCTTTTCCGGTCCAGGAACACGATACGTCATAATTTCATTAAGTAGGATGGTTACTAAGTGAACGTGTGTGGTAGAATAATTTATATTTTCAACATGCAGCCTTCAGGCTGCACGTTGAAAATATTAATTGCTCTACCCCCAAATAATGGACATGGACTTTTCCAATTTCTGCCATTTAACTGGCATGGAAGATACCACCAGTGTTGAAAGGGTTAAGACTATTTATAGCTGTATGGTGACGACAACAAACAGAAAGTCAAGTTTAGACAATCATTTATATCAATGCAGCTTTCTTTAGAAGACTCACACTCTAGGTACTGTTTATGAATCCTTTACCTAACATAGCAGCCAAAAACGGCCAGAAAATTAACCAGAATACGCCTACCACAGCCTAAAATATCTCAGAAGTTTCTCAATACAACCATACAAATATGGATATCATTAGATCCAGCTCGACAATTTTAGTACGGTTTTATTGAAAAATTGTGAAAGCTGTTTTTGAAAAAGGTGAAATTTAATTTATTTTTTAAAAATACTGTGTTAGGTAAAGAGTTAAGCTCTATTATATTATGTCTCTAAAAACTGAAAATTTGCTTGACGGAAAAAAATGGTTAAGTCCCCCCAAAAAATTGTTTAACCATTTTTGCTTTCTTAACACAGTTTTTTTTTAAGCAGACATATTTTGTTTTGTTTTGAGGTTAATTTTCTATTCTCAACTCATAATAAAGTGTACTCAAAACTTTGGCACAAAGTATGCAATTTCCCTACTATTATCCCACAATGTATGCTAATTTTAAATATTTATCCTCATATAATATAATCAACTGTGTTCATTAAAATGGTCTTGAAGAATAATCTCATGAAAAACAATGAAAAAATCCCTAAAGTACTAGGCAGATCAAAACTGTACCACAAACAGCCTCCCAGCACTGGAAATATTTCTGATATGTTTTACCTTCCAAGATCAATCCCCTAATAAGCCTCCCTCCCCCCAGTTGTATTTGTTTTGTTTTACAGTGTATGTATAAATACACATCTGGGTAAAACTAGAGGTGTGACTGTCCCAGCAGGGCCTGTCCATACCCCTGTCATCATGATTATTCTAAGATGAAAAGGAGCATAACTCTAGCAAAAACATTCCTATCTTAACTATAATCACAGGTGCACAGGTTCTCATGGTAGTGAACATCCATACCAAGTATCAAAGGAATTGATACATAAACATCTGAGAAAATCTCCGAACAAAATTCTAGGCAATTCAGGCAATCGAAGACGAAAGGTGGGAATAACTCTGGCAAAAACAGTCTGATGAAAACTATAATTGCAGGTACACAGGTTCCTATGGAAGTGATCATACATACGAAGTTTCAAAGGGAATGACCCATAAACATCTGAGAAAATCTCCGGACAAAATGCATGCATTCTAAGATGAAAAGGGGCATAACTCTGGTCAAAACAGTCCAATCGAAACTATATTTGCAGGTGCACAGGCTCCCATGTTAGTGAACATCCATACAGTCAATATAGGAGGATAAGATAGAAAACATTTTTGCTGTCGGAACACACTTCCACCATCAATACAGGCCATGACAATTACATGTGAGGGAGGGTGTCACCCACCCTCACATGTGATTGTTATGCCTCATGCATGTACAGACATGCTTGACAAGACTACATCCAGAGTTTTACGCATTATGGTAAGATACAACTGGGCCCAGAAAATGTGATAATCAACTCAGTTTATATTAAGGTTTCACTGCACACATTTGCATAGAATTTGGCACGAATGAGAAAATTGGTTAAAGTCACGTCAACTTTACTCGAACATAGCTTGAAAGAAACAGTCCTTCATGCAATTTTTAAAGACCTGTATATCAATAAAACACAACTCGTTTATCAAGGTAACCAAGCACTGCACTACTTTCAGAGATTCCTAATGGGGAAGTTCTCTTGACATTATTGATTAGATCACAGCACTCCAATATTCTCCACTTAGTGCAAGAAAGTGCCATCTGCAATGCTAAAGCAGATGCACTCAATGGACTATACAGCCCTCGTAATTCACCCTCAGCAATCAGCAGTGCCGAGGAAAATGCTGAGGAAATGAAAAATATCCACAGCAAAAATACTGCCTAGGATGGCTTCTTCAGAAAGCCTTGTGGTGGCAGAAATTGCACAACTTCCAGGTTACACAAGAAATCAAACCATGTCGGTTGCACTACGCTGTATTGCTGATCTTACAATTTACAGTACAAGTTGCAGCATAACCGCTAGAAACTATGTGTTCTACTTCTTCTATGTTGATAACAGCAGAATCTGACATCAGTTTCTGGAAAGCTCTTACAGGGCTTTCCAGAAACTGATATCAGATTCTGGTGTTATCAACATAGAAGAAGCAGTGAGATACTTAGTTTGT
This sequence comes from Pictodentalium vernedei, assembly GCA_031216915.1. NCBI lineage: Eukaryota > Metazoa > Mollusca > Scaphopoda > Dentaliida > Dentaliidae > Pictodentalium > Pictodentalium vernedei. The sequence continues at coordinate 262,651,607 of CM062291.1, read as the reverse complement.
GGTTATGCTGCATCATATTTTCACTCTATATATATTGAGCAAGTCTTACTTCCAAGATTTTTTCTCAGCATTCACATGGTTCATGATATTGGCATGATCTAATTGAGTGAAAGATTCTTCACATTGATTGTGATTATATACACATGTATCTCGAACTACTCTCACACCTTAAAGTTACTTGAAAGTTTTCACTTCACCGCATGCTACATATACCTGGCAATTCAGACTTCTCCCTGCACCCTGATGATTTTTACACAATCGAACAGGCTTCACAGCACTTGCCATAGAAGCACCAGTATTCCACAGCAACTGTTTTGCTGAGGAAACAAGGATGAATTATTTATTATTTATTGGTGTTTTAGGTCACATATTTCTGCACAATGGCTAACCATGACCATGACAGTTTTACAGGTGGAGGAAGCCGGAGTACCCGGAGAGAACCACCGAGCAATGGCAAGCAACTGTAGCTCCCCAACATACCAACTCCACACAAGCAGGGTTAGCATTGGTTGAAGACAGGTGCACCATTGACGTGCAGTACGCCTTAGTACACAGCGTCACTGTGCCCCCATGTGGGCAATGGGGGTGAAGTGTCTTGCCCAAGGACACAACGCGGTTGCCGCAGGTGGGATTCAAACCGAGGACCTCTCGGCTTGCAGCCTGCACCTCTACCAACTGAGCCACTGTGCCCCCACAAGGATGAATTACCAGGACTGGACTATATGTCTACCTCAGTTTGAAAAATTTGAATTTAATGATTTCCACTGAAAATAATTCCAGAATTCATTGATTTTCCACATTTTGCAAGGCCACAGGAATCCATGCAAACTGATGCAGCAGCATTATGAGATAAGTATCACAGGAAACAGGAATATCCACATGATGTGAAGCCATCAAGAATATAATGACATTTAAAAAGAATATCCTTATTGAAAAGCAATATAGAAGCAAAAAATTATTTGAATATTCTATCATAACAAATGTCTTCACTTTGACACATTAAGTCGATCATCATCACAGGAATATGTAATTTATCAATCAATTTTTCTCCTACACTGCAAAAGATATCACTTCTGACAGCTCCATTACAATAGAACAATTTCGTTTGTCACTCTTCTGCAAAATACTTCAACTGAGTTCGACATTATCTGTTTGAGATGTCCACCATCCTTGCAGTAAAAAACAGTGGTATTGCTAAACTTCAACTGAAATAAATCATATTGCATCATTTTAACAGATGGCATTTCTCATCTGCCAGCTGAGAAGGATGTATCCATAAAAGGGGCACACCATTCACAAATGGCACATGATATATATCATCTATCAAGCCCTTAGCAGATGAAACAACCATATCACGCAAGCAATGTTCACAAAAATCGTCCCTTCAAATATGAATAATTTTTCAATTTTTGCCTCCAAAACATAGTTTATGACCTCTCATTGGAATGAGCTTAAAAATAATTGCAACTGTATCTTCTATGGGTGTTAAGTAAATTTGAGAGAGAATAATCTGCTTGATCTTTTCTGTCTGCTCTTGATATCGCAGTAGTGAAGTGATGTGCACTGTGCAAGGCAACAAGTTTCAGAAACCCAGTGTGAAAAGGGTCAAAGTAAATGAAACAAGTTACTGGTCAGGCAAGCAAAAATCACAAACAAGGCAACTGCTTTGGTGGATCTTGTTAGCTTTAACCCTTTACCTAACATGAAAAGCAGACGACACTTGCAAACAAAATTCTTGAATAACTAATTTTTTTCATTTTTTGTCTCGACAAGCTCGTTCCCAAGAGGAGTCATAACCTATGTTTTTGAGACAAAAAATGAAAATTAATTGGCAATTTTTGAGAATAGTGCCAGCCAGTTTTGGCTGTTACGCTGGGTAAAGGGTTAAGCTTCTGCCTACTGAGGTAGACCCCTGGTGTGGAGGTGGGTGGGGTGGGGTGGTTGGCAAATTGGACAATTTTTTTTATTACTTTAAAATGGGTTTTGAAGAATTTTTAGTGATTTTATGTCAGAAAAAAATAACACCTTAATTAATTGGTCGATGTTTTAAAATAAAATCACCACCCTATGCAACCCCCCACCCCCACCCCTTCCAATTAACTTGATGAAAAAATGTTTGGGGCACAAATTCACTTAAAAACCTTAAAAGCTCATTTTAAACAAATAACGTCAGATGGGTGAAAACCATGAACAAATTTTTTTCTTCATAATTTACTTATTTCTATGAAAATAAGTTCATAGCTTCTCATTCAATTGGGTTATCAAGCTTCTTCCAGTGGTCAGACAAAGGTTAATTAATCATCTTAATGAAAACTGCTATACCAGGTTAAATGGTAGTTCATAATTGTCAGTTGGTTCTTGCAATGGCGGCACGCTCTAAAAAAACAATTCTCTGAATGCCCGCACACTAATTAATTTTTTACGCACAATGCAACAAGGTTGGGTTATAGTTTATTCTACATTAGTGAACTGTTTTCCCACTGCAAGTGAACACTAAACTGTCAGGCTGTAAGTAAGTAAATATTTTATTTAACTGTCACATTTCATTATACGATATTAAACTAAAATTCACACAACTGCACAAAACAATGCAAAGAAATCCAGCCCAAAAAACTTTGGAGACACTATTAACCTCATATTGGTTACAAGCATTATATAATAATAATAATAATAATAATAATAATAATAATAATAATAATAATAATAATAATAATTTCAATAATTCTTTGTCCTTCCACTGATTCGTCACTGCCTGCCGATCGGTCGGTCAAAGTCTGTCTGTCGGTTGTGTCTGTCTGTTGGTCAGTCAGTCTGTTGACTCTGATTTATAAAGTTTTGATCTACTGGTGTAAATGTGGCAGGGTCTGCTTGAGAAGGAAGACTCCTTTATGAACAGTGATGCAGGGGTACAACCCAAATCAGCAATAAACAAGACTAATGTTGACAGCCTGGCCACGGATGCCCGCGAACTCTGGCCAAATGGCCTTTAATACTGGAATGAAAAGTTTTGTGTTGAATTTGGTGCTCACTCTAGTCCATAAGGTTACAAATTAATAAAATACATGTGAATATAGCAGCCAAAAGCTGAACTGACCTTATTTCCATATCTTGAGAAAGTTCCAACATATTAGTGGCTGTATAGCCAATAATATGTTGGAACTTTCTCAACAGAACCAAACACACGTGGATGTCACTTGAATTGGCATACAGTACAAGTCAAAATAAAGTTGTAGGATAACCACTATAAACTATGCATCTTTCTCTTCCTACACTGACAAGACCAGAAACTAACATCATTTTCTGGAAAGCTTTCACAGAGGGCTTTCCACAAAATGATGTCAGATTCTGGTCTTATGTAACACACAAGCAGCAGTATACTTATTTATTGCAGTAATGTTACAACTTATTTCAACTTGTATTGTAATGTGCAAGTTATTTTGACAACGATATCTGAATGATTTTATTGGAAAATAGAGATAAAATTTGTCCACCATGAGTGGAATTTAGTTTATTTAACCCTTTGACACTTTTGTATGTCTTATGACCTACGAAATCAAACAGCGCGATGATACTTTGTGGTCATTTTTTTTGTTATTATTTTTCGATTTTTTTTAAGTTTTAACCTCAATTCCTATTTTCTCCCGAATAGTGCTCAGCGACAACCGTTGAGCCAAATGTTATTGCAGCTTAAAATACTAATATAATCCTGCTGTCAAGACTTCTTAACTGGTTGAGTGCTGGAAGCCACAATCAGGGCTTTCAAAAAATGAGGACACCAGAGCAAAATGCCAGCACTTCCCTTACTTATATTTCATATTCAGTCAAACACATATAACTTTGTTTTATTACAAATTATTGGAGAGCGCTTGTGGGCACTCTCAAATAATTTATAACAAAACAAATTTTGAATAACAAATTCAGACCACCAAAAATAATCTAGCCCTCGACCAGTTGATCACTAAGGTGAAAAATATCTTATTTGTACTTTCCGATGTTTGACGTCGCATTTTGAAAAATGTTGAAGAAACTGAATTCCCAGTGACGTTTAAACGTCATGACAATTAAAGTCTCAAAGGGTTAAAAAAAAAACAAACTTGGATCGAGGGTTAACTAATATATATTAACCTTTTAAACAATGAAACCCTGCACACAGGGATTGTAAACGACAAAAGTGTGTAAGCAGATGACAATTTTGTCAGCCAAGCATTATAGAATTATGGACGACAAATACAGTCTGTGAGTGAATTAAGTTTTCCCATTCCTGTGACCATGACTGTGACCTTTGTCACTCGAGCATGGTGTGACCTTCCATGGAAATCCCCCAAAGCATTCTTGTTATGGCTCCCAGACAGACAAATAAAGTCAGACAGATGGATGGATGGATTGATGGATGCATGCAGCCTGGATTTAATATGCCTCCCTATTGAGGGCATAAAAATACAACCCTGTATCTTGTACAGCTAAAAATTTGCAAAATGACATGTACGAAAACCACTATCTACTTCTGTTACTTATCAGTATTTTTTTTTTCCAAACTGTAAGTTAAGATCTCTTACTGGAACAAGTTTAAAGAATTAAAATCAATAGTTTGGAAGAAAGTGATGTCCTCTGTGAGGTATTTAGGTAAAAATATCATCTGAAATTTCTATTCAGAAAAAGGGTAAATTGAATATGTACGACCTAAATTTTCCAACTTAAAATTCAGAAAGATATTGGATTCGTACAATTTTTCTTTATGGGAATCCAGCAGAATTCAATGCATGTATATTATCAGAGAAGACAGAAACAGTGGATCAACCATGGGAAGAAATTGTGAATTCTAACCTAAACTGAGACAGATGGTAAAAATACAACAAATTCCGAATCCATAAAGGGCAATAACTCTGATAAAAATAATACCTGCATTGAACATGGGGCTAGACACAAATAAGATACACTTGCATACAAATATGATATCATTCCACCCAGTATCATAAAAGTTATTGAGTTTAAAAACTCACTGGTCACCAACCAACTGACTGACTGACTGGCTGTCTGACAGACTGACCGGTCTACCAACTGGCAGACTGACAAGACAGACTGACAAACAGTGACACATGTAGAGCTGGTTATCAATAGAAACGAGCAGTTTTGGAATATTGAGTTCGGTATCTTTTCGTTTTTTAAGAGGGGTATTCCACGATATTGGTTCGGTATTCAGTATCTGGCTTGACTGAGATTTGCTGATTGAACCAAACAAGAATTCAAATGGAGAGAATACACAGTAAGTTGTTCTTGTATCATTCTACCGCAGCAATACATATGCCCTTGGCAATGAGTTCAACATTAGTATTCTTTGCCAACACAAATCATATCTACAGTAATTCTGTGACTTGTTCCAGACACACCTTAACTTTAAAGATCTATTTCAGGCTCTGCCCTTAATATGCCATCATTAGGAGGCTGTACTGACAATAGGCAAATCACCTGGGCGGTGATTTCTTGTCAAGTCTTGGTTACCTTAACAGGTAGCCAAGACTTGACTAGAAATCACTGCTAAGAAACTGGACATGAACAGAATGTCATCTACTGGGAATTCAGGACAATAGCCCATCCCTTAAAGGTTAACAAAACTGAAAAGAAAATCAGTCACTTCTTTCATGAAAATGAACACTTCAACAACTGCTATCAAGCCTTGACAAGGCTTTATAAATAGTTAATACAGGAAAATTTGAAAATAAGGATGGGTTCAGTATTCAATTTTGATTTGGTTTGGTTTTTCAATATTCCCATATCGGTATCAGTTCGGTTTTCCGTTATATTGCCCATCTCTACTTGTCACAACTAAAGAATTTTCTTTACGTAAAACCCATTTCCTTATTTTTCCCCAAGTCTGAGCAATGGTTCAAAGTTATGCAATATGAGATTTTCTGAAGTGCTGAGACTCACTTTTTGAGTCTCAGCACTTAAGAGAAAGTCTCCTATCATGAATGTGTATATATGTATGTATGTACATGTAAGAATTTCAGCAATGGGTTGCAGAATTATATAAAAAATGTTAATAAATATTCTGAAGCAGTGTCTCAATAAGGCTTATTTATTTATTTATTGGTGTTTAAAGTCACATACTTATGCACAATGGCTAATCGTGACCGTGACAGTTTGACGGGTGGAGGAAGCCGGAGTACCCGGAGAGAACCACCGAGCAACGACGAGCAGCTGTCAGCTCTCCAACATCGAAACCCTGAACTCTGCACCGCAGCACAGGCAGGGTTAGATTGGTTGAAGACATGCGCACCATCGACGTGCAGTACGCCTCAGTACACAGCGTCATCGTGCCCCCATGTAGGCAATCGGGGTGAAGTGTCTTGCCCAAGGACACAACGCGGTTGCCGCAGGTGGGATTCGAACCGAGGACCTCTCGGCTTGCAGCCTGCACCTCTACCAACTGAGCCACCGCGCCCCCCTCAATAAGGCTTTTAACTAGTTCATGACTGAACAAATTAACACTTCAATGGCTTAGCCACATCCGCCCATATAATTAGATAAACTAGAGTGCACTGTCACAGTGCCGAAGCTGCGACGATTCGTGCAACGCCAATGATGTTTTAAAACTCGGTGACAAAAAAACTTGTTGGTGACAAAAAAACTCGTTGGTGACAAGTCCATAAACGTGACAGAAATTATCCGAATGACATGCACTATGGCGAGGGTGTAGACATCATGAAGATACACTTGCATACCAAGTATGGTGTCATTCCATCAAGTATTTTAGGAGTTATGGTGTTTTTTAAACTCGTTGGTGACTGACAGACAGAGCGACCGACTGACAGACAGACCGACATTGCCACAAAAAGAGCTGCTCATCGCAGCTAAAAAAAATTACTTTTCAGCAAAACCATATCATGTGATCTCTCATTGGAATGAGCTCACTTGATATGGTTTTGTTGAAATTGTATGAAAAATTTGGAGAGAAAAAATGAAAATAACAAATTTTGATGTTGGGTATCAGATTAACTCCTTCTTTGCTGCTGGCAGATATTCCTGCTCAGGACAAGATTTTTCTATTGACAGAAATATGTATAATTTAGACACATTCAATCCAATTTCCACCCTGTAAACAGAAAAGGTTTTTTCACCAATGATTTCTTGAGTTAAATTTTGACAAATTTTTCATCAAATCTAGTCATGGCTGCTTTATAGCAGCCATGACTAGATTTGATGAAATATATCTTAAAAATACTCAGGAAGTTAAGAGTTAAGCAAAACATGAGGCTCTAAAGAGCCTGTAATCACTCACCTGGCAGAACAGAAGATGAAAATGTGATTTCCCCTTGGCTTTCTATGGTAACTAGATGCTGCAATTGTGGCTATGTATGCAATCTGATCACCGTTATATAAGGATAATTGGTAGAGGGTGTCCCAGTCATCAATCATGTGATCCTGTCGTTTCAAAATCAAAGAATGCCTCCGGTGGCCACGTTTTTCACCCAACTGGAACAAAATGAGGATCAGTTGTAGAGGAACTCCCATAGACCATTCCTGCCAAGTTTGGTTCACATCGGCTTAGTAGTTCCAGAGAAGATGAAAATGTGATTTCCCATAGGGATTCTATGGTAACTATAAGACACAATTGCGGCCATGTCTGCAACCCAATCAACATAAAATAAGGATCGTTGGTACAGGGTGTCCCAGTCATCAATCATGAGACCCTGTGGTTTCAAAATCAAAGAATGCCTCTGGTGGCCATGTTTTTCACCCAACGGGAACAAAATGAGGATCAGTTGTAGAGGACCTCCCATAGACTATTCCTGCCATGTGAAGTTTCAAAACATTTGGCCTTGCAGTTTCAGAGGAGAAGATTTTTCAAAATCAACCAATCAGAATCAAAGAATGCCTCTGGCGGCCATTCCTGCCAAGTTTGGTTCACATCAGCTCAGTAGATCCAGAGAAGAAGATGAAAATGTGATTTCCTGTAGGGTTTCTATGGGAACTGTAAGCCGCAATTGCAGTCATGTTTGCAACCCGCTCAACATTTATTTATTTGTAGGTGTTTAAGGTCACATACTTCTGTACAACTGTACAATGGCTAATCATGATCACGCCAGTTTTACGGGGGGAGGGGAGGGGGGGGGGGAAGCCGGAGTACCCAGAACCACCGAGCAACGGCGAACAGCTGTCAGCTCCCCAACATACTAACTCCACCCAAGCAGGGTTAGCATTGGTCGAAGACAGGTGCACCATCAACGCGCAGTATGCCTTGGTTCACAACATCACCAAGCCCCCATGTGGGCAATGGGTGGGGGTGGGGGCTGGGGGGGGGTGGAGTGAAGTTTCTTGCCCAAGGACAAAATGCCATTGCCGCAGGTGGGATTCAAATCGAGGACCTCTCAGCTTGCAGCCTGCACCTCTACCAACTGAGCTGCCATGCCCCCCACCCGATCAACATTAAATGAGGTTTGTTGGTAGAGGGTGTCCCAGTCATCTATCATGTTAAGTTTCAAAACATTTGGCCTTGTGGTTTCAGAGGAAAAGACTTTTGAAAACCCACCTATCAGAATCAAAGAATGCATCTGTCGGCCATGTTTTTTATCCGACAGGAACAAAATGAGGATTGTTTGTAGAGGACCTCCCATAGACCGTTCCTGCCAAGTTTGGTTCACATTGGCTCAGCAGTTCCAGAGAAGATAAAAATGCAAAAAGTTTATGGAGGATGATGGACGCTGGACGGCAGACAACGATGGATGTCAAGTGATGGCAAAAGCTCACATGACCCTTTGGGCCAGATGAGCTAAAAAATTAACTTAGTTTGACCACTGGAGTGGATGAGAATACAATCAGATTCTCCTTGTGTTTACATGAATAGGAAGGAAATCATTTTCAGGATATAAATTGAAAAATTAGACCTGCAGGTTAAAGAGACGTCACCACTGGTTATATCACAGACAAAAAGGAGCTAACAGCTGAAACTCTGTTGAACCTTTTGATAACTTTGGTATGCCATTACTGTATGAAACCAGAAGAATGATATTCATCATTTAACACTTTTGCTGCCGAAAGTGACTATTGTCGCATATTTTATGATGATTATCTATATGCTCTGGTATGCGTAGATCAAACCTACCATCTGATTAATTGTTGGAAAGATCTCAGAGAGCCCTTTCCAACAATTAATCAGATGATAGAGTTTCAAGTATTTCATAAATTTTATTAAACTTCCTCGCATACAGGCAAACATAGACGTCCTCCATATATGGATAAAGTGGGTGTGGCAGTAAAAGGGTAAAAATGCAAATTAATTTCAACCTCCACTAATATAGCCAGTCCCTGAGAGTCTCTTATGATGCATCGCTTTTTATGTTGCATGGAAAAAAAGCATGACCAAGGATTTATTCCATTTTCAGAATCCCCAAGGAACTGATCTGAAACCACAAATGCAGTGTAATAAACATGTGAAGAGACATCTGAAATAATTTATATTCACAATAGAATCCCTGCCATGGCAGTTTGTTATCGGGTTGAAAACCAGAATAATTCAATGACAGATGAGGCATTTGAACAAAATGTGATAACCATATTTTCGAAACTACTATTGGGAGCTGTTGGGACATCAACAAATAAATAGGTTCTTTCGATAAACATAAAAAAGACTCTTTCTATTCATTACATATAACATATAATCAGGATTTCTTTTTATTTGCTGTTGACATGTTACAATCACAATTACAGTACAAGTCAAAATAAGTTGTAGGATAACCACTAAAAACTATGCACCTTTCTCTTCCAACACTGATAAGACCAGAAGCTGACATCACTTTCTGGAAAGCTCTCACTGAGCGCTTTCCAGAAAATGATGTCAGATTCTGATCTTATCAGTACAGGAGCAGCAGTATACTTAGTTTATTGCAGTTATGCTACAACATATTTTGACTTGTTCTGTAAGCTTTGATAGTTAATCCTTTTTCCAATGAATCGGCTACATCTGCCTGAGTAATTTACACATTAAATCCATATCATTTGACCACTCAATGGAACGAGTTTATTGAGCTTTTTCCAACAAGGGGTCATATGATATGGTTTTGTTGGAAATTTTTTGAAAAATTTGAAAAAAAACAATAATTAAAATAATAATGATATCCTTTGGGTATAGGGTTAAGAATGGAAAATGATGAAAATAGTAACATGCAAAGTTAGGTATATTACCAAACAGTAGTGAACCCATGAAATGCAATAGTTAATGCAATAATAAGCAAACACTATTTTCAGGTGGTGTTCGATTATAAAATAATACACAATCCTCAATACATCCTATTTTTAATAACAGTGACCTGTACTTTCTCAAAAGCCTGAAAATCAATAGGGTTCTTTTCCTTCCACAGATTACTTACACTCTAAAAAACAGTTTTTGATAAAGTTGTATTCAAAGTAATGGCCCCATGTTCAAAGTAATGGCCCCATGACTTTTGACCCTAAAACTATAGACTCCCAAGTTTGAAAGGGCTCTTCCTCTTCCCTGGGATGTAGTTCGTCTGAAACTATGGCTATAGAAGACAAATTGATAATGTTCTGGGGGCGCGGTGGCATTGCGGTAACCGGCTCTCGTCAGATAACCGAACTTAAGCAACATCGAGCCCGGTTAGTCCTCGGATGGGTGACCATCTGAGCGATCGATTCGGACTCCCATGCTGTGTCCTTGGGCAAGGCACTTAACCCCCATTGTCCACTATATTAAGGCGTACTGCACGTCGATGGTGCGTATGTCTTCAACCAGTCTAACCCTGCATGTGCTGCAGTGCGGAATTATGGTGTTGGGGAGCTGGCAGCTGCTTGTCGTTGCTTGGTGGTTCTCTCCGGGTATTCCGGCTTCCTCCACCCATAAAACTGTCACGGTCATGATTCTCCATTGTGCGTAAGTATGTGACCTTAAACACTAATAAATAAATAAATAAATAAATAAATAGATAATGTTCTTCTCTTTCCATCTACAAATATTTTATGTAAACTTGGTTCTACTGTGAAAAGTAGGATTGATATTATTTATTTATTTATCTATTGGGGTTTAATGATACTTTCAATGGCCAGGGCCACCTCATGTCAGTTTTAGGGTGGAGGAAGCTGGAGTACCTGGAGAGAACCACCGAGCAATATGAGAAACTGTCAGACTCTCCAATGTACTAATTCCACACAAGCAGGGTCAGCATTGCTTGACAAGTATGCCTTAGTACACAGTGCAACCGTGCCCCCATGTGGGCAATTAGGATTAAGTGCCTTGCCCTGGGACACAACACAGTTGCCCCTAGCGGGGATGAAACCGTGGACCTTTCGGTTTGAAGTCCAATGCCATAACCACTAAGCCATCGTGCATCCTAGAACTGATGTCATTGCCCGAGAACAAAAAAAGTCATATTTCTATAACAGTAACCTTGACCTTCTTTAACTCGTGTCCTTTCCCTCACTGGGGAAGAAGAGATGAGGGAGGTTGAGAGATAGGGGAAAAAGAGAAAAAAAGAAAGAAAGATCTTGATATTCCATTGATACAGTGGAGTATTAATTAATGTGCTAATAAACCTATTATTCAATATCCAAAGTTCTTCCACAGGTGCATGTATCTAGTGGAAAATTTTATTTTCAATTAAAATTTTACAAACACACACAGTGCACATGGTAATTTGGTATTCAGCAGCTGACTGGTGAGTACAAGACCACTATTTTACTTGCTAATCAGAGAATTATCTTGAGGATCCAAATTTGAGGTTCATAAACAACTATGTAGAATACAAGCCTGTGCATGGACTGCAAATCTTAATATTTTTAGAAAAAAAGAAAAAAGGACACATGTACTGTAGATGTCCACCCACTGCATGGTCAAGTAACAAATCACACCAAGTATGCTGTATCACATTGTGCATTCTAGGAACCAACTGAATATAAGATGTTTGTTCCAACATTGGTTTAAAAATGCTGAAAATCTGTTTCTCAGGCCCTTCAGCATAGTCCTTTTGGCTGCTGCATGCAAAAAAAAATTAAAATTAAATGGTTTGTGTCCGATATTCTACTCAAGTAAAACTGATAAATTTGTCCTTCGAGTATAAAAAGGCTTTGCAATGCTTTAGCATTGCAAAGCCTTCTTGCACCCAAGGGATGAAATACCCCAACACCCATGCTATTCTGTAGATTTTGAGGCCTAAAACAAAAAAACAAACCAAGAACATGAACTTTTCATGACAAAGATATAATTAAAAAAATAAAAAACATCCACCACATGCAATTTTACAAAAAAATGGCCTGAGAAACAGAAGATTTACTTTGTGGAGCCGTAGTAAAGACTTCATAAATAAAATATTGCGATTTTGAGGCTGAATTAAGAAAAGCAAAATAGACAAGAGGCTCTAAAGAGCCTGTTATTGCTCACCTGGAAGAACTACATATCCCCAATTATTCTAATCAAAATCAAAGAATGCAGCTGGCTGCCATACTCCTTCATCTGAGGGAAACAGAATGATAATTGTTTTCAGAGGACTTTCCATACATTATTTGTGCCAAGTTTGGTTTACACTGGCCAAGTAGTTTCAGATAAGAAGACGAAAATGTGATTTCCCATAGGTTTTCCATGGTAAATATGAGCTGCAATTGCGGCCATGTTTGTAACCCGATCAACATTAAATGAGGACCGTTGGTAGAGGGTATCCCAGACATCAAGCATGTGAAGTTTCAAAACATTTGACCTTGTAATTTCAGAGGAGAAGATTTTTCAAAATTGACCAATCAGAATCAAATAATGCCTCTGGTGGCCATGTTTTTCATCCAACAGGAACAAAGAGAGGATCAGTTGGTTCACATTGGCTCAGTAGTTCCAGTGAAGAAGATGAAAATGTGATTTCCCATAGGGTTTCTATGGTAACTAAAATCTGCAATTGTGGCCATGTTTGCAACCCGATCAACATTAAATGAGGATCGTTGTAGAGGGTGTCCAAGTCATCAGTCATGTGAAGTTTCAAAACATTTGGCGCTGTGGTTTCAGAGAAAATTTTTCAAACTCCACCAATCAGAATCAAGGAATGCCTCTGGTGGCCATGTTTTTCACTCGTCGGCAACAAAATGCCGATCATTTATAGAGGACTTCCCATAGACCTTTCCTGCCAAGTTTGGCTCACTTCGGCTCAGTGGTTCCAGAGAAGAAGATAAAAATGTGATTTTCCATAGGGTTTCCAAGGTAACTATGGGCCACAACTGCAGCCATGTTTGCAACCCGACCAACATTAAATGAGGATCGTTGGTAGAGGGTGTCCCAATCATCAAGCATGTGAAGTTTCAAAACATTTGGCTTTGTAGCTTCAGGATAAGATTTTTGAAAATCCACCAATCAGAATCAAAGAATACCTCTGGCAGCCATGCTTTTCATCCGCAGGAACAAAATGAGAACCGTTTGTAGAGAACCTCCCATAGATCATTCCTGCCAAGTTTGGTTCACATCGGCTCAGTAGTTCCAGAGAAGATGAAAATGTGATTTTTCTTAGGGCTTCCATGGTAACTATAGACCATGTTTGCAACCCGATCAACATTAAATGACAATTGTTGGTAGAGGGTGTCCCAGTCATCAAGCATGTGAAGTTACAAAACATTTGGCCTTGTAGTTACAGAGAAGATTTTTTAAAATCCACCAATCAGAATCAAAGAATGCCTCAGGCAGCCATGTTTTTCATCTGATGGGAAGAAAGTGAGGATTATTTGTAGAGGACCTCCCAGAGACCATTCCTGCCAAGTTTGGTTCACATCGACTCTGCAGTTCCAGAGAAGAAGATAAAAATGTGAATAGTTTAGGGACGGTGGACGACGACAGATGCCAAGTGATGGCAACAGCTCACATGGCAGGTGAGCTAAAAATAGCATCTGTGATTTAATGTTCTCGCATTTCTTTTAGACAAGACTCTAAAGAGGTGAGGACAGGAAAGCAGACAGAGAATTTCCGACCGGATTGTAACCAAAGTCGCAATTCGGGCGAAATTCTCTGTGCACCTTTATAATCACAATACTGTAAACTTGTTTTCCATTTCTAGAAACAATTTTTTGTGCAAAGTTAAGGTCCAATTCGTCGTGGAACATTAATAGCAGCTCTCATCATCTTATAACACTTACAGTATATGAAACCCATACATTAGCTATATCACCTCATCTTGTAAATCAGACCAACAGTTTTGTATTATTTGTCAAACTTATCCATATAATACATAGAATAGACAGGGAATATAGTATAGGACTTATTTGACATTAAGATGAATTGGTTATTGATGATGAGATCCAGCAAGTACAATCCATCACAAACTGATTGAAATTAGATTTATACTGCTGAAATAATGGAATCAAGTCAAAATAATAGACTGATTGACTAACTAACCATCTACAGATTTTGTTACTGCATTTGGAACAAGTGTTCTTAACAGTTACCAAAAAAGCAGAGGGGAGTAAACAGGACATTCAAAAAGCATTGTTGTAGCACGAATGCTGAATTATTTTCCCAAATTTCAGTCCTGTAATCGAATTAAAAATGAAGAGAAAAATGTGTGTTTGTTCATTCATGTATTTATTGATGGTTAACGATATTTCATTTTCAGCATCTATGGCTATATTAGGACTGCAACACTAATATAAGGTCAAGTGTTGCCAATCATTTATAATATTGTTGTTCACTTTAAACAAGCTATTAACTGAAAACAAAAAATGTATTCATTTTAGGAATTCACATTAAAAAAATTTCCACAATCTAGTATGATTATTTCCATTAGTTCCTTGAATCCTGCACCCTTAGTCAGTGTATATTTTCATGTAGAGTGTGATATGGCAGTTACAAATTTTTTATAACCAGAAAGTGTGCCTAACCCTGTACATTGGGGGGGGGGGGGGGGGGGGGGGGGGGATATCTTCCCCACTAATGAAAATTATTTTTACTTATTAGTCTGGCAGCCAAGGCACCATTGCATGTTTTAGAGTGTAAAGTAGACTTTCACAGCGAAGTATGGTTGTCCACAACACCCATTTGAAGAATCAATTGGCTGGACTTTTGTCAGCTCTAAGGAATTTGTGTTATTTTGGTTTTTAAAAATGGCGGTAAAAATTGCAGGCCATTATTACAAACAGGAGGATTTTAACCAACATGGAGTGCTAACTGAAACAAGCTACCATCGCCCATACACCTTTCTTATCCAACTGATACCTTTATAATTTTGTGCAAAAATCAGACTGCCTAAATCCATCATGGTGGAAAAAATGGCGACAAAAATCAATGACACTGTAGCTTAACTTGACTGTGTGTAGTGTTTGATGAAAAGGATAATGTTCAATGTTTTTGAAAGGATTATGAAATAAGACAAGAATTGTGATAATTGAGAATATGTTAATTTCTGTTCATGTGGTCCTAACAGTTAACGTATGTCAACCAAAGTTACCAAGTTACAGTAAAATCATTCCAAAATGAGTCATCCTACCAAGTTACAATGAAATCCCTTCATAAATGTAACTCGTAGACTTTGCTGAAGGAATTTAGGTCATGTGATAGTTCGGCGGTCACATTTGACCGACCATGACCAAAATTGGAGAATCTCATCTTGATGTCATACCAAGTTATCCTATCAAGTTACAATGAAATTGCTTCATAAATATGAACTGTAGACTGTGCTAAACAAATCTAGGTCATGTGTCTGTGCGGCTGTCACGGTTGACCGATTATGGGCAAAACAGGATGTTCTCAACTAGACATTATACAGAGTCATCCTACCAAGATACAATAAAATCCCTTCATACATATGACCTGTAGACAGACTGTGCTAAAATTTTCGGGCTTCGGGCCCAGTCATGGTTGACCGTTCACGACCAAAAGAGGACGTTGCAATCAAGACATTATACAGAGTCATCCTACCAAGTTACAATGAAATCCCTTCATAAATACGACCTGTAGACTGTGCTTAAAGTTTTCAGGTTTCACGCTCTTGCAGCCGATACAGCTGATCAATCGCGACCAAAAGGGGACATTCTCATCTAGACACTACACGGAGTCATACTACCAAGGTACAATGAAATTCCTTCATAAATACAACCTGTAGACTGTGCTTAAGGTTTTCGGGTTTCCGGCTCTCGTAGTCATTTCAGTTGACCAATCGCGTCCAAACGGGGACGTTCTCATGTAGACATTATATGGAGTCATCCTACCAAGGTACAATGAAATTCCTTCATAAATACAACCTGTAGACAGTGCTTAAGGTTTTCGGGCTTCAGGCTCTCGCAGCCATTACAGTTGACCAATCTCGACCAAAACGGGAAATTCTCATTTAGACATTATACAGAGTCATCCTACTAAGGTACAATGAAATCCCTCCATAAATACGACCTGTAGACTGTGCAACAGGTTTTGGGGTTTTGGGCTCGGGCAGTCGTCACGTTTGACAGATCGTGACCAAATGAGGAAGTTCTCATCTAGTCATCATACGGAGTCATCCTACCAAGTTACAATGAAATCCCTCCATATTAAATATGGCCTGTAGACTGTGCTAAAGGTTTTTAGGCTTCGGGCCTGTGTAGCCATCACAGTTGATCCATCGCAACCAAAAGGGGACGTTCTCATCTAGACATTATACAGAGTCATCCAACCAAGTTACCATGAAATTCCTTCATAAATACAACCTGTAGACTGTGCTGAAGGTTTTTGGATTTCAGGCTCTTGCTGCCATCACGCTTAACTGATCATGACCAGAAGGGGACATTCTCATCTAGACATTATACAAAGTCATCCTACCAAGTTACAATGAAATCCCTTCATAAATACAACCTGCAGACTGTGCCAAATGTTTTTGAGTTTCAGGCTTTCGCAGCCATCATGGTTGACTGATCGCAACCAAAAGGGGATGTTCTCATCTAGACATGATCTCGAACCTGCATATGAAATTTCGTGATGATCGGACAAGAACTACAGGGTGTAACCTGTGCCAAAGAAAATGTGAACAGACTCACAGACTCCTGCATGCGTGATGGCAAAAGCTTATCTTGACTTTGTCAAGTTAAGCTAAAAATAGATTTTCACCGTTTTGTTCCAGATTACTAGTGCAATGTTGGTCGTAGTGACCAATGATGGACAATCACATGACAGTAAAGTTTAGGCATTTCTGTACAATTGTACAAGCTCTATCGGTTCATGTATGAAGTTCAGAAATGGTACCAATATATCTCCCGTACAATTATCAATGATAGCATTGATATTAAAAATATTAGAAACAGAGAGACCTGGTATATGGTATGACCACTAGGTAGTTTCAAAAATTGGTAAGTATCCAATAATATAACAAAAAGGCAGCCAAATGTAATGTCCCATATGATATTTTCTAAAAATTTAGGCAATGATTAGTTTTCATTTTCAGCAGTCTTGCAAGTAGCCCCATTCGTCTGTTTGTTACAGCACTCAATTGTTGCTTGACAAGTACAGAAAACAGTGTATGGTAACCTTGAGGCAACACAGCTGCACCTTGACGTCTTTAATGGTTGTTTGTTGGAACATGAGCATCAAATCAGTTTCAAGATATTGTCAGGTGCTCAATGGGAGAAGTGACTTTGCCTTCTCGTCTCTAACAAACACATAATTCGTAGGTTTCATTTTGGGTGAGTCCGAATGCAGTGCATGTTTCCATGCTTGCATGTGGCCTCATTTGACATTCTCTGCAAATGACTTGTGTTGCTCCTGGTTGTCCTACTTTGGATATCTAACTACCGACTCTTGCATCAGATATTGATTTAGATGTAGGACACCCATAACAGGCTGCCTGATCAACTGATTTTAGTGATATTCAACCCTCTTTCAAAACTTTAAGGATGCAACCTTTATCTATTCCAAGTAAAGCACCCAGCGACAGTATCTCACCCAAAGATAGCATGCGTGACAAGGATACTTGGGATAATGTCCCATTGCTTCTCAACAGTGGCACCAATATCTATCACAGACCTATCCCAAATGGGTGACTCCATAAACATGGGAGATGCTATATTCTGTTCCAGACAGTGGTGCAAAAGCAGGGTATACTCATCTGTGTCGTCTGCAAGAACGACAACCTGCTTTTTGTCATCCACAGCAAGTATCACTTCCAGCTGAACTAAAATATTATAAGCTCCTTCTTGATGGGTTTTCATGTCATGCCTTTCTATGACACTTTTGTTAATTTCAGTTGAAATGATGTCATGGCCAGTAACTTCCAAGTTTCTGTCCCTTTGTACTTTCCTCACCAAAACTCTTATTTGACTTGAAATACTCACAAATAATATTGATGAGCTGCCTTTTATTCTCAGTGACGGTCAACATAAATTTCTGAGATGGCAATACTGATGCTGCACTCAACCTGAATTCTTGGCAAGAGGTTTCAGCACTCCTGTGAGTCCTTGTACAACTTTTCGTACTGAACTCGTACCTGTCAAAAATAAATATAAATGCCACCCAACAACAACTTTTGTTTCACAGATTCATGAAATTTTTAACCGAAATCCAGCACAATAGGACTGTGAAGTTGAAAATAATCTTACAATGGGGATCAAGATTCAAACACTAAACAACAACTGAATGCAAATACAAGCAATATAATGGAATGAAATGAGTATAAGTTTAAATTTGGACAGTCATACAAACACGTCTTAGATAGAGGAGTGAACAAAAGCCACTGATTGCTTATGGAACAAATTCAAGCGACGCACAGAGAAGTCATGAGATCAACACTCTTTATTAGAGAAAATCGTGAAATCAACACTCTTTCTGTAATGGTTTCCAAAACATTGTTTTGATCAGGAAATGATACAGGTGGGTTCTATGCCAGTTTGGGTCATGAAATTCACACAAAATGTTTCCAATGTTCGAAACGCAATTTTGGGGTACTTTTTGTGGCCATGTTATTCAGGCCTAATATTTAAAATTCTTCAAGGCTGACTGGAGACCAGCCAATGGAATATTGATGTAGGATGTCTAAACTATCGGAAACCACAGAAAAAAAACTTTATACGCCAAAACACGCACAAGTAAAAAAAGAGAGTTTGGCTGCCGGACTATTAGTTCACTGCTATTTGATGCTCAAATGTTGAGACACACATTTTTGACATCAATTTCAGGTATTAAGATTTGGAGAAAACAACACGCCACCCTATGGCAATGTCATTTGGGAAAGGAGAAAACCAAGTCATTTATCCAATTACCTCAGCCCAACTTGTTAGACGTTATTGTTGACTCATATGGTGTTACTGATCCGATTAAAAGGAATCTCTGTTACCTTTTGATGAATATTCAAAATCTGCATATACAATACAAAGCGACTATTTTGGAATATTCATCAAAAGGTAACATATATGAAGATCCCACATAATCAAGCCTGAAAATAAGCAGCCTGACATTTGCAGAATGAGGTCCCAAGAGGGTGAATTTGATGATGCTATCCCATACAGTGGGCCAATTTATCCTCTGGGTACCTCTTTCTGCTTAGGGTGGAGACCCTGATTCATATTGAGGTCCACAGAGGGTAAATTTAGTGATGCTACCCTGCTGTAGGTAGCATCACTAAATTCACCCTTTGGGGACCTCAAATTCACAGATGACAGTCTGCTTATTTTCTTATAACAACACCATATAAACCAAACTGTGTAAAATGCCCTATGTCAGGTAGGGAGAGAGGAGGAGAGAGAGAGAGAGAGAGAGAGAGAGAGAGAGAGAGAGAGAGAGAGAGAGAGAGAGGGGGGGGAGTTTCCAGGCCTGGATATTTTCCCCCTACCCCCCATGAAAAAAGGTTTCTCATTAATTTAATTACAAAGCTATTTGACTCTAAATGTGGAGAGGTACATAAACTAAACCAAGTTTAGGAAAAATATCAATTTGTGTTGTGGTGATTGATTACACTACTTTGTAATTTATTTATTTATCAGGGTTTAACAACACTTTTGACACCTTGTGTTGGACAGTTTTATGGGGGGGGGGGGGGGAGAGGTGAAGCCGGGGTCAGACTCCCCAACATACTAACTCCACACAAGCAGGGTTAGCATTGGTTGAAGACAAGTACATCATCGACCTGCAGTATGCCTTATTATACAATGCCACCATGCCCCCTCATGGACAATGGGGATGAAGTGTCTTGCCCAAGGACACAACGGGGTTGCGGCAGGTGGGATTCAAACCAAGAAGCCTCTCGGCTTGCAGCCTGCATCTCTACCTAATGAGCCACTGTGATCCCCACACTACTTTGTTAATCCTGGCCAAATGACATTGCTATATAGTGGGTTGATGTTTTTTCAATACATAAATATCTGAAATTGATGACAAAAATATGTCTCAACATTTGAGCATCAAATAGCATTTTATTAACAAGAAAAAAAAATCCATGGTTGGGGAGGGGGGGGGGGGGGAGATATTCAGGTGGGGAAGTGGGAAGATATCCTGTTGCACCGGTATTCTGTTTTCAGTTAATAGATTGTTAATATTGCTGTTCACTTTAGAGGACTAATTCTCCTGACAGGTCAAATTACAGGGTTCATTATTGTAAGGATGAGGGTAATTCAAGGACTTCCTAGCACCCTTTCAAGTCATTTTCAATATTCTTCATACAATTTTTGCAACTATTCAAGCAATATGCTTATAGCTTTCAATAAAATACAGCTATTAGTCAACACCTAAACCCTAAAGTCAAGTCTGCTCACCTTCAATGTACAGCAGGCACGGAGCTGATGAGTGACTAACAGCGAACATAAAATGTGCAGTCATTTTAGTCAACTATTCAGGAAGATAACACTTGAATGAAAACAACTGCCACTGCTAAAAAATAAGTGCGAAAAATGAAGCAGGTTGACAATGATTCATCCATCTGACAAAAAACTGCCAAAGCAACTATTATCCAAAGACAGAAAGCAGTGGCGTGTCCCGATGGAGGGGGACACAAACACACTTTTTTCTGAAAAATGTCAACCTTTGCTGGAAGCCCATATTTGAGCTTTACTAAATACCACAGGCTGTGACTGTAACAACAATACTCTAATAATGGTGGTTTTATACTGACTCTCGCAAGAATCAAACTTTGTTGTTGACACCTTTCTCAGTTGGCACTATCCAATCAAATGTACTAGAGCAATATATGGTAAAAGAAGATCTGTGGTCAAGAAAAATGTAGCACTACCAGTTAAATACATTCATGCTTGTAATTCCTCAAACTAGTTCATGTACTATCACACTGATGTATCTTGAGTCATTTCACTATAGTTATATCTCCACTTTCTGGATACTTCCTCTTCAAATAAAAGTATCAGATTGGGCCAGTTGCATGAAAAGTTTACTTACGGCCCTCAACCCAGCACGAGGTGAGCTACAGCAAAAATATTTTTCCCCTTGCCCCAACCCCCCCACCCCCCCAACTTAATTTTGCCTGCTATGTACCCTAGTTTGAAAGTTTCTGAGATAACAAATGTGAAGATCCATGAGACAGCATCTCGGTGTCAAGAAGGGTTAGAACATAAGGTGATTTATCCAGTGTATTGGATCACTATTCAAGCACTCTCAGAAAGGCATTATGAAGCAAACCAGTAAAAAGTCAATGAAAGTAATATTGATGGCTTTTGTGTTGGTTTCACAGGAAAGTGGCTTTAATTGATCTGTTCAATTGATTTAAACAGTAAATTTTGGCAGGCAATTCTGAGAGCACTTGTCACTTGTATATCAAACATAAAACATCCAGCTGACTGATTAGCACATCTCCCTTTCTCCATTGTTGCTACCGACATCGCTCAATAAAGTTAATACAAAAATGGAGTGAATTTTGTTACCTAATAGATATAGTCAAAAACACATGGTACTGCACACACACTTTAATTCTGCACAGCATTTGCAAAAATGAACTGTATGTTGATTGCAAAGATAAATTACTTCTTCTCCACCGTAACAAACAATATCAGATCCAGTCATAACAAGTGCAATGCCATGGTTAGCCAATACCCCACTACCATAGCCCAATAAAGGCAATAACTCCCAAAGTCATGGCTGTTTGCAATCTCCTTCATAATGTTATCACCAAACAAGAACAATGTTACTAAGGTAACACATGCCCCCCCCCCCCCCTGTGACCTTCACCTTGCCAATGCGGCGGAAACTATTATATGTGACACACATTCTGACTGTCCTTAACATTTGTAAAGAGTGTAACAATTGTGCTATGATTCGTTTCTGAGTTATGGCTGAGACACAAATATTGACCGATTTGTAGTGTGACCTTGAAATGTGACCTTGACCTTGAAGGTACGAACCCGGCTATGGTGTGTGACACATTCTCCCATGGTCCTTTATAATTGTGTGAAGTTTGATGATTGTGGCCCTAACAGTTTTCGAGTTATTGGCTCGGACACACACACACACACGGACACACGCCCACTTCAATCACTATATACCACCCGACTTAAGTCGGGGGGCATAAAAACTTTTTATTAAATTAGGTACAAAATCTTGGAACCATTTTCTTTTAACCCTTTACCCAAAGTAAAGGCCCAAACTGGCCAGCATTATTCACAAAAATCACCATTCAATTTTCATTACTTTTTAATTTTTTGTCTCAAAAACATAGCTTATGACCCCTCACTGGAACGAGCCCAATGAGCTCATTCCAATTAGGGTCATATGCTATGTTTTGGAGACAAAAAAATGAACAAATTTAGCTATTCAAGACTTTTATTTGCAAGTGCCGTCTGCCTTTCGTGTTAGGTAAAGGGTTAAATGTGATGACAATAAATGGTAATGTGATGACAGGAAATACAATGTCCAACATGGGCAATAACTCTTGAAGAAATATTTGGAAACAGCTTGTTCAGAATCCCAATTATGGTATCATCACAAAAAATCTATATATTAGATTTGAACAAAAATTATAAAAATGTTGAACAGCTTTCTTTGAAATGTGATCACAAGAAATGATAATGTGATGATAAGAAATTCAACAGTCCAACAAGGGCAATAACTTTTAAAGAAATACTTGAATGGAGCTGGTTCACAATCTCCTTCATGATATTATCACTAAAAAGTACTGAACCACAGATCCATCTACAATTTATTTATTTATTTATTTATTTATTAATTTATTTATTGTTGTTTAAGGTCACATATTTCTGCACAGTGGCTAATTGTGACTGCAACATTATATTGCCCATTTTAGAGGATTTCCACTCCAGGCATTGGTGACAGAGTCCTATTTTACCAGTAAAACAGAGCTTGTTTACCACAGTAAACAAGCACTGCTTCACTTCCAGATACAATTGAAATGTGGATTGTTTACAATTGACATGAATCTGTTGCTATGACCATATACTGCTCAACACCAAAAATATATACTATTTCTCTGAGTGATTATACACCCTATTACAAGAGTGTAATCCTTATCAGGTACAGAGTACAGGATGACAAGCACAAAACTGCTGGTACCAGTCATGAAGACCGGTACCAAGAAAAAATTTATTTTCAAGCTTGACAGGCTGTCACCAAAAAATTCAAAAAGAATATATCCAAGAGCTGAATTCATAGAATTCATCAAAACTACTCTTGGTCAAAAGCGACTCCAAATCTGAATACTTGAAATAAGGCTGTACAAAGTTAATTTGTTCTGGTAGCGGTTAGAACTGATAGTTCGTTGGTTTGCAAAGAGTAAAAATACTGCCATTTAAATGGATATGTGAATGGATGCCTCTTGGGGGATAATTTTCGATGTAGAAAATTGATTTTCCACCAGTGCCAACACCGGAAAGTTGTTTCGTTCTCAACAACTTTTGGACTTCTTATATCAACAATATTTCCTGACTCATCCATGCTTGATGAGAAACTTCTTTTATTGGCTATTTATTCTTCACAAAATCTCTGAATCGTGATGATACCATTGATTTTTTTTCCCTAATGGACACCAGTGTTAATACTACACAGTGCTTCACCTACATTACTTCCACTTACTAAGTGATATTGTAACCCTATCATATCCAGAGTTTGTTTCCATCTTTTCTGAGTACGTCTGGCTGGAAATGGCCAGCATTATCCCATTACCTAACACAGATGGAAGACGACACTTGCAAAATTTTTATTTTTTTGCCTCAAAATGCATAGCTTATGATCCCTCATTGGAATGAGCTTGATGAGGTTATGGGTTAAATAATGTAGGTAAAAGATAAACTATGCATGTTCCACTTTCCGGATATGTTACCAAGAGAACTGAATCTTTTTAGTGGCCAACTTTTACAAAACCACTATTTGTTAATATCAGTTGCAAAATGTTGTCCATTGTTTCACAACCATCATGAAGAATGACTTGGCTATTAAATTTTCAGACACATAAACAAGCTGAAAATGGCAGAGTGGCAATTAGGTGTCTCAGTGCTGGAAATGAACAAAAGTGACGGATGCAGTATTAAGCTCCTGTGAATTCAGAGATGGGAGTAAATTGCATCCGTAAAATGTTAGTATATGAATTTTAGAGGGAATACTGTCACCAAACACCAGAAACCTTAACCCTTTGAACTCTAGTGGTATCTTCCATACCAGTTCAATGGCATCAATTACAAGAGTCCATATTCATTATTTTGGGGTAGACCAATCAATATTTTCAACGTGCTCTACCCCATACATTTCTGAACAGCCATCATATTTAATGACGTATCACATTCCTGGCCAGAAAATCTCATTTCCAGGACTGGTGTCAACTTGATGTATGTTTATGGACCATGGATGCAAGACAAAAAGGAACAATTTTTAACTGACAGAGCTGGACAGAGTGCTAAATTATTTTTCAAAAGTGATTCGCAACATTAATATTTTTTTTCAAAGATACAATGGTACCAGCAGAGGAAGGGGTGGGGTGAGGGTTGGGGTGGGGTGGGGTGGGGTGGGGTGGGGTGGGGTGGGGTGGGGTGGGGTGGGGTGGGGTGCCTAGTGGGGGTTGGGGAGGCCTTAGTTTAGCAAGATTTTGTTCATAATTGTTTTGCTACCATTTATTGAAGTGCGCCTGTCTCTAATAAATCGTAAAACACAATTTTATAAACATTTGTTTTCTACTGCGAATAAAAAGGTCATGCATATAATGTAAAGCCACTAATGTGACTTTCAGCACTTTTCAGAAGAGCCATGATAGTGGCTTCAAGCTTCTTTATGTACATGAATGATCAGTCTGAGCAGGAGTCTTTTCACTTAAGGCGAGGTGTCGTACTTGCATGCCATCGTACCTACAATTTTTACTTTTTGGAAGCAGACAATGGTGCACCTTGGTTCTACCTAGTGAGCGATTAACCCTTGTCTAACAAATCAGCTGCATCCATCGCATAATATTAGGGACAAGCGAATTGCCGATTTTGATCGAATTGAATATCAAATCTAATTGGTGACAACGAATCAAATTTCAAATTGAACTTCAAATCAAATCACTGTTAATGGATGCTTCATCAACAGAAAAGCTTTTTTCTAAAATAATAACCCTGATTATGAAAAGACACACAGTTATGTAAAGTGCACTTTTGCCTCCCCACTTCCCACAGTATAAATTGAGATATAAACCAATATAATAGCTATTGATTGAAACAAATCAAATTTACTTTGTAGCTTTAAAACTGCAGCAATAAACATTTTTAAATGAACCTGGCTGGCTGATAGGGCTGATATCTCACTTTTATCAAATGTTTTCTCGGAAAAAAACTTGTTTCAAATCAGATCAACTCCATTCCATTGAGAAGCCATTTGTTTTAAATAAAAATGCGGAATGACTAAAACAAAATGATAATTCAATGCCGAATGGAGTCGATCTGCATGTAAATTAAAGCCTGCTCTACTTCTGTTTATATAATAATCAGGGGCATTCTGTTAGAAAACCGTTGCATTTGATGATGTATCCAGTAACTTGTCTAGTAGTGCACATTATTACAATCATACTGGGCATCGGAATCGGCCGGGTGTGAGCTCAAATAACTGGTAATCAGTCAGCGGCCATTTTTGGTGATCGGTTGAACACAAGGTCACACACGTCAGGAGGTATTACAGGTAGAGGCAGTCGGAATACCCAAAGAGAACCACCAAGCAGTGGCAAGCAACTGTCAAGACTCCCCAACATACTAACTCTGCACAAGCAGGGACAGCAGCGGTTGAAAGCAAGTGCACCATCGGCATGTAGTATGCTGTGCTCCCACATGGGCAATCAGGATAAAGTGTCTTGCTCAAGAAAACAGTGCAGTTACCACTGGTTAGGATTTACCTGTCGACCAGAGAGTCTGTGAAGTTCAAAGCTCTAATCACTAAGTTACCGCGTTCCAAACAATATCCTTTCAATCAACTTGCTCTAACCCTTTACCCAACGCAGACGATTTCAAAATTTATTATTTTAAATATCATTTTTTAAATTTTTTCAAAAACTGTCAACAAAACCATATCATGTGACCCCTCTTTGGAACAAGCTTGATGAGCTCGTTCCAAAGAGGGGTCACATGATATGGTTTTGTTGAAATTTTTCGAAAAATAATATTTTTTCAGCTGCTGAATTTGCATATTACGTGAGCGGATGCGTGCGATTCGTTGGTTGAAGGGTTAAAAGGGTAAATGGTGTCCTGTTGTGTTTATTGAAGGGTTTTCCCATTATAATTATTACAGTTAGAGTTGCTAGGTAAAAGCATGTGTCAATATTCGGAAATTTCAAGCAGTAAATTTTTTCCACAATGCAACTCAGAATTTAATCAATTCAGTCTTGTTTGACAGAGCTCAATGAGTTCTGGCAAACAAGGTGAAAGTAGTTTCTAGTAGCATCATGGGAAAAATCTGCTGCACGAAATTTTGGGGTTTTTTACACGGTTATGCAGAGGGTTAATAAGACATCAAGACACATCTCACTTTTACCCTAGTAAAAGTTAGAAATTGCAGGATGCCAAGACATATTGCACATTTGTGATACACATGCCTTTAACCAATTAATACAAGCTGGTTAGTGTGGTAAATAAATAGACTTTTCCAGTGGGGTTGGATGCGGTGAAGGACAGACAGGGGATGTTGAGATCATAAAATGTCTGACAGACATTACCAATGAAAATCATCAATACAAGCCACTGGTGACACATGGTAACTCTTTGCATCCCTAACAGCAGTAGATAATTTTTTAATTTTAATTTTTTAATCATCTTGACACTCCCCCCAATCCCAATCTATCTTAAAAAGAGAGTATTCCTCCCCTTTTTAATTGGAATTGGTCGTTTCAAATCATAAGCAGGTTGACACAAAATAACAAATGGCTATTATTTTAGCCTGAAAAGAACATCATATAAGTACGAAAAAAAAATGACAGAACTGAGAATTTTCAACAAAATTCTTGGGGGATGGGCTACTACTATGCCTCTGTCTGGATTCAGCAACAACCACTCATCTGTAAATTACTTGCCATGACTTGGTAGTTTAGTTCAAGTTATATGACTTCCTGCACTGCAAAACTATAAGATATAATAATACTGCTGCACTGTATTGGCCTGCTTTCTTGAAAAATCCAGAAGTGAGAAAAATAGACCTATTAGACCTCCTAAATGGTGAGGGCATTCCATTCTGAGAAGATTTTTAGAATGGCCAAATTCTTTGGATCCACAGAGAACTAATTCTTCATTTCGAATAAAACTTTTTTTAACAGTGAACAGAATACTCCCCATACTTCTAACAAAACTTCAGGGATTATTCTGCCCTCTTTGGGAAGGGGACTGGTGCCCATGCCATTGTGAAAATTTACTTCATGTGGGCTTCAATTGGGAATTTGTTTTGGAGGGGAAAAACATACAAAGACTAAGAAATTTTACATTCAAATTCAGCAGAGAAAATTAAGACCGATACCTACATGTAAACAACTGCATGTATACTAACACTGGAATCATGTTTATGTAGTCTCTGTCATCTCTCTTAAACTGTTCTTGTACTATTAAAGAAGAATGTGTCATTTGACTCTGAATTAAGAGACTTCGTTAGGCAAGGAATTTTAAATTTAATGTACAATTGTTTCCAGAACCGGGTGTTCATAAGGCCTCAGAAAACCAATGGTTTTCTGCGGCCTTATGGCTACTCAGTTCAGGGCACCAGTTCTGCATTTCATTTTTGTCTTGAGTGTGAACTGAGATTGGGAAATTTGGGGTTAAGAATTGGGAAAAAATCATACCCAAATGTCATTGAGACAGGGTCTCATAAACGCCCCTGTAAATACCCAAAAGAATCCTCGAGATTGTTGAAAGTATATTCTGATTTCTTAATCTTGTCCAAAAAAATGTTGACAATTTGCACAAAATTAGAAAATAAAACACAGGACACACCAACTGCCATATTCCTTCATTTTAGTCTCATGGGAGTAACAACTTCATCAGTAATATTTTGGCTGTAACCAAATATTAAACAAACTAGAGTGCACTGTCACAGTGCCGAAGCTGAGACGATTCGTGCAATGCCAATGATGTTTTAAAACTCGTTGGTGACAGAAAAAACTCATTGGTGACAAAAAAACTTGTTGGTGACAAGTCCATAAATGTGACAGAAATTACCCGAATGACATGCACTATCGAGAGGGCATAGATGCACTTGCATACCAAGTATGGTGTCATTCCATCAAGTATTTTAGGTGTTATGGTGTTTTTGAAACTCATTGGTGACAGACCGACCGACAGTTCGACCAACAGACAGACCGACATTGCCACATATAGAGAGCTGCTCGTCGCAGCTAAAAATTCATTGGTATTCATCAGAGAACTATATACTACTGTCACCTACCAAATTTACTTATTCTTTTTCACAAAATTCAGCTCATGATCCCATGCGATAATCACTTTGCCAGTGAAAAAGAATCAACAGTAATTTGGTCAGTTTGCTATATTCTAGTGATAAACCAAGCATTTATTCTATCATATCTTGTTTTACACATTTTATGAAGCTCTACCAAACAAGATAAAATAGAGATTAAATACTTTTATCACATTATTACCATCAAATAGCTCATTATGGAAAATACACAACATGTCTTATATGGGAAGTCAATGTCGAAGTGGTAATGTTGTGAGTGAGTTGGTTTTTGAAGTAGAAATGAATTAATCTTCCATTATTTTTCATTAACTGTCTACCTAATACAAATAGATGACATTTGTAGAAAACATTTCCTCATTTAAGAAATATTTTTTAATGTTTGTCTCTAAAACATAACTTATGACCCCTCCTTGGAACAAGCTGAACAAGATCATTCCAGTGAGTAGCTATAAGCAATGTTTTTGAGGCAAAAATTGAAAAAAAATAATAACATTATGCTGGCAATGTTTGTGAACAGTGCTTGCCAGCTTTCGTTGTTATGTTAGCTACGGTACAAGTCAAAATAAGTTGTAGGATAACCACTATAAACTATGTATCTCTCTTCCTACACAGATAAGACCAGAAGCTGACAATATTTTCTGGAAAGCTCTCACTGAGAGCTTTCCAGAAAATGATGTCAGATTCTGACCTTATCAGTACAGGAGCAACAGTATACTTACTTTACTGCGGTTATGCTACAAGTTATTTTGACTTATAGTGCAAAAGGTTAAATCACACATTATGTGATAAAAAGAATCTAAAATTCATCACTATTTGACATGAAACCCTGGCTCAGATAGATTTTAGTGAACTTGGTACAGAAATTTCATATAAAATCACAACTTACTAAATATTCTCTATATAATGGATGTACCGAGGCTAGACAGGTCTATAACCCTCTGCACGCTGATGTCAAAAGATGAAAATTTCATGCTGCAAATTTTTCCGATTAACGTAATGCAACTTGGAATTTAACCAATTTAAACTTGTTTCAGAGACCTCTAAAAATATTTTCATTGTTTTCTTCAAAAAGATGGTTAGTGACCCATCACAACAAGCAAGATCAATGAGATAGTTTCTGCATGGGGTAGCTCTCATAAGATCAACTGAAAATTATTCTCCAAAGGAATGCTAGCATTTTGCCTTAATCCTTCGAATGAAATCAAATTTATTATTCTGAATATATTTTTAAAAAATTTCAGCAAAATATCATGTGCTCTCTCAATGGAACGAGCTTGATGAGCTTGTTCCAATCAGGAGGTGACATGATATGATTTTGTTGATTTTTTTTTTAATATTTGGGTTTTTTTCAACTGCTCAATTTGAATGTCACTAGTACTGAAATGGTTAACTGGAGAGCCAGTTTGAAACCAGTTACCTACCTAACTGATTAGAAAAAGCATCAAACAGTTATCCAAAATATCGGTAGTGCATGGTCATCATTCCATGGTTAAAACGTAGTAAATCTGCCACTTCTCCTTTGGGATAGATTACACCTCGAAGTTGTGTTGTTTTTACTGAGAATTAATCGACTCTGGCATTCAAGACTTTGTTAATGATCGGCAATTTCTGTGAGTACTGAGTTATCGCAGAAACTTTTCCATTGTATGTATATAAACGAATGTTGTCGAGTACTTGACAACATTTGTTTGTAGACACACTACAAAATAGTTTCTGTGAATACTGTTTTCCAATATCTGTAATTTTGAGCCCATTTTTGGTGAAATAATGGCTAGAGATAACCAGATTTTATCTGGTTGTAGCTATTGGTTAGTTGGTTGTGGAAATGAGCCAACTGTTTCAGCGCTGTATATACACCTGGAACTTAATTAAGCACCCCGTTTTTTTCGCAGTGGTGTTAATAGAAACAGTCATTACCTTTCAGATGACCAAAAGTGATTGTTTGTGGAAAGAATGGTCTATTGACAAATGAAAGACAACACAATGATAACTAGAGGTACTGTGAGCAAACTCACAAAGTGATACCCCCCCCCCCCACGCCTGAAATGTATAAGTTAGATTATCTCCCCTTGGAAATGTCAGAACGGAATTATATTGCTTCATGCACATCTTCATATGGAGTTCTTCCATTGCGTAAAGTTTCATGAAAATTGTTCAAACGGTTTAGGAGGAGTTGCGCTTACAAGGATGGTCAGACGAACAGATTATCTCCCCTTGGAAATGTCATATTGCTTCATGCACATTGCCATATGGAGTTCTTCCATTGTGTAAAGTTTCATGAAAATTCTTCAAACGGTTTAGGAGGAGTTGCGCTTACGATGGATGGACTGATGGACAGATGGACAGACGGACAGGGTGATTCCTATATACCCCCCCAAACTTTGTTTGCGGGGGGTATAAAAATAAGCAGTATTTTAATGGCGCTAATTACATTACACATATCTGTCACTAATGTTTTTGAGGGAAACATGTTCTCTCGACAAGTATAGTGCTCGAACGGTCCATGATGAAACAATGCCGATAATTACTGACAAAAAACATAACCTGTGATCTCCTGAACACAATAGCAGTGTCTGGCATCAGTAGTGAGTGTAGCCACTACATGCCCGGATGACAGCATGAACCCTCCTCCTAATGCTACCAGTGAGCCTTCTGATACGGCCCAGCGGCAACTGCTGCCACTCCTCATGCAATGCAGTTTTAATATCGGACAAATTCTGTACAGGAGGATCCCTTGCTTGACACGATGTCCAAGAAAGTCCCAGATGATGTGTTCTAAGGGATTAAAATCGGGGCTCATTGCAGGTCACAGTAGAGTGGTAATAGCGTTGTTCTGAAGGAATGCTCTCACAGCATGGGAATGAAGTGGCCTTGTATTGTCGTCCATGAATACAGGGCTAGTAGCCAACGGGAAGTTGTTAAAATCAAGCACGACAACTGGATTGAGAATGTCACGGATGTACTGATGACCACTGAGATTCCCATGTACAGTCACCATATCAAGTTTACAATCATGAGAGAGACATCCCCAGATCATTACTGATCCTCCACCATGAGGAACAGTAGGTCTGATGTTCCTGAGCATGTAAACAGTATTTCTATGCCTCCACACTCTCATGCAACCATCTGTGATGTGAAGCAGGAACCTACTCTCGTCTGACCAATGGACTCTCCTCCATTTCCAGAGATTCCAATGTTGTCGTGCCATACACCACTCCAAACATCATCTCTGATGTTGATCGGACAGAGCTGGATGCTTGATGTCCCTTCTGGACCTCATACCCAGTGCTTTGAGATGGTTTCGGGCAGTTCTCTTGCACAAATGCCTGTTGGGGAGCCAAAGGCATTTCAAAACCCCACTTGACGCATAGGGTTCATGCCTAACGGGGTTGTTCAGGCCTTAGTCGGACCTTAACATTGCTGGTTTGTTGATGTTTTCGGACAAGTCTGCTGATGACAGAATGACTATAGCCAAGTTGCCTTCCAATAGCTTTGAATGCATGCGTGCCAATGATTTGCCCTCTTAGTGCCTCTGACAGTCTTCTCCTTGCCATGTCAACATTTATTGATAAAAGAAGTGACAAATTTTCTTGTTTTATACCCAGATATTGGATGTGAATGATAGTGTTTTTTTATGACATTCATGGGAAGCATGCTTCACGTGGATGAGGGGATGTGTTTGGGGTACGCTATCAACCAGAAACATCATGTTTCACTAGGTGAAATGTACTGCAAGACAGAGCAATCATTAAAACATAATAATCAGTAACAGCAACTTCACTGTCATGAAACATTTCATGGGGTGCTTAATTAAGTTCCAGGTGTATATTCCGTGGGCAGCTAAGGCTGATTCATTACGTGAAGGGTTAAACCTGTCTTGGGGAAAAGTATCAGAGGTTGAATACTGGCAAAAATATGCAGTTCATAGCAATCTTGACTCATTTCAGGAAATGAGTGACAAGAATTTCAATTATGATACAGGGTGTTGTAATGCAATGAAAGTGAAATTCCAATTTCACAGAAACCTTAAAAAAACCACTAATGCTTCAGGCAATGGTGCAACATCATTCCATCGCAGCCTCGAAAATACTGATTTTAATATGATTATAAGATTGATTTCTTTTTAATCAGAATTGTTTTTCAAAAGTTATCAGCGAAACATGGAAGTACATAAAATTGATGCCGGATCAGATGGAATTATCAGAATTGGGTTACAGAAAACTGATTTGTTTTCATTCCGATACCAAAATATTTTTCAAACATTCATGTAACTGTTTGATTAATTAAGTTTTAATCCTTCAGCTAAAGATTTCCTGAAAAACTTGATTATCCTTAACTGGTTAAGTGCTAAATTATTTTTTAAAGGTGATTTGAAAGATTAGTCTGGCAGCCAAACCCACTTTTTTTACTTGTGCGTGTTTTGGTATCAAACCAGAAAATAAGCAATCTGTCATTTGTAGAATGAGGTCCCCAGAGGGTGAATTTGTTGATGCTATCCCATACACTGGGCCAGTTTATCCTCTGGGTACCTCTTTCTGTTTAGGTTTGAGACCCTGATTCAGATTGAGGTTCACAGAGGGTAAATTTAATGATGCTACCCTGCTGTGCAGGGTAGCATCACCAAATTAACCCTCTAGGGACCTCATTTTGCAAATGACAGTCTGCTTATTTTCTGGCTTGTGTGGCATATACAGTTTTTTCTCTCGGTGGTTTCCGATAGTTTACACATCCTACATCAATATTCTGTTGGCTGGCTTCCTGTAAGCCATGAGGAAATTTAAATATTAGGCCTAAAGAACATGGCCACAAATATGACCGAAAAAATCACGTTTCGAACATTTGAAAGATTTAGCACAAATTTTATGACCCAAACTGGCGGAGAACCCACCGTATCATTTCCTGATCAACACAATGTTGCGTAAACACGGAAATCGTTACATAAAGAGAGTTAACTATGCCAGATATGGCCTTCAATATTTACGAGAGATGCAAGCTCTGCCCAAAGACATTCTCAAACATTTCATGAAAGGGAATCATGTAATGAGACATATAGATGGAAATTGGAATGGAAAACCACATTCATGCATTATGGACATGGTAAATCTGGAATAATCAGTATCACTTTGAAACCACAAACTCTCAAAGTCTGGGCTCTCAGTCTCACACGTGCGGCCGTTTAGTGAGTAACATTTCTCGACTGAGGGATTCCGGTGTGAAATCGAGTTTAAATCAGTTTCACAAAGAAGAAGCCAAGAGTAGAATCGACACTGATAAACTTGCCCGAGATGGCCTCAGGAACAAAGTGGATGTAGTTATCAATCCCTTGAATCTGAAGCAACAACCAAGTGAAGTCACGAATGTCACCACTAGTAGGATTGGGCCAGCATCTGTAAATGTTTGCAACGCCATAGCTCTGGGTCAAAAGGAGATGTTTGAGTTCGAGAGGTGGTTACCAGCTGGGTTTCATGACACAATGTCCACACCAGTGGTGACAATGTCCATCATGAAGGTTATAAAAGTAGGTGACTCACGTTTATGATTGCAACTTGATTTATTCACGGGTAATGGAATAAAAAGGCGTGACATGAAAACCAGTCACAAAGAAGCTGATAATATTATAATTCAATAGGCAGTGAAACTTGCTATGGATGACTAAAAGCAGGTTGTCGTCCTTGCAGATGACATAGATGTGAACACCCAATTCCTGGACCACTATCTGGAACAGAATATAACATCTGCCATGTTTGTGAAGTCACCAATTTGGGATAGGTCTGTGATAGAAATTGATGCCACTGTTGAGAAGCATCATGACATTATCCCAATTATCCTTGCCATGCCTGCTATCTCTGGGTGTGATACTGTCGACGGGTGCTTTGGAATAGGTAAAGGTCAGGTCCTTAAAGTTTTGAAAGAGGGTTGTATATCGCTAGAGTCAGTAGAAAAAATTGATGCTACTTGGAATGACGTCTTGCGTGATGCTACACAGTTCATGGCTGCATGTTATATGTGACCTACATCCAAATCAATGTCTGATGCAAGAGTCCATAGTTGGACGTCCAAAGTAGGAGCAAGTACTGAGCCGTTTGCAGAGAATGTCAAATGAGGCCACATGCAAGCGTGCATTTGGAAACATGCACTGCATTCGGATCCACCCAAAAGGGAACCTACAAATTATGGATTTTTTTGTTTTAGTAGTAATCTACTCTCCATGTACTGTGTGACGCACTTTGTTTACAACTGAGGTACACTTCATAAAGTATCAACAGCAGGATATATCTAATTTCTGTGCCACACCTCAGGTAGACCCACGGTATAGTTGAAAAATTATTAAATACATGTATATCCAACTGCTGATATTTTCAGAGTGCTTGGATAGCTAGACTTGAGGTGGGACATCCAGTACGTCTGCCCTGAACTGGTCAATTTCCACGGACGCAATAATATTAGATTCCAAACACTAATTATAGGAATAATCATCAAA
Source organism: Pictodentalium vernedei (assembly GCA_031216915.1). Lineage (NCBI taxonomy): Eukaryota > Metazoa > Mollusca > Scaphopoda > Dentaliida > Dentaliidae > Pictodentalium > Pictodentalium vernedei. Next base: position 262,616,328 of record CM062291.1, on the reverse strand, counting down.
AATTCAATTAATGAAGCACCGTGTACAACCTGGTGCTTCATTAATTAAAGATTTTGCTGTTGATGATTTTTATTACCCGGTAAAGGCATAGACTACGACCAGTCTACAACGACTGTACTGTAGAGTTATAGAGACTACTAGTTACTTGTTACCTGAAAATTTTAACATAATACTATTATTCATCTGGCATGTATTAGTCGACCTCCAATACTTTTAGCACCTCAGCATTTGTTGCATCTGTCCCACAATCTGCAAACAAACCCCGGGGGATGGCAGATAGACAGCCAATCTGGCTATGTCATTCCCCACGGCATATGTACTTAATTTGATATTGGTAGTTATATTGGTACAGAATGTTCTATCTGTGTGAAATTATGATGCATTCAATGTATTTGGATATATATACTCGCCCAAAAAAGAAAGTGTGCATTGCAGAAATTGATCAAACTCCAAAAAAATAATTTCGTAGGTGTAAAGAGTGTTAACCTGTTCATGAATAAGTTATATTGAACACAAAAACAGCTTTCCCCGTTAAAATTGCATTAACGTTAAATGACGTGCTGCACGTTTGTGAAAAGGCATGTTTTGCACGTGGAGAGTCTGAAAATTCATGCAGCAGTGTGAATCCTTGGGTATTTAAACACTAAAGTAAGGCCTTCCTATCGTTCACATTCAAACTTGCGCTGCTGTTAAAACAACTCCACATTAGCATGCCAAGACTGACAATGAATCAACGTCTCCTCGCCCTGGGTATGATTAGAGCTGGCAGAACACACAGAGAGGTTGTCCAGCATTTGAACTGCCACCGTAACACTGTAGACAGGCTAGTCCATCGACATGCACAACATGTTGACGTTCGAGACCGACCCCACTCCGGGAGACCCCGAGTTACCACCCCTGCACAAGATCGGTATATCCGTGTCGTCCATCTCCGGAACCGGCAACAACGACAGCCAGGAACATCCCTAACCTGAGACGGATACATCCTCAAACAGTAATCAACCGCCTGAGAGAATACGGCTTACATCCTCGAAGACCTGCAATTCGTCCGATTTTGACGTTACGTCATCGTCGTGCTCGACTGCAGTGGTGTAGACAACATCTCAGGCATCCCTTACACTGGTGGCGACGTGTTTTATTCACAGATGAATGCCGTTTCCATCTTTCATCATCAGATGGCCGCCAGAGAGTGTACAGATGTCGAAATGAACGCTACGCAGATCTATGTGTCGTGGAGCGAAACCGTTATGGGGGAGGGTCTCTCATGGTGTGGGGTGGCATCACTGCCCGTAACAGAACTGAGCTGGTCATTATTGCTGGCAATCTCAATGCAGCCAGATATCGTGATGAAGTGCTTACACCTGTTGTTGTCCCATTTCTGCAACGTCAAGGCCCCGGCGTCATTCTACAGCAGGACAATGCCCGACCCCACGCAGCTCGTGTTGTTCAACAGTATCTGCAGCAACAACAAGTGGATGTTCTTCCCTGGCCCGCAAATTCGCCCGATATCTCACCCATTGAGCACGAATGGGACGAAATGAAATGTCAGCTACGCCGGCTTCCCCATACACCGTCAACGCTTGTGGAACTCCAAAGACAGCTTATCAGAATATGGAACAACATCCCACAACACTTCCATGCTAACTTGTTCGCTTCCATGAGGCGTAGATGCACAGCAGTAGTCAATGCAGACAGAGGTTATACCAGATATTGAGTGTGTGACTTTTGTGTTTGACCCTTAGTGTCTTTGACTCTCCATGGCACCAAGAGTATTCGTCGTAGCGTAATGAAATTTCTCGTGTTGATCACAAATTGATTCATTTGTGATTGAATAAAATTTCCATGAATAAAAATGATATATATCTTTTTTTAGTGTTATTTTTTAGCATGCACACTTTCTTTTTTGGGAGAGTATATATATATATATATATATATATATAAGAAAAAAATATTAAAGTTCAAAACAAATACGACATCACTGAATATATTCCAGCTACCGCTGGCAGGAATATATTCAGTAATGTCGTATTGTTTTGAACTTTAATATTTTTTTCTTATAACTACCAGCACAAGGATTTGTTTATAAACTTCTGATATATATATATATATATGCATTTACTGCAAATAAAATATATAGCATTAGGCCATTTTTTGTAAAATTGCATGTGGGTGGGCATTTTTTTATTTTTGCATTTTTTGTAATTATTTCTTTGCCATCTTGGTTTGTTTTATATTTTAGGCCTCATAATCTACAGAATAGCATGGGTGGTGGTGTATTTCATCCCCTGAGTGCAAGAAGGCTTTGCAATGCTAAAGCATTACAAAGCCTTGTTGCACTTGAGGGACAAATATATCAATTTTATTTCACTTGGGTAAAATATCAGACAAAAACCATGTAATTTTTATGTTTTTAAGTTTGCATTGTTTATAAAAAGAAAGCATGTGGCAACCAAAAGGACCATGTGGGAGGGCCTGAGAAACAGATTTTTTTACTCTTTTAGGCCTTAGTGAATGCATTTTTGAGTTGACAGAAACCCAAATTTATGGATGGACAGAAGAACGATGGATGGACAGATATGGTCGGTGGCACAAAAAATTTCATGTATCAAAAAATTTCCGTACAAAAACATGCATGTGACAAAGTACTCTATTAGCCTGAATGTAGGAACACTTAGAATAATTTGAAAAAATCTGTTCATCTCAATTCATTTGTCTATATCAATTATCACCAATGGGATTTACAAGTGAAGGACCTATCACAACATGAATTGAACAATTTCTCATTTTGACAGTCTCATGTTGAGTCTTGTTAATAAAGGGCTTTTGCCTGTCTTCTCCATGTACTAATATTTGATTGGGTATCGATCTGATCTTAATTTTGTTATTAATACGAGACAGTTTCGTGTCCAGTGTCACGAAACAATTACTTCTTCACATCAGTACATCTATACAGACGACTGCACATAGCAGACTGAACCAACAATGATTTTGATGAATTCCACAATAATACACACACCAACACTGCAAAAGTAAAATGAATAGTTAACTGTCTTAACTGTCTTGGTGCTGGAAGCCCTTATCAAAACTCTACTAAATCAGATATTTACAGTAAACAAGCACTGCTTCACTTCCTGGGGTTCCCATGGGGGACTAAATCTAATAAAGGGTACATTCTTTGCAGTGGCAGAATTAGACTGTGTCATTAGTGTCACACGATGCTTTGTAATCTTCTCATCTTTGGTCAGATATACTAGTTTTCAGGCTTTTTACTGTCAATAATTAATAATGCAAATGTTTATTTATTCGATAATGTGATTTTCTTTCCCCAAATTGTGCATTATCAAACTTGACTGATATGGCTTCAAACTTGGCTGATATGATGTCGCTATGCCTCACATGACATCATATTCGACTACTAAACATCCGGTAATGTATTTATTATGTCAGCGGACAAAATCCAGTATAATTAATTGGCCCGGTAATTTATTTTTTGGTGTATTGTACTTGTGAAAATGTAAACAAGCAGATGAAAGTTTACAATGTAAGGGGAGTAACTCTATCTAGCAATCGTTTCATGCTGAAGTGATTATTGATCGGTGCGATCAATCTGTTGTGATGTTGGACGTGTTTCGATTTACATTCAGCTATCGGAGGGGGTTATCAATCGAAATAAGTTTCTCAATTTGGGACACATATTATAAACAGATTATTTATTTTTGTTCAAGTGAGTTTAATGAAACTTTAAGCACATTCAACGAACAATTCAGAACGTCTGATGTAAAATTGCCATTTATTAGACAAGGCAGTTGTATTTTATTTGTAAAAACAAAATGGTGGACACACAAGTAATATTGATTTCATATAGGGTTACTGATGACATCATCATCGACCTGATATTGCTTCATAGGCCACCGCCATGTATCCACGCTGATTGGTTGATCCAAGAGCTAGCATAATAAAAACTCTAACCGGTAGAATGAGTGCTGGAAGCCCATATTTGGTGGCCGCAACTTAATGGCTTCATGTTCTTTGGATGCACTTCATATTATTTTTGAAGTAAAATTATTTAGTCCATATGGTTTTATGTGTCCTTGCTTTTAGGAGTATCCTTATGGAATTTTGCTTTAAGCTTATTTATTATGCCCTGACCTCCTGAGGAGGATCTGCAGAGTGTCAAGTGGAGACCTCCATTAGTCTGTGCATCTGTCCATACAAACATTTTGCCTTGTAGCTTGGATGTGGATCTCAGCCTCATCTCGAAAGGTCAAACAAATGCATATGGAATTTGAAAACAAGCCAAGACCAATACCGGGTCTGGTCCTGCGTCGCTGCATGCAATTGATTACAGAGATTAACAGACTTCAAAGTATCGGCAAACAGGAAGTGGCTGCACGGCAGATCTGAAAATTAGATACACGATACAACTCATCATTATGAAGCAGCTGACCAAATATAAAATCATTCCCTTTCATAGAAGCCAAGAAAACTTTGACGGAAGAAGTGTTTCGGACGGACTGACGGACGGACTGATGGATGGATGGTTACTAGACCTGCTCTGCCACTGGCGAGTCACGTAAAAAACACATACTCCTGTCATCCATGCCTTGATGTCTGAAATGCAGCCTTCAATTTTACCCCATGCATAGTATTCTTTGTCATAAGTGAAATTAATATACAGCTACATATCATCAGCATAAAAAATTAAAATCAAGGCCATGGCTCTGGATAGTATCACCAAAGGGGAGAACATAAGGATAATATCACCAAAGGGGAGAACATAAACAGTATAGAGTAATGTGCCTAAAAAGGACCTTTGAGGATTGCAGAATTGAACGTATACTTGTTCTGATGATTTGCCGTCAATGACTATGCTTTGTGTGTGACCTGAGGGATATGATGTAAACCAGTCAATTGTGTGACATGTGAGACTTATTCTTTGTTCCAATCTTTTAATTAGAAGTTTATGGTCCATGGTGTCGAAGCCGTCATTTAAGTCTAACAAAACAAGGCAGAAAATGGCATTTTGCTCTCTTAAAAGCATCGTTTCAGTGCTACAATTCAACCTGAATGCAGATTGGAAGATTTCGGTTAATAAATTGGTGGTTATATGGGAAGTTCGCTGAGAAGCAACTATCAGCTCAATAATCTTAGATAGGAATGTGAGATTAGATTAGATTACCGGTCAAAAGTTTTTCAAAACCTCTGGGTCTAGCGATATTTTTTTGAGAAGAGGCTTGATTAAAGCATGCTTCATGTTGGTAGGAAAGACACTCAATTGTTACGAGACATTTACTTCTTTTAAAACTGGTGAACACAATTCCGAAAGACATGCTTTTAACAAACATGTTGGAATGACATCTAACACACACCGTTTAGATGGTGCATTGGAAATGAGCTTATGGATGCCTTTGAGTGTTAAAAGTTTGAAATGTGCAAGCTGTGTGGACGCCTTTGGGCAGATGTGTGGCATATTGCTAGTCTGAGAAAAATCAGAGAGTGCACTTGTATCAAATGACGTTCTGATACCTTTGATCTTTTCAATGGATGATGAATGCTCAGGCAGTATGTCGGCCTTTTGTCAATGCAAAAGCTTCTCAATGATAGAGGTCAGAACATGTGGAGAATTTCCATTAACAGAAATTAAACTGGAAAAGTATTTTTTACTTTGCCAATTTCATAAGTTTGTCAACAGCGTTTCTGTGGCTGACAAACATCTCTCTGCAAACAAGACAGCTTGGTTTGTTCCCACTGATGTTTAAGTTGGCATTCCTGATCTCAACAGTGAACCAAGGAGAACATAGACATATGCTAAATGTGCCTACTTTTCATTGGTGCAAATAATCCATCAATACTTTCTAAAGTGAAATCGTGATGACACATTCATTGTCATCCACAACTCATCCTCAACTCACAGAAGTGATTGGTTTTGGAAGCAAGAGCCTCTGCAAATTTTACATGGTTAATATGATATTTGCAGTATGTAATGTTCTTTCAACCTGTTAAAGGATGTGCGAGTGCCAAATTAAAGAAAACTAGAGGTGTTACTGTCCCAGCCACCCCCCCACTGCCATGATTATTCTAAGAGGAAAAGGGGCACAACTCTGGCATAAGATGTCCAATCAAAAATATAATCAGAGGTGCACTGGTTCCCATGGTAGTGAACATTCATACCAAGTTTCAAAGGAGTCGACCCATAAACATCTGAGAAATTCTCCGGAAAAAATTCAGGCATTCTAAGATGAAAAGGGGCAAAACTCTGGCAAAAAATGTCTGATCAAAACTATAATCGCAGGGGCACAGGCTCCCATGGTAGTGAACAGCCATACCAAGTTTCAATTAAATCGACCCATAAACATCTGAGACAATCTCCAGACAAAATTCAGGCATTCTTAGACGAAAAGGGGCATAACTCTAGCAAAAAATGTCCAATCGAAACTATAATTGCAGGTGCACAGGATTCCTCCCATAGCAGTGAACATCATACCAAGTTTCAAAGGAATTGACCCATAAACATCTGAGAAAATCTCAGGACCAAATTCTAGGCAAGTCAGGCATTCTAAGACGAAAAGGGGCAAAAAAGTCAGATCAGAATGATAATCGCAGGTGAACAGGATCTCATGATAGTGAACATCCATACCAAGTTTCAAAGGAATCGACCTATAAACATCTGAGAAAATCTCTAGTCAAAATTCAGACATTCTAAGATGAAAAGGGGCATAACTCTGGCAAAAAAGAGCAATCAAAACTATAATTGCAGGAACACAGGTTCCCATGGTAGTAAACATCCATACCAAGTTTCAAAGGAATCAATCCATAAATGTCAGAAAATCTCCGGACAAAATTCTAGGCTAGCTTTTTCAAGTCGAAAAGGGGCATAATTCTGGCAGAAATAATCTGACCGGAATTATAATCGCAGGTGCACAGGTTCCCATGGTGGTGAACATTCATACCATGTTTCAAGCAGATTAGCCCATAGACGTCTGAAAAAATCTCTGGACAAACTTGTCTATGGATGGATGGACAGACATGGACCAACAGATGGATGGTCAAACAGACAGACAGACAAGGTGATTCCAGAATACCCTTCCACAACTTGTTGCGGGGGGTATAATTATGTAGTCATTAGAGACTGCCACATCAACAATTGTTACTTCTTGACAAGATCTGAGTCTGGTATTTCTGGTGATTAACAGATCTACTGAATGGCCACTTTTGTGTGTGACATCATGGACATGTTGGTGTAAATTCATGGAATTGAATAGATCGCCAAGCTTAGAAGAATTGCTGGTATTTTCTATCTCAAAATGAACACTGAAGTCACTTCTATAACCAGTTACAAAAAATTCAGTGTGTCTAGTTGGGGAAAATAATATCATTTATTTTCTGTTGCTTGGCACACTCTTTTCCTTGTAGCTGTATAACTTTAAGATGTTCCTAATGTTGAGCCCACCTGCTTCCCCCTAGGCTATTTGTATGGTAAATATATCTTAAAACAATTTATAAAACAAATTAGGTGATTGGAAATCTACCCTGCTAGGATTAGGTGTTTCATTTCCTGTAAAATTGTGTAATGAGACACCCTATCTTCAACTGAAATCTTTCAAGTAAAAGACAACAGCTTTTCTTTATCTAAGGTCTGTCATTTAAATTGACCATAACAAATTTGCAAGATGGCTGTTTTCCTGTCCAGGGTAACTGGGTAGAACTGTCAGTCTAGGCCAATCAAAGACAGCTGGGTGGGATTATAGGTGGAGCATACATTGCCTGTCACCTGCAGATAGATGATGAAACCTTTTTGATACAAAAAAGACATTGGCAAGCTCTGCAGTGAAGAAAGTGTAGGGCAGTCAATGAGTCAACAAATAAGTTATCAAGTCACACAGTTTTCAAGTTGCTTTATTGTTAAGTTAGAGTATTGAATATGTTGCCAGTCAATCAGTTAGCAGACAGCCATTTTTAGCAGTGCCGGTTATTAGTTATACCATGTTATACCAAAGTAGACCTAGGCTAATCCAAGAATGTATTTTACCATGTTTATGTTAATGCAGCCGATTATGATGTAAATATTTGATGGACCATTAATAAAAGTTCATAAACTGAGCAAAGATGTAATTTAATACCTCTCGCAGCCAAGCCCGCTGAGCAGCAGCCATGCCTTAGTGACCTGCAACCCCAGCAAGGTCATAATTGGTGGAGAATCCGTTAGATCCTGATGAACTGTCGAGTCACAAGATCCAGTTGTGATGCCATTCAGTGTGAAAATCAGGATTTAAGGAGAGAAATTGCAGTTCTCAGAAGTGAGAAAAATTCAACAATGGAAGGAACATTTATTAATTTTCAAACTTTCTCGGGCAGAGACCATGAGGATGCAGGACTTTGGTTACGCCACTTTCAAAGGCCTCCTCTATTACCCAACACCCCAGTGCAAATATCCTAAGTGAGCTGAGAAGTGAAATCAACAAACTGGCAACGGCCATGAACAATATGTCAACAGTTTCATCCATGAATCCAATGACACAACCATGAGAGAGACCTCCAGCACCAACTAACTCTTCTCATCATTCAATGAACCCCAGTAGACGAGTGTACAATAAACCGTGTCCAAGGTGTGGTGAGTACGATCACGTTAATACTCAATGTAGGTTTCGAAATGAAAGATGTCATCGGTGTTTGCCTGTTGGTCATATTGCCAAATGTTGTCGCAATTCTCGCACCATGTCCCAATAGGGGTACGCGCCTATACCTCATTTTGGTAGAACAAAATCCAGCAAGGTAGGGGATAGGCCCAGACCTTGAAATGCCAAGAAGTCCAAAATGCAGGACACCAACCAGTCTTAAATCATTTTTTAGCCAAATATTGACCGAGAATTAATTTCCAGCCCTCCAGCCGATCAACAGATTGCTTCTCAACTAGATGTACCTGCAACAGATTCTGAGTCAGAATCTGATGGGGCAGCTAGAGGAAACTGGCGAGAAATACTTAAGCTATTCAAAGCATCCAGGCATAATGGCAAAAGGTGTTATTATATTCAGTGGAAAGATGGTATGCCAAATTCTTGGGAATGTGAGGACAATATACCACCTATTCTAATTAAAGAATTTCACATGAACAAAACATTGAAAGGTTCAAAACGTAAACGTAAAGTTCCAAACTAAATTTTAAAAAAAATAATACTCCTGTTGTCATAGTCACCGAACAGACTATAAGTTATGGTAAATCCTTACTTGAACTCAATAGGACTCTCGAATGCATCTGTAAGTCATGCTTCCTGTTGGATTTTCCTCATCATTTTCTATGTAATTTCAAAATTTGTGCACAACCTTTTGGCTTTCTATATTTATTTATTTTTCTTCTCCTTTATATGACTGTGCTTGAATGGTGAGTGATTGCGTGTGCGAAAATGGTCCCTTAGAATTTGATTGAGTTGTCCATTTTGGGTGGACTGTCTTTTTGATGTACTCCATGCGCTCCAGGGAGATTAACAAGTTGGATTTTGACACCATACCAATATTCAAAGATATACCTCTCTCCAGGCCATGAAGCTAGAATTAAGTTCAACCTGTGTACACGCGGGTACTTTTTTTTTAGTAGTAAGATTGTACTGCCTTGTAATATATATGTAGAAATCAACCATACTTTTGTAGTGTTTGACATGATTCATTTGATTTAGATTTTTGAACTGTGGTCGCATGTGTGTTACATTTAAATAATCTCACTTAGATTAATCATATCAAATTGATGCTTTCCTCAGCTGTAAAAAAAAAAAAAAAAAAAAAAAAAAAAAAAACCGTTTGCATAAATCATTTAATCAAGTATAGTTTTGATTTAAAGCAAATTTCCACTTTAACCCATATTTGCCATAAATATCACTTTTCTTACAGGTACCTGTATAGTGTAAATAGGACAAAATGTATTTTAAATCCTTTTCTCCAGAGTACTTTTTTTGCGATAGTTAAATTAATAGTTACAATTTTCACCATGGTGGGAGCTCAACATGTGATTTCTTTATGAAATTAATTCCCCAACTATTTATGAGCTCATCTAAACTTGTCCATTCTTACGATTTAATTATTGCAAGCTAGTTATTATTAGTAGTGTGACACTTGGACCTTTTTTTTTTCTCTTCCAATAAATGATTGTTATACCGGCCAACACACAAACATCAGTATATGTCACAATCTTACTCTTTTCTCTTTCATTCGGAACCTCTGTTGATGTTATATGATCGTACCTGACATTATCATGTTTATTGGTAGATTCTAGGTGAATATCATGCAGATAAACACTCTCAAGACTCGTCAGTGAATTATGTGTATATAATTTCTTTTACAATTAGCTAAAGAACAGGGTTTTTTTATCTTCAGGACAGTGTTTTGTTAGAAACTTGGGTAGAGGTAGTTTTATCAACCAATGTGTTTTCAGATATATATACCTTCAAGGGACTATGAAAGTGAAAAGACAGTGACATTTTAAACAAATGAACAACAAAACCAGTGTTTGAACAATATGGGTCTTTTCTAGTGATATAAATAGTTGTTCAGTTTATAACCTACAATAATAGTATTATGTTTTTTTTCTTCATCACCATAGTTTTTCAGATGGTTGGAAAAAAAACTTTTTGGAACAGCACATAATTTAAGTGCAATGTATATACAGTTTGCCAAGTTTGACGGAGCAAACTTAAGTGCCCAAGGGGATAGTATAACCAGTTACAAAAAATTCAGTGTGTCTAGTTGGGGAAAATAATATCATTTATTTTCTGTTGCTTGGCACACTCTTTTCCTTGTAGCTGTATAACTTTAAGATGTTCCTAATGTTGAGCCCACCTGCTTCCCCCTAGGCTATTTGTATGGTAAATATATCTTAAAACAATTCATAAAACAAATTAGGTGATTGGAAATCTACCCTGCTAGGATTAGGTGTTTCATTTCCTGTAAAATTGTGTAATGAGACACCCTATCTTCAACTGAAATCTTTCAAGTAAAAGACAACAGCTTTTCTTTATCTAAGGTCTGTCATTTAAATTTACCATAACAAATTTGCAAGATGGCTGTTTTCCTGTCCAGGGTAACTGGGTAGAACTGTCAGTCTAGGCCAATCAAAGACAGCTGGGTGGGATTATAGGTGGAGCATACATTGCCTGTCACCTGCAGATAGATGATGAAACCTTTTTGATACAAAAAAGACATTGGCAAGCTCTGCAGTGAAGAAAGTGTAGGGCAGTCAATGAGTCAACAAATAAGTTATCAAGTCACACAGTTTTCAAGTTGCTTTATTGTTAAGTTAGAGTATTGAATATGTTGCCAGTCAATCAGTTAGCAGACAGCCATTTTTAGCAGTGCCGGTTATTAGTTATACCATGTTATACCAAAGTAGACCTAGGCTAATCCAAGAATGTATTTTACCATGTTTATGTTAATGCAGCCAATTATGATGTAAATATTTGATGGACCATTAATAAAAGTTCATAAACTGAGCAAAGATGTAATTTACTACCTCTCGCAGCCAAGCCCGCTGAGCAGCAGCCATGCCTTAGTGACCTGCAACCCCAGCAAGGTCATACTTCTATGAGAAATTTTCCTGGTGTGGCTGTGATGCAACCAAGAAAGTCTCAAAATTTGCCGATAAAATGATTGAAAGTGTTTTTTTTTTTTAGCACTGTGGAGGTCGGTAAATGACAATGACATGAACTGACCGCCAACAAATAGTAAGGGTACTGATAATGCACTCAAATGTGAACTGGGTCTGACATGTTTTTCGCTTAACCTTGCTGTGTTGTCAGAAATTACACCACCACCACCACCTTGCTGTGACTTCCTGGGGTTGTGGATAATATTTCCAGTTTTTCACTGTGGCATGAAGATCTCCAACAGTCAATGTGTCAACAGGAGTTAGCCATGTTTCAGTAATCATTGACACAGAGATATTGTTGTCCTCTATTATGTCAAGGAGAGTCACAGTTTTGTTTATAACTGAGTGAGCATTTACTGGGCATTAGAGCTAGGTGGTTTAGATTTTTCAGATTCAGTTTCAGTTCGGTTGCGGGAAAATCTCGATTTTTTCGTTTATTCTGTGTGTTAAGAGCATATAGTAAATAACACTTAAGGCTCCTTAACTCGGAAAAAATTTGCAATAGTTTGTACAACACCACTCACCACAAAAAGCCACGTCTCCATTGGCTTCAGCCTAACTTCCCTTTAGTCATTCTTAGGGGTTCCTAGGGGCCACTTGCTTAGCCTATTGAGTCAGAAAAAACACAAGTTAGAGAACAAATTAATAAAGTTCATCTAATCTGTGTTGTGTTCTCATTGTCACATTTTCTCCTTATTGACTCGTCCGGTGGACGAGTCAATAAGGGAGAAAATGTGACAATGAGAACATGACAAATTCGCCCCTTCGCCGGATAGATTAAGAGACGAGAGTCCATAGTGGTTATTAGTCCAGTTCCTTCCCAGTAAGATAGTTTGATCAGTTTATGTACAAACACAGTAAAACCATTTGGTCTATTTTTGCTGGGTCTTGTGGTTCAGATTTCCAGTTTGCCGCAAAAAACAGAACGGAAATCGACAACAAAAAAAACACGAGGTCCCAGGGGGCCTGAGGGCACTCATCTGACATGGTAGTCTAAATATCAAATCAGGGACTTGACTTCAATAAGCTGCATACGCCCCTCCTAAGAAGAGCATATACCAACTAGATGAAGCAATTGTGCCCACACAATACACAGGATTTTCCTTCTATTTTCAGTTCCAGCACTTTTACGTCCCAAAATTGAGATGAACACATAAAAAAACAAGATTTTTTTAAATTTTTGTTCGGAAACAAACAAAATATTTTCAGACTAAAATTGTTTTTTCTTCTTAAAATTGACCAAAATGCATAAAAAAACAAATGAAAGTGTCAATGACACTGTAGCTTAACTTGTGTGTTGTGTTTGATGAAAAGGATAATGTTCAATGTTTATGAAAGGATTATGAAATAAGACAAGAATTGTGATAACTGGGAATATGTTCATTTCTGTTCCCTGTATGCTATGTTTTTGATAAAAATAATATGAGGTGTACACTGTACTAAAGAGCTGAGGGGTGGGTTAATATGACATCACAGTTAACGGATATCAACGAAAGTTACCAAGTTACAGTGAAATTATTCCAGAACGAGTCATCCTATCAAGTTACATTGAAATCCCTTCATAAATATGGCCTGTAGACTGTGCTAAAGGTTTTCGGGCTTCGGGCCCCTGTAGCCATCAGCTTCCCAATTGCGTCCAAAGGGGACGTTCTCATCTAGACATTATATGAAGTCAACCTACCAAGTTACAATGAAATCCCTTCATAAATATGACCTGTAGACTGTGCTAAAGGTTTTTGGGCTTTGGGCTCGGGCAGCCATCATGGTTGAATGATCGCAACCAAAAGGGGACATCTGGGCATCATCTGGAGTGATCCTACGAAGTTACAAAGAAATCTCTTCATAAATATGACCTGTAGATTGTGCTCAAGGTTTTCGGGCTTCAGGCCCCTGAAGCCATCACAGTTGACCAATCATGACCAAAAGGGGATGTCATCATCTAGGCATTATATGGAGTCAAACTAACAGGTTACATTGGAATCCTTCCATAAATATGACCTACAGACTATGCTAAAGGTTTTGGGCTCGGGCAGCCATCAAGGCTGAATGATCGCAACCAAAAGGGGACGTTCTCATCTGGGCATCATCTGGAGTGATCCTACGAAGTTATAATGAAATCCCTTCATAAATATGATCTGTAGATTGTGCTCAAGGTTTTCGGGCTTCAGGCCCCTGAAGCCATCACAGTTGACCAATCACGACCAAAAGGGGATGTCATCATCTAGGCATTATATGGAGTCATCCTAACAAGTTACAATGAAATCCTTCCATAAATACGACCTATAGACTATCCTAAAGGGTTTTGGGCTCGGGCAGCCATCAAGGCTGAATGATCGCGACCAAAAGGGGACGTTCTCATCTAGACATTATTTGGAGTCATCCTACCAAGCTACAAAGAAATCCCTTCATAATTATGACTTGTAGACTGTTCTAAAGGTTTTTGGGCTTCGGGCTCCTGTAGGTGTCACAGTTGCCCAATCGTGTCCAAAAGGGGACGTTCTCATCTAGACATTATATAAAGTCAAACCTACCAAGTTTCAATGAAATCCCTGTGCTAAAGGTATTCGGGCTTCAGGCTCAGGCAGCCATAATGGTTGAATGATCACAACCAAAAGGGGACATTCTCATCTGAGCATCATCTGGAGTGATCCTACGAAGTTACAATGCAATCCCTTCATAAATATGACCTGTAGACTGTGCTCAAGATTTTCGGGCTTCGGGTACCTGTAGCCATCACAGTTGACCAATCATGACCAAAAGGGGATGTCATCATCTAGGCATTATATGGAGTCAATCTAACAAGCTACAATGAAATCCTTCCATAAATACGACCTATAGACTATGCTAAAGGTTTTTGGGCTCGGGCAGCCATCAAGGCTGAATGATCGCGACCAAAGGGGACGTTCTCATCTATACATTTTATGGAGTTATCCTACCAAGCTACAATGAAATCCCTTCATAATTATGACCTGAAGACTGTTCTAAAGGTTTTCAGACTTCGGGCCCCTGTACAGTTTCCCAATCGTGTCCAAAAGGGGATGTTCTCATCTAGACATTATATGAAGTCAACCTACCAAGTTACAATGAAATCCCTTCATAAATATGACCTGTAGACTGTGCTAAAGGTATTTGGGCTTCGGGATCGGGCAGCCATCATGGTTGAATGATCGCAACCAAAAGGGGACATTCTCATCTGGGCATCATCTGGAGTGATCCTACGAAGTTACAATGAAATCCCTTCATAAATATGACCTGTAGACTGTGCTCAAGATTTTCGGGCTTCAGGTAACGATAGCCATCACATTTGACCAATCACGACCAAAATGGGATGTCATCATCTAGGCATTATATGGAGTCAACCTAACAAGTTACAATGAAATCCTTCCATAAATACGACCTATAGACTATGCTAAAGGTCTTTGGGCTCGGGCAGCCATAAAGGCTGAATGATCGCGACCAAAAGGGGATGTTCTCATCGAGTTATTATTTGGAGTCACCCTACCAAGCTACAATGAAATCCCTTCATATTTATTTATTTATTGATGTTTAAGGTCACATATTTATGCACAATGGCTAATCATGACCGTGACAGTTTTACGGGTGGAGGAAGCCGGAGTACCCGGAGAGAACCACCGAGCAACGACGAGCAGCTGCCAGCTCCCCAACATCGTAACTCTGCACTGCAGCACAGGCAGGGTTAGATTGGTTGAAGACATGCGTACCGTCGACGTGCAGTACGCCTTAGTACACGGCGTCATCGTGCCCCCACATGGGCAATGGGGGTGAAGTGTCTTGCCCAAGGACACAGCGGTTGTCGCAGGTGGGATTCGAACCGAGGACCTCTCGGCTTACAGCCTGCACCTCTACCTACTGAGCCATGGCACCCCCAAATCCCTTCATAATTATGACCTGTGGACTGTTCTAAAGGTTTTCGGGCTTTGGGCCCCTGTAGCCGTCACAGTTGCCCAATCGTGTCCAAAAGGGGACGTTCTCATCTAGACACTATATGAAGTCAACCCACCAAGTTACAATGAAATCCCTTCATAAATAGGACCTGTAGACTGTGCTAAAGGGTTTGAGGCTTCGGGCTCAGGCAGCCATCATGGTTGAACGATCGCAAGCAAAGGGGACAATCTCATTTGGGCATCATCTGGAGTGATCCTATGAAGTTACAATGAAATCCCTTCATAAATATGACCTGTAGACTTTGCTCAAGGTTTTCGTGCTTCGGGCACCTGTAGCCATCACAGTTGACCAATCACGACCAAAACGGGATGTCATCATCTAGGCATTATATGGAGTCAACCTAACAGGTTACAATGAAATCCTTCCATAACTATGATCTTTTGCCTAAGCTAAAGGTTTTGGGGTCGGGCACCCATCAAGGCTGAATGATCACGATCAAAATGGGACGTTCTCATCTAGACATTATTTGGAGTCAACCTACCAAGTTACAATGAAATCCCTTCATAAATGTGACCTGTAGACTGTGCTAAAGGTTTTCGGGCTTCGGGCACCTGTAGCCGTCACAGTTGCCCAATCACGTCCAAAAGGGGACTTTCTCATCTAGATATTATATGAAGTCAACCCACCAAGTTACAATGAAATTCCTCAATAAATATGACCTTTAGACTGTGCTAAAGGTTTTCGGGTTTTGGGCTCGGCAGTCGTCACGCTTGACAGATCACGCCCAAATGGGGAAATTCTCACCTAGCATCATAAGGAGTCATCCTACCAAGTAACAATGAAATCCCTCCATATTAAACATGACCTGCAGACTGTGGTTAAAGTTTTTGGATTTCGGGTTTGGGCAGCCATCAAGGTTGACAGATCATGCCCAAAAGGGGACGTTCTCATCCAGGCATTATACACAGGCATCCTTCCAAGTTACAATGAAATCCCTTAATAAATACGACCTGTAGACTGTGCTAATGGTTTTCGGGTTTTGGGCTCGGGCAGCCATACCGGTTAACCGATCGCGACCAAAAGGGGACATTCACCTCTAGACATGACCCCAAACCTGCATATGAAATTTTGTGATGATCAGACAAGAACTGCTGGGTGTAGCCCGTGCTAAAGGAAAATCTGAACAGACTAACAGACTTCCACACACATGATGGCAATAGCTTTTCTTGACTTTGTCAAGTTAAGCTAAAAAAACAAAAAACTTATTTCTGGATTTTGGTCCAAAATTTCTATGTCCGGACCGGGACCCCAAATTTTCAGCCTAAATATGAATCCAGGGACTTGGTTTGCACAAACTTCAATGTCACCCCCCTAAGGATGCTGCATACCAAATATCAAAAGATTCTTATATTGGTAGATCTGAAGAAGAAGATTTTTAAAGAATATTCCTCATACTGCACTAATTTAAACATTTGGGCTCCCATATATATAGAGAGCCCAAATATGCACCCAGGGAATTGATTTCAATAAACATGTGAAACAATCTTCCAAAGATGTTATATGTGAAATTTGAAAGCTTTTGGAACAGTGGTTTGGGAGAAAAGTAGTCTTAAATGTTTTTCCCATTACCCACAGTGTTAAAAAATGCAGACTCGGCACTTTTTCAAAGACCCAGAAAAGTACCCCATGATAAAACCGATAGCAATTTTTTTTTACCATTCCATTCTGTTGGTCCTAAGGAAGCTTCACACCAAATAAGAATTCTCAGTGCTGTGTAGTTTTGGAGATATGGGCATTTTAATTTTTTTCTATTTTTAGCTCCTGCAGTTCCCATGGGGTAACGGGAAAAAAAAATTGGGCATAAATTAAGTACTTATGACCCAATAAGCCCTCATATCAAATTTGGTTCAAATCTGCCTCTCGGTTTGGAAAATAGAAATTTGGGGTGGGGCAAAAATTCTTGCCCCTCCCATAACGATGGCAAATATAGCCCCACAAACTTCTCTTGAACAAATCTGAGTCCACACCTCAAAAGGAAGCTGCACACCAAATATCAAGTCTCTGCTACTGCTGGTTCATGAGAAGAAGATTTTTTAAGATTTAAGCACAGTTTTTGGGTGTGGCCCTACCAAGGGGAGAGGCAACTTGATTTGAACAAAATCAAATTGTGATGTCATAGCAAACTATTATCTCAAATATCAATTAAATTGGTTCTGCGGTTTGGGAGGAGAAGATGCAAACACCATGTTCACGGACGAAGGACGACTGACGGATCACAGACAGCAGATGACAGACGGTGAGTGTTCACTATAGCTCTCCTGACTGAAAGTCAGGTGAGCTAAAAACCAGCCATGCTGGGCATAGCTTCAGGTCAGAGGATTGTTTAGAATCAGCATGGTCTAATTGAATAGGGAAAGAATTTTAGAAATTCAAAACTTTTAAATTTGTCATTTACCACCTTTCCTATTATGTCGCTTGTACAGAATTCCTGAGATTTATTATATTATGCATGGCACCATCACTGAGACAAAGCAAAGTTTTGTAAGGTGGATAATCATATTTTGGGGCAATGGTTTGAGTTCAAACATTTCTTCAGAACATTACAAAATTCGCATCTGCTATCATTCTGTTCAACAAAGGACATGCCATGACAAACACGAGCATGGAATACAATAGAATGGTCATGGAGGGTAATAACAGAATGAGCGTGAGCCAACAGGCACTCTCCAATAAATTGTAACAGAACACTTATTTACAGACAAAATCTGGCTAAAATAAGACTCCCCTTCCTGATAGCTAGGTATGTTTGAAAACAATACTCACATTACAAATTACCTTTGAATAAGTTAGCACTCAACCAGTTAACATGTGAGATGCAGTGGCTTCAAAATTATTCTTGTGTTTCAACTTATTTCAGCTGGTATTGTGACCTAAGCAAATGAAAGTGTCAATGATACTGTAGCTTAACTTGACTGTGTGTTGTGTTTGATGAAAAGGATAATGTTCAATGTTTATGAAAGGATTATGAAATACAACAAGAATTGTGATAATTGAGAATATGTCAATTTCTGTTCCTTGTATGCTATGTTTTCAATAAAAATAATTTGAGGTGTAGACTATACTAATGAACTGAGGGGTGGCCCACACAGTTAATGTATATCAACCAAAGTTACCAAGTTACAGTGAAATTATTCCAAAATGAGTCATCCTATCAAGTTACAATGAAATCCCTTCATAAATACAACCTGCAGATTGTGCTAAAGGTTTTCGGGCTTCAGGCCTGTGTAGCCATTATGGTTGACCCATTGCGACCAAAAGGGGACATCTTCATCTAGACATTATACTGAGTCATCCTACGAAGTTACAATGGAATCCCTTCGTAAATACGACCTGTAGTCTGTGCTAAAGTTTTTGGGGGTTTTGGCTCGGGCAGCCGTCACGAGTGACAAATCGCGACCAAATGGGGAAGTTCTCATCTAGACATCATACAGAGTCAGCCTATCAAGTTACAATAAAATCCCTTCATAAATATGACCTGTAGACTATGCTAAAGGTTTTCAGGCATCGGCCTGTGTAGCCATAACGGTTGAACGATTGCGACCAAAAGGGGACGGCCTCATCTAGACATTATCTGGAGTCATCCTACAAATTTATAATGAAATTTCTTCATAAAAATGACCTGTATATTTATATTTATTGGTGTTTAAGGTCACATACTTATGCACAATGGCTAATCGTGACCGTAAAAATGACCTGTAGACTGTGCTAAATGTTTTCGGGCTTCGGGCCCCTGTAGCCATCACAGTTGAGCGATCACGACCAAATGGAGTAATTCTCATCTAGATATTATATGGAGTCATCCTACTAAGTTACAATGAAATCCCTCAATAAATATGTAGACTGTGCTAAATGTTTCCAGGTTTTGGGCTCGGGCAGCCATTACGGTTAACAGATCATGACCAAATGGATAAGTTCTCATCTAGACATCATACAGAGTCATTCTACCAAGTTACAATGAAATACCTCTATATTAAATACGACCTGTAGACTGTGCTAAAAGTTTTTGTGTTTTGGGCTTGGGCAGTCGTAACGGTTGATAGATCATGACCAAAGGGGGACATTCTCATCTAGACATCATACAGAGTCATCCTACCAAGTTACAATGAAATACCTCTATATTAAATACGACCTTTAGACTGTGCTAAAGGTTTTTGGGCCCCTGTAGCCATCACAGTTGATCGATCGTGACCAAAAGGGGACGTTCTCATCTAGACATTATATGGCATCATCCTACTAAGTTACAATGGAATCTAACCAAGTCAATCTTCATTTCACAGATTTCACTGAACTCTGTCAAACAATATTGAATTGGTTTTAAATTCCTATTTGCATTATGGAAAAAATTTGCATCTTGAAATTTTGACATCAGTGTACAGATGATACTTATAACTTGGATTGCTCATTGTATTAAGTTTCTCTTGTTTGTTCCAGTGTGAGATCATGGTTAGGAAGAGCAAACTGAACTTTTTTTTATTTAGGCCTAAAAAAAAAAGTTAAAAATCTATTTCTCAGGCCCTCCCGCATGGTCCTTTTGGCTGCTGCATGCTCTCTTTTTATAACCAATGCAAACTAAAAAAAAAATTAAATTAAATAGTTTATGCCTGACATTATGCCCAAGTTAATAGAATTGATAAATTTGTCCCTTGAGTGCAACAAGGCTTTGCAATGCTTTAGTATTGCAAAGCCTTCTTGCAATCAAGGGACAAAATACATCACCCCTCATGCAATTCTGTAGATTATGAGGCTTAAAACATAAAACAAATCAAGAATATGAATTTTTGATGGCAAAGAATAATTACAAAAATAAAATAAAAATGAAAGTGTCAATGACACTGTAGCTCAACTTGTTTAAGATATGTACATGTATAGTATGTGACACAGCAATGACAAACATCTAGGTAATGACCTGATAACAAAGGTACATGTAAAGTATTGTAACGGTCTGTACATAAATGCTCACCGTAGCCTGTAACAAATGTGTAGGTAAAGTATTGTAAAGGTGGGCCACAGTTAGATGCTAAACTAGAAAAGAAATCTTTGAGTCCCAGAGTGGGTCTGACTGAACCCAAAAATATTTGTTCTCACAACACAGTGATAACAAAGGCACCCAAAAACACTCGTTCTTGTCACAAGGTGATAACAAAGGTACCCCAAGAAGTTTCGTGAAGATCAGTTCATAAATACAGACTCTAGCCCGAGCCGTATTGACATGTGCACTTACTGTGTATAAGTAGCACTGAACAAATCAAAGTTCATCTAATTTGCATAATTTCTGCACGAGAAAAAAACCTGTATTATATGTGATGTACTCCATGTTACTAAACATTCCTACAAAAATTTATTCAAATCAGAACTTTCATACAGAAGTTCTGTACAAAAAACTGATTGCACTTTATTTTGGTACAAAAAGATTGCTGGCGGCCATCTTGAATTTTGGATCACACCCAAAAACAATTGTTCTCATCCCACGGTGGTACCCAAGAAGTTTAGTAAAAATCAGTTCATAAATACGGCCTCTAGCCTGAGCCGTATAGAAGTTGTGTACAAAAACTGATTGGACCTAATTTCAATACAAAATGGCCACTGGCAGCTATCTTGAATTTCGGACTGCACCCAAAAACACTCGTTATCGTCCCAAGGTGATACCAAAGATACCCAAGAAGTTTCGTAAAGATCGGTTCATAAATACGGCCTCTAGCCCGAGCCGTATTGGCATTTGCAGTTACAGTGCTGAAAGTAACATTAAATAGATCAAAGTTAGTCTAATTGGCATAATTTATGCACGAGAAAAAAACCTGTATTATATGTGATGTATCCCATGGTACTAAACATTCATACAAAAAATTATTCAAATCAGCGCTTTCAAATGGAAGTTCTGCCCAAAAATCTGATTGCACCTAATTTTGGTACAAAATGGCTGCCAGCGGCTGTCTTTAAATTTCAGACTGGACCCCAAAACACTCGTTCTCGTCTCACGGTGATAACAAAGGTACCCAAGAAGTTTTGTAAAGATCGGTTCATAAATACAGCCTCTAGCCCGAGCTGTGTGTACGGCGTGACAGACAGACAGACAGACGGACGATGGGCCATGGCAATACCTCACATTTGGCTTTGCCAAAGTTGAGCTAAAAATCCTCGCCCACATGCAATTTTACAAAAATGGCCTCAGAAAGAGAAGATCTACTTTGTGGGACTTTATTTTTGAAAAAGCAGTCTCTCTCGCCTTCAGAAAATATGAGATGAATGGTTAATTTCATCATTAGAAAAGATTTTGATTGGTCTCTAAATTGGTAATCTGATGATCGTTATTGCCACAAAAGTTCTTGTACAATAAACTGTGTTTACAGAACTATTGATTTGGTCAGTAAGGTTAAACCAATATTCAATTAATCCAAGCATTGTTGTTCTTAATTCCCAAGAATGACTTTTGGTGTACAATATGGGTAACTCCAGTACCACTGATCCAAACTAGTCATTCTCTGCAACTAGCAAACCACAATGGTGGGAGGAATACAATTAATTATGTGTCTATAAGTGCAATTAACTGGAGGGGTTCTTGAAGCCACTATAATAGCTCTATTGAAAAGTGCTGAAAGCAACTTCAGGAACTTTACACAGTGTACAATAGAATGTTGTTTGCCAAGCAATGAGAAAAAAAATGTTTATGTAACATTGTACTGTTACAATTTATTTGAGAGTGCCAAAAGGCACTGCCCAATAAATTGTTGCAAAACATCTATTTATGAACAAAAACTTGCTAAACTAAAACTCCCCTTGCTGGTTGTATGGTATTATTGGAAAAAAGTGTTACAAATCACCTTTGAAAAGTACTTTAGTTTAGCACTCTGCCAGTTGATGGTAACAAGGATTATGCATCGGTGATGCAGGGCAGAGTGTTTTTGCACCTGTAAGGCTTGTCATTATAAGAAAATCAAATCCACTGATATTTGTTCCACTTATCACACTAACAAGCTGAAGACAGATAAAAATTAACTAATTAAGAGCCATACTTCCACTCAGTGTGGCTGAACAGTGCCACATTCAACACATTGTTGAAAAAGTCTCACATACCAAATATTGACCAAATCCATTGATATTTGTTCAAGTTATGGCACTAATGAGCAGAAAACAGGAAAAATTAACAAATAAGGGCCATAACTGCTGTTTGGCCAAACTGCACTGGTTTTCAACCTTGTTCAAGACATTGCTAAGAAAGTCTCACATACCAAATATTGACCGAATCCATTGATATTTGTTCAGTTATCGTGCTAACAAGCTGAAAACAGGCAAAAGTTAACTAATGAAGGGCTATAACTGCCCTCAATATGGCCAAACCATACTAGTTTGGGAACAAACTCATTCAAGACAATGGATATTTGTTCAAGTTATCATGCTAACGAGAAAGGTTATGCCCTTTGCCTGCCAGCCACCCATCTACATGCCCATCTATCAATTATCTCGGTTTAACTGAAAAAAACTGCATACCGGTATCATAGAGCTATGTCAAACGAGGAATAATCTATAAATAATGCAAGACGCGCTGTATGTATGTATGTATGCATGTAGGGAGTAATTGCAACTCACACCCGACAGTTTTGCGCTGCAAGGATGATATCTTGAAGAATTTTGTGCAGACATGGCATTCTTAAAAATGCAGGAGGGCTAAAAATCGCTCTCTTCACATGGACTAGGGGAGCGATTAGCTCTCCTCAAGCTTACATAAGCTAAAAGTGGCAAAATGAAGTTGTACTATTAATGAATTCTGCCTAGTGGATTTTGTACATTTTATTTGGCACTGCTAACAAGGTAGTCTCTGTGAGACAGCTACACTGCTCCTCCTTGGCAAGGCCTGGAGGTGTGGGAGAGGCAGTCTGGACATCTCGCTCTCGCAGAGACCACTAACGTAACCAAGATCTGAAAACCTGTGGGTTTCAGGAATAGGCTGTTGTGCTAATCATTATTTACTAAGGCTAGGAGGGATATTTTTCGCCCTCCTTAATTTTTTTTAAGGTGAGCAGTAGACAAGCGAATAAATCATTCTCCAGAAAATGCCAGGCCTGTTTGTGAGCAATAAAGTTTTTCTCAAGAAGGAATGTCAATATGCTTGTGCATTCAAATTTGTTGAGAAGATTTGCCATGAAGAAAGTGTGTTCAACAGGACAAACTCAAATTCTGGAGATAAAACAGAAATGGAACTCTCTGTGTATGATTGCTGACCATGTCTATAAACCTGAAAAGTAGGTAGTCTGGCTATTGGGGGCGCGGTGGCTCAGTAGGTAGAGGTGTAGGCTGCAAGCCGAGAGGTCCTCGGTTCGAATCCCACCTGCGGCAACCGCGTTGTGTCCTTGGGCAAGACACTTCACCCCTATTGCCTACGTGGGGGCACGGTGATGTTGTGTACTAAGGCGTACTGCACATCGATGGTGCATCTGTCTTCAACCAATGCTAACCCAGCTTGTGTGGAGTTCGTATGTTGGGGAGCTGACAGTTGCTCACCATTGCTTGGTGGTTCTCTCCGGGTACTCCGGCTTCCTCCACCCGTAAAACTGTCGCGGTCATGATTAGCCATTGTGCAGAAATATGTGACCTTAAACACCAATAAATAAATAAATAGTCTGGCTATTGGAATTTTATTTATTTGTTTATTGGTGTTTTAGGTCACATATTAGTCTGGCACAGATTAATGGATTTTGGGTCGAACCTGGAAATTTTGGTGTGGACACAATGTTTCTTGGGTAACTTTTTGTGCTGAAATTTGAATCCGTTTGATGCCAGTCTATAAACTTTGGGGAATTTGAGTTATTTGCAATTTTTCAAAATCGCCGACAAAATGGCGGCCAAATTTTTGGAACATTGAGAATGAACCATTTCTATACTACTGTACCGTTATTTATAGGATATATCATCGTGCTAAAATGATATCAACCCACAGATTACTCTAAATTCAAGGAATTCAAGATATCTGACCTTTGTAGGTATAAAGATGGCCGCCAAAATGGCTGGAAAATCAACCAATTTGTCGAGGAAATCAGTTTCATAGCCAGCTGCGAGATATTTTGGAAACTTAATTAAGAGATCACGTCAGACAATGTAGCAGCATGTTCCTGGTATAGATTGTGTGCAAAATGTCAACTTATTCCAGTCCACTGAGTTCAGACATGACGCCTAACATGTCCACTACTTTCACGAAAATCCATCCATCTTGTGCCTAGTTCATTTCAAGTGTTTGTCATCAGCATCATCATCTGAACTGTCGTGTGACTTGACATTCTCCAAAGTCAGCTCACTATGACATGTTTGAATCACCTTTGCAATGACATCCAATGGTGCATGGGATGTTTGCAGAGACACAAGTGCATCTCTTGGATGAATATGCCTTGGACGAAATGCAACAGCACTTGACAAAATTCAATACCTGTTCTGGGGCAGCATGTACAGACGGGGGGAGGTTGGGGCATGGTGTCTCAGTAGGTAGAGGTGCAGGCTGCAAGCCTAGAGGTCCTTGTTTCGAATCCCACCTGCAGCAACCGCGTTGTGTCCTTGGATAAGACACTGCACCCCCATTGCCCACGTGGGGGCATGGTGGCATTGTGTACTAAGGCGTACTGCAGGTCGATGGTGAACCTGTCTTCAACCAATGCTAACCCTGCTTTTGTGGAGTTAGCATGTTGGGGAGCTCTCAGTTGCTCGGTGTTGCTCGGTAATTCTCTCTGGGTACGCCAGCTTCCTCCACCCGTAAAACTGTCGTGGTCATGATTAGCCATTGTGCAGAAACATGTGACCTTAAACATCAATAAATAAATAATTAAGCATCTAGAGACTCGGGAAGACCTATTGGCATCAAAGTCTTAGATTTGTCCTTGTGATCCATCCAAAATCAGACTGATTGAGTTTTGGTGGAATGCTTGAGTCACAAGAGTACCAGTGCATGGCTTGAAGGTGGGCCCTTTTAACATTCTCGTGGAACGACTCAGTTGTGAGTGGCTTGCTAGCTTGGGGACAGATAATCACTCCTTTGCTGTTTTGGATGTCCAGACATTGACCCTGGCTTCGGTCATTTGTGTAACCGGATAACCATAACAAGCACTGATCAGGAGGGTACTTTGGACCAATACAGCACACATGTCTGCACGATGATCACCAAGCCCGTTCAGTGAATAACCCTGCAGTCTCTTCAACATACCTACTTTGCCCACACCATGCAATTGTGCGACAGTGTCACAGCCCGATAGTGAATTGCTGCGATGAGTTTTGGGATAATTGTGGCATTTTTCTTGCATGTTTCACCTATGTTAATGACCTTTCTTTCCCCACTCATAGATTTCATTGTCAATAAGCATCCCATTTTGTTCTTCCAACAGAAGAAAGTTAGGAGGACAAACACGTCCGTGTCATCTGATATGACATTAATGCGGCAAATGTCTTTGCATGATCTCTGGATGTAAATGACTTGTGGGCAAATGATAGCATCAGCCTCTTCGTGCTCACCAAGTTCTTGCACGCCACCTGACCTAATGAGTGTTGGTGTGTAAGATTCATGTTATGACTAGTGTATTTGAGTCACTACCATTCGTGAAGCATTCGGTGATGTGTGAACATATGAGACTTATGAGTTGCTTTTTGTTTGTGGAATTCGACAGAACTACTTGCTTTGGTGGCAGTGGGATGTTAGATGCCAGCTTGCGCTTTCTGGACATGCATTTGCCACATTCTGTGCGGGTAGACGACTTGATGCTAAAGTTAAAATACCTGTCAAAGACAAGATATACAATCGACTTCATGAGGTGTGTCATGATAAAATTAGAGAATGTTGACACAAAGTCTGCAACAGCACGTTTGTGGGCCAGTGCAGTATCCACATGACTGCACAGCCGCCGATCACAGTGCACTGCTGTACAGGTAACTTTCGTGAGCTTACTACACATGCAAGCTTATTCTTCAGATCAGACTTGGATTTGGCAATACACAAGTCATCCGATTCGAGGAACATAGATAAAGGGAAAGGTGCAAGCTTGTATTTCAATATATCCTTCATTGGCAAAGTTGGGACAGAGGACTGGAGGGCAATGATTCTTGAATATATGAAAGAAATGTCAACAAGTGATGTCTCTTTAACTTTGATTGAATGTTTGTTGGCAGCCACTGTAATTACTTTCTTACTCTGTGGATGGTAAAAACCATTTGGAAGAGTGGATTGAAAGTCTTCGTATTGTTTTAATCCTATTTCATAGGCCTGATCGACATTCACAGAATCTCTGGATAGTTTGCCATCAAAAATGTTCACAATTTGTTCAGGATGCTCATCAGTGACTGTTGGTGACATGCATGTGCTCAAGGCTGTCTGTATTTTATTATGATCGGCCAGGTAAGCTTTCATTCTTGAAAATGCCTCCTCCTTGTGAGCGAGAACGATATCCTTTAGAAAGGGCGATAAAATTTCACAAAATAGCTTATTCTTAGTTTTCGAAAAAGTTTGCCACCATTTTGTTGGCCATTTTGAAAAAATGCAAATAACTCAAATTCTCCAAGGTTTACAGACTGGCATCAAACGCATTCGAATTCAGCACAAAAAGTTACCCTAGAAACGTCAAAAACATTGCATCCACACCAAAATTTCCAGATTAGGCCCAGCCTGTGCCGGATTAATATTTCTGCACAATGGCTAATCATGACCACAACATGGAGATAAAACCAAGTTTAATCAATAGTTTATACCCATGTAACCCATTTTAGAGGACTTCCACCCCAAGCATTGCTGACTGGGTCCTATTTTAAAAACCAGTAAAATGGAGCTTGTTTACCACAGTAAACAAGCACTACTTCACTTCCTGGTGTTCCCACAGGGAAGCTATTAGAATAAATGTTAATATTGAATAAACTGGGACTAAAGAGTTAATGAGAGTAACCTTCATTACAATATTTTTATTCAATTAACAGCAGTTCACTCTATAACCTATATGAATTAACAGGTGAAATTTGTTCCTAGGATATGGTAAATAGTTTAATGTTTGTAAGTTACATGCAATTAAAAAGATTAGTCACCTAAGGAATTTCCAGCAAAGTGAGTTGCCTTTAATGCATTGATCTGTTACTATAAACTGTAAACTTGAAACACATCCACTGCACTTTTGCTTTCACTGAGGGAATTACAATTCAAAATAGTCTGTTCAAAAGAACCCCCAAGACTGGGACTGAAAGTATTTCTTCTTCTGGAAACTTATAGATTGGTAATATTACAGGTAAAAGACTGTGTATCAATTGGAAAGACCTCTTGATCATGATTGCAAACAAAATTTTCAGAAATGTGGTGGTGGAATTAAAATTACAGAATTCTGGTTTTCAAAAAACAAATTGATCATGCAAGAATTGTCTCCCTTGATGCACTGAGAGAAAACCATTCAGCATCACCGTTTTTATTTAATTGCAGTTAAGTGTTGATCGACTTTTCAAAGTCTAGTTCCCAACAAATTAGCAGTAAAGCTAATTATCAAATGATGAGGAAAATTTACAGCAGTAATTGGTGGCCCAAATTACAGGAATGTTCCCAAATTAGAGGGTATAAAAGATAGTTTGGTTTCTTTTTTGGGGCTTTTTGTCCAGTGATTTAGCCTGTTGTGGCCAATAATGTTTAAACATTTTTGATGCATGAACTGTCTACATCCTGTGGGTTTGCAGTTGTTTCTAGGCACGTATTGGCTTGCTAAGATTTGCTTAGAAACAGCTGCCAAGGTACTTATAATATAACTTTGAGTTCACCCAGAGATTGCATATTGGAGGTATCCATTCTGTTACAGTGAAAAGTAATCAAATTTTGAATTAGGTGTTTGAGGGTTAATAGATATTCTGTTAATGTAACAAAAATCTTCTTCAATGAGGCTGAACCATAAGTGACTTGTGAATCTGCCTTATCCCTAAATTTGTTCAACCTAAAGTCCTGACTGGCTGCCAGGCACTGTGTTACTGGGTACTATCTTAAAAGTAAAACAGAATTTAAAATTGCTTACTCTCTTCTGTCGAATAATAGTGATGACATTATTATTAATTATGAATGAAAATGTCAACCATTGTTATATTTTGGTGAGGAGCAGAAGAGTGGAAATGACATCACTATAATTAACTCCTAACCCGCTGAGTACTTGCAAGATATTTTTAATCAAATCTAGTCGTGGCTGCTGTAAAGCAGCCATGACTAGAATTGATGAAAAAATCACCCAAATTTCATAAAAGAAATCATTAGTCAAAAAGTCTATTCAATTCACAGTAGAGAAATATGGTTAAATGATCCCAAATTTTACTTATTTCAGTGGTGAGAGATTATGTGTGCTGGGCAGGAATATCTGCCAGCAGCATGTTAGGAGTTAATGTTAGTAGAAAATGCCTGTCAGCCAGGATATTACATGTAAGTGGCAGGTGAGTGTACCATAGAAATCAAACACTGCTCTAATACCTGAGATTCCATCCAGAGTGTTAAAATGATAAACTGTTGCAAGGTGCTATTTAACATCACATAATCAGCAGTACAGAGTTCAAAGAGATTTTCAAAAGGAAAATTCTCCTACTTTCAAAGGACTTTTTTTCACAAACTTGCCAATTTTTCTAATACTTAATAAACGTAACCCATGTAAAATCTCATAATTCACCGAAACTACTGGCATTAGCAGTTGAAATAATCAAAGGCAAATTTCATTTTTTAACAGCATTACCATACTATTACTGACACTGTGATCCAGTATTCCAAATTTCCCAATTATATAAACCTCCAGATCCACTTATGCTATACAAAGAAAATTCCCTGCATTTTGACAAAATTCCAAGTACTTTTGAAGTACCCCGTCAAAAAACAAGTGATTTTCCAAGTATTTCATGGCCTTGAACTTGTGAGATGCCCACTCAAGAACTTTAGCCCTTGTATGAAACCAGTGTAGGGGTTCAAAAATGAGTTCTAGTACTCTTGGTCACAAGGAAATAACACCGGCATGACAAAACAGTTAACCTGATATGTAATAAGCAGTTAATCTTTTACCTAATGTTAATGATATATCTGAACATCATAATTAAGAAGAATGAACATTCAAATTTCATTATTTTTTTCAATTTTGCTTCTAAAATAGCTTATGTCCTCCCACTATTATTTATTTATTTATTTACATTTATTTATTTATTGGTATTTAAGGTCACACAATTCTGCACAATGGCTAATCGTGACCTCAACATGGATATGAAGTCAAGTCCAGCCAACTGTTTGTGCCCACATTGCCCAGTTTAGAGGACTTCCACCCCAGGCATTGGTTACCGGGTCCGATTTTCCGGTAAAACAGAGCTTGTTTACTAAACAAGCACTGCTTCACTTCCCAGGGTTCTCATGGGGAGATCCCTCACTGGAATGAGCTCATTCCAATGAAGAGTTACAATGAGCTATCTACCTGTATTTGGGCGAAAAAAATGAAAGTTTTTAGTTATTCGAGAAACTTTTTTTCAATGTTTAGAACCGGGTTATTTATTTATTATTAGTGTTTAAGGTCACATATTTATGCTACAACAGGGTTAAGTGATCAAACAGCACTAATAACCAATATCTGACAGAATAACTATTTGCATACTGGTCAGTGGACAACATTCTTTCAGGCAAAATAAATACAGACTCTTTTTGTAAAATAAGCTTTCTCAGATATATTAATTAAATGGTGAGAAATCAAGTCTCTGCAACCAATGAATTTGTGTACTCCGCATCAGATGTGGTAACTGAGCAAAGAATTCGACCTGTCTGCCATCTTGTAATTATCTTTATGAGATTATGGCACACATTCCCATTATTCTATTTAATAAATGGTTCCAAGTGTAATATTTGCTACAATCACTAGTAGGATTTATGTAAATTGTGAGCTCCAGAAAATAAACTTGATTTTGGCTTTACAGTAAAATACATTTACTTAATTGAATTAACTAAAATATTGTTATTGTTGGTGAACCTTCGTATCAGTATTAGACATTATACAGAGTACTTTACAATTAATTAAAGGCTGATTAACAGGATATTCCTTTAAATGCATAATTCTTTCAGAATCAATCCATTTACTATACACTGAATGAAATTTGCCCTGTGGATTTCACTGGTGTCATCCCAACAAGACGAATCCCAACAAAACGAATTGGTAAAATATCCATCCCAACATGATGATACCAACAAGATGGAAATTTTTTTTTTTCATCACATATGGTGGAAAATTTACTTTAAAAAGAACATGTACATTACAATGTATGTTATTTGAAGTATTTTAGGGTTTTATTTTTTGCATGTGTTTGGAAGCTTTGTTGATAAAAGAGCTGGGGGTTGTCAAAATTTTATTCACATATTATTGTTATTATTTATTTATTGGTGTTTAAGGTCATATATTTCTGCACAATGGCTAACCATGACCATGACAGTTTTACAGGTGGAGGAAGCCGGAGTACCCAGAGAGAACCACCGAGCAACGGCAAGAAACTTTCAGCTCCCCAACATACCAACTCCACACAAGCAGGGTTAGCATTGGTTGAAGACAGGTGCACCATCGACGTGCAGTACGCCTTAGTACACAGCATCACCATGCCCAAAAGGTGGGCAATGGGGGTGAAATGTCTTGCCTAAGGACAACACGAGGTTGCCGCAGGTGGGATTCGAACAGAGGACCTCTCAGTTTACAGCCTGCACCTCTACCAACTGAGCCACCGTGGCTCTCACATATTATTGCCTTGTTACAATTAATGGGAGAGTGCCTATAGGCACCCTCCCGTTAATTGGAACAGGGCAAATCCACCCAGACTTAATAATATCACATCAAAAATTAATTGAAGTACGGCCACAGAATATGAAGATTCGTCTTGTTGGGATGACCATTTTCAACATTCGTCTTGTTGGGATTCATCTTGTTGGGAATAAACCATTTCACTGGATGGCACATGGGTTATCAAAATGAGTTATTTTAATTTGTGTTTTTTTCAACTTTTTCCAAACATTTCAACAAAACCATATCATGTGCCCCCTCATTAGAACGAGCCCGACAAGCTCATTCCAATGAGGGATCAAATGATGTGGATTCGTTGAAATTTTTTGTTAAATATATTTTTTTCAACAGCTTTATTTGTAAATTACGGGAGCAGATATAGATAGCAGGATATAGTTTACAAATATTTTTTTAAATCTATTGCAACGATATAAATGAGAAAACCATTCTAGAAGTGACATGCATTCTCCAGTAAGCTTTGATCAATATTACCACCTGTTTTCAGAAGAGCTCAGCATTATTTTCGTTTTCTGGTTCGGTTCCAGTTGTTGCTGCAAATCAGAAAACTGAACTGCAAGACCCAGCAAGAAACAGCCAAACAGTTTTACTGTGTTTGTGCATAAACTGGTCAACAAACTATCTTACTGGGAGGGAACTGGACTAGTGGCTCTTATGGACTCTCATCACATAGTCTATCTGTCAAAGGGGCGTATACGTCGTGTTTGTGTTGACACATTTTCTCCTGTATTGACTCGTCCACAACATAGATTAGATAAGGCCACACAAAGTAGATCTTCTGTTTCTCAGGCCATTATTTGTGAAATTGCATGCGGGCGAGCGTTTTTTTATTTTATTTTTTATTTCAGTAATTTCTTCTTTGCCATCAAAAGTTCATGTTCTTGGTTCAAGTTTTAGGTCTCATAATCTACAGAATAGCATGGGTGGTGGTGTATTTCATCCCTTGAGTGCAAGAAGGCTTTGCAATGCTAAAGCATTGCAAAGCCTTCTTGCACTCAAGGGACAAATTCATCAATTTTCTTAACTTGGGTAAAATATCAGACATAAACCATTTAATTTTTATTTTTTTTAAGTTTAAATTGGTTATAAAAAGAGAGCATGCGGCAGCCAAAAGGACCATGCGGGAGGGCCTGAGAAACAGATTTTTTATTTTTTTAGGCCTAAACTTTATTAATTTGTTACCCAAATTTATGTTTTTTCTCGGACTCAATGGGCTTAGTAAATGAACCCTTAAGAGCCCCTAAAAATGATCAAAGGATAGTTAGGTTGAACCCAATGGCGATACTAAAAGACAGGGCATTTTGTGGTGAGTTATGTAGTACAAACTATTGCATAATTTTTCCAGGTTAATGGACCTGAAGTGTTCTTCACTGTATGTTCTTAAACATATAAAAACTCAACCAAAACCCAAGTTTTTCCTTGAAACAGAATAAAAACAGAAACAAAGTCTAAAATATCAAACTAGCTGCTGCCCCCAGCTCTAGTTTTCATCATTGATGTTTAACTGATTGAGGGCTACATTATTTTTTGGTGGTCTGAATTTGTTAATCAAAAGTTGTTTTATTACACATTATTGAAGAGTGCCCACAGGCACTCTTCAATAATTTGTGATAAAACAAGGTTAAATAAATAAAATATTACTTGTGTTTAACTGAATATGAAACATGAGCATGGAAAATGTTGGCTTTTGCTCTGGTACCCTCATTTTTTTGAAAGCCCTGATAGTGGCTTCTAGCACTCAATCAGGTAATTCCAATAAAACATATAATAAAAGAATACCTACAGTTTATGAAAAGTTACCAGAATTATCTCATTCGGGCTGCAAGGAAATCCCAGTTTTCACTTGGGGTTTTTTGTCACGTGGGAGAACTTAGATTTCCTTACAGTCACTCATCACATAATTCTAGTAGTCCCTACTCAAAACTAATAGGTATCCTATGAACATTTTGTGTCTATTTAAAATCTTAAGAGAAATATCAGAAACAAAATACAGAATACACTGCATGGAGATTACATTCCCAATATTACTATTGGGCCAATTAATCATACATGTACATAATTACTGGGAGGGGGGGGGGGGGTCAGAGAGTTACTTTTACAGATGTTGTAATCTCATATTCTCATTTTCATTTCCTGACAATATGTTTTTTTTTTATATTATTAAGTCATGATTTTAGCAGGTCAGGAAGAGAAAGGAAAAATTTAATGCACAAGCCAGCTGATAAGAGGATTGGACAATCAACATTACATTGTGTACAGTATAGCCACTGTGGACTGGTCATAATTCACATGTGGGCAGTGATGTCCATGTATGCATTTACTGGGTATTAAAAATCATAATCAGAAAAATTTTAAGTTAATTTTTGATGATTATTCCTATAATTAAGTGTTTGAAATCTAATATTATTGTGTCCGTGGAAGTATTGCCAACCCATGGAAAGTGACCAGTCCATGATGGCCTTACTGTAATAAAAATAGAATTAACTGCTGAGAAAATTAAAATATTTGTTAACCTTCATGAAGCAATTCGGTTCCAAAATAACGAAAGTAAATATGCAGTATAGAAAAGAACTTTTTATTTGATAATGCTGAAAGAAAGTACAGAATGTTGAAATCATATTTTTCAAAATTATATGCTTTGTGATTTTTAAAATTGATTACTACATTATTAAAACAAATAAAGAATATTACATCACCAGAATGGCTTTCAATCTGTCATCCCCCAGTGATAGCTTCAACACTGCAGGTGGAAAGAGGACTATAGATTATGTAGCTCTACCTTTGACATCCATCAATAAGTATTATAAAAGTATTATAACTCTGTTCTGCAGACATGGCAGCTTATTAGAAAAATATAGCAAATTGGGACAGGATAACTAGATATTACAAAATATAAGGCAGCATTTTGAAGAAAGTGTTGAGTTTTGAGGGCTTTAGAAGAGGGCTTGAAACTTATACTGAAACGAGGTCCAATTTTCAAAGGACAATTTATTAAAAGATGACTGATGGTAGTCTCCAATAAATTGTAAGGAAATAATCTTTTGAGTAGTAACTCAAATTTTTTAAGTAAAAGTAATGGCGCATTAGTATTCACTACAACTGCTAGAATACATAGCTTCCTCAATAAAAAAAATAGGCTATAACAGGCCCATTCATGTTTAAAATATTACTTTTATTGCTGAAATTATTTACCTATTTTAACTCTCCACTCATAATAATCACCAAGATGTCACCCCGGTTCACCGAAACAGGACATGAGACAAACTAGTTGGTTATGATTTCACTTGATGCTTCAAGAAGCACTGATTTTTTCAAAAATGGCACCAAGAATATCAAGGGAGAAAACTAGCAACACTTTTTTATCCATTCTCTTCTGGCCACCTCTCACTGAGAAAAAGTGGAAGAAATAAATTGAGGTCTTCCAATGCATGCTCTTCTCCTATTTGTCTTTCTAAAATACACTATAGAAGTAAATTATGTTGCATTCATTTATAACTAAACAACTTGAGTACTTTACATGTAAATATCATGGGTATTTTGACAATCTGAAAGGAAGATTATAGTTATGCTGGCCACTTCGGAGGACTTGCACACACCCCAGTTAATGATTATCTGGTCCTATAATAAATATTATATTTATTTATTTTTGGTGTTTAAGGTCACATATTTCTGCACAATGGCTAATCATGACCATGACTGTTTTACGGGCGGAGGAAACTGGAGTACCCGGAGAGAACCACCAAGCAACTGTCAGCTCCCCCCCCCCCCCAACATCCCAACTCCACACAAGCAGGGTTAGTACTGGTAGAAGACAGGTGCACGATCGACGTGCAGTACGCCTTAGTACACAATGCCGCCGTGCTCCCACATGGGCAATGAGGGTGAAGTGCCTTGCCCAAGGACACAAAGCAGTTGCCATATGTAGGATTCGAACCGAGGACCTATCAGCTTGCAGCCTGCACCACTACCTACTGAGCCACCACACCCCTGGTCCTATGATAAAAGTGAAGAAGACCTTAACTAGTA
Organism: Pictodentalium vernedei; assembly: GCA_031216915.1. Lineage (NCBI taxonomy): Eukaryota > Metazoa > Mollusca > Scaphopoda > Dentaliida > Dentaliidae > Pictodentalium > Pictodentalium vernedei. The sequence continues at coordinate 262,580,922 of CM062291.1, read as the reverse complement.
GAGTGTTGGAAGCTTTTTTAGGCTTTACAATGAAGTGCAAGTGCCCCAGCAAAGCTTCGTATTCACTGGTGCATTATATCATCTTTGAAATGAAACTTTTTACTCTGTTTGGATTTATCTTGTTACAGTTCATGGAAGAGTGCCTATAGACACTCCCATAAACTGTAAAGAGGCAAAGACATGTAAACAAACTTTGATGGTTAAAAATAATTCAACACTCTACCAGTCAACTGATAGAATGATGGAAGCCCATATTTGGGCTTTGCTCTGAATTGTAAACACTGCAACTTAAAGGCTTCATATTCTGTACTTGTGTTTCTAGGCACTCTTCCATAAAATGTAAAAAGTCAAAGACAAGTGCGCAAATTTTGAGGACCAAAAATAATTCAGCACTTTACCAGCACTCTACACTTTTGTACTAGTTGCACAGGGGTAGAATTCTAAACTTGAGGGCCCACATTGAAACTAACTATTGTTTTTAATTTTATTGTATTTAACACTGCTGTTGCCAAGACCTGGGAAGTCTCTGAGGCTGGTAGTAAAAATAAAATGCTTTTTCCAGTGGCTCAGGGCAATGTAGGTGTTTAGGAAGTGGAGTGGGGGTTGTGAAAATCAGGTGAAAACTGCTCGCAAGAGCTATTTGTCAGCCACAAAGTCCATGTTACATCTCTTTACTTGTTGAAAATTGAAATTTATGGTTTTTGTACATTCAACTCCAGACAAGACTCCAGATTCTTTTGTAGATGTGAAGTTCAAGGGGAGATCATTCTTCTTTGTCTTTAAGGTCCCGCTCTACAGTTTCATAGTACTGCACTGGGGTAAAATTTGAAACTAAGTGCACAAGTTGAACCTAATGCCTGTAAATTGGCGATGTATTTTTGGTATCAGATATATGATTAACCCTCTGAACTCTGGTGTCAAAATGGCAAGTTTTCAGCAGCGAATATTTCCCACAATGCAGTTTGAAATTTAACCAAATATACCTTGTTTGACCGCGCTCACTGAGCTCTGTCAAACATGAGATAATTGGTTAAATTCAAAGTTAAACAAGAGAAAAACAGAGTGATTGGAGAAAATTCTGATGCACTGCCAGTGTGCTAGGGGGTTAATATATAATTACATCAAGCTATTTGTTGGACAACAGAATTTGAAGATTTGGTCACAGATTTGAAGTCTGATGCATAGAGGTAGAATAAGTAAAAGCAGATTCAAAGCACTCATGACATTTAATAATACAAATTCTAAACAAAAAGAAATATTATCAATAAAAGGATGAATCAACATGGTTATAATATATTTGATTTAAAATAGAGGAATTATAAACACTGGTAATATTCTATTCAAAGAGGGAGTTTGTGTATCAGATAAGTATTTCTCTCACCATTATGTTGTGAGCTAATTTGTGTTCAATTTTTACAGAGACTGAGTGCGTTTAAATACTTGAAAATATTTGATTTTATTTGATGAATAATTTTTTACTTTAAAGTGATTAACACTTTATATGTTGCAGGCAGATATTCCAACCAAAGACAGAAACAATCTTGAGACCCAGTAAAAGCAAAATATGAATTTATTTTCAGCAAAATATATACGATGTTTTGGTGCACATGGTTAACTGGTAGAGTGCTGGAAGCCCATATTTGGGCTTTATTCTGAAGTGTAAGTGGTGCAACTTAAAGGCATCACCTTCTGTAGATGTGCTTCATGTTATCTTTGAAGTTAAATAATTTTGTCTGTTAGGATTTACTTTGTTAAAATTTATGGGAGAGGCACTCTCCCATAAATTTTAACCAGGCAAAACATGTAAACCAATTTTTGATGATCAAAAATAATTTAGTACTTTACCAATTAAAGAATTTTCCAAGTCATTTCCAAAATTTTCCTTTGGGCCCTGGGAATTTCAAATTTATTTATTGGTGTTTAAGGTCACATACTTCTGCACAATGGCTAATCATGACCACAACATGGAGATAAAGTCAACGTCAGTCCATCGTTTATACCCTATGTTGCCTATTTTAGAGGACTCACACCTCAAGCATTAGTGACTGGGTCCTATTTTACCAGTGAAACAGAGCTTGTTTACCACAGTAAACAAGCACTGCTTCACTTCCCGGGGTTCCCGTGGTGGGGGGGGGGGGGGGATTTCAAATTTCAGGGCAAATCAAATCCCAAATAGAATCAGAGAGAGCATTTCAAATCCTGAAATCAAATCTCAAATACTCTTCAAGTTGTTGATATTGCAACTTCTTTCAAATGAAAAACAGTCCATCTCCACTCAGCTATTGCATGCAATGGGCACTCATTTGTTTGTGCAGATCAATTAAAAAACCCCAGAATATTCCATAACAAAATCAAAGATGTTTTTTAATGGAAACCTCCATGAACTCTTCTTCTTTCAACAGATCTCCTGTAAAGTGTTACAGTGTGGTATTTAATATTTGAACTGGTAATAAAAGGAAATCTGAGATCCAACAATAACTTCACTTTCACTGCACTGACATTTAATAACAATAATTACCAAGAAAAATGGAACAAAATCTTTTACACTCTCTGGTTTACAAGCAAGAGGTGCACATCGGAGATGCAGGTATCATGTTGTGGTGGCAATCGGAGAGTGTTACATGTCTATAACCCGCTTATCAATCACATGCCAGTTGTCAAATCTGGAACCTTTGTTCAAGTTATAATGCAAATAAGTTCAGAATTTGTAAAAATTAATTTTAAGGTCCATTACTCTGTAACAAAAAAATGGGGCCGGGCCAGTTTTTGAACACTCTTGAGATATTATTGCAAAAGACCTCTATGGCAATATTAATCAAATCGGAGAATGTTTGTTCAAGTTATTGCGCCAACGAGCTCAAAATTAATAAATATTGACTAATTAAGGCCCATAACTCTGTAACAAAAAATCAGGAGGGCCAGTTTTTGAACTTGCATGAGATATTATTGCAAGAGACCTGTATGCAAGCCTGAAAATAAGCAGACTGTCATCTTCAAAATGAGGTCCCCAGATGGTGAATTTGGTAGATATCTGAACTTTGTTTATATAGGTTGCATATAGGTTTACACTGATCTGAAGTGTGTATAGAAGGAATAGGACAAAATTAATATCTTGTGAAATAATCTTGTGTTTTACCTCACCGGAAGAACAGTTCGGAAACTCGGGATGTAAAAATCTGGGTAGACTCATAGAATATTACTTTCTTACCAAACCAACTGTGGCTGATCTCCAATGTCTCACCTGCCAAAAGGCTAAGTTCTTGATCATGATGCTGTAAGAAAAAATTCCATTCTCATACGGGGTATATTCCAATGGGACGTTCCTAAAGTTTGCAGGAAAAGTTTCAGATTCCTTCCCATACAAGACAGGTTATCAGTAAAATCACCAGATAATACAAAAATGAATGTCACAGCTATGCGATAGAATTTTGTGTCTCACCAATTATTTATGAGTCCTGGGCCAGAATTTCAAAATTCACCAGTTTTCTTATGGAATCACTTGTTTTGACCCAAAAATGATGCCAACCTCCCACCACAGAGATCGATTGGTCACTTTTAATATGGATTGGATTATAATAGTCAAAATGATGTCTGATTTCAACAAATATCCCTCATCAAATGCATTGTAGTCACATGCATCACTTGAAATTCAGATTCCATGGTCGCCAAATTTCCTCATTTTAACCTTCAAAATGAGGAATTTGGGTTCAAAAGTATTGGTCATCAAGAGCACATACACATATATTTTTACACTGTGAATTAGGTTGATAGTATTTATTCACAGATAATATAACAGGATTCCAGATTTCATCAGTTTTCTGCCCAAAATAACACTTTTCCTTCCAAATATGAAGCTTTTCCCCCACCCAATCAATGGATCATTCTAGTATTTTGTTGAGACCACCCATATACATCTATACTGAGCAAATATTTATTTATTGGTGTTTAAGGTCATATACTTCTGAACAATGGCTAATCATGACTGCAACATGGAGATAAAGTGAAATCCAGTCAATAGTTTATATTGCCCATTTTAAAGGACTTCCACCCCAAGCATTGGTAACTGGGTCTTATTTTACTATTAAATCAGAGCTTGTTTACCACAGTAAAAAAACACCATTTCACTTCACAGGGTTCCCACAGGGGGTATACATGGAAAAGTAAACTTTTGTATTGCAATTACATGTAGTTTGAGGTTGGGGGTATTTTTTGGCTGGATGTACTGGACTATCTTTTGACTTCAATTTTGCTATCATTTGTCAACCAAAGTTGGGGTGTGTTGGCTCATTGGTTAGTACTTTAGACATGAGTTTGAAAGGTCAAAGATTCTATCCTAACTCACATCATCTGTGTGGTGTACTTGGGTCTTTTAATTCTCACTGCCCACATAAGAGCACAGTGTAGTAAGTGTAGGTCATGGCGATGGTACATTTGCCTTCAGCTGCTGCTAACCCTGCTGGTGTCTGTTTTCTGGCTTCCTCCACCCATAAAATTGTCCAACATGATTACAAAGGCTATTGAAAGTGCCATTAAACCCCAATACGCAAACAACAAAGTCAATCATGACTGCAAAAGTGTTTGTTTTAAAAATAACACAGGAGAAAAATTTTAATGCTTAATTACCTGACATAAAAACCATATCTAACCAATTCACAAAAAATGGCCATTGAAGTTTTTTAAAATTGTAGCCTCTTAAACATAAGCTGTTACCTCTCTGTAGAAAGAAATGCGTTCTTTCTGATAAGGAGTTATTTATTGGGGTTTTACTGATGGAGGATGCTGGAATACATGTACCTGGAGAGAACCACCGAGAAGCAGTGAGTAACTAGCAGACTCCCCAACACACTAGCTCGGCACATGCAGGGTTAGCTTTGAAGACAAGTGCACTATCGACATACAGTACACCTTATTATGCAGAGCCACTGTGCCCCCAGATAGGCAATCAGGATTATGTGCCTTGCCCAAGGACACAATGCAGTCCCCTTTCAGTTTGAAGCCCAACCACTGAGCCTCTGTGCTCCCTGATGAGGAGTTATAAAATATGTTCATGAGGCAAAAAATGAACATCTTTAGTTACCGAAGAAAGATTTTACCAAATGTTAGTCTCCTCATGCAGAGAAACACAAATTGAAAATTTAAGAGAACCCCACAAAAGTTATGCCCCCAAAATTATGCATAATCATTTTTAGCCAAGATAACGCCAATCCCATTGCACTTTCTTTTGTCATTTTTTTTAACTGGTAGAGTGCTGAATTATTGGTCATCAGAACTTGCTCACTTGTCTTTCACTTTTTACAATTTAAATGTGACAATGCGACAATATGAAGCACTTCTACAGAATCTGAAGCTTTTAGGTTGTGGCATGTGCACTTCAAATATGGACTTTCAGCACTCTTCCAGTTAATGATCACAAAAATAAAATGTGTATCTTTTGCATTGTTCAGTTGATCATCCTTCCATGAGTATATTCTGATGTCTCCATGACCTACCCCTCAACCTTTATTGGCCAAGAATATAACTACAGTACAAGACATAATAAGTTGTAGCATAACTGCAATGAACTAAGTAAAGTGCCATGCTTGCACTGATAAGATCAGAATCTGAAATCATTTTCTGGATGTCAGCTTCTGGTCTTGTCAGTGTAGGAAGAGAAAGATAAATAGTTTATAGTGGTTATCCTACAACTTACTTTGACTTGTACTGTAGTTAGGTGCGTAACTTGGCTCTTAAAAATACACCAAAGACAGAGTAATCCTCGACTACTGACATGCAATGAATATTGAACAAAAAAAAAACCCATAAAAAAAACAGAAAGAAAACTAACTCTCAACAGTCGGAAAAGGTTTATGATAAATTTGTTTGAAATTCTGATTTGAATCGGCTGAGTTTAGAGGAGCAAGAAAAGGTTATCCTAGAAAATTTTGGATAACCTTAAGACAAACTTAATGCAGGGTTATCCAATATGTACATCCCTGTCATCTAGGCAAAAGGTTAAGAGTCAACAAAAATCTTATCTTGGATTTGTCTATATAGTAACCTCCGAGTGTAAAGAAAAACTTATTGATCAGCTTGAAAATTCAATAAAAAGAAGAAGAATATTATATTTATAAAGTGTGAAAATCTTGATTTTGTTCCATGATATAGTAAAAACAGTCATTATTTCTTGGAATTATTATCAAAAGATAATAGTTTTCCTAAAGCTTGTTTTATTAACATATGCCACTGCTGATCCAGTATGCCACTGCTGATCCAGTTAGTACCAATGTATTCTCACGAAAATGAAGGTTCTTTTTTTTAGATGCTGCCTTAAGAATAATCTCTTTTAACTTGTATCTTCTGATTAGAATATCTCCAAAAGATCATAAATCTTATTTTATTGCTGGAATTGTCACAGTATATGTTGAGCATGTTTATATCAGAATTCTGTTGCTATGATACAGTTTAACTAGCGTCTGTCGAATACACCAAGAAAAATAAAATATACTGTAAAGACAACCTAATTCTTGGATTGTCGTTGTACAATGGGCCAATTTAATCCTCTACATACTGATATCGAAATATCAAAATTTCATACTGCTAATTTTCACATAATGTAATACAGTAGAACCTGTCTTGAGAGACCGCCCTTTGGGCCACACAAAAGTGGTCTCTCAAGACAGGTGGTCTCTCATAACAGGTTTCAGGTTTTCTCAAGTCAGTGAATAACCAACCACAAAATTCAGAAATGGAGAAGAATGGATTTTTGTAATTACTTTGTAGTTGCTCTTTTTTTATGAAGTTTTTGTAACAAATTGAAATGGACTGTTATAAAAATTATAAAAATAAATTAGTGTTGAAAATCTTCAATGAAGATTTTCAACACTAATTAATTTTTATAATTTTTATAACAGTCCATTTCAATTTGTTACAAAAAGATTTTCAACACAAATTTATTTTTATTCCTATCTGTCACATTTCAGGTATGTATGAAATTGTTTATTCAGCAATAATTCTAATCTTTTCACAGGGGTCTTATAAAAAACATCTCAATCTGTAATGAGTTAGCAATTGAAACCGAATTAAGAGCTTTTAATACTGTTAATTATGTTAGTATAACCACAATGGATTTTCCAATTCCAGAACAGGTAGAAAGTTTTTGTCATGGTTTCAGTCTTCAAAGGGGCGGTCTCTCAAGACAGGTCCATTATGGCATAAAAATACAAGTTGGTACCAGGTCACAGTGGTCTCTCAAGACAAGTGATCTCTCAAGACAGGTAGTCTCCCATAGCAGGTCCATTGTAGAGTAAAACCAATTGGTGCCTGGTAGATGTGGTCTCTCAAGACAGGTGGTCTCTCAAGACAGTGGTCTTTCAAGACAGGTTTTACTGTAAGGAGTTCAGCAAATTCAGTCTTCTTTGACAGAGCTCAGAGGGTTAAATGCATATTGGTTAACTCATTACCTTACGAATCAGCAGCATAATCAGCAGGTGAAAACCAAATATTTTCAAAAATGTCCAACAAAATCCTATCATGTAACTCCTCATAGGAACAAGCTCCTTTCAGTCCCTTTCAATCTTTTATGCATTAAGAATAAAAAAGTGGTCCATGAGCAAGTAACAAAATATAAATTAGCTACCTTCCAATAAATACAAAGACTTACAAGATCCCTTGTAACACAATACCTTTAAAGGATCCAGGATTTAAAGGGATAAACTTTCCCTATCCTGTAGGGACTTGTATATTTTAACCTCCAAGATTCAATTCAATTTCAAATCATAAGTTGCTATTCAGTTGGATTCAATTCCCAATTTGTTTCCTTTCGAAACTTTTCTCACGAATATAGCTTGGTATCAGACATCTGTGTCAACTCACAAAAGATGTAGTCCGTATGGAAGTTGTAAATCACAGCTTATCTTTCGTCGAGAATCCAAGAATCGATTCGCACAATAAAACCGGCGAGAATCCATGTAGATTCTTGCTGCACCTCTGCTAGCATTCGCATGAAAAAAACTGAGTCAGTTTAACCCTTTAACTAACACAGTGGCAACAAATTAGCCAATAGAAGGCTAACATGACCTGAAATATCCTGACACTTTGTCAATAAAACCTTACAAATATGGCTGTCATTGGAACCGGCTCAATGAGCCGGTTCCAACGACAGACATATATGGAAGATTTTATTGGTAAATATTGTTCATTTAATTATTTTATCATTCATTTATTATTTATTGTTTAAAAATTATCAAACTTAGTTTTAAAAATTAAAAAAGTGTGTTGGGTAAAAGGTTATCAGTATACAACAGTGGTTCAACCTTGGTGGCGTCATGGGATCCTGGGACACTCATAAGAGGTATGGATTCTCGCAACCATTTTCACGAGAATCCAAATGGATTCTCACAAATTTAGATGAAATATAAGCCCTGTTAACATAAATAATGCTGAAAATAAAGACTGAGTTTAATTTCAGCTATGTTAACATAAATAGCATCTGCATCCATGCCACCATACACACTAATTCCAGTCTCATGAGCTAGACACTACCACTGTAGAAAGAAAATTTAAAGTTTCAAAACAGTGCTGATGAAGGTATGTCTTGATGATGTAGCAGGAATATTTAATATTTTATCAGTCGGGACATGAGTCATCATAGTTGGAACAAATCAGGTTTACATCACCAGCCCCTAAAACAATTTGAGGTTTAATTAGATTTTGAATAATAGACCTTATTAAATTCAAGATTCAATGCAGGGCTTATATTTCGCCAAGAATCTGAGAGTCGATTCACGCAAAAATTCGTGCCAAAAAGCAGCGAAAATCTATGTAGATTCTCGCTGTACCTCTGCTAGGATTCAGTCAATTTAACCCTTTACATAACATAGCAGCAGCAAATTATCCAATACAAGGCTAACATGACCTAAAATATTCTGACACTTTGTCAACAGAATCTTACAAATGTGGCTCTCAATGAGCCAGTTCCAATGACAACCATATTTGTAAGATTTCATTGGTAAACATTGTTTATTTTATTTAAACAATTAGCAAATTCAGTTTATGTTTTAAAAATGAGAAGGCTGTATTGGGTAAAGGGTTAACATATGTTATCAGTAAACAACAGAGGTTCAACCATGGTGGCATCATGGGATCCTGGGACACTTGTGGCAGGTATGGATCCTCACAACCATTTTCGTGCGAATCCAAATGGATTTTCCCAAATTTAGAAGAAATATTAGCCCTGTGATTCAGATAGAAACTGTGTGATTTTCTGGGCACTACTATCCAGAGAGCTAAAGTTTTTAATTGTGTAACATTACTGTGATATAATTTAACTTATGTCAACAAAATAGGCAAAGCGAAAAAATAGGTATTTGGTGTGTGAAGAGAATCCTTCACTATTTTTGTTTTTTCCTTAAAATTTGAAATATCTGGGAAGATTTGTATGTGCAAATTTAGTTGGAGTCCAATTTATTTATAGGTTTGTTTCCATTTGGTGTGATTACTTACTCAAGTAAAAGATGCACTTGTTTCAACTGTAAGATGCACAAAATTATATCAGACCATTTGGAAACATTTTAAAAATGCCAAATAGCATTCTCAGGTTTTTAAAGTTCACCTTGAAACATGACTTGTGAACCTTGGTTAGTGTAAGCAGACAATGGACTGTATTCAGTGCTGTACCCAAGATGTCCTGTATGAGGGGCAGGAGGTGAAAGATTCTGACAGTGAAACATTGGAATCCTATTAATTGAATAGCCTCTTTGTGAGAGGAAAATATTCAATTAACAGATATATACAATACAATTAACAGGAAATGAGTCATTTCCCTATCTTCTAATAATAAATGGAGCATTTACTCCAGTATATCTTGTTTGACCGAGCCCATGGAGCTCTATCAAACAAGATATGATAGATTAAATAAATACCAATATTGGATGAAATGAGGTCCAAAATGTCTATAAATGTGGGGAATTCAGTGGATATTAGAGAAATTCTTCAACTGATTACAAGATGTTTCATTCGGTTAACTGGAATTTACTCTATGACTTATATGCAATTAACAGGTCAAATCTGTATTGAAGGTAAAGTAAAAAATTATTTGGTGTTCTCTAAGTTATATATAATTAACAGGGTTATTCAACAAGAAAATATACAGTTAAGTTGGTTCCATTGTACTAACATGCCTCACTGCAGACAGACTGCAAAGTGTGAAACATTGAGTTGGTTGAGTGAGTCTCTCATTGGTGGTGGTGGTGGTGGTGGTGGTGGTGGGGGAGGGGGTGGGTTGGGGAGGGAAGGGAAGGGGCATGGTCCAAGGGTCTCCCCTTAGAAAGTTTTGGGAAATATGGGTATAAACAGTGCCATATAGGGCTATCTTGGACATCTTGTTGTTTTAATTTTTTAATGCATTAAAATTTGGGGAAAGCTTCCTTGTTTTTTTCAATGCACTGACATTTGGGGAGAGCTTCCTTGTTTGTGTGCGTGTGTGTGGGCATGTGTGTGTGTGTAATTTAGGGTAGACTTGTTTACTGACTCGGTGTGCTATTTATATATATATGTGTGGGAGGGGGAGGAGTAATGAGAGAGAGAGAGAGAGTGAGTGTGTGTTTGTCTGTACATGTGTAAGTTAGGGTAGACTTATTGATTGATAAATGGTAAACAGATTATGCACATTCAGTGACAAGATACGACAAGGGAGATGGGGCATGTATATAATGCTGTGAGTTCAAATGGCAGTGGTGGCTGGTTGGGGGAGGGAGGTGAGTAGGGGTTGGGTGGTTTTGTGTGTGCGAAACGAAAACTGAGCACATTTTCTTATGTAAATATTATATAAGAGAAATTGATATAGTTTTCAAGTGTCCCATAAGCGCTTCACGGCTGGGTTTCATGCTATGTTGCACATTTGTTTCAATTTAATGTACTATGTTAAGATGTACAGAAACATGACACAAAATAAAATAAATTTACTACGACTACTACTGATACAATTTGATAAGTACTGAATGAATGAAAATTCCTATATTACAAGTACATAGTTTTTCTATGATGGCAATTTTCCTATAGACAGGTATTTTGGGTGAATGTTTCACCACCAACCCTGACCAACTTGGGACAGATAATTTTCTATGTTCAGAAGAAAAAAAAATCTATCTATTCACAAATGAACTATAAGTGGAAAAAGGTTGGAAAAAAAACACACTAGATTTGTAGGTCCTCAAAGGGTACATCACTAGAGTGAACCCCGAGATGTACCTACAAGGAAACCGCTGCTTTGGGTTCCCACTGGCCAAACAAGAAATTATGCAAGTGAATGTTTATCTTGCAAGTATTGAAAACTCCAGCATCTCATATTAATTATACTTCATAACTGACTGAATGCTTTGTTCTGCACCAATTATATAATAAAAAATAAACATACCTTTGGTGTTACAAAAATAGAAAATTTATCATTAAATTGATAATCTTAATCCAAACTGATGAATGACTGTGGGCTTCAGAACGGAAATTGAATTTATAAAATAAAACATAGTCGATGACTTTATATTAACAACAACGGTAAAGCACAAAGCCAATGCAAGATGTTCTCTGTGAAGAACGATAACAAAGAGAGCATGACAAACATAATGGCAATACAAAGAGTAATGTGTTAATTAACAGGACCTCCTGCCTGTTAGAAAAGCTTTACAAACAGTTGAAAAAGAAATGAAGTGAATAACTGCTGCTGATGAATCAATTAACCCTTCACCTAACATAACAGTCATATATGGCCAGGGGTATTCATAAAATCACCATTCAAATTTTGCCTCAAAAACATAGTTTATGTCCACTCATTAGAATGAGCTCATTGAGCTCATTCCAATGATGGGGTCATAAGCTATGTTTCTGTGACAAAACACAGATCTCCAGATATGCTACATATTAGCATTACATCATATTGGCTTTCAGCAAAAATGCACTGACAATAATTTTGGGTCAAACATACTTTCAAGTTTTGAAAGTCTGTATGAAAATCATCTACATTGATAATCTGTTTGTTTGTTTACTGGTGTTAATGACACTTTCAACAACCAGGGTCACACTGTGTCAGACAATTTTACAGTTTGGAGGAAGGCTGAGTTCCCAGAGAACCACCAAGCAGTGGCAAGCAACTGTCAGACTCTCCAACTTACTAACCCCCACAAGCAGAGTCAGCAGCATTTGAAGACAAGTGTGCAATCAAGGTGTAGTATGCCTTAGTACACAGTGTCACTGTGCATCCACGTGGGCAATCAGGACTCAGTGTCTTGCCCAAGGACACAGCACAGATGGTGTAGGGCTGGATGGAACAGTTGGCTAACCAATGAGTCACTATGCTCCCTCATTGATAATCTTAAACAGACATGAAAATGATGTGTTTCCAAACATACTGCACCCATTTCTATATTTGTAAGTGCTTGGAAAAAGGTGAGAAGTGAATTAAAATTATATTTAATAGTAAAATATTATGCTGATTCTCCAGGGAATAAATCAAACAAGAGCAATGCGAAGCATGACATATGCCCTTGATGGCGTCACAAAAAGATAGGTAAGTCTCTCGGGGGCATAACCAAACTCAAAAGGAAGCTTCCTGTAGACACTAACAATGCATCACAAAAAATTAAAATTGATTTGAGTCAGCATTCATTAGTTACTGGAAGGAAACCAAATTCACGATGGCTGCCATGGAAGCCATAATGAATTGGCCACTGGTGGCCATCTTGGTTCAGCTGACTGGTCCAAAATCGAAAGGAAGCTTCCTCTAGACAACAACAATGCATAATTAAATGAAAGTGTCAATGACACTGCAGCTTAACTTGATTGTGTGTTGTGTTTGATGAAAAGGATAATGCTCAATATTTATGAAAGGATTATGAAATATGACAAGAATTGTGATAATTGAGAATATGTTAATTTCTGTTCCCTGTATGCTATGGTTTCAATAAAAATAATTTGAGGTGTGGACTGTACTAAAGAAGTGAGGGGTGGGTTAATGTCGCTCACACAGTTAATGTATGTCAACCAAAGTTACCAAGTTTCAATGAAATTATTCCAAAACGAGTCATCCTATCAAGTTACAATGAAATCCCTTCATAAATATGGCCTGTCAACTGTGCTAAAGGTCCTTCTCGTTTGACTTACACTTCTGAATTCAGAGCGTGAGCACCTGATCAACAATCATGGAAAAGCTAGAATTACCAGAGCGACTCATCAAAACCATATCAGCTCTGGGCATCTCTTGCCCTGTCACCTGGACTGTCCAGGAGACAGGCAAGAGAGTCCACCTGAACCTGGAGTTTGAGGTAGAGACGTCCAAGACACCACCCTTTTCGGGGAGAGGTAGCACTTTTGGCAAGAGGATCCCCTCTACCACTGGTCCTCTGCCGAAGGGGCACAGAGGCCCTGAAAAGAGAGAAGAGAAGAAAAAGAAGAAGAGTCCATCTACCAAGCGCAGGGACGCCCAATGCTTGGAGGCCTTCCAGAATAGGAAGAAAGAGTTGAGTGAGGGGGTGGAGGTTCTGGAGGCAGCCGCCAGTTCCCCTCCTAGTCCCACTGGTACTCCCAATCAACTGCCGGCTCCTGAGCTGGTACAGTTGGATGAGGAACGTCCAGTGGAGACTGAGGAGGAACTGGACGTTGCCTTTTCACCGCCTCCCACCCCTCACTCCCCTCTTCCTTCACTACCGGAAAGCCCGGGAGCGGGAGCAACAGCAGAACAGCCACCTCGGCCCTTACTCGCCATCGAACTAGAGAAGGCCAGGAAAGCAATAGAGGAAGGAAACCAAACACTTGAGCGAACTCAGCATCTAATCCCAACATCGTCATCCATATCACCATCTCAACCACCTCCTAAGAAAAAAAGCCGAAAGAAACACAGACGGGGATAAGCTACCTCCTTCCTACCCTTTCCTCCTTTGACACGCCTAGACATACGAAAACCAATCATTTACAGTCAATGAGGGTCGAAAGGGGTTTGTTCCCCATACCGTCCCTGCACGCCTTTGGCGTGCAAAACCATTCCTTTGTTTATTGTTTGTGCTAAAGGTTTTTGGGCTTCAGGCCTGTGTAGCCATCATGGTTGACCCATTCCAACCAAAAGGGGACGTACTCCTATAGATGTTATACTGAGTCATCCTACAAAGTTACAATGAAATCCCTTCATCATTATTTATTTATTGGTGTTTTTAAGGTTTTTAAGGTCACATACTTATGCACAATGGCTAATCGTGACCGTGAAAATCCCCTTCATAAATACAACCTGTAGTCTGTGCTAAAGGTATTCGGGTTTTGGGCTTGGGCAGCTGTCATGGCTGAATGATCATGACCAAAAGGGTTCTCAATCTAGACATTATCTAAATAATTTGAGGTGTGGACTGTACTAAAGAAGTGAGGGGTGGGTTAATGTCGCTCACACAGTTAATGTATGTCAACCAAAGTTACCAAGTTACATTGAAATTATTCCAAAATGAGTCATCCTATCAAGTTACAATGAAATCCCTTCATAAATACGACCTGTAGACTGTGCTAAAGGTTTTCGGGCTTCGGTCGTGTAGCCATCACAGTTGACCGCTCGCGACTAAAAGGGGAGTTCTCATCTAGACATTTTATGGAGTCATCCTACCAAGTTACAATGAAATCCCTCCATAAATACGACCAGTAGACTGTGCTAAAGGTTTTGGGGTTTTGGGCTTGGGCAGTCATCACACTTGACAGATAGCGACCAAATGGGGAAGTTCTGATCTAGACATCATACAGAGTCATCTTACCAAGTTACAATGAAATCCCTCCATATTAAATATGACCTGTAGACTGTGCTAAAAGTTTTTGGGTTTTGGGCTTGGGCAGCTGTCACGGTTGACAGATCATGACCAAACGGGGACTTTCTCATCTAGATATTATACAGAGTCATCCCTTCATAAATACGACCCGTAGACTGTGCTAAAAGTTTTCGGGTTTTGGGATCGGGCAGCCATCACGGTTGACCAATCGTGACCGAAAGGGGACGTTCTCATCTAGACATGGCCTCAAACCTGCATGTGAAATTTTGTGACAATCAGACAAGAACTACGGGGTGTAGCCTGTGCTAAAGGAAAATGTGATCAGACTACCGCATGCGTGATGGCAATAGCTTATCCTGACTTTGTCAAGTTAAGCTAAAAATAAAAATGATTTGAGTCAGCATTCATTAGTTATTGGACAGAAGGCAAATTTAATATGGCCACTATAGCTGGACAAAAAATCGAAAGGAAGCTTCCTCTAGACACCAATAATGTATAATCAAAAATTGAAATTGATTTGAGTCAGTATTCATTAGTTATTGGATGGAAACCAAATTCAAGATGGCACCATGGAAGCCATAATGAAGTGGCCACTGGCAGCCATCTTGGTTCAGCTGACTGGTCCAAAATCCAAAGGTGCTCCCTCTTGACATCAACAATGCATAACTAAAAAATATAAACTAGATGGTGCCATTTGTGTGCGAAGCACACTGTAGTATATCCCCGCATTTGCACTTTCCTTTTTGGTTAGTGCAGGATACAGACTTGGATAAAAAGGCTTCACGCATGTGTGTGATTTAAAATGATAAAACAGTATTTAATTTCCTTCTGAAGACTCACATGTGAAACTACTTCAATATTTCAAACAAGATACTTCACCCAACATGATGTATAAAGGGTAGTGTTCTGATCACATCATTGTCACATGATTGAAAAACCACTTGGACCCAAATCAAAATTCCAAAACCTTCATGCACATCTACAGATGCTATCTGAACATGTTAACATGGTTTAAACATTTCGAATTCAATACCCTAAGAGCCTTTGAGCGGACAAAGATTTTCTGAGGGTAAAAGTGGTTCCACTGGAATCACTTGGACCCAAATGAAAATTCCAAAACCTTCATGCACATCTACAGATGCTATCTGAACATGTTAACATGGTTTAAACATTTCGAATTCAATACCCTAAGAGCCTTTGAGCGGACAAAGATTTTGTAAGGATAAAAGTGGTTCCACTGGAACCACTTGGACCCAAATCAAAATTCCGAAACCTTCATGCACATCTACAGATGCTATCTGAACATGTTCACATGGTTTAAACATTTCGAATTCAATACCCTAAGAACCTTTGAGCGGACAAAGATTTTCTAAGGATAAAAGTGGTTCCACTGGAACCACCTGGAACAAAATCAAAATTCCGAAACCTTCATGCACATCTACAGATGCTATCTGAACATGTTAACATGGTTTAAATGTTTCGAATTCAATACCCTAAGAGCCTTTGAGCGGACAAAGATTTTCTGAGGGTAAAAGTGGTTCCACTGGAACCACTTGGACCCAAATCAAAATTCCGAAACCTTCATGCACATCTACAGATGCTATCTGAACATGTTAACATGGTTTAAACGTTTCGAATTCAATACCCTAAGAACCTTTGAGCGGACAAAGATTTTCTAAGGATAAAAGTGGTTCTACTGGAACCACTTGGACCCAAATCAAAATTCCGAAACCTTCATGCACATCTACAGATGCTATCTGAACATGTTAACATGGTTTAAACGTATCGAATTCAATACCCTAAGAACCTTTGAGCGGACAAAGATTTTCTAAGGATAAAAATGGTTCCACTGGAACCACTTGGAACCAAATCAAAATCCCGAAACCTTCATGCACATGTACTGGTGATACCTGAACACATTAGCATAGTTTAAACATTAATGCAAGTGAATGTAACACCGGACGGACGCACGAATGGACGGACGGATGGACGGACGTACGTACATAGGTGCGGACGGAGATAACGACAATATCCCCGACAATACCCTAAGATGCTATCTGAACATGTTAACATGGTTTAAATGTTTCAAATTGAATACCCTACGAGCCTTTTAGCGGACAAAGATTTTCTGAGGGTAAAAGTGTTTCCACTGGAACCACTTGGACCCAAATCAAAATTCCAAAACCTTCATGCACATCTACAGATGCTATCTGAACATGTTAACATGGTTTAAATGTTTCAAATTCAATACCCTACGAGCCTTTGAGTCGACAAAGATTTTCTAAGGATAAAAGTGGTTCCACTGGAACCACCTGGAACCAAATCAAAATTCTGAAACCTTCATGCACATCTACAGATGCTATCTGAACATGTTAACATGGTTTAAACGTTTCGAATTCAATACCCTAAGAGCCTTTGAGCGGACAAAGATTTTCTGAGGGTAAAAGTGGTTCCACTGGAACCACTTGGACCCAAATCAAAATTGTGAAACCCTTATGCACATCTACAGATGCTATCTGAACATGTTAACATGGTTTAAACGTTTCGAATTTAATACCCTAAGAGCCTTTGAGCTGACAAAGATTTTCTAAGGATAAAAGTGGTTCCACTGGAAGCACTTGAACCCAAATCAAAATTCCGAAACCTTCATGCACATCTACAGATGCTATCTGAACATGTTAACATGGTTTAAACGTTTCGAATTCAATACCCTAAGAACCTTTGTGCGGACAAAGATTTTCTAAGGATAAAAGTGGTTCCACTGGAACCACCTGGAACCAAATCAAAATTCCGAAACCTTCATGCACATCTACAGATGCTCTCTGAACATGTTAACATGGTTTAAACGTTTCGAATTCAATACCCTAAGAGCCTTTGAGCGGACAAAGACTTTCTAAGGATAAAAGTGGTTCCACTGGAACCACTTGGACCCAAATCAAAATTCCAGAACCTTCATGCACATCTATAGATGCTATCTGAACATGTTAACATGGTTTAAACGTTTCAAATTCAATACCCTACAAGCCTTTGTGTGGACAAAGATTTTCTAAGGATAAAAGTGGGTCTACTGGAACCACTTGGACCCAAATCAAAATTCCGAAACCTTCATGCACATCTACAGATGCTATCTGAACATGTTAACATGGTTTAAACGTATCGAATTCAATACCCTAAGAACCTTTGAGCGGACAAAGATTTTCTAAGGATAAAAATGGTTCCACTGGAACCACTTGGAACCAAATCAAAATCCCGAAACCTTCATGCACATGTACTGGTGATACCTGAACACATTAGCATAGTTTAAACATTAATGCAAGTGAATGTAACACCGGACGGATGTACGGATGGACGGACGGATGGACGGACGTACGTACGTAGGTACGGACGGAGATAACGACAATATCCCCGACAATACCCTAAGATGCTATCTGAACATGTTAACATGGTTTAAATGTTTCAAACTGAATACCCTACGAGCCTTTTAGCGGACAAAGATTTTCTGAGGGTAAAAGTGTTTCCACTGGAACCACTTGGACCCAAATCAAAATTCCAAAACCTTCATGCACATCTACAGATGCTATCTGAACATGTTAACATGGTTTAAATGTTTCAAATTCAATACCCTACGAGCCTTTGAGTCGACAAAGATTTTCTAAGGATAAAAGTGGTTCCACTGGAACCACCTGGAACCAAATCAAAATTCTGAAACCTTCATGCACATCTACAGATGCTATCTGAACATGTTAACATGGTTTAAACGTTTCGAATTCAATACCCTAAGAGCCTTTGAGCGGACAAAGATTTTCTGAGGGTAAAAGTGGTTCCACTGGAACCACTTGGACCCAAATCAAAATTGTGAAACCCTCATGCACATCTACAGATGCTATCTGAACATGTTAACATGGTTTAAACGTTTCGAATTTAATACCCTAAGAGCCTTTGAGCGGACAAAGATTTTCTAAGGATAAAAGTGGTTCCACTGGAACCACTTGAACCCAAATTTATGTATTTATTTATTGGTGTTTCAGATCACATATTTATGCACAATGGCTAATCATGACCGTGACAGTTTTACGGGTGGAGGAAGCCGGAGTACCCGGAGAGAACCACCGAGCAACGACGAGCAGCTGCCAGCTCCCCAACATCGTAACTCCGCACTGCAGCACAGACAGGGTTAGATTGGTTGAAGACATGCGCACCATCGACGTGCAGTACGCCTTAGTACACGGCGTCATCGTGCCCCCACGCGGGCAATGGAGATGAAGTGTCTTGCTGAACCCAAATCAAAATTCCGAAACCTTCATGCACATCTACAGATGCTATCTGAACATGTTAACATGGTTTAAACGTTTCGAATTCAATACCCTAAGAACCTTTGTGCGGACAAAGATTTTCTAAGGATAAAAGTGGTTCCACTGGAACCACCTGGAACCAAATCAAAATTCCGAAACCTTCATGCACATCTACAGATGCTCTCTGAACATGTTAACATGGTTTAAACGTTTCGAATTCAATACCCTAAGAGCCTTTGAGCGGACAAAGACTTTCTAAGGATAAAAGTGGTTCCACTGGAACCACTTGGACCCAAATCAAAATTCCAAAACCTTCATGCACATCTACAGATGCTATCTGAACATGTTAACATGGTTTAAACGTTTCAAATTCAATACCCTACGAGCCTTTGTGTGGACAAAGATTTTCTAAGGATAAAAGTGGTTCCACTGGAACCACCTGGAACCAAATCAAAATTCCGAAACCTTCATGCACATCTACAGATGCTATCTGAACATGTTAACATGGTTTAAACGTTTCGAATTCAATACCCTAAGAGCCTTCGAGCGGACAAAGATTTTCTGAGGGTAAAAGTGGTTCCACTGGAACCACTTGGACCCAAATGAAAATTCCAAAACCTTCATGCACATCTACAGATGCTATCTGAACATGTTAACATGGTTTAAACATTTCGAATTCAATACCCTAAGAGCCTTTGAGCGGACAAAGATTTTGTAAGGATAAAAGTGGTTCCACTGGAACCACTTGGACCCAAATCAAAATTCCGAAACCTTCATGCACATCTACAGATGCTCTCTGAACATGTTAACATGGTTTAAACGTTTCGAATTCAATACCCTAAGAACCTTTGAGCGGACAAAGATTTTCTAAGGATAAAAGTGGTTCCACTGGAACCACCTGGAACAAAATCAAAATTCCGAAACCTTCATGCACATCTACAGATGCTATCTGAACATGTTAACATGGTTTAAATGTTTCGAATTCAATACCCTAAGAGCTTTTGAGCGAACAAAGATTTTCTGAGGGTAAAAGTGGTTCCACTGGAACCACTTGGACCCAAATCAAAATTCCGAAACCTTCATGCACATCTACAGATGCTATCTGAACATGTTAACATGGTTTAAAAGTTTTGAATTCAATACCCTAAGAGCCTTTGAGCGGACAAAGATTTTCTAAGGATAAAAGTGGTTCCACTGGAACCACTTGGACCCAAATCAAAATTCCGAAACCTTCATGCACATCTACAGATGCTATCTGAACATGTTAACATGGTTTAAACGTATCGAATTCAATACCCTAAGAACCTTTGAGCGGACAAAGATTTTCTAAGGATAAAAATGGTTCCACTGGAACCACTTGGAACCAAATCAAAATCCCGAAACCTTCATGCACATGTACTGGTGATACCTGAACACATTAGCATAGTTTAAACATTAATGCAAGTGAATGTAACACCGGACGGACGTACGGACGGACGGATGGATGGACGTACGTACGTACGGACGGAGATAACGACAATATCCCCGACGAAAGCGGGGATAATGATTCAAGTCAGCATTCATTAGTTATTGGACGGAAACAAAATTCAATATGGCCACCATGAACGGATGCCGGATGGACAGACATATGGACGTGGTAAAAACATAATGCTTCAGGGAAGTTCTCGGGGGCATAATAAAAGTGTTTACAAAACATCTTTTTTCAACTTTTTGACTTGTGCCAAGAAAGTATGGTGAAAACACTTGATATGACATACTGTTATCACAATGCTATGGGCGAATTACCACAATGCTATGGGGGAATTATACCTTTGAAATATTTACCCTCTGCAGACAGATGCAGCCCCACCCCCCCGCAATATTTCAATCAGCAATTTTTTTTCCATAATGCATTTTTGAATTTAACCAATTCAATCTTGTTCAGAGTTCACTTCAACACTGAATTGCTTAAATTAAGGACACTTTACCCATTCTAGTGCAATGATTTGACATCACATAAGCTGTTTTTACAAAAAAGTGCTTGGCACAAGTTGAGAAGTCAAAGAAGAAATTCTATTTGATAACATTGTTGAATATACAGAATCTATCTAAAATAAGTTATCAAATATTTCTTACTTCTCGGCTCATCAGCATGGTCTTTTCTGGATACAAGTGAGTTTTAATAAATGCAATAGAACAAAGTAATTTTTTGAAAATATACAACATATTTCTACAACTGAAAAATTTCTTCCACTGCATTTTCCATGAAAATCAATGCTTTACCACTACCTACATGCATCTTATTTGGAGTTCCAAAGATTTCAGTCCAAAAACTGAAAAGAAGCTATAATGAAAAATAATTATACCTGGCTTGAAATGTATTCCAAATCAAAATATTACTAAAATATACTACTAACCTACTCCTCAGAATTGAACAGTAGGTACCATCCAAGGACACAAATCAAATCGGAATGAACAAACCCTTACATAATACTCTTGACAAAGTAAACACAACACTGTGAGCTTACTGATATTATAGGATTGGATATCTTTTGATCAGCTCTGTTATGTGGGAAAAAAGCTAAACATAGGTGTTACACCCTCAAGGTATTTAATGTTACATGACTTGAGCAAATAGTCCCCAACAAATGAAACTTCTGGTGTTTTGAAAAATTCAACTGAACAACACAAATATGTTGTTACGATAAGGATATTCAAAGGTTAAAAATGAATGTCACCAAGCTACAGATAAAAACAAAAAATAAGGTCTTTGAATATGTAATATAAACAAACATTAGGCCCCATAAAGTGGATCTTCTGTTCCTTTTTTTGTAAATCTCATGTGGGCAGGCGTTTTTTCATTTTATTTTTTTTATTTTTATAATTATTTCTTTGCCATTAAAAGTTCATATTCTTGGTTTGTTTCATATTTCTGGCCTCATAATCTACATAATAGCATAAATAGCATAGGTGATGGTGTATTTCATCCCTTGAGTGAATGAAGGCTTTGCAATGCTAAAGCACTCAAAGGACAAATTTATCAGTTTTATTAACCTGGGTAAAATATAGGACATAAAGCATTTAATTTTTATTTTTTTAAGTTTGCATTGTTTTTTAAAAGAGAGCATGCCGCAACCCAAATGACCATGAGAAACAGATTTTTAACTTTTTTAGGCCTTATCACATAAATGTGTGTGTCAATACTATGATCCTTTATAAAAGACCATAAAATCAGGGGTGCAGCAATGCTAAATGAAGTAGGAAGGAGACAAAATATTTTTCTGCTGCCAATGGCTGTATTTTGCCCTCCCCTCTTCATTTCACCTTGTGCTCTGGTTAACTGGTAGAGTGCTAAATTATTTTTCAAAGGTGATTTGTAACATGAGTATTTTTGTCAAAGATACAATGCTGCTAGCACGAGGAAGCTCAGTTTAGCAAGGGTTTGTTCATCAATAATTGTTTTGTTACTATTTATTGGATAGTGCCTATTGGCACTCTCCAATAAATTGTAACAATACAATTTAATATGAACATTTCTTTATCTACCGCTGCACAAATGGCAAACTATGCACACCATGTAAAGCCACTAAAGTGCGTTTTAGCACTTTTCGGTGGAGCACACCTCTACCAGTTAAGAGTGTGTATCCCCCATAGGTGAAGGTCTGGGGTCTTCCCCAGGGTAAAAATAACTTTTCATGCCAATTGGAGCAGAATTGTTTATACACTTAAGTACCAACAAAGAGAAGGAATAACACAGCAAATTAAAGGAGCGTAGAAATATTAGGTTGAGAGTACTTGCATGCTTTAGGGATTTCAGGAATGAATGTAGCTATACCACTGCTGAAAATATGAACAATCTTCTTGTACCATGTGCGATATCTTTTTCAGACTCAATCCACATTTTGTAATTTTCTTGTTTGGCAGTCATCAAAATTCAGAAGAAAGAAATTTAAGGAATCTTTTCAAAAATGTGTACAGGACTCTGGTTTAAGGAAAAACCTTTTTCAGATATCCTGTCCAGCAGATAAGGACAGGACAAACCGTACTCAAACAAATTTGAAAAACAGTTGTCCAGAAAAACTTTTAAGACTCTGAACATGACCAATGACCAAAATAGGGACATTTTATGAATCCATCCTCTCAAATAAAGTATGGATACAACAGAGAGGTAATCTTGGACTGAACTGGTTCTTCAGGTATAACAGTACTAAAACATTTTTCCTGTAGGCAACCATTATAATGTTCGTGTGAAAAAAAAATATGATCACATCATCGTTTTTTTAATTTGGGCATTCAACAGTAAACAAGCACTGCTTCACTTCCCAGGATTTCTATGCTGATGTATTCTATAGAGATAAACAGAGATATACATAGACAGAACCGTACATACGTTTGAATTAGTTAAGAATTATTGCACAAGATTGCTGCGGCCCAGGATATCACGAGAGCTGAAGGCTCAACTTGGTGCCATATTTTTTGGGACTCTATGATGGTCATCCATATATGGGAAACATGAATGACCATTGACACTGCGTGGTGCCTGGGTATAATAGGACCATCTCTGGTAGCCAGGTTGTTAATGCACAGCTATGATTGGCTGGCTGTTTACACAACCATCTCAATCATTGGATGTAGCAAATTCGTTGAAATTCACGTCAACAAAATATTGAGATGTCTATGTGAACGAGCTTGTTAGTTCCTTGCCAGTGGTTGATGAGTTTAGTCTGATCAACTAGAGGATCAGCTAGATTAAGTTTGTTTTCATGTAGGAACTGACCATCATGATATAGCCATAGTGTTGAAAGAGATACATTAAACTCCAATAAACATTACTAAACTGAATGACCATTGTTGTTAACTGGTAGAGTGCTGGAAGCCCATATTTGGGCTTTATTCTGAAGTGCTGGTACCACAGCTTGAAGGCTCACATTCAGTGGATGTGCTTTGTATTATCTTTGAAGTGATTTTATTTAGTCTGTGAGTGTTTGCCTTGTTACAATTTATGGGAGAGTGCCCATAGGCACTCTCCCATAAATTGTAACAAGGCAAAGACCTGTGTTGAAGTTGTGATGGCCAAAAATAATTTAGCACTCTATCAGTTAAAAGCTACAAAGAAAATATAAAAAGGGACAACACATTAATCGGGTGTTTTTTTTATAATATGACAAAAATAAAGCTGTCATAAATTGCATCAGCAACCGGACAGACTACACCTGTGTGCAGGAAGAGGCCAATTTGGCAAAGATGAGAAAACAGAGAAGCTCATCCGTATAGAGGAAGAACGACTTCTCGTGAAGAGGGAATGGCTTGCTATCGAAAATGAGCGTCTGGGCATTGAGAAAGAAATCCTTCGTGTGGTGAAGGAGTTTCTCGATGTGCAGTGGGAGAGACATACTATCCATGTGGCACAGTTGACCAGGATACCTCCTCAGTTTCAGTTTCAAGATAATCCTGAAAGTAATTAAATAAAAAAAACCCGTCAAATCTGCTTTGTCATCTTTGCCCTGAAATATTCATCAAGGCCTATGGTTCCTAGAAGCTCACCACATTAATTGTAAAAACAAGAACGGGAGGGCATATAAAGGCTGATATATGTGTATCCAAGCAAATGTCTTTATAAAAATGAGACGGACGGAATGGTTTCACGTGCTGAAGGCATGCAGGGACAGTTTGGGGAACAAGCCCCTTTCGACCCTTGTTGGCTGTTTGTTTTTGTAGGATGTCGAGGCGTGGTAGAGGAGGAAAAGGAAGGAGGGAGAAGGTTTACACCCTTTTGGTTTTTTTGCGGCTTTTTTTCTTGGGTGGTGGCATAAAAATGAATGTGAATTTACACTATATATATCCCACAGAAATGTGCCAAACATGCAGGTCATTTAATTAGTGTCTATTCGGATTAATCCAGTCGAAAGTGTCACGCACATGTAAATTAGACACCTCACTCAAAATCTTGAGTTGATCAATTGGTCTCTCACTTGAACAGCTGCATCAAAAATCACGCCATTCATGTCAATTTCTGGGGATAAACTGTCACACTCATCTAATGACACATTGTTGTCTATGCACATGTTGTGGAGCACCATTGTTGCAACCGCCATTTTACAACATCTATAAGGCGTGAACAACAGTGTTCCTCCTGATGTGTCCACACACCTCCTGAAGTGCATTTTCCAGACCCCGAATGTCCATTCAATTGGGTTATGAGACCTTCGATGCCCCACATTGTCTCCTGTGTGGTTGGAAACCAGACTGGTGTCATCAACCATGGTCTCAATGGGTACCCAGTATCACCGACAAGCCACCCCGTTGGAATCACGCCTCTCTCTAAATCATGATTGATGCCAGACATATTGAATATGAAAGCATCTTGAGTAGATCTGGGCCATCGGGTAACAACATCCAAAAACTTCAATTTTGCAAACTGCCTGTGTGCTCAAGGAATGAAAGCATTCATGGTTGATAAATGCAGGTTCATTAACCCGTGACGCTTTTATTCTGATGTGCCTACCATCCACTGCGCCACTGATGGGAAAATGATCTATGTTGAAGAAGTCCATTTTAACAATGTGCAGATTTTCTTCATCTCTTGGCATATTGATGTGTGCAGCATAATGTCGGCACAACGTACTAGACACCCTACGCACTATTCTTGAGACACTAGGTTGACTAACATTATGGACATCCCTATTGACCATTTGAAGGTTGACGGTCACGTAGAACCTTAATGCTGTTAACACTTGCAGAGATACAGGCAAAGCATGTGTTCGGCGAGTCATTCTCTCTGTATCATCCCTAACCATTTGACATACATCAAATATCAGCACCTGAGTCAGACGGTACCTCTGGATGATATCTATATCATCTAGTGAGACAAGAGGGTTAGTCCTGTCCCTAAATACTCTCTGGCGTCGCAAGTCACAACGATTTTGTAATAGCAAATAAGCAGCCGCCATGTTTTTTTATTTATAGTTAGAAAGAACTTAGGCATGGTAGGTAGGTGTCCTAACTGTTTAGCATAACTTAGGCAGTTTCTCAGCTGCGCTACTTTCATGAATACGGAGGTAATGCACAAAACCATCATAAGATGATCTTCGGCAAAAAATCTTGTGTAAGTTCAATGATGAATATGGGCCCTGATCACTTAATAAGCATATAAAGATTTGAACATCGAGGAAATTCTCTAGCATTGCAAATCTGAAAAATCTCACACATATTTTAAACTGAAGTGGAACAATATAAATTTTGTCGAAAAAGTATTTACTGCTGACAAGTGATACCTTTTTTCAGTTTGTAGTAACACAGAGCAATTTTCAATAACATCAGATTACTGCAATATCTGTCTTTTCAACATAGACATACATGACTGGCTGAGTGGTTCTAGTTTTAAGCTTATTTTATTTTACAAGGATTCATGAGTAAGTTGTAGAACTTATTTTTTAATCCTTAACCCCTTGCATGCTACTGGCGGATATTCCTGCCCATAGCAGGATCTCTCTTGACATTGAAATATGTATAATTTGGGCACAATTAATCCAATTTCTACCCTCTAAATTTAATGGATTGTTTCACCAATAATTTCTTGAGTTAAATTTAGAATTTTTCATTGAATCTAGTCATGACTGCTTCACAGCAGCCCTGACTAGATTTGATGAAAAATATCCTAAAAATACTCAGCGGGCTAAGAGTTAAGTCACCATACAGTCACAAACTGCCCTTTTTATAATGCTCTGAAAACATTGTCCCAAGTGCAGTCTTCCTTGATAACTCTACTGGTAAGTTGCATTTATCTTGACAGTGTTTTTACATCATGGTTGGCTGCCTGTACCTTGTTGACTGACTATACAGGCATGTGACAATAATGTAGAAACACTGTTAACCATTTACCTAACACAGAATTTTTAAAAAATAAATTAAATTTCACATCTTTTAAAAACAAATTTCACAATTTTTCAATAAAACCATACAAATATGGATATCATTAGAACCAGCTCGACGAGCTGGTTCTAATGTTACCTATATTTGTATTGTTTTATTGAGACACTTCCGAGATACAATAGGTTGTGGTAAGGTTACTCTGGTTAATTTTCTGGCCGTTTTTTTTTCCTGCTATGTTAGGTAAAGGGTTAAGTCACCTGCAGCTGTGGACTTGTATAGACAGTAGTTACTAACATATAATTAATCTGAGAAGTTAAGGTTTAACACCTCTCTTTGGCCCAGAGGCATGGATTATGTACTTTTCCAGAGTCCAGATGACTGAATCGCAATAATCACATAACATAAACAAAGCTAAGTCGGCCATTGTACAACCATAATTTGATTAACATTATAGAAAAACATTAATTCCATCCTACCAACCATGCCACTTTTCAAAATCATTTTTCCCTTTTTATTGGTGTTTAACTGGTTGAGTGTTAGAAGCCACTATCATGGCTCTATTGAAAAGTGCTTGAAGCCACTTTAGCAAATTTACACTGTGGGCAGGCAATAGCTTGATGTTTGTTCAGCAGTAGAAGAAATATTTTTTATATAAAATTGTTTGCTTGCAATATTTTGGAGAGTGCCTATTGTCTGGTAGTGTGGTATCTTTGACCCCCCCCCCCCCCCCCACACCCATATTTCAAAACACTTTTGAAAAATAATTTAGCACTCAACCAGTTAAGGTTACAGTTAACATCTATGACAAAATCATGACCAGAATGTAGAGATGAAGTCCAGATTAGCCAATTGTTTATACCTATGCTGCCCACTTTAGAGAACTTCCACTGCAGGAATTGGGGAATTGGTTACCAGGTCAAATTTTACCAGTAACACAAAGTTTGTTTTCCACAGTAAAAAAAAGCACTTCTTCACATCCCAGTGTTCCCACAGGGGAAATATCTTAATTTATTTATTTATTGGTGTTTAAGGTCAAATATTTATGCACAATGGCTAATCATGACCGTGACAGTTTTACGGGTGGAGGAAGCCGGAGTACTGCTCATATACCTTCAACTGCTACTGACTCTGCTTGCAGAGTTAGTAGGTTGGAGAGTCTGACAGTTCCTTGTGGCTGCTCAGTGGTTCTTCTCTACCTGTAAAACTGTCCGACACAATGTGACCCTGGCTGTTGAAGGTGCTGTTAAATCCCAATGAACAAACAAACCTTGATATAGACTTAATAGGGATTTACTCAAATACACTGATAAAGTTAAATTTGTTGTGAAGGTATGGTAAATGGTTTGGTGTTGTTTATTTATTTGCAGTCACCACCACACAAGTACATGTATACAAGCAAAAGAGATTGTGTTGCAACCCGGAAGTCAAGAACAAGACATTTACATCTTTTGTCTGCCCACATCTGAAATACTCATCCTCAGTCTGGAACCTCTACCATAAACATGATATCTCAGCACAAGAGAAAGTTCAATGCTGGGGCACCTGCTTTGTCACAGGCAATTACTCGTATGGACACAGCATAACATCCATGCTTCCCAACCTCAACTGGCCACTACTACAACAGAGACAAAAGAATAAGAGACTTAAAGTATTCGACAAAGCCATTAACCCTTTACCCAACATAATGGCAAAAACTGGCCAGCGCTATTCACAAAACTCATCAATTAATTTTCATTATTTTTTTTCATTTTTTGTCTCAAAAACATAGGTTATGACCCCTCTTTGGAACGAGCTCACTGGGCTCGTTCCAAAAAGGGGTCATAACCTATGTTTATGTGACAAAAATTTTTAAAAATTAGTTATTCAAGAATTTTGTTTGCAAGTGTCGTCTGCTTTTCATGTTAGGTAAAGGGTTAAAAATGAATCACCAGTCAATATTCTAGATTATGTTACAACATAGAGCCATCATGATATTAAGAATTACAAGCCAACTGTGAACAATACAAAAACAAGTTCCTGTCTCGTGCTGTCAGAAACTTGAATGCCCTCCCTCCTAATCTAGTGCTGGCCATAGCTGTCGACAACTTCAACCTCTGTCGACAGAAACACAATACCTAGACACAGGAAATATGGGTTTTTATTGTTTTCAACAGCAACTATGCCTTGGAGGTTAGCCATTTACGGACATCACTTGCTAAAGAATCACCAGCCCTGGGCAGTATCAAAGTAGAAGCAGAATTGTTTACCACAGTAGTAAAGCATTGCTTCACATCCAAAGTACTCAAAGGGAAGGTGTTTGACAATTATATCAAATCTCTATCATCATTGTAAAACATATAACAGTTACTAGTGCTGAGAGGGTGGAGTAAGGGGGGCAACTGCCCCAGGATATTTGGAGTTTTAAAAGCAGAAAGTCACGGGAAGGCTTTTGGTAGGGGATCCAATGTTGGTGGAGGTGGCAAGAGTACGTAGTTGCATTACTGACCAGGTTCCATTCATATAAAAAAAAACTGTTGTTCCAGTTTGTTGGTTTTCCACCATTCTTTCCTGCATTGAGGTGGTCACAATTATCTTTGGAGAAAAAATGCACCATACACACAGAAATACAGGTAATAAATTATGCAAATTGTAAGGAAATAATTGTGTAGATAGTGTCAAGAAAATGCAGGAGAATGCTTCTCCAAGCACTAATTTGAAAAAAATTTTGGGCAGAGGACCCCCAGACTCACTGCTTATTGCTTCATGCCTTTGGCGCATGCAGAGCCCATAGCATCCATTCTACACATTGCCCTGGAGATCGTCCTTGCTCTCAGTGGCCCTGATCATAACAAAACAATTATGCAACCACAAGGTTTTGAAATTATGAAAAAATCATTTACACAAATGTATTTCCATATTCCAGAACAATGAAGAAAATCATAAACTTAGAAAAACATTGCCAAGGGAAAAAGTCTTTATGAAGAAAACCAACTTTCTAAATGAAGTATGATTATGTATGAGTTTCAAACCTCAAGGGTACAAAATTCTTTTTATTTTTTCACTTGTTATCATTATCAAAGTACTATTGGATTACCTTATAATGATTTGATGTTACTGAGAATATGAACAGAATTTTTGAACACTGAATATGTCAGCTTAACCTGCTGTTGCAGATGTTGGATAAAATATCATATAGGCAATGCCAGGCAAGGTAAATTCCCTTGCGTACCCAACTGAAGGCATGGCGAAAACAAAGCCATAATGGTCTAAGATTGATCTACTCAGTCTCTGAATGAACAACATGGTGAATGAATAATTGATTGGTGGAGTCGTCTGTGTAATATATAGAGGATATGGAATGAGTGTTTTTCTCATATAATATTTATGAAACGAGTCTAAGAATGTTCCATTTGGGCGAGCCTCTGGCGAGCCCAAACAGAAAAGTCAGACGAGTTTCATAAATATTATATTAGATAAACACTCATTTCATATTCTATTTATATATGACACACACATGGACAAAAAACCACCAATGATTCTGCAACAAATTGTTAAATCAAAGGAATTTCAACTTCGAAAAGCATTGTGACTGAGACGTATCGCTCATCGTACTGTGAATTCACCCCAGGAAAAATATTGTTCTTTATTTTTGCCTGGATTTGTTTTCTATAAACACCATCAATAAAGGCATACTCCAATAATGTCCACAATAAAAAGAAAATTACGAAATTTGTGGTATTGGAACTTAATATGACTTTTTAATACAATATAAGCCATCCTAAATAGAGTACGCACCGTAAATTCTCCCAACTCGCACATCACAGAACAGGACACTTGAAGGGTCACCCTAAACACTGAAATCCCCCAAATTTTGAAAATACCATTAAACCTCCCAGAAATCCCAAATTAGTTTGTCGAATTTGAAGAGATTTTGAAATTTATAATATTATGATGGGACATGATATGAGGCCACGATATCGGAATGGGGGTCATGACCATAACATTTTGAAGAGAAAATAGTAACGTGGAGCACAAAACCACATACATGTCAAACGATGACTATGCTGATGCTGTGTATTGCAGTTTCTATTTTAAGGCTCTTAATCAAATTAATGTCAGGTGTTAATAAACCTGTAAAAAAGGATTGATGAACCCAGGGGCGAAGTTATAAAAATTAAAAGTCTTCGTTCGAGTTTTATAAGAAGAGATACCCATGGGGTATTTCGAGGGATTCCGAGAGTTTGCTGGGGATTCAGCTGTTTAGGGCGACCGCCTTTGAAACCAGGTCAAGTTCGAAACAAGGGAAGTTATCGGTTCAGTCATGGATTTTAATTTTAGAATTAAACATCAAAATATCACAGGATTCAACAAAGTTTAGTGTTTCTCACTGGGAGTCAGAGTCAGAATATATTCTTCTTCTACGCTTCGGTGGTTGCTGAGGACTGACACTCTTCCCATAAACGTTTATTTTATTTGCTGTCCCTGCATTGTCGATTTGAACTTTTCAATTGAGCGTAAAATCGGACATCGTGGCTTTGTTATTGTTTTGACATAGTTCTATTTATAATCATGTGCATACGAATATCACCCAGTTCTATTTTCTTCAGCTAATCAAATTGTGTAGTTTCCAAATTGACCAGTGAAATCGCTCGATGGCTTTATTTATCACTGATCAAAATGAAATCAAAATATTGAATGTTTTGAAGCGAACAGAATGCAAATGTCATATGATAAATTATAAATATTGTATGGCTTGGAGTTGACTGTGCCAAAATGGGTTTCCTTGAGAAAGAATAGTCCATGTGCCAGAGGAGCATGAACTATTCTTCCTCGAGGACCACTATTTTGGCATGGTCAATGACATCCTATGCAATAATTATTATATTACATCAAACAGGCAAAGGAAGAATCTTGCTACCCAAAAGGATTCCAATCCTAAATACACTGCCTATTGTCAAGGACCTTGCCCAAGACAGGCAGTTTGAATCTTGAACTTAGAAATAACTAGAGGTGTGACTGTCCCAGATGGGTCTGTCCATAACCCCCACCGCTATGATTATTCTGGGATGAAAGGAGCATAACTCTGGCAAAAAAAGTCTGATCTAAACTATAATCACAGGTTCCCATGGTAGTGAACTTCAAGTTTCAAAGGATTCGACCTACAAAAATCTGAGAAAATCTCTGGACAAAATTCAGGCCTATGCAGCTGCTATATCAAGTCAAAAAGGGGCATAATTCCAGCTAGAATACTCCGACCGGCGCTATAATTACAGGATTAGAGGTTCCCATGGTGCTGAGCATTCATACCAAGTTTAGAGCAGATTGGTCCATAAACGTCTGAGAAAATCTCCAGACAAAATTATGTCTGCAGACGGATGGACGGATTCGATGATTCCAAACCAGAAAAAAAACTCTGTTAAAAGGGCATGTTCTGTTCCATCAGTCGAACGTCCTAGAATATATTCCATGATTATTTTTTTAGAAAAGTGATTAATGCATGGGAATGGATGATGGTTATTTTAGAACCTGTGATAGATAATACTTCTAGAAGTAGCATAGTACCTCGTAGCCACTCAAAGGAAGGGAAAGTCATGTGGGCTTTAATATCAGATGATATAAAATTCACATCAGAGTGTATGTATCAGAATGCCATAACTTCCATTTAAGTCAATGCATAAACAAATCAGAGATGGACAAACAAAAGGGTAGATAAACAACCTAACACGAGTTAACATGTGGAGGGATGAATGGATTGGCTCATGCTGGTTTTTCAAACCCACCCAGTTAACAAACTGTTTAAATTAAGAAAATAAACTGAAATTCATATTTCTCAGAGAGTTTTCCAAGAAGAAATGTCTGGTGTCCATAATGAAGCCAAAAAAATCTAAATTTTATAGTAAATTTCCTTTCTTATTATACCTACCACAATTGTTTACTACAGGCTTGCACTACAGTGGAAGTCCCTAACTCGGATAAAATACTCTCTATTTTTGTCTTTCCCAAGCAAGTTGGGAAAGAAAAGTGGTGCAGAAGCACCAATAAAAATAAGCCAAAACTGGGTCGAGTACAACCGGCACAGACCCAGTACGGGACGCTCTCTCCCAAGTACAACTCCACGACTTCCGTTGCCAGTGCGCATATACCGTCTCTAAAGACTCATTCTTTTTGAATCCGTAAACGTTAAGAGTTATGTGATCAGCGGGGAGGAAAGATTCTTTACCCGTAAAGAAGACAGGAGGGCCTCCATGTAAACAATTGTGGTAGGTATAATAAGAAAGGAAATTTACTATAAAATTTAGATTTCTTATCAACCTACTCACAATTGTTTACTACAGGCTGAATAGACAAAAGGCTGGAGGGAATCGCATAACCAACCCCCACATAACCCTAGTGCACTGGAACCGTGAAGTAGAAGGAAGAGGTCCCGAGGCTTATCAACCATAATGTCGCAATCATTGGTAAAGGACAATGAAAAGAGACATATGAGCCTGTGTGACACACAGACAGAAAAAGGGCAGTAACAGCACAAGGCTGAAACTGACCTTCAAGAAGCCTAATGGCTATGGCAGACAACAGCCTGAGCAGAAGAAAGAAGACCCAGGGCAAAAAGGTCATCCGACTGCTCCTGCAACTGGCGCAAATAAAAGGTGGAGAAAGTAGAAGCATTTCTCCAGTAGGCTGCCTGCATAACATCCGACAACTTGACGGAGTTAGAATAAGCCCAAGAGGTAGACAGTGCCCGCACCTCGTGGGCAGAAATACGATTGGTAATACAATCGCCGGCTGCTAAACGACTATAAGCCGTACGAATAGCAAGACAAATCCATCGAGAAATGTATTGAGGAGAGATCTTCTGTCAACCCGGAAGGAGAGACAGAAAAAAACGTTTTCTGCCTTTCCGTATGAAGCGTGTCCAATCAAGATAAATGCGAATAGCACAGACCGGACAGAGCAAAGGGCGAGTACCCTCAACAGAGGGAAGAGCCCTGATACAGATAGGAGGAGGAGTAGTATCTGGTAACTGATTCTTAGCCAAAAAGGAGCAATCAGTGGTAAAAGTAACACTGTTAGGAGAGCTCCTAAAAAAGGCCGGGTCAACCGAGAGGGCGTGAAGCTCACTAACCCGTCTGGCCGAAGCAAATGCCATCAGAAAAGCCGTCTTATATGTGAGAAAATGCATATCCACCTGGGATAAAGGTTCGAACGGCGCCCCCCACCCCCCCCCCCCCCACCCCCAAGCAAAGCAGCACCCACGAAAGATTCCATCGTGGAGTAAGCTGCAAAGTCCGAGGCCTTTTCAAAGAAAAGTGCCGAACAAGCTTGGAGAGGTAAGGATTAGTGCCGATACGACGCTTCCCCACATAAGAAAAAGTCTCTGAAAGCAGAGACCTGTAACCCTTGATGGTAACAGGCTGGAGACCCCGAGAATCAAACAGATATACCAGAAACTCCGCAATCTGTAAAATTGAAGGATTGGCATAATCAACAGAGTGATCAGCACACCATCGACAGAAGACCTTCCATTTAGCTGCATAAGCTAAACCAGTGGAGTGCCTCCTTGAAGAAGAAATGCACTCCACTGCTCGTCTCGAAAAACCTCTACGGAGGAGACAGGACCTGACAAAAGATATGCGTGAAGGCACAATGAAGTCGGGTCGACGTGAAACCTCCTCGGGCGACCTTGACAAAGAAGGTCACGACATAGCGGGAAACGTGCCGGAACCGCCGCCATCAGCGAGCGGAGCTGATTGATCCACACTCGCTGAGGTGACAGGGGAGCGATCAGAATGATTCGACAACTGCAGGTTCGAATTTTGGCGAGAACCTGAGGAAGAATCGGAACAGGCGGGAAGGCGTAGCCGACTAGACCGTTCCAATCGAGTGACAGAGCATCCACGGCAAAAGCCAGAGGATCTGGACACAGGGACACGAAAGTGTCCACCTGATGGTTCCAACGAGTCGCAAAGAGGTCGATGTGGGGACGTCCCCAGAGATCGCAAAGCGACTGGAACACTGCCCTGTGAAGCATCCACTCGGTGGAAATAACCCTGCCCTGTTGGGACAGGGAGTCAGCTAGGACGTTCAGACGACCGGGAATGTGACGAACAACCACTCCGGCGTGAACATCCTGAGCGAGCAGTAGAAGATCCCGAGCTAACTCGTACATCGGAAGCGAGTGCGTGCCGCCCTGGTTCCGAATGTAAGCAACCACTGTCGAATTGTCGGATAGTAGAAGGACCTGGCGATTCGACAGGTGAGGGATCCACTGCCTGAAACTCAGAAGAAGAGCAAGAAGCTCCTTCTGGTTCATGTGTAGAGCTGCTTGATCCTGGTCCCACATCCCGTGTAGGGAAAGACCGAGAGGATCCAACGTCGCACCCCATCCGAGATTGCTGGCATCTGCCGTCAGAACGCGATCGGACGTGGGTAAGTCCAGCGGAACACCCTGCGTAATCCACTGAACATCTGTCCAGGGAAGAAGGTGAGGATACAGAGAGTCCGGAAACGGAAGCACCTGATCCAGAGAATCTAAATTCGGCCTCCAATGACTGAGCAGAAAGTGTTGGAGAGGTCTGACACGCAGCCAACCTAGAGGAATGAGATCCGTCACCGAACCGCAGAGACCGATCAGCCGGAGAAAACTCCGAGTGGTCGCGGACCTGGACTGGGACAGAGTCAGAGCAAAAGCTGAGAGAATCACAGCCTTGGCCTGGGGAACAGCCACCAAATTGAATTTGGTTTGGAAAGACATCCCCAGATGACAAAACGACTGAGAAGGGACCAGGTCCGACTTCTCCTCGTTGACTCTGAATCCTAGCGACGTGAGCAAGCTCAACAGAGTGGCGACATCCGATTCCAGTAAGGCAGCATTGGAATGCCTCCGGAGGATATCGTCCAGATATGCCGAAGTAGTCACCCTGGACTGTGTGCGATGGAACGCTATCACATGCGACATCAGTCTGGTGAATGCCCAAGGAGCCAGGTTGAGGCCGAAAGGCATGGCCTTGAACTGGTAAACTCGCCCCAGAAAAGCGAACCAGAGATACTTACGTGACGCCCAATGCATCGGAACGTGGAAGTAAGCGTCTCGCAGGTCGATGCTGGCTGCAAAATCTCCCTGGTGAATTGATTGGCGGACCGACCTGAAAGTCTCCATGCTGAACTTGGGAGCAATGATAGACTGGTTCAGGATACTCAGATCGATAACTGGTCGGAGTCGGCCGTCCTTCTTCGGCACCAAGAACAGGCGGGAATAGAAACCCACTGACTGAACTTTCTTGACGACCTCGATCGCCCCCTTTGCCAGGAGATTGGCAATCTCCGTGGACAAAAGTTCCCGACGTAAAACGTCTGAAGGAACTGTGGTTGGAAGAGGCACCCTTGACAGAGTGGGGTGCCGTCGGAAGGATATGCGCAGCCCGGACCGAACAACATCTAACACCCATGGATCGGATGTGATGGTGGTCCAATGGTCTGCGAACTCTGCTATCCTTCCTCCAACCTGGGACGAGTCGAGGTGAGGACCTTCATTTCGAGCCCCGACGAGGCCCACGAGAGGAGAAACCACCTCCTCTGCTAAATGAAGAATCCTGAGACTTCCCTCGATTCTGCCGACCCCTACCTTTACCCCGTGAGTAAGAAGTAGAGGCGGCGGCAGAAGGACCAGCCTTTTGCTTCACAGAGGAAGCAGAAGGGTACTTGTTAGGCTTGGAATGGCCCTTGCCTCCCCGAGAAGGCTGATCAAGCTGACGAAACAGCAGCTGATCTTTGGAATGACGTAGGACGTCATCCCGGACCGTTGACATGGAACCATGGAAAAGGTGCGGACCTGCCAAAGAAGCAGATCGAAGAGTAGCACGCTGCTCCTCGGGAAGGGATTGTCCTGTGTCCAGCACAGCGTCCCTTCGAACTAATTCCAAATTAGCCGTGTTACAGGCATGCGTGTGAGTAAGGTGCATAAGCGCCTTGGACAGCACACGCAAAGGAGCCTGTACCTCGTCAAACTTATCTGGAGGCAGATAAGCAGCCAAAGCTGAGACGACGTGATCTGAGAGAGAAAGCATGCCAAGCATCTCTCTAGATAAGCCAAACGTGGACTCCAGCGTCGTCATTGGAATGACGGCAGACTTGGGCTTGGAAAACCCGAGGGAAGTGGAGTCCTGATCCAGAACCGTCAAAGCCTGGCAGACTGACGGATTGGCGGAATCGTAGGAACGATAACGCACAGGAGGCAAAAAGGTGTCAACCCTGGTGAAGAACGAAGTCTTCAAAGCCTTGGAATTCAGCTTGGCATCCAATGCTGAAAAAGCTTCAACCACCTGTACCGACTGGCACGGTCGAAGGCGCCCAGAAGCAGGTTGCTCCATAGGCTGTTGGCGCGCGACCGATGATCGCGGCCAGGCTGACACTGTCAGCTGGTTAGCAGGTTTGAGCTCAGGCAGAAACCCAAACACAAAGTCAAGAGCCGCCCCCAAGTCCGAAGACTGCTGGCCCTCGACCTCAAGCATGTCGGACTCCTCCCCAGAGTCGGAAGACACATAGCCCATCGTGGGCAAACCAGCCGACGCCTCCCATGGTGTCGGGACACCAGAGGAATCGGAAACCGGCCTGTTTCCAATCCCAGGAGGCGGCGCCATAGGAGGCGCCTGGAAACCACCCATAGCCTCGCTGGAAGCAACAGGAAGGCTCTTAGAAAGAACCTGAGTGAGCAAGGAGAGGGCCTCCCTAAGCTCACTGCCTGTACCGACCGGTTCGACAGGGGAGCGAACCGGCAAAGTGGCTTCACCTCTGACCCTCTTAACCAGCGAAGGGTCACGATCCTCCAAAACACCCGATGCGGGACGACGGGCGGCAGCCGAAACATCTGAAGGCAGACGTGTATAGGGGTACGATGCACCCCGAGGATCAATATTGCGAGAACTCATGAGAGTCACCGCGGACCTCTGCGGGGCAGAAGGTCCAGGCTGCACAAAAGGCGTTGGTCCCCCAAAACTGGTTGTGTGACCAGAGTGAGTAGACGGAAACGCCACGGAGTTCATAGTGTTCCCACTACGAACATCCGAATCCAAAGACACAACTGTGGTGCTCGACGGCGAAGAGACCACAGCGATGGGCTCGGTCGGCAGCCCCTTCAGACTTCGCCGAGTTGAAGTCAGGGAAGGTTGAGGCCGATATCCCACGTCTACAGTATCGGACAGTCCTGCAGTCCCCTGCAGCGAAAAGCCGAGGCCGGCTGAAACAGACAACGAAGCAGACGGGCCAGCAGCAGTAGTAGATACGTCGAGAGTCGTTGAGGCTGGTGAAATAGTGGAGAGAGCACACCGGCTCGGCTCCGAAGGAGGAGTCACAACCCTAGTGACAGCCTCAGATGTCGACTGGAGGGGGACCATAGTCCTGGAACCAGGCATCTCTACACCAGAACACTCAACGGCTCCTGCAGTATCCACCACAGGAAAAGACTGCACATCCCCCACGGAGGAGGAATAACTCTCACCAGACAAAGTCGGCTCGGGAGGCCCCGAACGACCACGTTCTCCTTTCCCGCGGGAGCGGGAGGCACGGCCACGAGAACGAACGACACAGTTTACTGACGCCCAGAAGGTGGAAGACCATGTTCCACAGACACCACACAGCCGCTCGGCCGAACACCCATTATAGGAGGAACAAGAAAAATGTACATCGTCCACATGCTTTGGCAGCAGACATTGCCCACAAGGAATTGTCCTGGGCATGATAGAGGTGAGAGGAGCAGAGAAGGTGAGATGAGAAAACAGAACACCCCCAAAGAAGAGAGAAAGGTGACAGAAACAAAGACCCCAGACGGTCGACCGGGAACCACCCAACAGGAAGACTACTCTCAAAAGAAAGAAGAAACACTGTAGGAGTGGTACCCCGCTGACACCTAACTCTAACACAATTAGAAAATTTTGCAAAAAAAGCATTAACAATAATTGTGAAAAATCTAAGTCCGAACCGCGTGGCACGCGAAATTCGCGCGCGACGAGAGAGAGAGCAAATAAAAATACATTATGGACATATAATAGAAAAGAGAATATAAAACACTGTTCCTGAGAATACAAAGGATACACTGTGGTATAATGAATCAGGAATCATCAAACATCGAGCTGGTGGAACACTGATAAGCATGCAAAAACATCTCGACACGAAGCGGATTTTAAAAAGAATGAGTCTTTAGAGACGGTATATGCGCACTGGCAACGGAAGTCGTGGAGTTGTACTTGGGAGAGAGCGTCCCGTACTGGGTCTGCCCCGGTTGCACTCGACCCAGTTTTGGCTTATTTTTATTGGTGCTTTTGCACCACTTTTCT
The DNA here is from genome assembly GCA_031216915.1 of Pictodentalium vernedei. Classification (NCBI taxonomy): domain Eukaryota; kingdom Metazoa; phylum Mollusca; class Scaphopoda; order Dentaliida; family Dentaliidae; genus Pictodentalium; species Pictodentalium vernedei. The sequence continues at coordinate 262,541,703 of CM062291.1, read as the reverse complement.
TTCCCAACTTGCTTGGGAAAGACAAAAATAGAGAGTATTTTATCCGAGTTAGGGACTTCCACTGTAGTGCAAGCCTGTAGTAAACAATTGTGAGTAGGTTGATAAGAAATGGAACATTCTTTGCAATCAACTCTCAACATTTTTCACCTCTACCATGCATTTCCCTAGGTTTAATAATCCATTTTCTTTAAGGGGTTGAATGGGGAGCGCGGTGGCTCAGTAGGTAGAGGTGCAGGCTGCAAGCCGAGAGGTCCTCGGTTCGAATCCCACCTGCGGCAACCGCGTTGTGTCCTTGGGCAAGACACTTCATCTCCATTGCCCGCGTGGGGGCACGATGACTCCGTGTACTAAGGCTTACTGCACGTCGATGGTACACATGTCTTCAACCAATCTAACCCTGCCTGTGCCGCAGTGTGGAGTTACGATGTTGGGGAGCTGGCAGCTGCTCGTCGTTGCTCGGTGGTTCTCTCCGGGTACTCCGGCTTCCTCCACCTGTAAAACTGTCATGGTCATGATTAGCCATTGTGCATAAATATGTGATCTTAAACATCAATAAATAAATAAGGGGTTGAATAGCTGCCCCATTCCCAAATTTGAAATAGGCACTAAAATATTTCCAATTGAACTTATTGACTAAGTTTACTCTGACCTCCCACCTACCAGTAATTCAGTACAATTCACTGTAAAGTCCAAGTCCTAATCCTATTGCAAGCACATAGGTAGGTACTAAACTACTAAGAAATATATTTTCACTGGATTTAACCCTTAAAGCCACAGAATTAATGATAATAATTAATAATTTTATGATAATAATTACCGTAAATGCATCTAAATGTATGTGTGATTGAAACACATTAATGCTACTTTGCTCAATGCTCTGCAACTGATGTTGAAATATTAAAATTGAATTGATTAACTGGTAGAGTGCTAGAAGCCACTATCAGCACCCTAATGAAAAGTGCTGAAAGCCACTGTTGAGGCTTTAAACTGTTTGCATTAGCTCACCATTTGTGCAGCAGTAGATACAGAAATGTTCAATAAAATTGTTTTGTTACAATTTATTGGAGAGTGCCAACAGGCACTCTCCAATAAATAGTAACAAAACAATTATTGATGAATAAAATCAGCTAAACTAAGGCTCCCATTTCTGGCAGCTTTGTATCTTTGAAAAAAATGCTCATGTTGGAGAACACCTTTGAAAAATAATTTAGAACTCCACCAGTTAAATTTAAACAAGCTTTAAACTTTCTGTTTAATCCGTTCTTTAACATGCATTTCTGGTTATTGTTACAAGGCATATTCTTGTATCATATTCTGCTATGTATAAGTATTTATTGGTGATTAAGGTCACTTTTGGCATCAATGGCTATGACTGCAAAGGTATAAAGTCATGTTTAGCCCATCGTTAACACGTGTGGTGCCCTCTTTGGAGGACTTACACCCCAGGTGTTGGTTACCTGGTTCTAAAGCAGAACTTGTTGATCACAGTAAACAAGCACTGCTCCACTTACCAGGGTTCCTCGGAGGAATCCTTAATGACGTACCACACCCTACAATTTTTTTACAACTTAACTGTTCAAGTTTGAACTAGATGCTGATTAGCAACTACTGGCATTAACCACACATTACTCTTGCTTCTCTGGCCTCAAATGTTAGTACATACACTCTCTGTGTGCTGATAGCATGGTTCCCTCATTATAATTAAATTTAAATCGTGTGTATTCCATTTAAAATATCAGAACAGAATGGAAATGCTGTTACTCAAAATGTGCACACAAAGGAAGCCAGTGCTGCAAAATAATGGCCCATTTTTCATGACTTTCCAGCATAACAAAAACAAGAGGCCCCACAGTGCCTGAAGTGCTCACCTTGAACAGAACGCTCTATAAACAACTCACCTTGAACAGAACATGATATAAACAAAGTCCAAGAATGAGTCTACCTTAAGCAATCCATCTCTTTTGCATACATTCTCAATCCTTGTGCACCCCCCCTCCCCCTCCCCCCCCCCCCCCCCCCCCCACCTTTCCGGAGTGACAAATATAGTCCGAGCATCATGCCTTTTCTTCAGTTGATCATAATGTAAAATGTAGACCTACCATATGAAGCCCCTTGATACAACCTATGTGGATTAATCTTAGTTACACACCTCTAGAGGGTACTGAAAACAAAATTTCTAATTCTTCAACTACATGGCCAATTCCGGTTCCCGTAGGGAGCCCAAATATTAAACCAGACTCTCGATTTAAACAAAGTTCAATCTGACCTCCCTAGAGATGTTGTACACCAAATATGAAAGCATTCTGACTGTTGGATCTGAAGAAGAAAAATTTTAAAGAAATGTCTTCATATTGCACTCATATTGCACAGAGTTAAAATTTGGGCCATCATAGCGAGCACAAACATTAACCTATGGACCCGATTTGAACAAACTTGAATCTGACACCCTCTAGAGATGTTGTATTCCAAATATGAAAGCATTATGATTAGTGGATCTGAAGAAGAAGATTTTTAAAGAAATTTCCTCATACTGCACTAGTTAAAATTCGGGCTACCGTAGGGAGACCAAATATTAACCCACGGAACCAATTTGAACAAACTTGAATCTGACTTCCCTAGAGATGTTGTAAACAAAATATGAAAGGATTCTGACAGGTGAATCTGAAGGAGATTTTTGAAGAAATTCCTTCATGTTGTACTAACTTAAATTTCAGGTACCCATGTGGTGCCCAAATATTAACACAGGCACTCAAATTGAACAAACTTGAATCTGACCCCCTTAGAGATGTTGTATACTAAATATGAAAGCATTCTGACAGGTGGATCTGAAAAAGAATATTTTTAACGAAATTTCCTCATATTGCACTAAATTAAAATTTGGGCTACCATAGCGAGCCCAAATAAATACCTAGGTACCCGAGTTGAACAAACGGGAAGCCAAAATATTATCCAAGAGACTTGATATGAACCATTTTAAATCTGACCCTCATAACAATGATGTACACCAAACATTAAAAGATTCTGGCTATTGTCCGAAGAAGATTTTTAAAGAATATTCCCCATATTGCCCTAAGTTAAATATTTGGGCTCCTGTATGGAGCCCAAATATGAACCAATGGTCTTTATTTTAATAAACTTGTATCTGACCTCCCTATGAATGCTGTATACCAAATACCAAAAGATTCTGACCACTGATTCTGGAGAAAAGATTGTTTTTAAATTTTTGACTTTCTTTTACCATTCAATTCTACTGGTCCTGAGGATGCTTCATACCAAATAACAGCTTTCTGTTCCGTGTGGTTTGGGAAATATGAGCGTTTGAAAATATTTCTATTTTTAGCTCCTAGGGATTCCATGGGGATGCGGGAATTTTTTTTTTTTGCGCGCGGATCAAATACTTATAAATCAATAATACCACATACCAAATTTCGTTCAAATTGGACCTTTGGTTCACAAAATAGAAATTTTTGGTGGGGCCAAAAATCTTACGCCTCAAATTACAAAACCAAATATTGCTTCACGAACTTTGTTTAAACAAACTTGATTCTACACCTCAAAAGGAAGCTCCATAACAAATATCAAGTCGTTGTACCCAATGGTTTATGAAAAGAAGATTTAAAAAAAAATTTGGAGCATTTTCTCCCACCCCTCCCTATTGGGCTGGGCATTTGAGTTGAACAAAACTGCAATACCCCTTTGGGAACATCACTCACACAAACTTTCACTAGAATTCAACCAGTGGTTTTGGAGAAGACCAAAACATGACGGACGATGGACGAACAGACTGATGGACGTTCTTACTCGTGGGTTTTTTTCCATTTTAAACCCTAACCCCACAAGGTCAAAAAATTAACCCCACAGTGCAAAAAATAACCCCACAAGTGGCCACTGTACAAACCCAATCCCACAACTACCACTGACCCTAAATTGTAAAGCCAATGGACGGACGGACGGACGGGACGGACGGACGGACGGACGGACGGACAGAATTGGCTCAGCTTGACTTTATCAAGGTGAGCTAAAAAGCATTTTTCCGTGAGTTTCCATGAGTTTCCAGGTCGTGGAAAAGATTTTCTAGTATATACCAGTTTTTATCTAACAATCATACTCACTTTGGCTGGAAAATCACGAGAAACAGTATGTATCACATAATCTGTTCCAATTCCGTATCATATAGATGACTCATTCTGATTCCATATCATATAGACAACTTATTTCTGGGAATGCAACAGACTATCATAACAGGTGCATGAATACATTCTATGTGCATTTCAGTGATCAACTGAGCTGATCGTTTACAAAACAAAACAAAATTCCTTACAATTATCAACAGAACTATTAACACTCACACACACACAATAAATAGAAAATGCACAATTAAATATTACACATTTGTAAATTCAAGCGTATCATCATAGGAAGTGACATTGCGAGTGAATAATTTTACATCGCACGTAACTTTGAAAATTTACGTTGACCGCATTACTCACTGTTTGTTAAAGTGTACAACAATATTGTTCCAAAAAATATATGTTTTTTTAAAACTTTTTCTCCCCCAACACCATGCCCCAAAACTCTTCCAATAATTTAAGATTTAATCTGTTTATGTGACAGAATTGTTAGATAAATGAATTATCATGATAATGTGCATGTCCTGTGATTTGCATCAGATGCTCGGTGGTGTCCAGAATGGGATCACAACTTGCCGGCAAAGCTGGCTCACTGAGATCCCATTCTGAACACCACCTCGAATCTGATACAAATCACAGGACATGTATATTATCATGATAATCTGTTTGTAGACTGATAGAGGCAGTATACACATCCTAAAGCATCACAATAGAAATAATGAAAGGTAAGAAACAATACTCACCAACTCTGTGATGAACAAGTCCACGAAAAAACTTGAATATCAACATTCCTTCCTCAGTGAATGCAGTATTTGAAATCAGCAGAGTGATTAGGCTAATTACTCTAATCAGTTAATTTAATCAATACAGCCGTGCCACTAAATCATTGATCACTTATTGCTCTAATAAGATCCATTGTGTCTTAGGTGAATACTCCTTTTCTTCTTGCTTGAAATCCTTCACTTGAAACTACATTAAATCAATACTTGATGATGCTTAACCATGGTGAAGACACAGTTTTTTTTTCTCAATGCAAAGTATATGACAGTCTATCTTCATCATCAAAGCAAGCTTTCTTTTTTTGTGTGAATTTTAACCGAATGGATGCAATCTTTGATTAGCTTATTAAAAACCTTCCTCCAGTAAATACTTCTTGTAAAAAGGCCCTTTTATTCTAAATTTTTTAACAAAGAAAATATGGTACAGTGGAACACTGTTAATTGAATAGCCGCTTTACCAATGGAAATTATTCAATTAACAGGAGTATTCAATTAACAGGAATTCTGTCACTTTCCTGTATTCTAGAGATAAATTTTGCATTTATTCTATTATATCTTGTTTGACAGAGCTCATGAGCTCTGTCAAACAAGATATAATAGATTAAATGCCTGTATTGGATGTTCTGAGGCCAAATGGGTCTATAAACAAGGAAAACTGGGGAGAGTCAGGGTAATTTCTCGACAGGTTACAAGATTTTTTATTCAATTAACAGGAGTTTACACTATAACCTATATTCAATTAATGGGTCAAAGTTGTATTGTAAGTATGGTAAATGGTTTTGTGTTGGGAAATTATATTCAATTAACAGGGTTATTGTTAAGAGATATCCAATGAAGTGGGCTTCACAGTAATGTGTTCCACTAAAACAAGAAACAATTGAATGAAGGTGTGATCATTTTTGTCACGTTACGTTTTCAGGTTAGTTTTACTCAGTGGTCAAAGGGTTTTTGACAAGAAAATCACAAACTTCACCTCCTCCTTTCTAGCTGAATGCATCGAAAGTTAAAAAGTAAAACCAACAATTTATTTACTTTATAATATGCTATTACCATACCTAAGCCTTACTGCTTGGAAAACATTTCAAAGAGTTTTGCCCTTCCATCACAACAAAGTGTCTGCATTGAGAACAGGTCAGCACCAAATGAAAATAGGTGGTATCATTGTCCATGAATTAAAAAGGTTCCAGTAACCTCTAAAACTGATTGAAAGAAACATCGTCCTCACTGGTTGAGTGTTAGAAGCCCATTTTTGGCCCTGTTTAGAAGTTCTGATACCTCAATTAAAAGGCATCAAATATTCTCTCAGGAGCAAAAATATTTTATTCATATAGAGTGTCCTTGTCACAGTTTACCGGGGAGTGCCCACAGAAAATGAAATCTAGGATATTTCTTTAATAAGAGCCTGGCTTATGACAAACATGTAAATCTGATTTGTCATGTCACTTTCTTCCACCTTCGAAACATCAGTAAAATAAGACCTCTTATTGATCTTAAAACAGCCAACAACTTGCCCATGTTTGGGACCACTCGTTTCGACTACTGCAATTCTGTGTTATATGGCTGTACCCCATTACAAAATTCAGCATATTCAAAACTGCTCAGCATGAGTCGTAACATTGAGTAGGAAATTTTGCCACACTTCCCCGATATTTCATGGTCCACACTGGCTCCTCATTAAACAAAGAATAGATTTCAAATTATTCTTGCGAACATACAAAAGTTGAATGGTTTGGCACAATCTTACTATTCTGATTTGCTCACTCGCTATATAACAGGCCGCCCACTCTGCTCATCACATGAACTCAATTTAGTTCAACATATGATGAAATTTTCCACCAATGGTGATAGGGCTTTTTCTATCAAACACTATGTCAAATACAATAAAGGTGTGTCCTACGATAACAGCATTCAAGATACAAGTCAAAATGTCCTTATTCAAGCAAGCTTTCTCAGAAAAAAATGTACTGCAAGTTGTACAAAGGTATTATCTGTTTGGTGTACAGCCAAAGAGCAACCCCTCAATTATTAACCCTTTACATGCTGCAGACAGATATTCCAGCCTTTGACAGGATTTCTCTTGCCACTGATATAAGTATAATTTGGGCACATTTAAACAAATTTGATTTCTGAAAACTGTATGGAGTTTTTCACCAATGATTTCTGGAGTCAAATTTAGATGAATGTTTCATCAAATCTAGTCATGGCTGCTTTATAGCAGCCATGACTAGATTTGATGAAAAATATTTAGAAAATACCCGGCATGTTAAGAGTTAACTGTGACAAGGCAAATTGATTTGAACAAATTCTGTTGACCAAAACTGATCTAAGTTTTTGACTTTTTTAGTTTAACTTGCAAATTTGTAAAATCAACTCTTGGCTGTTTTACAATTTAAGTAGTCATAACATGATATATCATAAAGAATATTTTTTAAAAGCTGAATTAAAAGAAAATCAAGTGGTAGAAAAAAATAAAATGGTAAGCAAGTCATCAAACAAACTCTGCACCAAATAATATATCTCATTGAAAGAAATAGTTTGATTTTAGTCGTCTAAATATCCCTACCATCAGTTATGTAATTCCAAAGACTTCACTAGCACTCCCAATCAATTGCAGATATCATAACACAAACATTTTTCTGTCCATGCGCATCATATATATGCAAATAAGTCCATTCATATGAATTATTGATTATAAAATACCTCAGATTTTCCTAAATGACGTGAAGTGACCTGTGTGGTATCAGCCTGCCATGTTAGTCAGAGTCACGTAGGGGGAATATTGATACACATGAAGACAGCAGTTAGCAACAGTGACTAATTAACAAAATACAATCATGACAAATCTTCAGCAAGGTTTTTTTTTAACTGTCACTTTGTATTCAATAAATTGATCCATGTGAGCTTTACACCGGAAATAAGAGAAAAATCATCTTGTCTACAGAGACAGAATTGGAAGTAATATTGGTGTAAGCAGCTCATACCTGTATAAGTCAAGCTGTACAGTGAAACCCTGTAAACTGAATTGCCACTTTGTCAGTGAAAACATATTCAACAAGAGAAACAGAATTTACTGGGATCAGTAAATTCCAGTCTGTGTGGAAATAGTGAAAGCATCAGAACTAAACTATATAGAAAAAAGATATTATGGAGACTTATTTTATGGGTTGTCATAAATAGCGTTCAAAGATTTTCATACAAAAATCAGATAAAAATGTTCAAGACACCAGAAATAACTTCTGTGCTGAGCATTCAACGTGTTCCATAAAGGAATCAGAAATGGATATATTTGGCTCTGCCCACTCTTTTGAAAAAAGAATACATGCATGAACTTCAGAAATGCATTCAGGAGTAACAAAATACAATTTCCAGCAATTCTGCAAAAATACACTTAATGACCCCTGGGCAACCTGGATCCAAATTTTGAACTCCAGCGTGTTTCATCTCATTTGGTTTTGGTCTCAGTTCCATAGGTTGTACCATACCTGAGGTATGAGTGTGATCCACTTTCAAAATGTTTGATTCCGCCCACATTTTTGAGTGATGAAATACATGTATGAACTTCAGGAATGCATTGGGGAGCATAATATGCCATTTCCAACATCTCTAGAAAATGCACACAATAACCCCTGACTGACCTGAGTGACCTTGACCCATATTTTTAACCTTAAGTGACTTTCGACTCATTCGGTGTTCATTGCAGGTCCAAAAGTCATAGCATGCTTGAGATATGAGCATGATCCACTTTCAAAAGTTTTGGCTCTGTCCACATTTTTGAGTGTAGAAATGCATGTATGAACATCTGGAATGCAATGGGGAGTGGGGGGCATAAAATGCAGTTTACAGCAATTCTGATAAATGGACTCCATGATGACTGGGTAACCCCAGTGTTCTGGACCCAAATTTTGAACCTCCAGCGAGTTTTGACTCATTTGATGTTGGTTCCAGGTCAATGGTCGTACCATGCTTGAGGAATGAGTGTGACAGACTTTCAAAATGTTTGGCTCAGCCCACATTTTTGAGAGAAGAAATTGCATGTATGAACTTGAGGAATGCATTAGGGGAACATAAAATCTTACTTCCAACATTTCTGAAAAATGCTCTCAATGACCCCTGGGTGACGTTAGTGACCTTGGCCAATATATTTTGAGCCTCCATTGAATTTTGACTCATTGGTGATGGTTCCAGGTTCATAGGTCATACCATGCTTGAGATATGAGTGTGCCCCATTGTCAAAATGTTCAACCCACCCACTTTTTTGAGTGTAATATATATATATTTATTCATTTATTTATTTACTGGTGTTCAAGATCACAAACTTTTGCACCATGGCTAATCGTGACAGCAACATGAAGATAAAGTAAAGTCCAGCCCATCGTTTTACCTGTGTTGCCCATTTTAGAGGACTTCCACACCAGGCATTGAGACTGGCTCCTATTTTACCAGTAAAACAGAGTAGCTTGTTTACCACAAGAAAAAAGCACCGCTTTACTTCCCGGGATTCTCACGAAGAGGGTTTTTTTTAAGTGTAAAAATATATGTATGAACTTCAGGAATGCATTAAGAGGTCATAAAATGTGATTTCCTGCAATTCAGAAAAATGCACTCAATGAACCCTGAGTGACTTTGAACCGGCATTGAGTTTGGACTCATTTGGTATTTGTCCCAGGTCTACAGGAGATACCGGACTTGAGATATGAGCATGACCCACTTTCGAAATGTTTGGCCCTGCTCTGCCCACTTTTTCGAGTGTAAAAATACATGTATGAACTTGGACAATGCATTGGTGGTCAAAAATTTGGTTTCCAGCAATTCTGAAACATGTATTCAATTACTCATGGGTGACCTCAGCAATCTTGACCCATATTTTGAATCTCCATTGAATTTTGACTCATTTGGTGTTGGTCCCAGGTCCATAAGTCATACCATGCTTGAGATATGAGAGTGACTCGCATTCAAAATTATGTGCTAGTATGCCAAACAAGTAAAAAGATTGCACAGCCAACAGATGCTCCCCGAAATGCAAACTGATGGGAAACAACATACTGATTTTTATCAAATGGAGAAATGTGAAATGGTTTGAGCCATATAAAAAAAAATACAAAAACATGTGGCAGGACAAGGATAACAGTGCACAGTAAACCCACACTAAAAGCTGCGTGGGAAGGAGATTAGACTGGCCTTTGAAGACAGGTCACTGCTTAATTAGGGTGAATGTATAATCACGTTTGATTATACATGCCCTGGGCATTTAATAAGATACCCAAGAAATGTTTTATCACTTTAACATTTTGTCACATTTCAAGGGACGTAACTCTGGAACCAAAAATGCCATAATGGTGAAAATCAAACCAGACCTGCATTTTATGGTAGGTAGTAATATGGCAAAATTCTAAGGTCCTACATCAAAGGGAACTAGAGTTATCATCCAGAAACCATTGATTTTAACAATTTAAGACTTTTCAAGGAGCATAACTCTGGAATGGTAAGTACCATAATGGTGAAAATGGAACTTGATCTGCACTTCATGGTAGGTAGTAAAGTTGCAAAATTATAAGGTCATACATCAAAGAGAACGAGAGTTATTATCTGGAAACCATTGATTTTACTATTTTGCAACTTTTCAAGGGGCATAACTCTTGAAGAGTAAATGCCATAATGGTAAAAATCTAACTTGACCTTCTTTCCATGGTTAGTAGTAACATTGCAAAATTGTAAGGTCAAACATCAAAGTAAACTAGAGTTATCATCCAGAAACCATTTTCTTTATTTATTTATTTATTTATTGATGTTTAAGGTCACATATTTATGCACAATGGCTAAACCATTTTCTTTGGACAGATGGATAGACAGACAGGGCGGTGACTATATGCTCCCCCACCCCAATTTTTCGGGGAGCATAAAAACAGCAAGACAAGAAGATTTGTATCCAAGTTATCATGTGGACAAGGAAGTCCGTGGAAGACAGAATACCAGAAGAAGAAGTAGAAGAAACAACACAGACTGACAATTGATTGCACAAGAGATGATGGCATAACCACACTAGTGCCAAGTCGAGGGATGGGGTTGTCGGGATAGACATCAAAAATGAATATTCACATGAACCCCATTAATGGACCCTACCTACCCACCACAATAGGTAATTGTTTTGGCATCAAATAACTTGAAATCCTTCAAAACCCACTTTAAAACAAACAAGAAATTACCCATAATGCAACCAGGTATTCAATCAATTCAATCTTGTTTGACAGAATTCACTCATTTTGATATTTTTACATCAGTGTGCAGAGGGTTAATTTTCTGGCCAATCACAATATTTTGTAATCAGTTAACAGGGAATTACTCTATAACCTATGTGCAATTCACAAGTCAAATTTGTATAACAGGTGTGGCAAATGGTTTGGTGCTTGAAAATTATATGCAGTTAAGAGGGTTAATCCATGAAATAGTATATCAAGTTAAGTGGGCCCCACTGTATTATTTTCCAATGTCCATTTCAGAAGAAAACAAAATGTTTTGTTAACACCTTGCCTTACATGAGAAGAAAATGACGTCTCCACAAGAAGTTTCTTGAAAAAATTCAAGGCAAATTTGCAATTAAAATATTGTATTCTCTAACACCCACTCTATAATCAGAGCCTGATCCAGCCAACTCTTGAACCTGCTGTGATAAAGGTATGGGGGACAAGTTACATTGCACAGCTGAAGTCTTCACCACTGATACTATAAATCAAATGACTGAACAGAAAAATTTTTTGCCTCACTAACCTCAGCCCGAGGAGCCCAAACTATTTTCCAAGATCAGCTCCAGATACTGTTCACTGATATGGCTGTTAATATTCATAAAACATACCAGTCTTTCACATCATTACAAGTTAAGTTCTCAGGAAGAGTTTTCCAAGAAATAATGCAAGAGACAAATATTATCAATGATGGTTACATATACACTCCAACATAAAAACAGCCAAAATTCATGTTCCTTTCAATTACTACATCAAGAAACAAGGGTTTTTTCAAGAATTTCAAGAATCAGATGCACTTTACTCTCCAGGGTTTCAGAGCAATATAATTTTCGATGATTACTTTATCTTGATTTTATCCTTGTTTTTTGGTCATGGAATTATACAGCGAAAGCTGACAGCTGAAAGTCACCTTAACCCTTTACCTAACATGAAAAGCAGACGACACTTGCAAAAAAAATTCTTGAATAATTATTTTTTTTCATTTTTTATCTCAAAAACATAGGTTATGACCCCTCGTTGGAACAAGCTCGATGAGCTTGTTCCAACAAGGGGTCATAACCTATGTTTTTGAGACAAAAAATGAAAATATTTTGAAAATTAATTGGCGATTTTTGAGAATAGCGCTGGCCGGTTTTGGCAGTTACGTTGGGTAAAGGGTTAACCCTTTACCTAACGAATCGCCCGCATCCGTTCACGTAATTTGCAAATTCTGCAGTTGAAAGAAATTTAAATTTTATAGTAAATTTCCTTTCTTCTCTAATTAAAATAGTAAATTTTTATATCATCTGCATTGGGTAAAGGGTTAAAACCTCAGATTAATTTTAACTTTAATTGTTACCTTATATACAAGTACACTGCTGCAGATAATCTAACAGTGTTTCTACATCATTGTTGGCTGCCTTCACAGGCAGCCAATAATGATGTAAAAATGCTGCTAAGATAAATTGCCGACTATCGCTTTAGTTCTCAAGGAAGAATCCCGTTGGGGGCCACTTTTTTAAAGCAATATAAAAGTGGCCGCTTGTGACTGTATGGGGACTTAAGGGTTAAACACAAAAAACACAAATAAATTAACAAATAAATAGGTAAAAATGACATTTACAATGACTTTGGAGAATGGTAAGCAGTCACTAACAAACTAGAGTACTCCGGACATAATTCCAGGGTATGTGAAAAATCACACAGTTGATTTATTTTGGGTTGGAAATAATTTTCTTCGGTAAAATTATACTTCTTCATATTTCACAATTTCAAGAATAAACCAGAGGCTCAAGTGAGCTTAAAATGCTCACCTGGCTCAAGTTTTCAAAAGAGATGAGTGTGTCAGTAAGTGATCGACAACAAGAGCAATGTTTTGATTTGCTACGACACAAAGGCAACTGTTTGGGCCATTCATTTCTGCAGGTCCTTGGAAAGCCTCTTAGGCAAAAACAAAGCTCTCTTCTGTTAACTCCTGCGGTTCCCTCTACCCTTCTCTATGATAGCACATTGTGCTTGCTCAATGGTTATCCTAAATTTTCTGGGATAACCTTTGCTTGTGCCTTTAAAATCACCAGGTTCAAACTGAATTTTAATGAAAGTGTCAATGACACTGCAGCTTAACTTGAGCTTAACACTACAGTGTTTGATGAAAAGGATAATATTCAATGTTTATTAAAGGATTATGAAATAAGACACGAATTGTGATAATTGAGAATATGTAAAGTTCTATGTTTTCAACACAAGTAATTTGAGGTGTAGACTGTACTAAAGAAATGAGGCCTGAGTTGATGTGGCCCTCACAGTTAACATATGTCAACCAAAGTTAACAAGTTACAGTAAAATCATTCCAAAAAAAACCAAAGTGAGCGGGGGATCACGAGGAATACCCCCTTTTTCCCATTCAGCCATCTGAAGGCAATTCAATTAACCGTTTATCCAACAAAACGGAAAAAGCCAGCCAGCATTATTATACAAAAATCAATTTCAAATTTTCTTATGTTTTCAATTTTTGTCTCAAAAACAAGCATAAGAATCCTCATTAGAACAAGCTCATTGAGATCATTCCAATGAGGGGTAATAAGCTATGTTTTTTCTGACAATTTTTTATTTTATAGTTACTCAAGAATTTATTTATAGTAACAGTGACCTTGACCTCTAACCTACTGACCCCAACTGCAATCCCAACGATCGACACCTCAAATGCAATCACAATATGAAGTTGTAGCTTTGTACAAACAAGAAAACAAAAGTTATTGTACGGAAATCAAAAATCTATTTATAGTAACAGTGACTGTGACCTTTAACCTATTGACCCCAAATGCAACCCAACAGTCAATACCTCAGATGCAATCAAAATATGAAGTTATAGCTTCATACACAAAAGCAAACTAAAGTTATTGCACGGAAACCAAAAATCTATTTATAGTAACAGTGATCTTGACCTTTGACCCCAAATACAATCCCAACGATCGACACAAGTGCAATCACAATATGAAGTTATAGCTTCGTACACTAAAGAAAACTAAAGTTATTGCACAGAAACCAAAAATCTATTTGTAGTAACAGTGACCTTCACCTTTCACCTACAGATCCCCAAAGCAATCCCAATCATCATCCCATTACAAGCAGCCTACCTGTGAAGTATGGGTACTGTGCAACCAAAAGTTATACCCAGAAACGAGTGTGGCGGATGGATGGACAAGTGGACAGATGAATGGACAGATGGATGAATGAACGAACAGACAGAAGGATGAATGGACAAAGTGATTACTATATACCCTCCCTTTTATTAAAGGGGGGGTGGGGGGGTATAAAAAAAAATACCTGTAGAGTGTGGCAGAAGAATTAGGTCTGAGGCCTGGGGCCACCTACGGCTCTCACGGTTGATCATTCTGAACCAAAATGGGAAATTCATTCAAAAATCCATCTGGACAGCACAACACCAAGTCAATTAACCAAGTTGCAACAAAATCACCTCATAAATATGGCCTGTAGGCTGTGTTGAAGGTTTTAAGAGCAAGGGCCCGTGAGACCCTCACCGCTGACCAATTTAGACCAAAATACATGTCGGATGTTCTCATCTAGTCACAGACCAAGTCATACTACCAAGTTACAATGAAACTGCTTCATAAATTGTACCTGGAAAGTGGGAACTGTGGTAAATAAAGACTTTAGGATTCGAACCTGCACAGCTGTCACAGTTGACACATCATGACCAAGCTAGGATTTTCTCATCCAGGCACCATACAAAAAGAAAGGATGTTCCATGTTTATGAAAGGATTATTAAATAAGACAAGAATTGTGACAATTTACAATACGTTAAGTTCAGTAACTGATAGTTTATGCATTCAACAAGAATAATAAGAGGCGTGGACTGTGATAAAGGAATCTGGACTCGGACTAGTGCGGTTCTAATGGTTGACCAATCTCAACCAAAACAGGGCTACAGGATGAAATAACTATAGATCATACCAAGTCATCCAACTAAGTTACAATGAAATCCCTTCATAAATACAACCTGTAGACAGTGCTAGAAGAATCTATGCCACGTGCCTAAGCGGTGGTAAAGGCTGACCGATCATGACCAAAACAGGATAGTCTCATCTAGACATCATACCGAGTCATCCTACCAAGTTAAAATGAAATCATTTCATAAATATGAACTGCAGACTGTGCTAAACAAATCTAGGTCATGTGCCTGTGCAGCCGTCACGGTTGACCGAAACCCAACCAAAATAGAACATTCTCATCTAGACATTATACAGAGTTATCCTACCAAGTTATAATGAAATTCCTTCAAAAATACGACCTGTAGACTGTGCTAAAGGTTTCAGGGTTTCCAACCCACACAGCCATCACAGCTGACCGATCACAACCAAAATGGAATGTTCTCATGTAGACATGATCTCAAATCTGCACATGAAATTTAGTGATGATCGGACTACTAGGTGTAGCCTATGTGAAGAAAATGTGAACAGACTTAGAGACTTACAGACTTCCGCATGCTTGATAGCAATAGTTTATCTTGACTTTGACAAGTTAAGCTAAAAACATGTACCACAAGTTATTGAATCCCTGGAGCAGTGTGGCCCTCAAAAAATCAACAATGATGTCACAATTGCTGCAATCATTGTATAATGGCAATTTAGACTGGAAATTCAATGAGGTAAAACTGTCCATAATATAATAAGACTTTTTCAGTGTTGCATTTTCATTTTCCTCATTTCATTTATGAGTATGATATATCTATTAATAAGAAGGAATGGGAGAGAGAGAGAGAAAGCAGGAGAAAGAGAGAGAGAGAGAGTTTTAATATATTTTTGGAGGCTTTCAATGTAAATTTAAACCCATCTTTTTGAACTACAGAAGGCGCACTCGATGATATGTGGGACGGGAGGAAAGGTGAATTGAATCATTCGAAAAAGCTACAATTCAAATCTCAACCCACATAAGTATTCACATGATTGAAAGCTCATCTATAGTATTTTTAATGGAGATACAAAAGTAAACATTCACATTCAATCAACGGAAGGTATTCTCAACAGTAGAGGTAGATAAATGGAATCGTTCTTCAGAACTAAATTGAATCATACTGTAGCATATCTTTGTTCACCACAGAATTATCCATTAACTGGTTGAGGGCTAAAAGCCACCATCATGGCTCCACTGAAAACAAGCACTCTCCAATAAACGGTAATAAAATAATTATTTATGAACAATATCTTGCTAAACTAAGGCTACCCTTGCTGGTAGCATGGTATCTTTGAAAAAAAATCTTTTGAAAAAAATACCCACAGAGTGCAAAATTTGATGAGAATGCTCGTTTCGTTCACGTGGTGGTTATGCAAATTGAAATCTATGCTAACGGATGGCCGGTTAGCCAAAACTTGCATCTTGAATGGTAAAGTCTGAGTCACTGAACTGGTAAAGTGCTAAATTGTTTCTCAGCCTCAAGATTTGTTCACACATTTTTGTCTTGTTACAATTCATGAGAGAGTGCCTATAGGCACTCTCCCATAAATTGTAATAATGCAAATCGATAGAGATGAAGTAACGGTCAGTCGGTTAGTCATTTTTGAAATTTTGCACACTGTACTCATGTTAAAAATCATTTTTGAAAAATAATTTCGCACTCTACCAGTTAAGGTATCAACAAGCATTACCAAAACAAAAAAAATATATCTTAGAAGACTGCTACATCATTTAAATATTCCCTCCAGAGAAGGAAAAAACTCTTTGCAATTTAAGCTTGAAAATGGCTATTAAATTTTAAACAGATACAAATGAGTAGTTATTACATTTAAAAAATAACACTGCTAAAGGAGTGTACAATTGGACTAGGTTCAAAGGATTATGCAAAATTTTGCATAATCTTTGTGGGGTTATCTTAAATTTTCAATTTGTGCATCCTCGTCATTCCACGGAGTGAAAATAAGCTATGTTTTTGATGTAAAATTTTAAAAATGATAAAGGGGTCAGAACACATGATTACAAGCCATGTTGTGGTGATGGATATGGAAAAAAGTACTGAAATAAGAACGGCAATTTTTGTGAATAGCACAGGCCAGATATGGCTGTTTCATTACCTAAGGGTTACCACACAAGGTGCTATAAGTTTGAGAAAACCACCAAAAACTGTCAGCAAGAGAAGACAAGGAAGATTTCTTGTTGAGCAATGAGTAAATAGGCAGGACCATAATAACCTTCTGTTTGTTTGCTTCAAGATCTAAAGACATGATGGATCCATCTCAAGACAGTAATTCTGATCTGGGGGGGTAAAGGAAGTTTAGGAAACCTGTGACATTGAGGTTTCAGGAATGTAGATTGAATTCTTAATACCAGGTTTATTGTTTGGAAGTTTGAACCAATTTCACCCTTTACCTTACACGCAAAGCAGACAATACCCGGTACCTGCAAACAAAATTCTTGAATACCTGTATTTTTTCAGGGTTCCACCACCTGACCTGACATGAAATTCCAGGCTTTTCCAGGCCATATACACCCCAAATTCAAGGAGTTTCAAGGCTAATAGAAAGTTAAATTCAAGGTTTTTCCAGGCTTATCATAGTTGAACCACTCGAACCGTCTCGGACGTATTTCATTCATCTCAACTCGGCGCGCAATGCTTCATTTTTCAAGGCTTTTCCAGGCCCAGGGAGCCAAATCAAGGCTTTTCAAGGCCTTGAATTTCATTTTTGAAATTCCAGGCTTTTCAAGGCCCGTGGGAACCCTGTTTTTTTTTTTGCATCAAAAACATAGGTTATGACTCCTTATTGGAATGAGCTCAACAAGCTCGTTCCAATGAGAGGTCATAAGCTATGTTTTTGAGATAGAAAATGAAATAATAAGGAAAATTGAATGGTGATTTTTGTGAATAGCGCTGGCTGGTTTTGGTCATTATGGTGGGTAAAGGGTTAACATGATTACATCTGTAGATGTACACCACAAAAACATTTGTTATCGCTACACAAACAGAACCATTGATATCCTTTGGACAAGCAATTGTTTTCTAACATGTGCAGCTAACTGTGGATTAAGTTTAGTAAGAATTAGAGAGAACCAGTTTTGTTATACCTGTATAGAGCTTTATCATGCCACCTGTTTAATTTGACCAAACAATGTGCTCTAATAGCATTGGTGGACTATGCGATACTAGCTTATACAATGGGGAACCAGCTATCGGATTGAGTCCATACACTGCCAGTGACCGTGTATGAGCCCATAAGCCACTCTGTTGGACGCCATTTTGTTTTCAAATTAATTTTCTCACCTCAAGTTTTCATCTATTTTCGTGCAAATAAAAGACAGTTTCCTGATAAATATTCAAAATAAAGCAATTCTGATCTTTTAATTTATTATTTAATCCATTTGGTGGCATGATAAATACATTACAGGATGTTTACTTGCCAGGTATGGCGTCATGTGAGGCTCGGCAGGTTCAATATTAGGCTTGGCCTATGGCCTCACCTAATATTAATTTCACTTTGCCTCACATGACGCCATACCTGGAAAGTAACCTTCCTGTAACTTATAATACAGTGGAATCCTGTTAATTGAATAACCACTTTCCAATGAAAATTATTCAATTAACAGGATTATTCAATTAATAGGGATTGTCACTTTCCTGTATTCTGGAGATAAACTTAGCATTTATTCTATTATATCTTGTTTGACAGAGCTCCATGAACTCTGTCAAACAAGATATAATAAATTAAATGCCTGTATTGGATGTACTGAAGCCAATTTGGTCTATATACAAAGGAAAACTGGGGAGAGTCATGGAAATTTCTCAACACGTTACTTACAAGATTTTTTATTCAATTAACAGGAGTTTACTCTATAACCTAAATTCAATTAACAGGTCAAATTTGTACTGGAGGTATGGTAAATGGTTTTGGGTTGGGAAGTTATATTCAATTAACAGGGATATACAGTTAAGAGATATCCAATTAAGTGGGCTCCACTGTACCAGTAAGGCAAGTTTGTTATCTAGGCCAAAAATTGTTGGGGCAAATTTCCAGGCACAGATTTTCTCACAGTCAACTAGGAATTTAAGGCAGCAGTTACTTAACCCTTTCAACTAAAATGATTAGAATATGATATTTGAAAAATATTTCTTGAATAATGCCTATTAAAAGAAATTTTATTAATTTAACCCTTTACCTAACGAATCGGACGCATCCATCCACGTAATATGCAACTTCAGCAGTAGAAAAAATATTAATTTTCTGAAAATTACAACAACACTATATCATGTGAGCCCTCATTGGAATAAGCTCGTCGAGGGGGTGACATGATATGGATTTTAAAAAAAATATTTTGAGAATTTTGAGAAAATAATATTTAAAATCACAAATTTTGATATCGTCTGCATTGGGTAACTCCTTAAACTATAGAAACATCCAAGTAATCCGCATTGAAAATTTCCCATTACTGCAGTTACCAATTTATCCATCTATATCTTGTTTAACTGGCAGAGTGCTAAATTATTTTCAAAGGTCATTTGTAATTTGAGTATTTTTTTTTCAAAGATACAATGCTACCAGCAATGGGAGCCTTAGTTTAGCAAGATAATATTCCCAAATAACTGTTTTGTTACAATTTTGTGGAGAGTGCCTACTGGCACTCTCCAAGAAAGTGTAACCAAACAAATTAATATAAACAATTTTTTTCTACTGCTCACCAAAGAACAAACTGATGCATACTGCAAAGCCAGTGAAGTGGCTTTTAGCACTTTTCAATGAAACCATGATTGTGGCTTCTATCACTCAGCCAGTCAACATAGCTCAGTGAAAACTGTTGAACAAGATAAAGTTGGTTAAATTTTTAGTCCAATAAGTGCAAAATAGTATCACAGAAGTGATTTCCAGGTAAACTAGAGAAAGTGTTTTCTCCCACCACTAAGGTACTGAGACATATATAAAGTCATGTGACACAGCTGGGAGAGATATGCCTATCTCACCCACGTGACAGCTATCTCACCCCACCCACATGACCAACCTATTTGCATATTTAATTGGTACCAAAATTATTTAATCATCGCAAATCACGTCTGCACATGTATAAACAAACAAAATGGAAGGCTGTTTTGCTTCCGTAAATACGACTGACTTTATAGACGAAAATCGAAACCAGAAGACTCAAAGAAAAACTTCAGCGCACCTCAAATTGCTCTATCAGTTTATTGGAGAGAAATATACATGTGATATCATTGCACCCTGTCAAACTGAAGTACAAGTCTAGAAATGACGTGTGCAGACATGTCAATTTCATTTGAGGTCGCTTCAGTGCATTAACGCTCAACATGCGGTGCTAGTCTGCATGTTTTAAAGTGTATACCTTTGGTATATACCACACTTCTCGACATGCTTTCCGAATATCTTATTGGTATTCTTCTCGATTGAACGTACTAAGAAATATTTTTTCCTAGAAAATATGGTATTTTCTTATTAATGGCATCGCACCCCTAAAATGGTGGGAGAAAAATCATCCCCGATGGGTATCTGGGTGGGAGGGGTAAATCTCACCCTCGGAGCAAGATATTTGAGCCAGACACTCGGGAAGCCTCATGTTTGGCTCAAATATCTTGCCCCTTGGGTGAGATTTCCCCCATCCCACCCAGATACCCATCGAGGATAATAATAATCCCAGGCAGACACAAAAAGTTATCCCTGCCACATCCCCTGCTGCACCCCAGTCCACAAATCTGCAAATGGCAAGAAGAATGCATGGATGTTCTAATCATGGTTGTTCAGTGCAAGAAATATCAAATCAATCAGATTAAAATGTGAAACCAGTTGTGGATATTATTAGTTACCCCGTGTCTGATCACGTGGTACAGGTTTTTACCTACCCAAAGCCAGCTGTATCCCATGAGGCCGAAGGCCGAATGGGATACGGCTGGCTTCGGGTAGGTAAAAAACCCTGAACCACGTGATCAGACACGGGATAACAAATTTATCTATTGACTTTCCGTTTTAGAAGTACTATCTATTTCATGTGTGAACACACACAGCATGAGATCTTTTATCTTCCATTGTTGAGCCATACAGGTTTCTGTGGAATTTTTGTGCAAAAGAGTTTTTGTGAAAATATGCCGATATGACTAGTATAAAAAAATTATTGAATTTCTTTTTTTCTTTTTTGTCTCAAAAACATAGCTTATGACCTCCACATTGGAGGGTACTCGACAAGCTCATTCCAATAAGGGGTCATGAGCTATATTTTGGGGATAAAAAATTAAAATATAATACATGTACACTGTAAAACTGGAATGACGCGTCTTCTACAGGGTATGGACAATTTGTAGATTTTGGAACGAGGCTTCCACTGGGTATGGGAAATTTGTCAGTGGCTGGGCGGACGTATCGTGGGTTTCAATGAATATGGTCTCATACCACGTATTTATCAAGCAATCAAATCAAAAAATTCACTTTAGTCAATAGATAAAGACAGACTTGTTCAATAATGATAAGTGAAAGGGGCAATAACTAATGGGAAATACAGTGCAGCGACATAGCCTAAGATATGCACAAGTTCATATTACAGTTATTTATTATACAAAATATCAAAAGAATCTGATGGAAAATGTTAGACTGGTTGTGGATAAAAGTATGTGACAGACCTGAACAATAATCTAAGTGAAAAAGGGCAATAACTCTTGAAAAATAAGGTGCAGCAACTTGGCATTATGATATGCGCAAGTTCATATCATGGTTTATTCATCATACAAAATATCAAAAGTATCCAATGGAAACTGAGAAACTAAATTTGAGATTTACTTGTTCTTGAAAAATAAGGTTCTGCAACCTGGCGTAAACCTGACCAAGTATGTGACATCACATGTATGTGGGGTGGGTTATCATGAAACATGTTTCAAGAGGTAAAATGTAAACTCAATTCAAGCCCTTCTTAAGGTTAGTAGTGGTAAATCAAGAGCTTTTCAAGGGTAGAAACAATTTCAAGTACTTTTCAAGAAAGGAGCCAAAATTCAAGCACTTTTCATTTAGAGTGGGAATCTAATCTAATGAGATAGTTTTGTGCATTGTACTGAATGAATTTTAACAATGTGTTTGGTAAAGGATTAACTGGTTGAGTGCTAGAAGGCACTATAAGGTTTTTAAAAAAATGAAGGTACCAGAGCAAAAGCCAACATTTTCCTTGCTCATGTATCATATTCAGTCAAACACAAATAAGATTTTGTTTACATAAATTTGTTTTATTACAAATTATTGGAGCGTGCCTGTGACCACTCTCCAATAATTAGTAAAAAACAAATTTTGATGAACAAATTCAGGCCATCAAAATATTACAGCCCTCAACGAGTTAACAAACAGGAAAATGAAACATGTCAAGAAAAAATTACAATTAGAAAAGAATTTGTTCAAGATTAAAATAAAGTAAACACAGAAGCCCCTGAAAACAAGAAACAAATCAAATGTAACACGTTTCAATTTTACCTTGTAATGATTTAGGATAATCAATATATGACCAGCTGTATAAAAATACACGGTAACAAACACCATTCCTTTACTAGTAGCATAACGAAAAACTGACTCGCACATACAGCATGAAAAACAAACATTACACAAATCAACTACTACTTGAAAGCTTCCAAAACAATATTTTTGGGCTATGTTTTCAAATCAGTCTGTTGGGATAGAAATATCTGTGTTCTCTTCATGAAATTCTCTTTTCTTCACTACATAGAAATTATATTAACCATTCACCAAACAAAGTGATCAAACTGTCCTGATGCAGTATCAGGATTTCCATTTCGGAGGAAGACAGTCAGCTCAATGGCTCCATTCCCCAAAATGTCTTCAACCAATGTGAACGCACAACTCTAGTAACATCGAATACCATTACAGGTTGTGCCCAGGCTCCATTCACATTTAGCTGTGATGGAAGCCAAAATGTCCTGGGTCAAGGTGCCATGATAGAACTAATTATCAAATGAGATCAGCAGAAAACTGGAAGTCTGTTGGTGTATCATGTTTTGTTTGATTGTATTTCTGAATCATGATTTTTGTTTTCAATGTTCATTATTTAAAGTTAGAGAGGTTAGAAAATTTAAAGGTTGTGGACTATGTAAAGTCAGGCAGTTTGTTGGCATTGCATATCAAAAATTGTCAGTGATCAATCAACCTCTGCAAAAATGTAAGTTTCTGTTTTCTCCCCCAACTTCCTATACAAGATGTGCGTGTCTCATGTGAGAAGGACATGTGAGATAGATATCTATCTCGCATGACCCACGTAACCGGCTTATTAGCATATTTAATGAATGCAGGACTAATCAATCATCAAATGTTCTTCTGTAAACAAACAACATGGTGTCATGTTTCGGAAATATTAGCAGACGGGCGTTTGTCTTAGAAAAGAGAAATAAAAAACACAGACCACAAAACCAAAGGACACTTGACTCTTTTATATGAATTTTTGGATGAAAGCTATTACGAGTGGCGCAAGTTGAACGAAATTCCTGTTGAAAAGTTATACATTGCAGAATTGACAATATGATGTCATCGGAATGTGTCAATGTTCATTTCACTATAAATCTTTAACCTGTCTAGCCGGCATTGGGATTTAATTTTGTGGTATAGACCTGTGGTATATACAGAACTTTTCTGTGCTCTTTCCGATAAGCAAATTAGTTTTTTTCAGAAATGGACAACAAAATTGTTATATAGCTGCACATGCCCTTGAATTACTTTTGATGATGTCAAACTGTTTTGGTGAGGGAGAAAAATTATCCCTGATGGGGGCAGTTGTGAGATGGGGAAATCTCTACCGCGGGATAAGATATCTGGTCCAGACACAAGGCTTGCCCAAATATCTTGCTCTCGGGTGAGATTTCCCCATCTCACACCATCAACCACCAGGGATAATAATAATCTCAGGTGCTACTAGATGGTATTTTACACTGATAAAACAATAAATTTTCTTTGTATGGCACACCCCAGTGGAAAATTTTTATTAACCATTTACCCAATGCAAATGATATCAAAATTTGTTATTTTAATTATATTTTTCTTCAAATATTTCCAAAATTGTCAACAAACCAAATCATGTGACTCTTCATTGGAATAATCTCAATAAACTCATTCCAATGAGGGTCACACAATATGATTTTGTTGAAATTTTGTTTTTTTCAATTGCTCAATTTGTTAATTAAATGAGCAGATGCAGCTGATTCGTTAGGTGAAGGGTTAAAATCTGATTTTTCCCATGGTCTGGCTTCCACTCTTTCTACTAGCAGAAATCACAGCAATACACAAGAGACTTGATACCCAGATAAGGCACATAAAGGCATAACACTTAAAGTTTTCTTGTGCCCCTTTTAACTGGAGCAACTGGGATTAAATGTCTTGCAGTTTAACCCTTTGAACCCTCATTTCCTGGAATGGTATTGCCTTCTGTAAACTTACAGTGAGATGGGTCAGTCCAATATCAATATACAGGGAGGATAAAATAATAACTGCAGTCTGCAGCCATCATGTATAGCCCTCTTATAGTAAGACAAAAATGAGTTGAAATTATGCCTTAGACCAAAAAATCGGTCTTGCGAGTTCAAAGGGATAAGCAGAAGCATTACAGTGAAGCCCAGTTAATAGATATCTCTTAATGTAATAACCAAGTTAACTGAAGATAATTTCCTAACACAAAACCATTTACCATACCTTCAGTACACATTTGACATGTTAATTGTTTAAATGCTAAAGAGAACCAAGTCCAGTTAAGTGAATAAACAATCCTGTAATATGCTCAGAAATTACCCAAAACAATCACCAATTTCCCCTTCTCTATAGATCTAATATCTAAAAGAGGCATTTGATCTGTTATTTCTTGTTTGACAGAGCTCCGTGCTCAGGTTAACTGGTAGAGTGCTGGAAGCCCATATCTGGGCTTTCTTGCAGATTATTATCAGTTGATGTACTTCATATTGGCTTTGAAGTGAAATTACTTAGTCTTTGAAGATTTGTTTTGTTACAATTCATAGGCATCATCCCATAAATTTTAACAAGGCAATGATAGGTTACAACTTTTGATGATCAAAAATAATTTAGCTCTCAACCAGTTAACTGCAAGTGTTAAATTATTTTTGGTCATCAAAATTTGTTCACATGTTTTTGCCTTTTACAATTTTTGGGAGAGTACATCTGGGCACTCTCCCATAAATTCTAACATGGCCAATCCACACAGAAGAAATAATTTCACTTCAAAGAAGCCCATCCACAGATTATGAAGCATTTGACGTATGGTACCTACACTTTAGAATAAAACCCAAATATTGCGTTCAGTACTCTACCAGTTAACTCTACAATACATCAAACTGACCATACCCCTAGTTAATTGGAAATTCCTGTTAACTGAATAATTTTTACTGGCAAAGTGACTATTCAATTAACAGGGTTCCACTGTAACGATTACTTATTGTTACTATCAAGAGAAAGCACTGGAAATATCCATCATACCCTGTAGTAGGAAAGTTACTGTTCAGAACTGGAAGAGGGCCCTGTTCACCCTTCCACCTCCTCCACACTCCATGCTGAAAATTTAAATTGACATTTTAACCTATGTACTACCATAAAAGCCAAATCAGGTCAACTTTATTCACAAATATTGCCTTTTGATTTTCCTATTTGTAAAAATTTTTCCTTCTAAAACATAGCTTATGACCTCTCAATGGAACAAATGAGCCTGTTCAAATGAGGGATCATCAGCTATGCTCTCTGAGCCTAAAATGAAATATTTGGTTATTCAAGAAATATTTTGCAAGTGTTGTCTTCTATTCATGTTTTGTAAAATGTTAACATGTTTCCTATACTCAAAATCTAGAGTTAATATCATTTCTAAGACTATTTGATGTAGTAAGTAAGAGAAATTTATGGATAATTCAGGAGAGAAATGTGGTTTCTTTTCTATTTATCACGTAACTTGGAAATAAAGCCTGTTTCTTGGCCAGTAAACCATAGATGCTAGACAAGTAATTAGGACATGTCATGATATAAAGAAAAAGTATCACTAAAATAAACCTTAAATTAGCATTTAGCAAACCAATGATATCAGATTTAAATAACATAAAATTGTTAACCCAACCAATTCCAGATCTGATAGATATTCTTTGTTCATAAACTGTCAATTGTTAGCTGGTGGAAATAGTTTTATGTAATTTTTTAACAAGGAAGCTGTTTCTTTTACAAAGCCAAGATCCACCAAGTTTTTATAACTGCCATGCTTTCACATTCTCTTTGAAGCAAGGACTTCCTGAAGACTTTCTTCTGAAGAATTCTGACTATTTGTACAACATAATTTATTGATTCCATAATTTTCTAAAGAGCTCAGGACTAAAAAAACCCTTGGCAAGCATTCAAACTAAAGAGTTTGTGCATCGCTACGGCAAGCTATTGTACAGTGACTAAATTTATTTATTTATTGGGGTTTAACAGCACTTTTGACAACCAGTGTCACCTCGTGTTGGGACAGTTTTATGGGTGAAGGAAGCCAGAGTACCTGGAGAGAACCACCAAGCATTGGCAAGCAACGGTCAGGCTCCCCAACATACTAATTCCACACAAGCAGGTTCAGCATTAGTTGAAGACAAGTGCACCATCGACATGCAGAAAACAACGCCACCATGCCCCCATATGGGCAATGGGGGTGAAGTGTCATGCTCAAGTACACAACGCGGTTGCTGTAGGTGGGATTCGAACCGAGGAACTCTTGGCTTGCAGCCTGCATCTCTACCTACTGAGCCACCACACCCCTGGATAGTGACTAAAACATTAATTTCTATTCAACAGAGTCTAATAGTTTTGCATCCTATTTTAATCAATTTTAAAAAAATTGAATTTAAGGAAAAATATTGGTGCTATTGTTATTGGCCCCTTAGTAATATTATTATTAAAGTGTAAAATGAAAAACAAGGAAAGAGATACAGGTTGTCTTGTCACAACCATGGTGTATAGGGCAGATGTACCCTGCATCAGCTGAGGGTCCTTCCTTCCCTCTACACACAGCCCACAGGCATAGGTTCCAGGTCCTATGTTACCAAGAAACAACTTGTTTACCAGAGTGAACAAGCACTGCTTCACTACCAAAGGTTCCCACGAGAGTGGGAGAAATCTTATTATTTAAGAAATTTTGTGCAGGTTTCATGTGCTAGTCATGTTAATTTAAAAAGAAATGTCCATTTGCATCTTATCTTGAGTTTAGATTCATTGCAATCAGTGCAATCCAGACCTTATTCCTTCCTTATAATTGAGTCCAGACAATGGACTTTTTCATGATACTTGTCGATGGAAACTCCAAGCATTCAGTATTAAGATTGATGTGACAGTTAGTTTCAGTCAACTGGAGAGTGAAAAAAAATATCTCTCAGACAAACTTAATAAATTCTGATCTGTAGGGAAAACGTCTACTGGGCTTTGATCAATTTACCAGAAGCAATATCAGCCCACGCCAATAGTAAAATATAAGCTATAGATTCTCAACAAATGCCAAAATATCCATTGATCTTCCAGATTCTGTAAAATGCCAACTCGAAAACATTGTAACTAATCCCTATAAATGATTCATTATTTCTAGTGTCTAAAGAGTATATGCATATTTTAACCAGTGACAGCCTAAAAAACTCTATTGTATAGTCTGTGAGACAAAGTTCAGTGAGTAAAATCATACCTGAATGAGAATTGGGTTCTTGTCATAGATTCTAAACTGGTAGAGAGCTAAATTATTGTTGGTTATCAAAATTTGTTCACATGTCTTTGCCTTGTTTCAATTTATGGGAGAGTGCCTCAAACTCTCCCATAAATTATAACAAGGCAAAGCTACACAAATCAAATAATTTCACTTCAAAGATAATATGAAGCACATCCACAGAAAATGAAAAATTTATACCAATTTTAATATTTTTAATACTTACCAATGGCCCAGACTAGCTGGTGCAACCCAATTTATTACCAGGGCCAAACACAAATTTTGAATCCCCCAAACCCCCCAAAATTTGCCAAAAAACGCAAAAACGAGAAGACCAGTATGGTCCTCCATACTTTTGCACAATGCGCAACTTGTTGTCAAGAACAACAATAGGCTACCGCCATCATGTCATTCTTTATTGTTGTGCCTGTTAAATGTTAAGAACTGTAATATATAAGCTCAGCGGGGAGGAAGGAGTGTCTACTCCAGGGAGGGCCATCCCCGTCTGGGCCATTGGTAAGTATTAAAAATATTACAATTGGTATAAATTTTTCATATTTTTCCTCTATACCAATGGCCCAGACTAGCTGAGAATAGTAAACAGGCAGGCGGGCCCAGTACTTGATATTCATTTCTCTTATTACAGAAAAAACAATGAAAATATAGGTGTAACTCTATTTAAGGCCTAGCGTAACCCATTATGCTAATTTCATAAAGGAAGCCAAAATATAAAGAAGTCCAGAGAAATGAGACTCTTTATAAATCATTAAAAGTGTCCGAGTATTGTATAGTAAAGCTCGTCTTGACACATGACATATACAATAATGCTTCACATCGAGCTACACATTAAAAGCAT
The DNA here is from genome assembly GCA_031216915.1 of Pictodentalium vernedei. Taxonomy (NCBI): domain Eukaryota; kingdom Metazoa; phylum Mollusca; class Scaphopoda; order Dentaliida; family Dentaliidae; genus Pictodentalium; species Pictodentalium vernedei. The sequence continues at coordinate 262,513,018 of CM062291.1, read as the reverse complement.
ATAATACATTGAAAATTGCTTCATACCAAGCTACACATTAAAACTACCATAGCACCGACCCCAGGATACTATCATTGAAGGAGGTATGTCCATACTTTTCACTATAAAGCCAGATGACTATTTGGAAATACCATCCCCTCCCCCTTCCCCTTGTTTTGAAAGCAACTGCACTTCAAAACGAAGAGGGTAGCAGACTGGAGACAGTGCTAGAGCAGAATGAAAATCCTAATTAGAATGGACGACATTCTGAGCTACCGATAACGGTCGTAAAGATCTGAGATCATCTGAAATTGATTCTAAATCTCGAAGATAAAATTTGGTAAAAGCCATCTGTTGTGTCCAGTAAGCTGCTTGCATCAAATCCTTCAAAGAAGTACTACTAGCATAAGCCCAGGAAGAAGCTAAAGCTCTGACTTCGTGAGCTGAAATCTTATAAGCTATTCTCTGATTCACAGACAAAGCATTATAAGCCGACCGAATAGCTAATTGAATCCATCTAGATATGGAATGAACAGAAATATCATTTCTGTTAGGAAGAAGAGAAAGAAATAACCCCTTCCTACCTCTTCTAATAAAACTAGAACGCTCCTTATAAATCCTAAGCGCTCTTACTGGACACAACAAAGGTCTCTGACCATCTGAAGACGGTAATGCTTTAATAAGAATAGGACTAGGCCGTTTGTCCGGAACCTGATTCTTAGCTAAGAATCCCACTTTCGTAGTGAGAGTAATAGAATTACCAACACTACGATAATGAGAGTCTTCAACAGACAAAGCATGAAGCTCACTAACTCTTCTAGCTGATGCAAATGCTAAGAGAAAAAACATTTTATAAGTAAGAAATTTAAACTCAACAGTATTTAACGGTTCAAAAGGTGCTTCCTGAAGTTTCAGAAGAACCCAAGCTAAATTCCACTTAGGGACTAGTCTCAAGGTGCGAGGTCTATTCACAGAGAAGTTCCTCATTAATTTATTTAAAGATAAATCTGACCCAATGTTTAATTTCCCTTGGTGTGCATAGGTGTCAGAAAGCATAGACCTATAGCCCTTAATAGTGACTGGCTGTAGCTTAACTTCATCAAAAAGATAAATAAAAAAGTTAGCTGAGGAATAGTTGGGTTAAAAAAAATCAATCAATTGTGATTCACATCAACGAACAAAAACCTTCCACTTCGCTTCATAATTTAATGAAGAGGAGGTCCTCCTACAGTTAGAAATTGCGCCCATTGCTCGTCTGGAAAACTGTTTTCCGTGCAAGAAGGACCGCACAACGGAAAAACTTGAAGGTTGAGGCCTTCCGGATTGTGATGAAGCCGACGGAGTTTCCCCTGCATCAGAAGATCCCGGGGATGTGGTAACTTCCATGGAACGTCCCAAAGAAGTTCCCGGAGAAGATTTATCCATGGTCTGTGAGCCGACAGACTTGCAACCAGAAGAATCTTGCAAGAAGACTGTTTTATCTTTAGCAAGATCTGTTGAATGAGGGGAGCTGGAGGGTAAGCATACCCTATGATCCCGTTCCAAGAAATTGACAGAGCGTCTACTGCATAAGCCTGAGGGTCCGGGCATGGAGACACAAACGTCTGTAACTGATTGTTCAGACTCGTGGCAAAAAGATCGATCATTGGACGTTCCCACTGGAAGCAAATCTGATTGAAGACAGACTTTTTTAACATCCATTCTGAAGGTAGCAGGCGATCCTTTCTCGATAGAGAGTCTGCTATTACATTGAGACGACCTGGAATATGACGAATCGATATCAGAATCTGATTCTCTTGAGAGAAAAGAAGAATCTTTTCGGTAAGATTCATCAGCTGGACGGAATGAGAACCCCCCTGATTCCGAATATAGGCTACTACTGTTGAATTGTCCGACAGAATTTGAACATGTGAGTGTATTACTTGACTGAGCCAATGATTTAGAGCTAACCAAATTGCCCTCATTTCTTTGTAGTTTATATGGGACACAAGAAACTGACTCTCCCATAAACTGTGACACACTTGATCGCCCGGAATCAGAGAAGCACCCCAACCCTCTTGACTGGCGTCCGTCATGATTATGAATGACGGCTCCAGAATCTGAAGCGGTATTCCCTGGGATAACCACTGGATATCCGCCCAAATTTGAAGATGATATTTTACTGACTGTGTTAAAACAATCAGACTGTCCAACAACTGACGTTTTACGCTCCAATTTTGAATTAGATAAATTTGAAGTGGACGAGTGCGTAAACGACCTAGCGGAATTAACTCCGCGGCGGCGCTGCAAAGTCCTAACAGACGCATAAACTCTCTTGCAGTAATGACTTGTGCGTTTATGCAGTATTTTGCGTAAAGCGAAACTAATTTTGCTCTTGCTACCGGCAAACTGACCCGATTGTTTTGAGTATCGAAACTCATTCCCAGATGAACAAACGACCGCGTCAGCATTAAATCTGCAGCGATAGCAGACTCTGAACGTTGCTTTGGAGAGCATGAAAATTTTCGTACCTTTGAAGTATGTTGTCCAGATATGCCGACGTCATTGAAGCCAAATGTGCTCTGAAATGGCTCATTACCGCATTTATCACCCGAGTGAACGCCCACGGAACAAGGTTCATTCAGGCCAAAACACATTGCTCTGAACTGGTATACCTTTCCTTGAACCGCGAAACGGAGGTATTTCCGAAAAGCCGGATGAATCATGATGTGAAAATACGCGTCCTTCAAATCTATACTTGCGGCGTAATCGTTCACTTGGATGCTGCCTCTCACCGATCGAATTGTCTCCATATAAAATCTTGGAGCAATTATTAGCTTGTTTATCCAACTGAGATCGATGACCGGTCTGTACGAGCCGTCCGGCTTCGGCACAAGAAAAAGATGACTGTAGAATCCCTTTGAATTGGGATTCTCTACGACCTCTACTGCCTCCTTTTGTAGGAGAGAGTCTACTGCTGAAATCAAAGCCTCTCTCTTTGTTATATCTTGTGGAAGGCTCACAAATCACGGAATCCGCGTTAATGGAGGTTTTCTCCGGAATGAAAGACGTAGACCATTTTTCACAACGTCTCGAACCCAAAGATCCTGAGTTATTTTGTTCCAGTTGCTTGCGAATTTTGAAAGCCTTCCGCCAACCGGAGAACAGTAGAGGTCGAAATCTTCATTTGTAGGACTTTCGAGGCTTATACGAGGAGAAACCTCGTGAAGCTCTCGCACCCCTCTGTGACGTCGATGTGGGGTTACGCGTTTCGTTATTATCCGACATCCCCTTTTTGAAATCGCTCCCCTGTTTCGAGCCACCACGCCCACGATTAGCTTTAGAAGCTGCACGGGCTGCGCCTCTCTTGGAGAAAAATTTACCTCTCCGAGGAGTACCACTTGTGGAAGGCTGAGGTTGCGAAGCTGAGCGCAACAAAAGCTGACTTGTAGCTTTTTTAGAAGCATCTTCAAATACAGCTTTTAGCTTATCATTAAATAATGAAGAGCCCGAAACGGGAGCGGCCCTTAGAGAGCTCTTAACACTGTCGTCAATAAATGACGTAGATTTAAGGGCTGCATCGCGCCTGACCAACTCTAAATTCGCTACTGAAAGAGCAGAGTGGGATGCTGTATACATTATGGCGCGAGAGAGCACTCTCAAAGAAGATAACAACTCCTGTAAGCTCTCAGATTCCAGATTGCCGGCCAATGCCCTGCAAATATGATCTGCATAAGACATAGCGTCCAAAATACTTCTGCTAGATTCAATGCAAGTATCTATGACAAAAGAACTGACGCTACATGATGACGGAAGAGACATACCCAAGTCCCTAGCTCCGTCATCCAATCGCAGAGGAGCTCTTGGAATCTTATTCTCGCCTACCGTATTTAAGAAGGTATTGCCTCTAAACGGTATGTCAAGCTTCTTTTCCGAAAGGAAAGAATTTTTTCTAGCCTGAGCCAGGTCAGCAATAGCCTCGTCACAACAATCAAATGCATCTGACGCTTGGACTGATTGAGACGGATACAGAAGGATACTTTCCTTCGATTTAATGACCTCCCTGTCTGAAGAAGACAGGCGCTTGGCTCTAGAAGGCGCAGAACTCTGACCAGAAGGAATTAATTCAGGTGAAAAATCCTGCAGGAACCTCATAGTTTCCATATGCTGCTCAGCCAAAGATGTAGTGTCAGTCGCGTCTTCATCAAACTCCCTAACACTACCAACTAGAGGTTCCTGGTCTGGTCTATTATCGGCATACTGATTATTTGAGGAAACCCTTCTTTCTGCCGATCCAGCACCGTCCGAATCATCCGAAGCAGAGATCGATGACAGCCGCATATTATGCTGCTGGGAGACTGCAATTAGCTGGGCAATTTGCTCCAGCAATTCCGTATTCGAGGCTATGTTCACCCCCGTTCTATGCCTTTTAGGCTCCGGAAGGTGATCTGACACAGCGCCCTATGTCCGTCTGAAAAAGACGTTTGCATTGAAATGCTAGCCTTAGAGAGAGCCGTATCCTGGCTCTGACTCTCTACCTCTGGATCTTGCCGGCTAGCATGCGAACTACTGTGCTGAGTCCTGGAAACGGACGAAGAAGAGGCTCTGATATCAAAATTACTGCCAGCCGCACTGGCAGAGAAAGGTACATCAGAAACAACTGGCTCTGAAGCATTTTCTACCGGACTACCAGCGGAACTGGCAACAAAAGTCGAATCTTTCTGTTTTGTCCCCAAAACAGAAGAATGCTTCGCTACTGATGCACCTTTCAATTTGACTGGCTGGCCTCTTCCCCTTACGTGCCGTTGTCTGAACAGAGGACTGTCTTCCATCCTCCGTATCCTGGACCGCTACGGATTTTCCCGGTATTGAAGCACTAATTAAAGGCTCCGTTACACCAGTCGAGCTAGTTGACCGTCTGCTTGCCCGAGGTACCGAATTCTGCGATACCTCGTAAGTCAATATGCTCTGTATCTGAAGACGACGGCAGCACAGAACTTGATGTTATACCATGACCAATACCATGTTCTTGTTCCTCTGAAATGGAAACTAAATTTTGATTAGTTACCTTAGGCGAAAGCACCGAAATCGGCGCTTCACCAACACATACATAAGTAGAGAGAGAATTCCATCGCTTGAAATCCCAAGAACAGCAAGTTGCACAGGTAACATCTTTCGAGCAACGAGTGCAAGCTAAACATGAAGAATGAGAATCAAGAGAGGACTTCTTCCTCTTATATTTCGAACATGAGGACTTCATAATACCCACACGCCCGAGGCAAAATTTTAAACTGAATAGGAGCCGGTAACCAAGTCCAAAACAGGCACAACAAAGGCCCAGGTCAGTCAACCGGTATCCCAATAATACCCTTAACAATAGAGAAACTTCACAGAAGATTCCCCATAGAGAAGGGTAATGGCAAACAGACACGTCCGACTAAGTCAAAAATAACCGGTATGCGACAAAGGGGGTACGAATAATCCACATTCCGTAAATTATCTAAGATTTTTAAGAAGAATTTTAATTAATAACAAATTTGCTAACAGCAATTAGTTCTTAAAAATCTAATGAGAGGATTCAAGGGGAAAAAGGTGAACATTGAACACACACATATGATAAACAAAGAATGAACAAATCAGGTGCATATCCCGAAAACGGGAAGAACAAGAAATATTATTTTAATTTCAATAAAGTTATAGCCCTGATGTTCAAAAACTCAATGTCTATATTCAGCTGCATTCTGCTGCAATTATTCCACCATTCCACTTCAAAATCGTGTCTGGCTACATTATACTGTAGGATTTTATAGCACAAAAGTCAGGATACGTGTTGATCTGACATGGGCCAAACAACAGAATGACATGATGGCGGTAGCCTATTGTTGTCCTTGACAACAAGTTGCGCATTGCGCAAAAGTATGGAGGACCATACTGGTCTTCTCGTTTTTGCGTTTTTTGGCAAATTTTGGGGGGTTTGGGGGATTAAAAATTTGTGTTTGGCGCTGGAAATCAATTGGGTTGCACCAGCTAGTCTGGGCCATTGGTATAGTGGAAAAATATGAAGCGGTTAAGGTGCATTATGATCACTTCTGAGAAGCCCAAATATGGGCTTTCAGCACTCTACCAGTTAAAGTGTCTTTAAATGCCTGAAGAATTCTACTTATTTTTTGATCCCTCATGATAAGATAACATTGACTAAGTAGTGGTGTCTAGTGAAGTCTTGGCAGCCAATACTAAAAACCACTGCCAAAGTAGTTAAACATCCATCAACAAGATCAGTAAAAGCCTGTATAATTTTGTTGAACATGTGTTCCACAGGTATTTGGGATACAAGAAACTCATATTATTACTCTGTGAGAAATTGGTGAGGTGGACTGCAGGTAATTTCCACCAGTGGGTGAGACTCAAGTAATTATCAGTCTGGTAACTAATAATGGTAACTCTTTCTAGTCAATAAAAATCACTGCTTCGGGGATGCTGCAGTAATCTCACAGGAGGAGTAGATGTTTATTTGCAAGAAAGCGCTGGCCAATAGAGGGTTATAAGGTAATGAATGATAAATATAATAACGCGTCTGAGGCTTCTCAAATGCTGGGAAATCTCTCTTTTTGGTGCTATTGACAACGATGGAAAAATCAATAGCTCCCATCACCCCGAATAAGAATACCAAATTTTAAAGCAATTCGATGATAAATGCGACCTGTGCCGTGTGCCAAAGGAAACAGTTGAGGTCCAAACATGCAAGTTGAATGTCATTGCTAATGGCAACGTTTTTTGATGGAAATAGAAGAAAATGAATAGCTCCAATCTAGAGGTCACTCCAAACAAGCATACAAAGTTTCTAAGCGATCTGATCATAAACGTGCCCTGTAGGGTGTGTCAAAGGAAAATTTTGATGCATAACTGCATGAAGTTCAAAGGCTGATGCCAATGGCAATGTTTTTTGATGAAAATGAAAGAAAATCAATAGCTCCCACCTAGAGGTCACCCCAAACAAGCATACCAAGTTTCAGAGTGATCCGATCATAAATGTGCCCTGTGGGGAGTGCCAAAGGGAAATATTGAGGCATAACTTCATTAAGTTCCAAGTTTGTTGCAACGGCAACATTTTTTGACTGAAATGGAAGAAAATCGATAGCTCCCATCTAGAGGTCACCCAAAACAAGCATACCAAGGTATGCCAAAGGAAATTGTCAAGGTACGTATGAACGTACACAACACATATGCATGTACTTACGTATACCGATGGATGGAAAGTGAAGGCAAGAGCTCAGCTTGACTTCGTCAAGTTGAGCTAAAAATCAAGAGACTTTCCAATAAACAAACTCAAAAATCTTTTTTGTTCAACCAGCATGGAATGAGTGTTTTTAAAGTGAAAATCTTTTGGATTTCGCAGTGGTGACATAGTTTAGTTATGTGGTGTGCATCAAGATTGGAGTTTTGCACCAATAGAATATAGTATTGGAGACCGAGGATGGTTTGGATAGAGGCTTCCATTGGTGTGGTTTGATCGGATGTGATTGTTTGTTGTTTCTTCTGTGTTTCTCGGGCGATTCTATCTTGGGTGGTTGCGAGTTCTTGTTTAGCCTGGTCCTGGGTGATTTGGATAATTTCCCCCATGGCCCAGATGAGGGTATCTTGAATCCATTTTTTTTGTGATGTCCATTCTCATTGTCAGCAGAGTATAAACCTTTGCTCGTAGGACCACTGGGGATAGATTGTGGCTTATACACTTCTCCAAGAAAGGGGGTTGTTGGGAAAGTCTGAGTTCTTTTGTTTTTAGGTTGCATATGATTTGGTTAGCAGGCTGGTTCTCGGTGGAAATCAGTGTGACAGGTATGTTGTCTGTCTCTTAGCTTACTTTTCAAGATCTCTATCAATTACAGTGATAGCTCTCATGCTACTGCCTAAACTTTGGTCACTGAAACTCGCAACTGGTGTAGTTCGTGCCATCTTGCACTTTCCAAGTGGAGAAACAAATACATTATCTATAATCAACTCAAAGAAGTTCAAAAGCACTAGGAAATTATCGAGGTCCCTTGTGTTGCTAATAATGTTGCCTGACCAGTTTCGTCTTTGTTTAGACTCATCAGAGGCATAGAATGGTGCTGCAAAATGGTGGTCTTTTATATACTATTCTGTTAACGGTTACAGAAGGTGGTGGATACAATGTAAAGTCCTAATAGTTTGGTGGTTAAAGAACAGGGACAGGGTGATGGAAATTTTGAGGTCGTTTGACAATTTCAATTATATGTAGTCCAGGTTTGGGGTGAATGGGGTGGGGGTTCTCGATTTGCTGGCTTCTATTGTTTTCTAAGTAAGAGCCAGTGATGCATGTTGACTGTTAAAACAACATTTGTTGTGGAAGTTTAAGATAGATTACTGTTATAGTCAAGTTCCAATAAGTGCAAAAAATTATATGAAGAAACTTCATTGATAAAAGTTTCATTAAAATATGCAGACATAAGGCCATAAAAAACAATACCTAGATTATGATTGGAATTTATTTTAAATTGGGACGGAAGGGAGGATTTATTCCTGGTTATTTCTTTTCTGTGAAACAAATGGTGAGCAAAACCAGGTCCTCTGTATGCATTGATATGCAAGCATTAACTGGCAGGGCACTAAATTATTCTCAGTCGTCAAAAATTTCTCCATTTGTTTTTGTCTTGTTTCAATATATGAGAGAGTGTTTGTGGGCACTCGCCCACAAATTGTAACATGTCAAATCCATACATATGAAATACATAGATAATATGAAGCACATCGATAGAATGTGAATCCTTTAAGTTGTGTTACCTGCACTCAAAAATATTGTTCTGACTAACACACGTGTTAATGAAGTTATAGCATTAAAAAATAGTAATTTTTGGAAGCAGTACATTGTTCACTTACTTAAAACAAACTATAGTTACACTTTTTCTATGAGCTGTGGGCAAACCGAGAAAATATTTAATTAGCTTGTGGGCAGGTCGAGAATTCTTAAAAGTTGGGCAGCTGGCAATTCAAGACATAACCATGAATGGTTGATATGTGATTATGTTGTCTCACGTTCTGAAGTCGGATATTTAAACCGATGTTTAATGCTCGCAGGTGTCATGCCTTGGATCCTTTTATGAAGGAGAAAGCAGCAAGAGAACCAGATTGGTGTGAGAAGCAGATGGAAGCCACTGAATGAAATGTGGATTGATTTTTGTCGAACACCATTATGTAATTTATTGGATAGAAATAAAAGCACTGTAAATAAAAATAATATGGTTTTATTTTTGTCTTCCTGTGTGTATAGAGGCAGATGAGAGTAATAGAGTATCTTAGTCTTGCTGAAGGACACGACACAGCTACCCCTGGTCAGGATCGAACCATGGACCCCTCCATATAAAGTCAGATACTTCAACCACTGAGCCAATGTGCTCCAGAAATGGTTCTTAGTATTGAACTTGCAAATGTATCTGAAGACTACATGTGTTTTGTCACAGTGAAAAGTGCTCAGAGTTTAAATTAGTCCTTAACTGGTTGAGTGCTGGAAGCCCATATTTAGGCTTTATTCTAAAGTACACATACAGAAACTTGAAGGCTTCATATTCTGTGGATGTGCTTGATATTATCTTTGAAGTGAAATTAATTAGTTGTAGGGATTCGCCTAGTCACAATTTATGGGAGAGTGCAATAAGCACTCTCCCATAAATTGTGATAAGGCAAAGAAATGTGACCAAATTTTGATGATGAAAAATAATTCTGCACTCTACCAGTTAAGGGTTAAAGTAAACCTTGCGACAACACCAGTTGCTTAATCTGCCCAAGGTTACCCAAAAGCAATGGGTTCCAAGGTTCGAACACCAAACAGAAGTTCAAGTCAAAAGGCAGACACAACTGCCAAAGCAGAAATGGGATTTACCTTTTGACCTGCAACAATGCAAAATACAATATCCATGTTAGACCATATCTTGGAACATTTAAGGGATATCAGAAATAAACTTGATAAACCCGTCAGCAAACACTATAATGAACCGGACCACTCGGCACTTCTTGTATAGTTTTGGAATCTGAATTTATCAGAAAAATAACAAATTTGGCCCATCTTTTGCCTATATGTTCCCTCCTGTTTCCCGTATTCTCAAAACATTGATACAAAAGAAATGCAGACCAATAGTTCAGAAGCCATATGATTAACCCTTTACACAACGTAGAGAATATCAAAATTTATTTTAATTACTATTTTTTAAAAGTTTTCAAAATATTTCAACAAAACCATAACATGTGACCCCCATTGGAATGAGCATGATGAGCTCATTCCAATGAGGGGTCACATGATATGATATTGTTGAACTATTTTGAAAAATTAATGTTTTTCAACTGCTCAATTTGCAGCCTGGGTGGATGCAGGCAATTCCTTAGGTAAAGGATTAACAAGCAGATAATTAAGATTAAAATGGCATCAGAACAGCCATAACAATTTTATTTTTTAGTGTTTTGCATCCTTCTGCTATTAAAATGTTCACTGTTGTTACTATTTGTGAGGTAACAGCAGGGGTAGTAACGGTGGGTGTGGGGGGGGGGGGAGGGAACAAAAGTTCTCTCGGTTGACGAAAATGTTAAAAACTGCATATGAAAAGGAGCAAAATCCTCAACACTCTCTAACCCCATACAAATGTAGACTGCATATTTGCCAGTAGCAAATATGAAATTTACATGTTTTAACGGGTTAGTGACTCAAAATACTTAAGGGAACCCCCAACAGAAGAAATAGATTAAGCCCATAGTGCATTTTGAGAGACTTGAATAAAATACATCGTTCAGTAAAGAAGTCTATTTTTCAGGGTGGGAGGGGACATTGTGCACATATGTGGGAAACTGCCGAGTGTGGTGGACCAATGTGGGGGTCCAGTATGTGATCTGTTGTGTCCAGTGATCCCTTATGAGTCCCTGTCTAGTCTTGTGGACCAAGGTGATGGCCCCACAATGGTCCATAGAACTCAACAGGGGCCCATATGCAAGGTGTACATGAAGAGATCAGAGTTGGCAATTTGCAATACACATTCAAATTCCTGAAAATACGCACAGACATCATCTCTTTCTCTCTCTTCTGTGAGATGGTGGGCCCCTTTTGACCTTGTGGGCCCCATGTTGAGCCATGGAGCCCCATGTTGAGCCATGGTGCCCACTGAGGTCAGGGGCCTGATGGCCATTGGTCACCCTGGTCCAAAGAATGAGCCATGTCTGGTGCCTTAAATTACAAGACAATTCCAGTTGTTGTTCTATCACTCACTTAGATTGTTTGGGCTCTCCATGTATTTTATATCACAAGACTCTTATTTACATTGTTTGGGTCACCTCCAGCGGTGGCTTCCCATTCTGCATGATACATAAGGCTAAGCAGCTTTCTAACCTTTAACTATGGCATTTGTTTGAGTGTTGGGAATTGCATGCAGCCCACACAAGCCCACTAGCAGAAGGTGAAATTAACAGTGTCTTCATAATTTTATTTTGTTTGTTTAACAAGTTACAAAGACAAGACCACTTTAACAAAGTCTTTGAAATTTCTTTGTACAACAAAATACAAAGAGAGTTCTAACAAATTGTTTCAGATACAATAATAAAAACATGGCCTGGGCTACATGTACATGCATATATAGCTCTGTTACTCAATAATTGTTTCAAATCAATTCAACCAAAGCTATCAAACAATCAAGAAGTTTTGCAGACAAAAGTGGAATTGCATGCACCTTGGCGGAGGTTTGTTAACTGGTTGACTGCGAGATGCCATTATCAGAGCTTTCACAAAAATGAGGGTAATGAAAGTGCCAATGACACTGTAGCTTAACTTGTGTGTTGTGTTTGATGAAAAGGATAATGTTCAATGTTTATGAAAGAATTATGAAATAAGACAAGAATTGTGATAATTGGGAATAGGTTCATTTCTGTTCCCTGTATGCTATGTTTTTGATAAAAATAATATGAGGCGTACACTGTACTAAAGAGCTGAGGGGTGGGTTATGACCTCACAGTTAATGTATGTGGCCCTCACAGTTAACGTATATCAACAAAAGTTACAAGTTACAGTGAAATTATTCCAAAACGAGTCATCCTGTCAAGTTACATTAAAATCCCTTCATAAATATGGCCTGTAGACTGTGCTAAAGGTTTTCGGGCATCGGGCCCCTGTAGCCGTCAGTTTCCCAATTACGTCCAAAGGGGACGTTTTCATCTAGACATTATATGAACTCAACCTACCAAGTTACAATGAAATCATTTCATAAATATGACTTGTAGACTGTGCTAAAGGTTTTTGGGCTTTGGGCTCTGGCAGCCATCATGGTTGAATGATCGCAACCAAAAGGGGACATTCTCATCTGGGCATCATTTGGAGTGAACCTACGAAGTTACAATGAAATCCCTTCATAAATATGAAGGCTGAATGACTGTGCTCAAGGTTTTTGGGCTTCGGGCACTTGTAACCATCACAGCTGACCAATCACACCCAAAAGGGGATGTCATCATCTAGGCATTATATGGAGTCAACAAGCCAAGTTACAATGAAATCCCATCATAATTATGACCTGTAGACTGTTCTAAAGGTTTTCAGGCTTTGAGCCCCTGTAGCCGTCACAGTTGCCCAATCGTGTACAAAAGGGGACGTTCTCATCTCGACATTATATGAAGTCAACCTGCCAAGTTACAATGAAATCCCTTCATAAATATGACCTGTAGACTGTGCTAAAGGTTTTTGGGCTTGGGCAGCCATCATGGTTGAATGATCGCAACCAAAGGGGACAATCTCATCTGGGCATCATCTGGAGTGATCCTGCGAAGTTACAATGAAATCCCTTCATAAATATGACATGTAGACTGTGCTCAAGGTTTTCGGGCTTTGGGCAGCCGTAGCCATCACAGTTGACCAATCACGACCAAAAGGGGATGTCATCATCTAGGCATTATATGGAGTCAACCTAACAGGTTACAATGAAGTCCTTCTATAACTAGAACTTCACTGAAGGTGATTAATACCCCCGCTTTGGGTTTTTAGAGGAATGCACTTCTGATCATGTAGGCGAAGGCCATAAGGAAATGTATACATAAAGATCATTTTTTGTTGTTGAAATTTGTATTTGCATGTGGCCTTCCACAGAACAGCACTGAATACTTAAAGAGGCCACACATATATAGTTTACATTTGGTTTCATCAAAATCGGTTCATTAATGTAGGAGGAGTTGCGCACACAAGAATTTGTTCAGACGGAAAGATATAATAAATCTAAGTCAAAGGGAGATAACCTGGTTAAAATTGTCGGAGATCAAAAATCTTGGAATATGCGCATGTTCACTTAGTAGTGATGATGACTGAAAAGTTTTGCCCAAATTGATTGATAAATGTAGGAGGAGTTGCGCACACAAGAATTTCATGTAGAAACCCATATTAAATCAAAGTTCAAGAGAGATAACCTGGTTAAAATTATCGCAGATCAAAAATTTTAGAATATGCGCAGGTTCACTTAGTAGTGATGATGTTTGAAAGGTTTCTTCAAAATCGGTTCTTTAATGTAGGAGTTGAGCACACAAGAATTTGTTCGGACGGAAAGACGTACAGACGGACGGATGGACAGACGTACGGACGTACAGGGCGATTCCTATATGGCCCCCACTTCTTCGAAGCAGGGGTATAAATATAACCTTTCGCCTATGCTAAAGGTTTTTGGGTTTGGGCACCCATCAAGGCTGAAGGATCACGACCAAAATGGGATGTACTCATCTAGACATTATTTGGAGTCATCCTACCAAGTTATAATGAAATCCCTTCATAAATATGACCTGTAGACTGTGCTAAAGGTTTTTGGGCTTTGGGCACCTTTAGCCGTCACAGTTGCCCAATCATGTCCAAAAGGGGATGTTCTCATCTAGACATTATATGAAGTAAACCTACCAAGTTACAATGAAATCCCTTCATAAATATGACCTGTAGACTGTGCTAAATGTTTTCGGGCTTCAGGCTCGGGCAGCCATCATGGTTGAATGATCACAACCAAAGGGGACAATCTCATCTGGCATCTTCTGGAGTGATCCTACTAAGTTACAATGAAATCCCTTCATAAATATGACCTGTAGACTGTGCTCAAGGTTTTCGGGCTTCGGGCACTCGTAGCCATCACAGCTGACCAATCATGACCAAAAGGGGATGTCATCATCTAGGCATTATATGGAGTCAACCTAACAGGTTACAATGAAATCCTTCCATAAACATGACCTTTTGCCTATGCTAAAGGTTTTTGGGCTCGGGCACCCATCAAGGCTGAATGATTGCGATCAAAATGGGACGTTCTCTTCTAGACATTATTTGGAGTCATCCTACCAAGTTACAATGAAATCCCTTCACAATTATGACCTGTAGACTGTGCTTAAGGTTTTTGGGCTTCAGGCACCTTTAGCCGTCACAGTTGCCCAATCATGTACAAAAGGGGACGTTCTCATCTAGACATTATATGAAGTCAACCTACCAAGTTACAATGAAATCCCTTCATAAATATGACCTGTAGACTGTGCTAAAGGTTTTCTGGCTTCGGGCTTGGGCAGCCATCATGGTTGAATGATCGCAACCAAAGGGGACAATCTCATCTGGGCATCACCTGGAGTGATCCTACAAAGTTACAATGAAATCCCTTCATAAATATGACCTGTAGACTGTGCTCAAGGTTTTTGGGCTTCGGGCACTTGTAGCCATCACAGCTGACCAATCACGACCAAAAGGGGATGTCATCATCTAGGCATTATATGGAGTAAACCTAACAGGTTACAATGATATCCTTCCATAAATATGACCTTTTGCCTATGCTAAATGTTTTTGGGCTCAGGCACCCATCAAGGCTGAATGATCGCGATCAAAATGGGACGTTCTCATCTAGACATTATTTGGAGTCATCCTACCAAGTTACAATGAAATCCCTTCATAAATATGACCTGTAGACTGTGCTAAAGGTTTTCGGGCTTCGGGCCCCTGTAGCCATCACAGTTGACCAATCCAAAAGGGGACTTTCTCATCTAGACATTATATGAAGTCAACCCACCAAGTTACAATGAAATTCCTCAATAAATATGACCTGTAGATTGTGCTAAAGATTTTTGGGTTTTGGGTTTTTTCCCAAATGGGGAAATTCTCATCTAGACATCATAAGGAGTCATCCTACCAAGTTACAATGAAATCCCTCCACATTAAACATGACCTGTAGACTGTGCTAAAAGTTTTTGGGTTTTGGACTTGGGCAGCCATCACGGTTGATAGATCATGCCCAAAAGGGGACATTCTCATCTTGGCATTATACTGAGGCATCCTACCAAGTTACAATGAAATCCCTTCATAAATACGACCTGTAGACTGTGCTAATGGTTTTTGGGTTTTGGGCTCGGGCAGCCAGACCGGTTGCCCGATCGTGACCAAAAGGGGACATTCTCATCTAGACATGACCCCAAACCTGCATATGAAATTTCATGATGATCAGACAAGAACTGCGCGGTGTAGTCGGTGCTAAAGGAAAATGTGAACAGACTCACAGACTTACAGATTCACAGAGTAACAGACTCACAGACTAACAGACTCAGACTAACAGACTTCCGCACGCGTGATGACAATAGCTTATCTTGACTATGTCAAGTTAAGCTAAAAATGAGGGTATCGGAGCAAAAGCAGACATTTTCCTTGCTCATGTTTCATATTCAGTCAAACGCAAATAATATTTTGTTTATACAAATTTGTTTTATTACAAATTATTGGAGAGTTCCTGGTCTTAAATAAACTCATATTTATTTATTGGATTCAATGACACTTTCGACAGACAGGGTGAACTCGTGTTGGACAGTTTTACAGGTGGATGAAGCCAGAATACCTGGAGAAAACCACTGAGCAATGGCGAGCAACTGCCTGACTCCCCAATGTATGAACTCCACACAAGCAGGGTTAGCACTGGTTGGAGACAAGTGCACCATTGACGTGCAGTATGCCTTAGTACACAGTGACACCGTGCATGCACGTGGGCAATCAGGATTAAGTGCCTTGCCCAAGGACACAATGCAGTTACTACTGATGGGGATTGAACCGTGGACCTTTCAGTTTGAAGTCCAATTTCCGTAACCACTGAGCCACCATGCTCCCACTAAACTCATACAGACTGTGGTGTAGTAGAGTCTGGAAAATTACCCAGGGCCTAGGGTGTTAAAAGAGTCATAGTTCATTTCCATCAGATTTACTGTATGAACACAGAATTTAGAATCCATTGGTGTATACATTGTTTTTTAACCCTTTACCTAACCTGAAAAGCAGACGACACTTGTAAAAATAATTCTTGAATAACTAATTTTTTTCATTTTTTGTCTCAAAAACATAGGTTATGACCCCTCGTTGGAACGAGCTCGAGGAGCTCGTTCCAACGAGGGGTCATAACCTATGTTTTTGAGACAAAAAATGAAAAAAATAATGAAAATTAATTGGCAATTTTTGAGAATAGCGCTGGCCGTTTTTCCTGTTACGTTAGGTAAAGGGTTAAAACAGGAGGGCTATAGAGGGCAAGAGCAATTGTCAAGTTATGTGTGGGTAAAGAGACAGAACAAGCAACTTCAGACAAATGTTGTATGAAACATTGGAGAATTCTTTCATGTAGAAGTTATTGGGCCTATCAAATGAATACTAATCCTTGAAGACATTTTTGCCACACAAGGACAGATTATGTTCTGTGATTTTACAGTTGGGTCTAGACAAGTCTTGGCTGTCTAGATAGACAAGGTAGTCTGAAAAACAATTGTCAGTGTATTTCATGATAAAACGCAATGATCAAGGAGTATTGGGGACAGGAATCGATGATCTGAGTTTTAGTTTTTCAAGTGTTTGAAATTTCATGTGCACCATAGGCAAAGAAAAATTATAACCTTTGGGGTCTTACTTGCATAACACTATATTGTGCTGAAGCATTTCATTCATGCCGTAACATCAATCATATGCGTAACGACAAATCGGATGCATTTTTACATTATGTGGAATGAACTGCACATAAGGTTTATCTTGCACATTTCCCAATGTCTGTTTTCAGCATTTGTGGTATAAATAAATGTAACTCGCAAGCTCACATTGAGGCACCTGTTCTGATGTAGTAAAACTTGCTTAAAATTGGAAATGGGTCATTAACTGGTTGAGTGCTGGAAGCCCAGATTTGGGGTTTACTGTGAAGAGCAGTTGCTGTTACTCGGTGGCTTCAAACTCTTGTGGGTTCCTTCACATTATCCCTCAATCTAAAATATTTGGTCTATATGGATTTTCCTTGTTACAAAGCACTCTACTATAAATTGTAACAGAGCAAAGACTTGTGAACAAATTTTGATGACTAAAAATAATTTAGCACTCTGTCAGTTAAAAGGACATTTTTGCTTTAATCTGTAGTGTACTAGAGCTTTAAAGTGCGTCAAATTCAGTACCCCTCTTGATGCAGCATTTGGGCCATTTTTCATTTAGCTGGCTGTTACAACCCAAATGATACCAAACAAGAGTTTGTAAGCTGAATCATAATGGCTGCAAAGCTTGGTTAATAAAGGCAAATTTCAGCCTAGACTGAATATTATTCTACAGTCACAATTAGTTGTTTCAAACATGCCTACAAAACTGAAGTTTATGTTTTTCCTGGCAACAAATGGAAACAAAATCAGAGTTGCATAACAAAATCAATATTTTCTGAAAAAGTCACAGCTTCTGTCAGAGCAATACAGATTATTTGAACACAAAATTATAGCTTGAGTGATTAATTGCGAGAGAAAATTGTAAAAGATGCAGTGACAA
Organism: Pictodentalium vernedei; assembly: GCA_031216915.1. NCBI lineage: Eukaryota > Metazoa > Mollusca > Scaphopoda > Dentaliida > Dentaliidae > Pictodentalium > Pictodentalium vernedei. The sequence goes on along the minus strand of CM062291.1, from coordinate 262,495,251 downwards.
TGTCAATGGAGCATTTCGGTTAAAAATGTAATTTTGAAAGGTAATTTGTCAGATTGGAAAGATTTGAAGCATTCCACTAATGGTGGAGTGAAGTCTCATCATTGTCGATGGATGAACAAAGTATCAGTTAACTGTGTTATGCTGAGGTGAGGTACATGTGAAATGCACAAAATAATGCACTTCATTAACTACTTGCATGCTGCTGGCAGATATTCCGGACAGGATAGAAACACTCTTGTCACCAGAATGGATATTATCCTGCTTCCTGTGAAACAACAGGCATATATGTGAATTGGACCTATTATTTCATGAATGGTCTCTGGTCATCATTTCTTTGAATTTTTCATCAAATCCAGTCATGGCTGCTTCGAAGCAGCCAGGACTGGATTTTATGAAAAAAAATCAAGAAAATGCCTTGCAAATCAAGAGTTAATGGCCCTTTTGATTAACCGTTTCAACAACTTTTCTGCATGATGATCAACCTGACAGTCGAGTGTTTATGCAAAGACTGTATAACATAATTTGCTGGGGAGGTTCAATAACTTAGTTCTACAGCCCAAATAGAGACCTTTCTAACAATGAACGACGACTGATAAGAGTTATGAATGGGGTATTACATCACTGGAATTTGTGTTCTTCCTATCAGTTGTTGTTTTCTCTTATCCACATTTATAATTATGATTCCTCATCAAAACTAAATGATATATCATGTAGCAAATTTGCGAGTATTTCTAACCATCTTAATGCGGGAGTTCACTCTAAGATTGTGTCTTTAAACAACTGTAATTGCCATGTAGCCTTAATTTCTATCTCTTACTACCGGCAATCAAAGCATGCATTGACGTGAAACATGAGAGAATTGGGAAACACAAACCTCTGTGTGCGATGATGGATAGACACTCTGTCACAAGTGGGTCAAAACCTGTTGCCAGCAATAAGCCAACAATAAAATACTCTGCAAGATTAGATATTGTTCTGCTGAAGAAATATTTGGCAGAAGCACCCACATAACATTTTTGGGATGCAAAAGAGAGCAAAAAATGTAATAAATTATCAAGTTGAAAATCATATTTTCTAACCTCATTCAACTATATTCCCGATTCATCTGGAAAAAACATGATAAACTGGCCTTAAAATTATTTAAGAATCTGACTCAAGATTCTCATTTTGATATTCGCACATGTGCAGACACAATTAGTACTGAAATGATTAATCAAATAATCAGTTTGAAACCAGTTAGCTACCTAACTGATTAGAAAAACCGTCAACTGGTTATCCAAAATATTGATAGTGATCGTCACTCTATGTTTAAAACGTAGTAAATCTGCCGCTTCTCCTTTGAGATAGATTTCACATCAAAGCCACGTTATTTATATTGAGAAATAATCGAATTTGGCGTTCAAGACTTTGTTAATGATCGGCAGTTTTCGTGAGTAATGAGTAATCGCAAAAACTATTCCGTAGAGTGTATACAAATGAATGTTGTTAGGTACTCGACAATGTTCGAATGTATACACACTACGGAATAGTTTGAGAATACTGCTTTCCAATTCCTATAGTTTTGATCCCATATACAGTGAAATAATGGTCACAGATAACTGAATATTATCCGGTTATATCTCTTGGTTAGTCGGTTACAAAAATGATACAACCGTTTCAGCCCTGGACACAATATTTTCGATCTTGTAAACTTTACCAAATTTGAAGACCTGGATAAAAATGTATAAAATAACAGGGTTTTTCAACAGTATAGAGCAATATAAAAGTTTTGTAAGATGGCTTGTAATAAAAGTTAAATTCATGAAGTAATTTCATCTTAGATTCAAACAGTTTAAAAAATAATAATTATTTTTATTCATATAACAAACTAAAAGAATTATATACTTCTATGCAAGCAATCTGATATTAGCAGCACTCATACCTAAAAAGCATCTACAGTGGAGCAACATGCAAAACAGACTCAAAATACATACGGAATATTTTCTTAAATAGCATAGGTCCTCTGTTAATCTCAAATTCATGACTGCGTGGACTGAGATCTGAAATATATGCATGTAATGTTACTCATCTATCAAGAACAACAGTGATTTCTAAATTTCAAGTTACTTTTGGATTCTTTATCCAACAGTTTACTGTAAAAACATCTGACATTTTCTCTTTACTTTACGTTAATCCTTTACCCAATGTAACGGCCAAACTGGCCAGCGCTATTCACAAAAGTCGCCAATTAATTTTCATTATTTTTTTCATTTTTTGTCTCAAAAACATAGGTTATGACCCCTCTTTGGAACGAGCTCGTCAAGCTTATTCCAATGAGGGGTCATAACATATGTTTTTGAGACAAAATGAAAGTGTCAATGACACTGTAGCTCAACTTGTCAAGACAAAGACATGTACATGTATAGTATATGACACAGCAATGACAAACATCTAGGTAATGACCTGATAACAAAGGTACATATAAAGTATTGTAACGGTCTGTACATAAATACTGACCGTTGCCTGTAACAAATGTATAGGTGAAGTATTGTAAAGGTGGGCTACAGTCAGATGCTAAACTGAAAAGAAATCTGAGTCCCAGAGTGGGTCTGACTCAACCCCAAAATATTTGTTCTCATAGCACAGTGATAACAAAGGCACCCCAAAACACACTCGTTCCTGTCCCAAGGTGAAAACAAAGGTACCCAAGAAGTTTTGTGAAGATCAGTTCATAAATACGAGCTGTATCGAACTTGTGACAAAAAACTGATTGGACCAAATTTTGGTACAAAATGGCCACTGGCAGCCATCTTGAATTTTGGACCGCAACCAGAAACACTCATTCTCGTCCCAAGGTGATAACAAAGGTACCCAAGAAGTTTTGTGAAGATCGGTTCATAAATACAGCCTCTACCCTGAGCCGTATTGACATGTGTGCTTACATTGTGTAAGCAGCACTGAATAAATCAAAGTTCATCTAATTTGCATAATTTCTGCACGAAAAAAAAAACCTTACAATATGTGATGTATTCCATGTTACTAAACATTCTTACAAAAATTTATGAAAATCAGAACTTTCATACAGAAGTTCTGTACAAAAGACTGATTGCACTAATTTTGGTACAAAATGGCTGCTGGTGGCCATCTTGAATTTTGGACCACACCCAAAAACACTCGCTCTCATCCCACGGTGATAACAAAGGTACCCAAGAAGTTTCGTAAAGATTGGTTCATAAATATGGCCTCTAGTCTGAGCCGTATAGAAGTTGTGTACAAAAAACTGATTAGACCTAATTTCGGTACAAAATGGCCACTGGCAGCCATCTTGAATTTTAGACCGCACCCAGAAACACTCGTTCTCGTCCCAAGGTGATAACAAAGGTACCCAAGACATTTTGTGAAGATCAGTTCATAAATACAGACTCTAGCCCGAGCCGTATTGACATGTGTACTTACTGTGTGTAAGTCACAATGAAAAAATCAAAGTTCATCTAATTTGCAAATTTTCTGCACGAGAAAAAAACCTGTATTATATGTGATGTATCCCATGGTACTAAACATTCATACAAAAAATTATTCAAATCAGCGCTTTCATATGGAAGTTCCGTGCAAAAATCTGATTGCACCTAATTTTGTACAAAATGGCTGCCATCGGCCATCTTGAATTTCGGACCGGACCCAAAAACACTCGTTCTTGTCCCACGGTGATACCAAAGGTACCCAAGAAGTTTTGTAAAGATCGGTTCATAAATACGGCCTCTAGCCCGAGCCGTATTGGCATTTGCACTTACAATGCTGAAAGTAACACCAAAAAACATCAAAATTAGTCTAATTTGCACAATTTACGCACGAGAAAAAAACCCGTATTATATGTGATGTATCCCATGGTACTAAACATTCATACAAAAAATTATTCAAATCAGAGCTTTCATATGGAAGTTCTGTACAAAAAACAGATTTCTGCATCATCGGTACAAAATGGCTGCTGGCGGCCATCTTGAATTTCGGACTGCACCCAAAAACACTCGTTCTCGTCCCACGGTCATAACAAAGGTACCCAAGAAGTTTCGTAAAGATCGGTTCATAAATACGGCCTCTAGCCCGAGCCATAGCAGCTTGGCACTTACAGCTCTGAAAGTAACACTAAATAAATCAAAGTCAGTCTAATTTGCATAATTTACGCACGAGAAAAAAACCTGTATTATATGTGATATATCCCATGGTACTAAACATTTATACAAAACTTTATTCAGATCAGAACTTTCATACAGAAGTTCTGTACAAAAAACTGATTTTTGCATCATCGGTACAAAATGGATGCTGGCAGCCATCTTGAATTTCGGACCACACCTAAAAACACTCGTTCCCGTCCCAGGGTCATAACAAAGGTACACAAGAAGTTTCGTAAAGATCGGTTCATAAATACAACCTCTAGCCTGAGCCATAGCCAATTGTTGACATACGGACAGACGGACGGACGGACAGATGGACGGACGGACAGACGGACGACGGGCCATGACAATAGCTCAAATTTGACTTCGTCAAAGTTGAGCTAAAAATGAAAAAAATGAGTTATTCAAAAATTTTGTTTGCAAGTGTCATCTGCTTTTCATGTTAGGTAGAGGGTTAAAAGATAATTTTTCAAGTCAAAACAAACTAGAGATCTGTGAGTGAAGCTTATTTACAAATGATGATTACAAGATATGTCTTCAGCAATACTTGAAATTACATGAATGTGTGTTCATTTCATGCAAAGGCACCACATATTCACGCTGTTGTGAACTTTTTATTCATTTGTTCAGATTTTGTGGCATAACTGAATCAAACTCGCTGCTCCCATCCAAGAATGGAAAATTTGTAAACTGCAAATCAAGGGAGATAATCAAACCAAACAGACATGTGTGGAATTAAATACACATGTTTTGACACCATTCACAGACACATGTGGAATTAAATATACATGTGTTCACCCCATTCCACCCCTCTGGTTCTCAGGATGGATACCCTAACCTCCAGTGACACTCTCTGGACTAATGTCCAACTTCTACACTAAACATCAAATTCCCACCAAACTAACCCTATATTCAGCTTCCTCCAAAGAGTATAAAAATATATAAAAATGCATGGCATGTTTGAGAAAACGAAAAAATTGTTTGCCCTACCTCATTTAACTGGTGGAGTTCTAGAAACCACGATCAGGGCTTTAAAAAATGTGGGCACCAGAGTAGAAGACAACATTTTCCTTGCTCATGTTTCGTATTCATTCAAATGCAAATAATATTTTGTTTATATAAATTTGTTTTGTGACAACTTAATTGAAAGTGCCTCTGGGCACTCTTCAATAATTTGTAATAAAACAAATTTTGAATAACAAATTCAGACAATCAAAAATAATCTAGCACTCAACCAGTTAAGGTGAACGATGTGTGAATGAAACGATCGTTCACAGAGTTTGTGTTGGCCTGTGTTTACCTAACATGTGCATATCATTATTTACACACAATTAACTCCTTCAACACAAGAGACTGCTTAAACGGTCCAGGAACACAATACGTCATAATTTCATTACGTAAGATGGCTGCTAAGTGAACGTGGTGGTAGAACAATTAATATTTTCAACGTGCAGCCTGAAGGCTGCACGTTGAAAATATTAATTGCTCTACCCCCAAATAATGGATATGGACTCTTCCAATTTCTGCCATTTAACTGGCATGGAAGATACCACCAGTGTTGAAAGGGTTAAGGTTAATTTTCTGCCTATATGGCTATATCATGTTCACAAACAAGTATAAAGTAAAGTTAGTGATTTATACCTATATATATGCTGCCCACTTCAAGGCCCTCCACCCCATGCATTAACCCCTTGATCCTGAGGGTCCACTTCTATGGACCAGGAACTTGATACTCAAAATATCATTGAGTAGGATGGCTGCTAAGTGAATGTGTGGGGTAGACCAATCAATATATTTAATGTGATGCCCCAAGACTGCATGTTGAAAAAATGTTATTGGTCTACCCCCAAATAACGAATATGGACTCTTCCAATTGCTGAAATTGAACTGATCTCATTCTAATAATGGAGCACATGTATGGGCTTGTTGAAATGTTTTGAAAAATAATGTTTTTTCAACTGCTTTTTTATATTACGCAGGCACATGCAGACGATTTGTTAGGTAGAGGGTTAAAATATCCAAGTCACTTTATTCATCTGTTTTCTCATAATGGCAGAAAAAATACTGCTAATCTGGTAAGAAATGACTAGTTTACTCATGTTTCTCAATTTTGGCCTGAGGGAATTTGGATAATTTTCATCTTGTTATATTCCAGGCCACTGGACATTCTAAATTACCTACTCTGGAAAATATGAATAAACTTCACATGTCCATCTTCCTGACCCTGTTTTGAGAATTTATACTTCAGTATGCTTACAGAACACACTTGGCAACCTTCTGGGTGGACATCTGCCTCTATACAGTGGAACCAATTCAGATATACCCTTTAGCAGCCTAACATGACATGAGGCAGTATAGCAGAAATATTTTGTGAATAAACATGTTTTCGAAGTAAAAATTGAAAAAAATAAAAAATGATTAACAATTTTTGTAAGACTGGCCAGGTATGGCAGTTGTGTGAGATAAAGGGTTAAAACAAAAGCTAGAAATGTAACAAGTTCTGTACTTTAATTATGAATTGTTCAAGTTGCTAAAATGATGAATTAAACTTTTATCATTAACCCTTTTGGTAACACGAAAGGCAGACAACACCTGCAGACAAAATTCTTGAACAACTAAATTTTTTTCATTTTTTGTATCAAAACATAGCTTATGACCCCTCAATGGAATGAGCTCGTTTTTTTTAGTTTTCTTGAATTGATCATGTGTGCATCCTGAAGAGAGAAACAAAGCTGGAGGCCATGTATCAGTGTATAAATTTTCCAGCATGTTAATTGCTGATATCTTACTGACAAACAGTTTCTCTATGATTTTTGTGGTCACCAAACTGATATTGTTTGTTTAGGTCTATCATGAACTTACAATTTTCTTTTTCATGCAAGGCCTGTGAGCACATATTTGTGGATATTTTGTCTCTAAACTACATTATTATTATTATTATTAACATAGTTCTCAATGACATCAGAGAATCAAATTCAAGCACTATTTAAGTACTTTTCAAGGATTCTGATCATGATTTTCAAGGATTATTATAATGTTCATATGGGGAATGCGGTGGCTCAGTGATAGACTGTTGGACTTCTAATGCTAGAGGTCCTGAGTTCGAACCCCATCTGGGAAGACCCACGTTGTGTTCTTGGGCAAGGCACTTTATCCTGGTTGCCTATATGGGAGCACGATGACGCCATGTACTAAGGCATACTGCACATAGGTGGTGCACATGTCTTCAACCGCTGTAACCCTTCTTGAGCGAGCTTGAACAGAGTTAGAATGTAGAGGAGCTGACAGTTGCTCGTCGATGCTCGGTGGTTCTCTCCGGCTTCCTCCACCCGTAAAACTGTCACAGTCACGATTAGCCATTGTGCATAAGTATGTGACCTTAAACACTAATAAATAAATAAATAAATAAATGTTCATATTAACTACTATGAAGAACACAAAGAATTTCCACCTCGGGGACCTGATTATGGAAAACCAAACTAGCTAGATATATATTGTCCCTTGAGTGTAAAAAGGCACCTTCTGCAATGCTATTTGCCTTAACCCTTTACCCAACGCGGACGATTTCAAAATTTATTATTTTAAATATCATTTTTTAAATTTTTTCAAAAAATTTCAACAAAAACATATCATGTGACCCCTCTTTGGAACGAGCTCGTTCCAAAGAGGGGTCACATGATATGGTTTTGTTGAAATTTTTCGAAAAATAATATTTTCAATTTGCATATTACGCAGGCGGATGTGGGTGATTCGTTGGGTAAAGGGTTAAAGGCTATAATTAAACTGAATTTTACTACTTTTCATGATAGGGTGGGGGAAAATCAAGTACTTTTCAAGGATAGAAACAAATTCAAGCACTTTTCAAGGAATAGTTCAAAAAATTCAAGGACATTTCATTTGGGTGGGAACCCTGTATTAAGGACTTGGCTCAGTTAAGTCATTGGTTAGCAGGTCCAATAATAAGATTGAAGAGGAGCTATTTTTACAACAGTAATTAAGTACACCCCTGATGAGGATCACTTCAGTTTAGTAACTTGGGGAGTGCCAGAAACGATTTGGTGACCAGAATTTGTTTGGATTTATTTTATTATAATTTACTGCCAAGTGCCTAATATATGAAGTCTTGCAATTCTAATTCCAGCTCATGACTTCCAAATCCAAATACTGTGCCATCAGGCACTAACGTTTAACTGGTTGAGCGCTAGAAGCCACTATCAGGGCTTTAAAAAAAAGGAGGGTACATGATCAAAAGCCAACATTTTCCATGCTCCGGTTTCATATTCATTCAAAAACAAATATTTTTGTTAAAATAAATTTGTTTTATTACAAATTATTGGAGAGTGCCTGCTGGGCACTCTCCAATAATTTATAATAAAACAAATTTTGATGAACAAATTCTTTTCACCAAAAATAATCTAGCCCTCAACCAGTTAATAGCTTTCCATATAGACAAGGCTGTTGTCAAGTGAGAGAGTCTATCACTTCTATCTGTCAGTTGCTACTGGCTTCAGTTAAATAATCAATGCGTTTCAGCTAACTGCATTCAAGCTCATCAAAATAATGGAGTTGAAATTGGCAATTCAGCTGAATGATAAGAAATTATCTCCCTTGATATTTTAGAATCTTTCTCATCACTCATCAATGGGGATTCTCAAATCATGGATAAATAGTTTCATCAATGACACAATGACAAATATTTATTTATATATTTTAGTTATTTAAAGCTTTGTTTTATTTATTTATTTATTTATTTATTTATTTATTTATTTATTAACTTCCAAATGCAGCACAAGCAGAATTACCATCAGTTGAAGATATGTGTACCATCAACATGCAGTATGCCTCAGCACACTGTGCCCCTGGGCTTCTGCACGGGTAGTTAGGATTGTCTTGTTTAACCCTCTAAGGCCTATTCCCGAATTTTACGACCTCAGAACAGGTGCCCTTAACATGCCATCATGAGTAGGTCCTGCTGACAATAGACAAATTGCATAGGCAGTGATTTCTAGTCAAGTCTTGGCTGCCAGTTAAGTCAGCCAAGACTTAAATAGAAATCAATGTTAAGCCACTGGGCGCGTACAGGCTATGGCCAGGTGTGAATTCAGGACAATTGTCCAGACCCTTCAAAACACAACGCATATGACCTGGGTCAAGAACAAAACAATAGCCTTTTGATCTTAAGTCCTATACCCTACCCAAAGTGCTCGCAATGACAAACACTAGTTTCCATTCAATTTGAATACCATGCAAAGCACATCTATTCATTGTACACAGAAAAAGGTACTAAGATATCTTCTCATACTTTGAAACAACTCCATGTGCTGCTGGATATCAACCAAATTAACTTCAAGTACAGTGGCAAAATACTGAAATTACCTCAATCACAGGGATGTGCACAAATTGGATAACCCCAAACAAATTTATCATAATCTCTTTCTGTCAATTTTTCTCTTTCTATTCTGAGGGTTTTTTTTCGTGGAGGGGGGGGGGGGGGGGGGTGGGGGTGGGGGCATTGTTTGATGATTGTGCACAGTTGGGCATTAGTCAGAAGTTAAGGGATTATGCAATTCACTTGCCTTACCTTGGGGTGTAGTTTACACATCTGACCAATTATATACTCGGCTAATGAAGGTCGCAATGGGCAAGTGGTGGAAACATCACAATGTGCTTGCTGAAGGAAGAACAATGCAAAAGATAGATATTTATTTTTGTGTTCATTAACTGGTAGAGTGCTGGAAGCCCATATCTGCACTTTAGTCTGAATAGGAGGTGCTGCAACTTAAAGGCTTCATATTCGGTGGATGTGCTTCATGTTATTTTTGAAGTGAAATTATTAAGTCTGTAAGGATATGCCTTGTCATAATTTATGGAAGAGTGCCTAGAGGCACTCTCCCATATATTGTAACAGATGAGCATTTTTTGACAACCAAAAATAATCCAGCACTCGATCGGCTAAAAAAAAAAACACTGACAAAAGAGAGAGCAATGGGACTGGGGTTATCTTGGCTCAAAAAATGCATAATCATTGTTGTCTTATCACAAATTCTCAATTTGTGCATCCCTTAATGGCAATAATTTGCTTATGTATTTATCCATTTAGTAACATGACAAGAATACACTTGTAAAAAATATTTATTATTTTACTAAAAAGTTCCATTTTTTGCCTTCAAAAACAGAGCTTATGATCCTCATTGGAATCAGCTCAACAATCTCATTCCAATGAGAGTCCTAAGTTGTTTAGGAAGCACAAAAGGAAACAATTTCAAACTGAAAAAAATAATAAAATTTGAATGGTGAAGTTTGTGAATGTTATGTTAGGTGGCAGGTATTACAAACTAGATCTTCTCTGACAAATTCAGTAAGCTCTATCAAAGAGGATATGATTGGTCAAATTTTCAATTGCATTGTGGGGTATTTAGACAACTGTCTAAACACTAGTAGTGTTCATTTAAGATAATTTATTTCCTCCTGTTGGACAGAAATCCTGTGTCAGACTGACCTTTGGGGGGGGGGGGGGGGTGTTAATTGGCAGCTGGAGGGCTTGAGGTGGGCAGTTTTACCCCTCTTATCACCACCTACACCTTTCCACAAGAAAATTCAAAGTTTACTTAGAGCCTGAAAACAGATGAGCACAAAAATATGGGCGGAGTTGGTTTTTGCCACTGTTGTTTTTTCAAATGCCTGGATAGAAACTTCAAACTCTTTTAAATGCATTTGATTGTGAATGTACGTGTATTAAAATGCTGGCTTAGTATCCTGAGGGTTGGGGTTTGAGATAAGCGGGCATGGTTTTGCCACTTCAATTCAAGAATAATTTCTTGTTATCTTCAATATGTCATAACCTGATAGTGAAAACACAAAAGATCACAATGGCTCCTCAGAGTAGATCTTCTGTTTCTCAGGCCATTTTTTGTAAAATTGCATGACGTGGATGGGCGTTTTTTTATTTTATTTTTGTAATTATTTCTTTGCCCTCAAAAGTTCATGTTCTTGGTTTGTTTTATGTTTTAGGCCTCATAATCTACAGCATAGCATGGATGGTGGTGTATTTCGTCCTTTGAGTGCATGAAGGCATTGCAGTGCTAAAGCATTGCAAAGCCTTATTGCACTCAAGGTACAAATTTATCAATTTTATTAACTTGGATAAAATACCAGACATTTTTATTTGGCCTTAATTTTTATTTTTTTAAAGTTTGCATTGGTTATAAAAAGAGAGCATATGGCAGCCAAAAGGAACATGCAGGGGGGGGGGGGGGGGCTGAGAAACAAATTTTTAATTTTTTTAGGCCAAATTTCTATTGATAACTTTGAAGTTAAAGCAAAAACTTCTGTGCCAGAGCAAATTATAGATGTTCAGAGTATTACTGCATTTCACATTGAAGAATAATCTTTCAGAAACTCATCATGTCAACAATTATTCCTTATCTCTTATGATCACTATATGTGTAGATAAGTTCTTGGTGACAAGCAAAGAAATTCTAACCTGTTCTCCTGTTCCAGTTGTGTTGAAGATCTCTTCACTTTATCAATTACAATTCATATAACTGAAAGAGTTATCTCTCTTGATATCCTTTTAGAATTGTTCGCTTGGAATTTCTTTGTTTAAATATTATAAAGTTGCATTTGGTCCTACTTTCAATTAAAAACAAAGTCTTGGGGCCGAATTATTTAACCCTTTAGCCAATGCCAACGTCATTAATATAAAAAAAAGTATTAATTTTTAAAAAAATTAAGCAAAACTGTATCAGGTGACTGACCTCTCTCATCGGAACGAGCTCGTTCCAATGAGGGGGTCACATGATATGGTTTTGTTGAAGGTTTTTGAAAAATAATAGTTTTTCAACTGGTCAATTTGTTTATTATGCAAGCAGATGCGGCCAATTCATTAGATAAAGGGTTAATTTTTTGTGGTAATGTGTTTATTACCAGAATAACAAGTGTTATTAATAATAACTTATGATAACTGATAAAAAATTATTAACAATCCAAAATCTCTTCAGACTACTTAAACAGAGCCATTATTACACCAACTCATGCCCTTTATGTTATTCTGGGATGCTGGATTCTTCTAATCAAGTACATTTAAACAGAAAAAGCTGGAGGTTACAACTAGAACACCTCCAAGGCATACATTGTCAGATGTCATAAAAACTTTGAAAGAAAGAACTGATCTGGCTTTGAAATGTGGTGACGTAAAAACTGACCCCTGCTTTGGTGCACTTCACAAATGATTCAGAACATGTTCATTGGAGTTTCAATAATGCAGAGGTTGTTTTCATTTTAGCAATATGGCAGAACCCTGTATAAAATTTAATGGCTACTTTGCCAGTGAAAAATATTCAATTAATAGGTTGATTTTATAAGGACAAACAGAGCTTTTATTCTATAACCTCTTGCGTGACAGATCTCATGTCAAACAAAGACAGAATTGATTAAATGCAAATATTGGATTACCGAGGCTAAATAGGCCTATAAACCTGGGGAAATTCAGTGGTTCTTCAATAGCGCACGAAATCCTTCATTAAATTGTCAGGTTTTAACTGTATAACCCACATGCCATTAACTGGTCAAATTTGTCCAGAGGATGTGATAAAAGATTTGGTGTTCAAAATTCATATGCAATTAACCCTTTACAAAGCCTGAATAGCAGAAGACACTTGCATTTTGCCTCAAAATTATAGCATTTGGAACGAGCTCCACAAGGTCATAAGCTGTTTTTGAGAGGAAAAATAGTAAAATTTGAATGGTAATTTTTGAAAATACTGAAGAATATTTTCAAGTTATAAACTTATGTGTCCTGCAATTTTCTGACATGGATTCCATAAATGGTTAAAGTGAGATATTTGGCCTATATTTATTATCACAAAGTCTCTTGTGGTACATTTTATAACATACTGTGCTTTACCTCTGTAACACACAATCCCCCCTCCCACCCTGCCACACTACCTCTCCACTTATGTCAGTTATACAATGAAACCTCTATTCAATATTTTTAACCCTTCACCAAATGTGCATGAAATAAGAATTTGTTATTTCAATTAAAGTTTTCTAAATTTAAAAAAAAATTCAACAAAACCATATCATGTGACCTCTCATTGCAACAAAAATAAAAAAAAAGTTTTTTCAACTAAGTGGTTATGGCCTTGGATCTCAAACCAAAAGGTCCATGGTTCAATACACACCAGGGGTAACTGTGTTGTGTCCTTGGGTAAGGCACTTAATCCTGATTGCCATATGGTACTGTGGAGTATGGTGGTGCTGTACACTAAGGCATACTGCACGTCGATGGTGCACATGTCTTCAACCAATCTAACCCTGCCTGTGCCGCAGTGCACAGTTCCAATGTTGGGGAGCTGGCAGCTGCTCCTCATCGCTCAGTGGATTTCTCCGGGTACTCCTGCTTCCTCCACCTGTAAAACTGTCACTGACATGATATGACCTTGGCTGTTAATGTGTCGTTAAATCCTAATAAATAAATAAATAAATAATAAGGTCAGTGGAGAAACTACTGAAATTTTGTCAATATAAATGAGATGCGTGACCTCATCCCCGGCAAATATAGAAACACACTTTGCAGACTGATAGTTTTATGATAATTGATAGAACACCGAAGCAGGTTTTAGTTTGCAAAATCCTTAATTTTTAAGAATGCTCAAAAGTTTTATTTAGAAATTAAGACCATGCTATGTTCTTTGACACATCCGTCCATTTTCTTTTATAATTATGTTAAGTTTGATGATTGTAGCCCAAACAGTGATATGATTTGTGACCTTGAACATATGATGGTCGAGTATGACTTTGATCTCGAAGATGCTGGAGCAACTATTACACATGACACAGCTTCTAACTGTCCTTAAGAAGTTTGTAAGAAGTTTGATAATTGTAGTTTGATTCATTTCTAATATATGGCTGATGCACGAATATTGCCCAATTTTAGACTTGATCTTGAAATGTGACCTTGAACTTAAAGGTTACAGTTCTTGATATAGTGGGCAACACATCCTCACATATCCTTCATAATTGTGTGAAGTTTGATAGTTGAAGCCCCAATAGTTAGTTATGCCAGAGACACAATTTGTGACCTTGAACATATGAAGGTCAAGTATGAACTTGATAATATGGGAGCAACTATTATAGGCAACACACCTTCTGACTGTCCTGTATGCAGTGTAATAACTGAAGTTTGATTTGTTTCAGAGTTATGTCCGAGACATGAATATTGACCGATTTTAATCATGACCTTCAAATGTAACCTTGTCGTTGAAATTGTGGACACATCTGTGGTGTATGACATACCCTCCCATTGTCCTTTATAATTGTGTGATGTTCGATGTTTGTAGCCCGACTATTTTCCGAGTTATGCCTAGGACATGATTTGTGATCATGAACATATGAAGGTCAAGTATGACCTTGTCTTTGAAGATGTTGAAAAAACTATTATATGCAACACACCTTCTGATTGTTCTTAACAGTTTTTTGAAGTTTTATCATTGTAGTTTGAATCATTTCTGAGTTATGGATGAGACACAAATATTGACCAATTTTAAGTGTAACCTTGCAATGTGAACTTGACCTTGAAGTTATGAACCTGAATGTGGAGTGTTAAATATCCTCCCCATTGTTCTTTATAATTGTGTGAAATATGATGATGGTAGCCTCAACAGTTTTTGAGTTATTGGCTCCATCACACAAACACATCCCATCAGTCTTGTTTAACCGACGCGGAGACTTGTTTGTTTTTCTTTTGTACTCGGTGACAAACAATGACAAACAAGTTCGTACAAAATCAGGAAGACAAACCCTAACCCATTGTTTTCTTTTTGAGGACATGGAGAAAACAAAAGAAATCCTTGTGTGATGCAAACAGTATTGTCTAGGCTCTACCAAAGTCATTAAGATAGACCGACAGACACCCTCACACTTCAATCACTTTATGCCACCCAACCTAAGTCGGGGTCGTAAAAAACACTTAAGTTCATTTATTTTTAGATCCTACGGTACCTCATAGGGAAAGAGACAGAAATCAAATATATGTCACCCAATTATGTTTTCTGAAGCTAATTCATATTTACTGAGAACTTCTGAAAACAGGGTTGGGACATTAAATGATGCCCAAGCTCCAAGAGAAAGCTCAAGTAAAGGTCCTGTGTTGGCAGTTAAGCTTTAATATACATCACACAAGAAAGCTGATTACCAAATACTAAGACAGTGCAGCCTCTGTGCTGGGCCAACTTGTTAACCCTTTACCCAATGAATCGGACACATCCGTCCGCGTAATATGCAAATTCAGCAGCTGAAAAAATATTATTTTTCAAAAAATTTCAACCGAACCATACCATCTGACCCCTCTTTGGAACGAGCTTGTCGAGCTCGTTCCAATGAGGGGTCACATGATATCTAACTTTTATAGTAAATTTCCTTTCTTATTATACCTACCACAATTGTTTACACAATTGTTTACTTCAGGCTTGCACTACAGTGGAAGTCCCTAACTCGGATATAATACTCTCTATTTTTGTCTTTCCCAAGCAAGTTGGGAAAGAAAAGTGGTGCAAAAGCACCAATAAAAAAATAAGCCAAAACTGGGTCGAGTGCAACCGGCGCAGACCCAAGTACAACTCCACGACTTCCGTTGCCAGTGCGCATATACCATCTCTAAAGACTCATTCTTTTTGAATCCGTAAACGTTAGAGTTATGTGATCAGCGGGGAGGAAAGATTCTTTACCCGTAAAGAAGACGGGAGGGCCTCCATGTAAACAATTGTGGTAGGTATAATAAGAAAGGAAATTTACTATAAAATTTAGATTTCTTATCAACCTACTCACAATTGTTTACTTCAGGCTGAATAGACAAAAGGCTGGAGGGAATCGCATAACCAACCCCCACATAACCCCAGTGCACTGGAACCGTGAAATAGAAGGAAGAGGTCTCGAGGCTTATCAACCATAATGTCGCAATCATTGGTAAAGGACAATGAAAAGAGACATATGAGCCTGTGTGACACACAGACAGAAAAAGGGCAGTAACAGCACAAGGCTGAAACTGACCTTCAAGAAGCCTAATGGCTATGGCAGACAACAGCCTGAGCAGAAGAAAGAGGACTCAGGGCAAAAAGGTCCTCCGACTGCTCCTGCAACTGGCGCAAATAAAAGGTGGAGAAAGTAGAAGCATTTCTCCAGTAGGCTGCCTGCATAACATCCGACAACTTGACGGAGTTAGAATAAGCCCAAGAGGCAGACAGTGCCCGCACCTCGTGGGCAGAAATACGATTGGTAATACAATCGCCAGCTGCTAAACGACTATAAGCCGTACGAATAGCAAGACAAATCCATCGAGAAATGGATTGAGGAGAGATCTTCTGTCGACCCGGAATGAGAGACAGAAAAAAATGTTTTCTGCCTTTCCGTATGAAGCGTGTCCGATCAAGATAAATGCGAATAGCACGGACCGGACAGAGCAAAGGGCGAGTACCCTCAACAGAAGGAAGAGCCCTGATACAGATAGGAGGAGGAGTAGTATCTGGTAACTGATTCTTAGCCAAAAAGGAGCAATCAGTGGTAAAAGTAACACTGTTGGGAGTGCTCCTAAAAAAGGCCGGGTCAACCGAGAGGGTGTGAAGCTCACTAACCCGTCTGGCCGAAGCAAATGCCATCAGAAAAGCCATCTTATATGTGAGAAAATGCATATCCACCTGGGATAAAGGTTCGAACGGCGCCCCCCCCCCCCCCCCCCCCCCCCCCAAGCAAAGCAGCACCCACAAAAGATTCCATCGTGGAGTAAGCTGCAAAGTCCGAGGCCTTTTCAAAGAAAAGTGCCGAACAAGCTTGGAGAGGTAAGGATTAGTGCCGATATGACGCTTCCCCACATAAGAAAAAGACTCTGAAAGCATAGACCTGTAACCCTTGATGGTAACAGGCTGGAGACCCCGAGAATCAAACAGATATACCAGAAACTCAACAATCTGTGAAATCGAAGGATTGGCATAATCAACAGAGTGATCAGCACACCATCGACAGAAGACCTTCCATTTAGCTGCATAAGCTAAACTAGTGGAGTGCCTCCTTGAAGAAGAAATGCACTCCACTGCTCGTCTCGAAAAACCTCTATGGAGGAGACAGGACCTGACAAAAGATATGCGTGAAGGCACAACGAAGTCGGGTCGATGTGAAACCTCCTCGGGCGACCTTGACAAAGAAGGTCGCGATGTAGCGGGAGATGTGCCGGAACCGCCGCCATCAGCGAGCGGAGCTGATTGATCCACACCCGCTGAGGCGACAGGGGAGCGATCAGAATGATTCGACAACTGCAGGTTCGAATTTTGGCGAGAACCTGAGGAAGAATCGGAACCGGCGGGAAGGCGTAGCCAACTAGACCGTTCCAATCGAGTGACAGAGCGTCCACGGCAAAAGCCAGAGGATCTGGACACGGGGACACGAAAGTGTCCACCTGATGGTTCCAACGAGTCACAAAGAGGTCGATGTGGGGATGTCCCCAGAGATCGCAAAGCGACTGGAACACTGCCCTGTGAAGCATCCACTCGGTGGAAATAACCCTGCCCTGTCAGGACAGGGAGTCGGCTAGGACGTTCAGACGACCGGGAATGTGACGAACAACCACTCCGGCGTGAACATCCTGAGCGAGCAGTAGAAGATCCCGAGCTAACTCGTACATCGGAAACCGAGTGCGTGCCGCCCTGGTTCCAAATGTAAGCAACCACTGTCGAATTGTCGGATAGTAGAAGGACCTGGCGATCCGACAGGTGAGGGATCCACTGCCTGAAACTCAGAAGAAGAGCAAGAAGCTCCTTCTGGTTGATGTGTAGAGCTGCTTGATCCTGGTCCCACATCCCGTGTAGGGAAAGACCGAGAGGATCCAACGTCGCACCCCATCCGAGATCGCTGGCATCTGCCGTCAGAACGCGATCGGACGTGGGTAAGTCCAGTGGAACACCCTGCGTAATCCACTGAACATCTGTCCAGGGAAGAAGGTGAGGATACAGAGAGTCCGGAAACGGAAGCACCTGATCCAGAGAATCTACATTCGGCCTCCAACGACTGAGCAGAAAGTGTTGGAGAGGTCTGACACGCAGCCGACCTAGAGGAATGAGATCCGTCACTGAACCACAGAGACCGATCAGCCGGAGAAAACTCCGAGCGGTCGCGGACCTGGACTGGGACAGAGTCAGAGCAAAAGCTGAGAGAATCACAGCCTTGGCCTGGGGAACAGCCACCAAATTGAATTTGGTTTGGAAAGACATCCCCAGATGACAAAACGACTGAGAAGGGACCAGGTCCGACTTCTCCTCGTTGACTCTGAATCCTAGCGACGTGAGCAAGCTCAACAGAGTGGCGACATCCGATTCCAGTAAGGCAGCATTGGAATGCCTCTGGAGGATATCGTCCCGATATGCCGAAGTAGTCACCCTGGACTGTGTGCGATGGAACGCTATCACATGCATTATCAGTCTGGTGAACGCCCAAGGAGCCAGGTTGAGGCCGAAAGGCATGGCCTTGAACTGGTAAACTCGCCCCAGAAAAGCGAACCTGAGATACTTCCGTGACGCCCGATGCATCGGAACGTGGAAGTAAGCGTCTTGCAGGTCGATGCTGGCTGCGAAATCTCCCTGGTGAATTGATTGGCGGACCGACCTGAAAGTCTCCATGCTGAACTTGGGAGCAATGATAGACTGGTTCAGGATACTCAGATCGATAACCGGTCGGAGTCGGCTGTCCTTCTTCGGCACCAAGAACAGGCGGGAATAGAAACTCACTGACTGAACGTTCTTGACGACCTCGATCGCCCCCTTTGCCAGGAGATTGGCAATCTCCGTGGACAAAAGTTCCCGACGTAAAACGTCTGCAGGAACTGTGGTTGGAAGAGGCACCCTTGACAGAGTGGGGTGCCGTCGGAAGGATATGCGCAGCCCGGACCGAACAACATCTAACACCCATGGATCGGATGTGATGGTGGTCCAATGGTCTGCAAACTCTGCTATCCTTCCTCCAACCTGGGACGAGTCGAGGTGAGGACCTTCATTTCGAGCCCTGACGAGGCCCGCGAGAGGAGAAACCACCTCCTCTGCTAAATGAAGAATCCTGAGACTTCCCTCGATTCTGCCGACCCCTACCTTTACCCCGTGAGTAAGAAGTAGAGGCGGCGGCAGAAGGACCAGCCTTTTGCTTCACAGAGGAAGCAGAAGGGTACTTGTTAGGCTTGGAAAGGCCCTTGCCTCCCCAAGAAGGCTGATCAAGCTGACGAAACAGCAGCTGATCTTTGGAATGACGACGGACGTCATCCCGGACCATCGACACGGAAACATGGAAAAGTTGCGGACCTGCCAAAGAAGCAGATCGAAGAGCAGCACGCTGCTCCTCGGGAAGGGATCGTCCTGTGTCCAGCACAGCGTCCCTTCGAACCAATTCCAAATTAGCCGTGTTACAGGCATGCGTGTGAGTAAGGTGCATAAGCGCCTTGGACAGCACATGCAAAGGAGCCTGTACCTCGTCAAACTTATCTGGAAGCAGATAAGCAGCCAAAGCTGAGACGACGTGATATGAGAGAGAAAGCATGCCAAGCATCTCTCTAGATAAGCCCAACGTGGACTCCAGAGTCGTCATTGGAATGACGGCAGACTTGGGCTTGGAAAGCCCGAGGGAAGTGGAGTCCCGATCCAGAACCGTCAAAGTCTGGCAGACCGACGGATTGGCGGAATCGTAGGAACGATAACGCACAGGAGGCAAAAAGGTGTCAACCCTGGTGAAGAATGAAGTCTTCAAAGCCTTGGAATTCAGCTTGGAATCCAATGCTGAAAAAGCTTCAACCACCTGTACCGACTGGCACGGTCGAAGGCGCCCAGAAGCAGGTTGCTCCATAGGCTGTTGGCGCGCGACCGATGATCGCGGCCAGGCTGACACTGTCGGCTGGTTAGCACGTTTGAGATCTGGCAGAAACCCAAACACAAAGTCAAGAGCTGCCCCCAAGTCCGAAGACTGCTGGCCCTCGACCTCAAGCATGTCGGACTCCTCCCCAGAGTCGGAAGACACATAGCCCATCGTGGGCAAACCAGCCGACGCCTCCCATGGTGTCGGAACACCAGAGGAATCAGAAACCGGCCTGTTTCCAATCCCGGGAGGCGGCGCCATAGGAGGCGCCTGGAAACCACTCATAGCCTCACTGGAAGCAACAGGAAGGCTCTTAGAAAGAACCTGAGTGAGTAAGGAGAAGGCCTCCCTAAGCTCACTGCCCGTACCGACCGGTTCGACAGGGGAGCGAACCGGCAAAGTGGCTTCACCTCTGACCCTCTTAACCAGCGAAGGGTCACGATCCTCCAAAACACCCGACGCGGGACGATGGGCGGCAGCCGAAACATCTGAAGGCAGACGTGTATAGGGGTACGATGCACCCCGAGGATCAATATGGCGAGAACTCATGAGAGTCACCGCGGACCTCTGCAGGGCAGAAGGTCCAGGCTGCACAAAAGGCGTTGGTCCCCCAAAACTGGTCGTGTGGCCAGAATGAGTAGACGGAAACGCCACAGAGTTCATAGTGTTTCCACTACGAACATCCGAATCCAAAGACACAACTGTGGGGCTCGACGGCGAAGAGACCACAGAGATGGGTTCGGCCGGCAGCCCCTTCCGACTTCGCCGAGTTGAAGTCAGGGAAGGCTGAGGTCGATATCCCACGTCTACAGTATCGGACATTCCTGCAGTCCCCTGCAGCAAAAAGCCGAGGCCGGCTGAAACAGACGACGAAGCAGACGGACCAGCAGTAGTAGTAGATATGTCGAGAGTCGCTGAGGCTGGTGAAATAGTGGAGAGAGCACACCAGCTCGGCTTCGAAGGAGGAGTCACAACCCTAGTGACAGCCTCAGATGTCGACTGGAGGGGGACCGTAGTCCTGGAACCAGGCATCTCTTCACCAGAACACTCAACGGCTCCCGCAGTATCCACCACAGGAAAAGACTGCACATCCCCCACGGAGGAGGAATAACTCTCACCAGACAAAGTCGGCTCGGGAGGCCCCAAACGACCACGTTCTCCTTTCCCGCGGGAGTGGGAGGCACGGCCACGAGAACGAACGACACGGTTTACTGACGCCCAGAAGGTAGAAGAACATGTTCCACAGACACCACATGGCCGCTCGGCCGAACACCCATTACAGGAGGAACACGACGAATGCACATCATCCACATGCTTTGGCAGCAGACATTGCCCACAAGGAATTGTCCTGGGCATGATAGAGGTGAGAGGAGCAGAGAAGGTGAAATCAGAAAACAGAACACCCCCAACGAAGAGAGAAAGGTGACAGAAACAAAGACCCCAGACGGTCGACCGGGAACCACACAACAGGAAGACTACTCTCAAAAGAAAGAAGAAACACTGTAGGAGTGGTACCCCGCTGACACCTAACTCTAACACAATTAGAAAATTTTGCAAAAAAAGCATTAACAATAATTGTGAAATAATCTAAGTCCGAACCGCGTGGCACACGAAATTCGTGCGCGACTCGAGAGAGATCAAATAAATATACATTATGGACATATAATAGAAAAGAGAATATAAAAAAAACACTGTTCCTCAGAATACAAAGGATACACTGTGGTATAATGAATCAGGAATCATCAAACATCGAGCTGGTGGAACACTGATAAGCGTGCAAAAACATCTCGACACAAAGCGGATTATAAAAAGAATGAGTCTTTAGAGACGGTATATGCGCACTGGCAACGGAAGTCGTGGAGTTGTACTTGGGAGAGAGCGTCCCATACTGGGTCTGCGCCGGTTGCACTCGACCCAGTTTTGGCTTATTTTTTTATTGGTGCTTTTGCACCACTTTTCTTTCCCAACTTGCTTGGGAAAGACAAAAATAGAGAGTATTATATCCGAGTTAGGGACTTCCACTGTAGTGCAAGCCTGAAGTAAACAATTGTGAGTAGGTTGATAAGAAATGGTTTGGTTGAAATTTCTTGAAAAATTTAAAAGAATTATATTTAAAACAATATATTTTGATATCGTCTGCGTTGGGTAAAGGGTTAATAGATAATGAGTTGATTCTTCATTTATTTATTGGGGTTTTAAGGTCACATACTTATGCACAATGGTTAATCATGGCCGTGACAGTTTTATGGGTGGAGGAAGCCGGAGTACCTGGAGAGAACCAACGAGCAACTGTCAGCTCCTCAACATTCTACCTCTGTTCAAGCTCCGCTCAAGCAGGGTTACAGCGGTTGAAGACATGTGCACCATCGACGTGCAGTATGCCTTAGTACATGGCGTCATCGTGCCCCCATGTAGGCAATCGGGATAAAGTGCCTTCACCAAGGACACAACGCGGGTCGTCCCGGATGGGGATCGAACACGGGACCTCTAGCATAGAAGTCAAACAGTCTACCACTGAGCCACCGCGCTCCCAATGAGTGGATGAAATTATCCATAAATGGGGTTTTGTTAGTTGGTGCAGCCTGATACTATGGCTGAATATTACATTATCAACCTGAGTTTAATTATAAGATAATCTTTACAAAATTGATATCCACACAAGTAAGTACATAAAAAAAATGTTAAGCTACAGCAACTGCAAAGTTATCAACAATGGCAAATAAAACTGGATAGATCAACAAAAGTAAGAGAAGAATATCCTAAGGCGATATATAGATGCAGCCACAGATGTTTCCCCATTATTTAGACATACATGGATTAATTTGTCACTGGGTTCCACTCTGACGGCTTACAGCGTTCAACTATTATTACCAGCAGGGCATCCAGTGAAGATATATTCTTTCCTGCATGAACAACTCAGCAGTTGTCCAATAATTAAGAGATCTGTGACCGAATTAAATGACAATGAACTAACATCAGGCTATTAAACTGACTGACATCACCTTAACATATTAGTCTAACTGCACCATTGATAAAGTGATTATATTATGATACAGCTGGTATATGGGCACAGGTGAGGAAATACACCACCTTCTTGTCTGCATCAACATTAACAGGTCCAGTGCAGCAGGCCCATATCAAGGTTATGTTAAGTGGAAGAGTGCTATCACTTTAGTGGCCCTTCACTGTATGCATAAGCTTGTTGTTTGCTCTGAAATGGCAAGGTCTATATAAATTTGTTTTGTTACAATTTATTTGGAGAGTACCAAAGGTACTTTCCAATAAACTGTAACAAGACAATTTGTAATGAATAAAATTTTGGTAAACAAAGGCATTTCTTGCTGGTACTGCAGCATTCTATCTTTAAAGAATAATACTTTTGTCAGGGTTCTTTGTCAAGAGTTCTGCCCAAAAATTATTGAGTGCCAGAAAATTGGTTAAGACCTCCTTTAATGGACTTTATGGAGATAAATGTGACATTTTTTGCCCAAAGTGGAAATGAAAAGGTGCTAGACACACCAGGCCACCACTCACTACATATGTCCTGTTACTAAACACCTTAGAAAAACAATTTAACACTTTACCAGTTACAAAGAGATGAAGCCAATATTGTGGGCCCTACTCAATGGAATATTACTAAATATAATAAGTTAAAAATTCAAACACCAAACCATTTACCATACCTCCAATTAATCAATAATTTACATATAGGTTAGAGAGCAAATTTCTATTAATCTTTTTCCAAATGTAGAGACCATATCAGGACAGCACTATTCATAAAAATTGCCTTTTGAAATTAATTGTTTTGTTTTTTTTCCCTTCAAAACATATCTTCACCCCCCCCTCCACCCCCCCCCCCCCCCCACCCCCACCCCTGCCCACCCCGGACTGAGTCTATCATGTACATACCAATGAGGAGTCATAAAATAAGCCCAAAATAAAAAAATTCAATTTTTAAAGAAAATTTGTTCCAAGGGTCATCTTCGGGTCAGCTTAGGTAGCTGGTTAACTGAATAAAAAATACTGTGATATATGACAAAGTGAGACAGTTAACCTAAAAGTCACTTGCTTTGTTTGTTTGTTTATTGGGGATTAATGACACTTTCAACAGCCAAAGTCAAATTGTGTATGGCCCAATTTACAGGTGGAAGAAGCCAGAGTACTCAGAGAACCACTGAGCAACAGCAAGTAACAGACATACTCTCCAGCCCACTACCCCAGCATGGGGGGGGGGGGGGGGGTCATCACTGTTTGAAGGTAAGTATACCATGTGTATGTACACTTAGTACACAGTTCCACCAAGCTTCTATATGGGCAATCAGGATAAAGTGCCTTGCCCAAGGCAATAATGCACATAATTATTGACATGAGTCAGAATGGAACCATTGACCTTTTAGTTTCAAGTCCACTGCTCTAACTGATGTGCCATCATGCTCCCTATTCACTGGCTGAAAGACACTGTTGGCCTCATAACCTCTAATAAAAGCATTTAATCTGTTTATACACCATTTGACAGAGCTGCTTTGGCTCCATCACACAAGACATATTATCCCTTGAGTGCATAAGAGCGCCACCTGCATTGTTTTAGCATCACAGATGGTACCTTGATGATGCACTCAAATGTTGATATAGCAAGTATCTTGTATTTTTGTGTGGATACCAGAGATTTTATCTCCCAAGTGAGCATGTGAAATACATATTTCAAAGAACTATTTTGTCACATGTTGCATTAAATATTTTTGGGCCCATAAATGAGATAAATATCAGTATCCATGCAAAAATACTCAATTCTCTTTTTATTATGCATGTTTCAGAAAAGATTCCTATATTTTGATAGTCCAGTGAATCAATGAAAACACAAATTAAATGACTGTTGTCTCAACGATTACCCCGCTAATTTTTTTTAACTACATCAGCAAAATCGATATTCAGGGTCGATTTACAAATGGAGGAAGCCAGAGTACCCAGAGAGAACCACCAAGCAGTGCCAAGCAACTTTCAGACTCCTCAACATACTAACTCCACACATGCAGGGTTAGCATTGGTTGAAGACAGGTGCCCCATCAAGGTGCAGTACATCTTAGTGCACAGCGTCACCAGGCCCCCCAACCGGGCAATCAGGATTAAGTGCCTTGCTCAAGGACACAACACAGTTACACCTGACAAAGATCAAATTGTGAACCTCTCGGTTTGAAGTTCAATGCTGTAACCACTGAGCCACCACAATCCTGTCCAATGCACTAACCAATGGGCCACCATGTTCCCCCAGGCAGTATCAGCAGACTCAGGGGTATGCTTACAGCTTTTTAAAATAAACTGAAATTATGTTTACAAAGAGGGAAAGTTTCAAAATCAATACATAGTTGGGGGGGAGGGGGGGGGGGGGAGTAGAGGAAATTTATTTGTGTGGGTATTTCCCTGAAACTCAATGTAAATGGCTCCCCTTCTTTCAGCCTCTTCAGGAAATGATTTGATTCATTTGAATTGGGAGGGGGGGGGGAGGAAGGGGGGCAAAGCACCATAAAATGGAAGAGGCCAAATCTGATTTGAACGAAGACCAGGAAATCATTTAGGAACTTCAGTATAGCAAAGATAGTTACATTTGGTTCGTGACAATTAGGACTCCCAGAGGAATTATGAACTAGTAACAAATCATTATCATATCTTCACTCCTAGAAATTTATTCTCAGACGCACCCACTGAATTGCAGCTTAACTTCTCACATGACTAATGGAGCAGTGGATAGTAAAACCGATACTGCACATTTTACCACAAATTCAAACTCTACTTTACCAGCCAGACAGCATCATTGCGCAGCTGTTGCTGTTCTACATAAATTCCATTTATGATTAGGCAGCTGGGAGGATGATGGTGACTAATAATGGTTTTGCCTTTCCAAACTGTTCAGTGTTTGAGAAAAACAAGAGGCCCCAGGGGGCCTGAGGCACGCACCTGACATGGTAGCCTAAATATCAACCCAGAGAATTGATTTCAACAAGTTGCATCTGCTCCTCCTAATGTCGCAGGATTACGGGGTTGAAATGATGGAGGAAAATTTTATGTTTTCATCAGTGCTCAGTCGACAGCTAGTGACTGTCGTCTGAACCCCAGTTCGAACATAAACTTTGCCACCTTATCAATGCCCTATCTGCTTGGGACTCTTAGGATTCCTGAAGGTACCTGTGGCTTACAATGCCAAAGGGTGATCAACGATAATTCACTGAAAAGATTATTTATTTATGTACGAAGAAATATAATATGAAACAAATTACTCACAAAATTATCCATATGAATACACTAATTGCGCGAATAAAAAGTTTATTCTTTAGGGCCCTCGACATCTCCCACAGCTAGCTGTGTCCGATGGATCGACCTCACATCATCTTCATCCTCTCACGGTTTGTGATGAATAATAAGTGTCTATTCACTTCTCGTTGCTTCTTCCTCGCAGGGTTAACTTCACCGTCAGTCGGGCTTAACACATGTAAAGTTCAGATTGTGTGAATCTATCAGCATTCTCACAGTTCAACCACAATTCAATCGGTGTCTACCACAGTTCACGATCACTTTGCGCTTTGTCTGGTTCTCACGGGGTTAAGTTATTCTTCGCCTTCAGATATATACTTGACAAAGTTTACATAAAAATATTCTGCAAAGAGTTCTCAACTTCACCAATTCTCGCACCGCCTAAAACTATTTTAACTCGCGAGCTACTCCAGCGCTTACTCAAGCCCTTAACACGGCTTCTAGACCTCAACGTGACAGCTTTTACTTCTTTGGCTACTATGTCACTACGGTTCGCAACCGTTAACAAACAACAATCGGTTCCTTACAACCCTCACAGGGTTACGACAATACGTGGACTTTCTCGGTGCCTATGACCCTCGACGGCCAAGGCTAAATTTGGACCTTCTCTGAGTGCCCTCAGGCCAACTTCCCCGCAATGACCCACAGCCTTACACACCTTCCAACTGCAAGTGGCTGGAATGAATGTTTCGAGAAATTCCCCGATTTTTATTTAGATAGCCAGAACATTTATTCTCAGTTAATCACTTCTCTTGAACTTGGCCACTTAAATCTATCTTAATTTAACGCTCGCTTTAAAGTTCCTTTGAAAGACTCACATTTTGGTATCTTCTGAGATTTCGGAGACAGGATAGATGCGTAATACGGGTGTGTGTCCAGAACATATGTGATGTAATGTATTCTACAATTAGATTTTAACTGGCTTTAATTACCCAGATAAATATTGCAGAAGAGAATGTTGTCTCTCTTACTATTGATCATCTGTTATTAGAAGCCCATATGGCATTGAACACGTGGCAATAATGGACATTAAATTTCATACCTCATTTAGAATCTCTGACAAACCTGTTTTCGGGGTCCGTTACATATCTATCTTTATGTTTTATGTTTAACCCATTCAGAAAAATTGTAGAAAATATTTACACTACAACAAAATCTTAACTTTTAGCTATCACCTTGACAACCCCCTACCAAGGAACAAACATACTCTAAGTTGTTCCAAATAAACCAAGGGGATAGCATTCACATGCATCCACTTTTAACACTTCTCTCTTAGAGCTATCTCACAATCTCGCTCTACCATTACACCAGTATACTTATAATTTTCACACACACAGATGCACCACAAATAACTCCCAGTAATTTGGCTTGGTTCCCCTTTGGAACCTATGAGTCTAACCACAATCCATATAAACTCGTGCGCTCACTTCCACTGGTGTACAATTGGAGGTGGTCCTTGGTACACATGCAGCCAACAGGTTCCCCATACACTCACTCTCCCTCTCAACATCGCAAAATATAACACTACTCTATCACACACACACACCTGTATCTATATACACTCACGCAACACCCGCGTGAACAAATCATTAGCATGGGGTATCCACCCTGACCCAAGCCAGCCGATGGGCCCCTTGCCCTAACTTCTGATATCTCACTAACACGTATTCCCGTCCAGGCTCATGCCCGTCAGCGGTTACCTGCCCTATTAGGCACCAACTTTAAATATTTCCATTTATGGTGGGACCCTTACTATTCCTTAGAGAGCGCCTCTGTCCCCTCCACCGGGACCTATTTCTTGGGCACGTCTTCCACTAAGGACCCCAGTCATCTTTGCGCCCAACACCTACAGGCCCACAGGCGATGCCTGCCATACCAGAGCTCGCTGCATCAGATGCAACGCTCTGTAGATTGACTCCTGCCAACCTCTCTTTGAGTGCCCCACTCCAAGTTCGTGGGCCCCTCCTACCTCTACATCTCTGATGCCCTTTCTCTTGGCCCAATGTACCTCCCCAGCTGTTCACTTAGGTTCAGTGTCCTTTATATTGTGACATCTCCGCAAAAACCTTGCGTGGTATATCACTCCACAGCCATCTATGTCCACTCGATAATGACCGTTGCCCATAATCTTTGTTACAGCATATGGCCCCTCCCACTGTAACCACGGTCTACCTAACTGTGTCGGCCGGAGCACGGTCACCTTTTGACCGACCCAAAAGTTCCTAACTTTTGGACTACTCACGTACCAACCCTCATTATGCCCCCTCTCGTCCACATACATTGGCTGCTTCCGTTCAGCCACTCCCTTGACTTCCGCAGTCAAAGGGTTAACCTCTGGGGCCTCCATTGTGCACTTTACCCGCACCTTTTTACTCAACTCCACTGGTCCCTCCGGTGATTTTACCGGCCGCTTTGCATCTGCGGCTTGGGCTCGGGCCACTGCCCCCGATGCCCCTTTGGGTGCCTTCCTCGCCAACCACGTCATGTCGGGTTCAGAACATACCCCGGGTATGTTTCCAAGTACAAGGTCATAGATGGGCGCCTCAATACACATTGCCTCTACCTCACCGCTATATAAAGGAGTATCCACCCTCACCCTCACAAGGGGGAACCTCCTAATAGTCCCATCTATTAGCATGCACATGTGGTCACGGCCCAATAGCTGGTCGTCCTTGACCAGTTGCCTATGAACTGCTACGCTACTGCATCCCGTGTCGCGAAGCATCCGCACTTCATGTTTACCCACATACCCCGGGTACACGGGCATTTTCCCTCCACCTTCTGAGGCTGTGACTTCCTCGCACATTCCACTAATTATAGGGAGGACCTTTCCACCCTCTAACACAAGCACCCCCTTCTCAATAGCATCCCGGAGTGGACTACTTTTTGGCCCAACTGTCTAGCAGAACGTGGCCGTCTGCCTTTTGTCCCAGGTCGGACCGCCGCTACCTCTGTTTCTCCAATTCTTTGGTGAAGGGTCTCTCCTTCCATTCCTATGGGGTCCGCCATTCGGCTTTGTGGGAAGAGTTTTCTTCCAACAGTCCCTCGCTAGGTGCCCCTTCCACCCACAAACAAAACAAGACAAATCTTTAGGGCTCCGTGGCCCAGTATTACCACTGTTACCAGCTGGCTCTGGAGGGTTAATCCTAACCGGTGCCTTTGCAACCTGGTTCCCCCCAAATCTTCCCGGCCGGGACTGGGTTATACTACCTCTGTGGGCTTCTAAGTATTGTTCGGCTACCTTAGTCATTTCATCAACACTGCTTGGCCTCCTCTCCTTAACAAAGAGGGCCAACTCTGGGGCACAAGTTGAAATAAACTGCTCTCAGATGAGCAGATCTTTGAGGGACGGAAAATCTTCGTCGATTTCCGACAACTCAACCCAGCGGTCAAAATACCTAGTGGACCACGCTACATATTGGAATACACTTTCCCCTCTCTCGGGCTTACATTCCCTGAACTTAACCCGGAATACGTCTTCGGTGAGCTGGTACCTCTTTAAAATAGCTTTCTTTAGCTCACCATAATCATTTGCCAAATCAGGAGGCATACTTGCGTACACTTGCAAGGATTTCCCTGTTAACAATGGGCTCAAGTTTACTCTCCATGAATCCTCAGGCCACTGATGACACGACGCCAACCTTTTAAACCTTTGAAGGTATTCATTGATATCATCAGAAGCCTCTGAGAATTTAGGGAGTTTTGGGAAAGGGGTCCTACCATGGCCACCGCTGTTCATTTCCCCTTGCCTCCTGTTGGTTTCCTGAACTTGGGCCCTAGCTCTTATCAATTCGAGCTCTCTCTCGTGTTCACTTTCGGCCATTTCCCTTTCAATCTCCGCCTGCCTCTCACCCCTTTCACGCTCTAATGCAGCTCTTTCTCGCTCTACATGTATTTTTTCCTCCCTTTCGGCGGCCCATAAGGCAGCTTCCTCGCGCTTCAAAGTCACCTGCCGTTCCAATTCGGCAGCGGCTTCTTCCCGGGCCCTTGCCCTCTTGCGTTCCGCGCTCTCGTTCTCTCGCTCTCTTTCAGCAGCTGACTCTTTCGCTACTCGTTTTTGTTCGTCCCTGACAAACTTCTGTAGCTCGCTCCCAGAAAAACCCAGGCATTCCCCCGCTGAAATTAACTAGTCCAAAGTCATGGGAGCCTCCATTATTTCACTGAATACTAAAATTCTACACAGTTACGATAAATAGCAATTTCCTCACGGCTATCGTCGCGCTTAACCCTTCTATGGCAGATAATTATTTGCCTACCATGTCATTTACTTCTAAACCCATTAAAAAAATTGCAAATTGCAAAACTTTAACCCTTTACGGCTCTCCACTATTTCCCCAGAGTATGTTGATAACAATTTGCAAAAAAAAAACCTCATATGTAAACTTCAAAAAGCATGCTTCATGAAATAAATTATCTTTGAGTGGATCATTTATCTTTACCTTTAAAAATGTTACCTTTTAGAACATCCTGTGTACGCCTCGCCAGTGTCGTAGGATTACGGGGTTGAAATGATGGAGGGAAATTTTATGCTTTCATCAGTGCTCAGTCGACAGCTAGTGAGTGTCGTCTGAACCCCAGTTCAAACGTAAACTTTGCCACCTTATCAATGCCCTATTCGCTTGGGACTCTTAGGATTCCTGAAGGTGCCTGTGGCTTACAACGCCAAAGGGTGATCAACGATAATTCACTGAAAAGATTATTTATTTACATGCACGAAGAAATGTAATATGAATCAAATTACTCACAAAATTATCCATATGAATAAACTAATTGCACGAATGAAAGTTTATTCTTTAGGGCCCTCGACATCTCCCACAGCTAGCTGTGTCCGATGGATCGACCTCACATCATCTTCATCCTCTCACGGTTTGTGATGAATAATAAGTGTCTATTCACTTCTCGTTGCTTCCTCCTTGCAGAGTTAACTTCACCGTCAGTCGGGCTTAACACATGTAATGTTCAGCTTGTGCGAATCTATCAGCGTTCTCACAGTTCAACCACAATTCAATCGGCGTCTACCACAGTTCACGATCACTTTGCACTTTGTCTGGTTCTCACAGGGTTAAGTTATTCTTCGCCTTCAGATATATACTTGACAAAGTTTACATAAAAATATTCTGCAAAGTGTTCTCACCAATTCTCGCGCCGCCTAAAACTATTTTAACTCGCGAGCTACTCCAGTGCTTACTCAAGCCCTTAATACGGCTTCTAGACCTCAACGTTACAGCTTTTACTTCTTTGGCTACTATGTCACTACGGTTCGCAACCATTACGCGGACTTTCTTGGTGCCTATGACCTCGACGGCCAAGGCTAAATTCGGACCTTCTCTGAGTGCCGTCAGGCCAACTGCCTCGCAATGACCCACAGCCTTACACACCTTTCCGACTGCAATTGGCTGGAATGAATGTTTCGAGAAATTCCCTGATTTTTATTTAGATAGCCAGAACATTTATTCTCAGTTAATCGCTTCTCTAGAACTTGGCCACTTAGATCTATCTTAATTTAACGCTCGCATTGAAGTTCCTTTGAAAGACTCGCATTTTGGTATCTCTTGACATTTCGGAGACAGGATAGATGCGTAATAAAGGTGTGTGTCCAGAACATATGTGATGTAATGTATTCTACAATTAGATTTTAACTGGCTTTAATTACCCAGATAAATATTGCAGAAGAGAATATTGTCTCTATTACTATTGATCATCTGTTATCAGAAGCCCATATGGCATTGAACACGTGGCGACAATGGACATTAAATTTCATACCTCATTCAGAATCTCTGACAAACCTGTTTTCGGGGTCCATTACATATCTATCTTTAAGTTTTATGTTTAACCCATTCAGAAAAATTACAGAAAATATTTACACTTTTATACAACAAAATCGCAACTTTTAGCTATCACCTTGACACCTAAGAAAAGCTTATACCAAATATCCAAAGATTCTGACCAGTGGATCTGAAAAAATTTGCGACATCGACGCCGTAGCTGCGACGGGTGGTGCAATATCACAAAATTCTAAGTTCATCAAGGGCCATAACTCCAAGAAAAATACTTGGAACAACGCATGCATTGAACAGTGGCTAGACATCAATAAGATACACTTACAGGCCAAATATAAAGTCATTCCATCAAGTATTTCAAAAGTTATTGAGTTTTGAAACTCGTTGGTCACAGACAGACAGACAGACAGACAGACAGACAGACAGACAGACAGACAGACAGACAGACAGACAGACAGACAGACTGACAGACAGACAGACAGACAGACAGACAGACCGACCGACCGACTGACAGACAAACCTACATTGCCACTTATAGAGCTGCTAGTCGCAGCTAAAAATAGATTTTTAAAGAATAATCCTCATTTTGAACTAAGTTATTTATTTATTTATTTATTGGTGTTTAAGGTCACATACTTATGCACAATGGCTAATCATGACCGTGACAGTTTTACGGGTGGAGGAAGCCGGAGTACCCGGAGAGAACCACTGAGCAACGACGAGCAGCTGTCAGCTCTCCAACATCGTAACTCTGAACTCTGCACCGCAGCACAGGCAGGGTTAGAGTGGTTGAAGACATGCGCACCATCGACGTGCAGTACGCCTCAGTACACACCGTCATCGTGCCCCCATGTAGGCAATCGGGGTGAAGTGTCTTGCCCAAGGACACAACGTGGTTGCCGCAGGTGGGATTCGAACCGAGGACCTCTCGGCTTGCAGCCTGCACCTCTACCAACTGAGCCACCGCGCCCCCCTTTTGAACTAAGTTATAATTCGGGCTCCCACAGGGAGCCCATATATGAATCCAGGGACTTGGCTTTAACAAACTTGAATCTCACCCTCCTAAGGATGCTGCTCACCAAATATCAAAACATTCCGACTGCTGGATCTGAAGAAGAAGATTTTTAAAGAAAATTCCTCATTTTGAGCTAAGTTGCAATTCGAGCTCCCACAGTGAGCCCAAATATGGATCTAGGGACATGGCTTCAACAAACTTCAATCTTACCCCCCCCCTCCCCCCCCCCCCCCCCCCCCCCCCCCCAAGGATGCTGCATAAAAAATATCAAAAGCATTCATCTGCTGGATCTGAAGAAGATTTTTAAAGAAAATTCCTCATTTTGACCTAAGTTGTCATTCGGGCTCCCATAGTGAGCCCAAATATTATCCAAGGGACTTGACTTGAACAAACTTGAATCTCACTCCACTTAGGTTGCTGCATGCCAAATATCAAAACATTCTGATTGCTGTATATGAAGAAGAAGATTTTTAAAGAAAAATTCCTCATATTGACTAAGTTATAATTCGGGCTCCCAAATATGGACCCAGGGACTTGGCTTTAACAAACTTGAATCTTCTTCCTCCCCCCTAAGGATGCTACACACCACATATCAAAACATTCCGACTGCTGGATCTGAAGAAGATTTTTAAAGAAAATTTCTCATATCGAACTAAGTTACAATTCAAGAGAGCCCAAATATGGACCTAGGGACATGGCTTGAACAATTTAAATCTCACCCCACTAAGGATGCCGCATACCAAATATCAAAACATTCCGACTGCTGGATCTGAAGAAGAAGATTTTTAAAGAAAATTCCTCATTTTGAACTAAGTTATAATTCGGGCTACCACAGTGAGCCCAAATATAAACCCAGGGACTTCGCGTGAACAAACTTGAATCTCCCCCCTTAAGCATGCTGCATACCCAATATCAAAAGATTCTGCCTGCTGGATCTTGAGAAGAAGATTTTCAAAGAAATTTGCCTGAAATGCACGAAGTTCAAATCTGGGCTCCTATACTGAGCCCAAATATGAACCCAGGGGGCCGATTTAAACAAACTTGAATCAGATCCACCCCACAATGTTGCATACCAAATATCAAAAGATTCTGCCTGCTTGATCTGGAGAAGACGATTTTTTAAGAAATTTGCCTGAAATGCACTAAGTTCGAATTCGGGCCTCTATAGTGAGCCCAAATATGAATCCAGGGGGCCGATGTGAACAAAGTTGAATCAGATCCACCTCATAATGGTGCATACCAAATATCAAAAGATTCTGCCTGCTGGATCTGGAGAAGAAGATTTTTTAATGTTTTTCCCATTGCCGACAGTATTAAAAAGTGCTGACTGAGCACTTTTTCAAAGTCCCGAAACTGTACCCTATGACAAAACCGATGGCAATTTTTTTTTACCAATCCATTTTTTCTATTTTTAGCTCTATTTTTAGCCACGTGGCTACAAAAAAAAAAAATTACTGACAAATACCATTAAAAGTGTTAAAATAAATTATTAAAATGAAATATATAATGCATTTGGATTGGGGGAGGGGGGGGGTTGCCCGGGTGGGACTGTGGGAGGCATAACAAGGAAAATATTGATGTATTGGCCACGCACAAAAATCTCACTGAGCATCCAAATCTCACTGAGAACTCATCAAAATCTCACTGATAGTCACCTTCAGAGGTTAACAGGTCTGTATACCACTGATTCCAACACAGTGGCACATGGAATTTGAAAATCTATCATGTCCAAAATTTCATTACACAGGCAGTGAGAAGCACCATTTTCAGGAATGACAAGAACTTTTACATTTTTCAGAAAAGTTGTTACTCCAAATTTACCCTTTTTAGGTGATGACTTTAATTTTCGAATTAACAAAAAACAGATTGTCATATTACATAGAATACAAGATAGCAAAAACTGAACTTTCAATC
This sequence comes from Pictodentalium vernedei, assembly GCA_031216915.1. Classification (NCBI taxonomy): domain Eukaryota; kingdom Metazoa; phylum Mollusca; class Scaphopoda; order Dentaliida; family Dentaliidae; genus Pictodentalium; species Pictodentalium vernedei. Next base: position 262,460,203 of record CM062291.1, on the reverse strand, counting down.
TTCAAACATAAGTCCATAAATCATCAAAAAACATGAAACAGGCATGACGACAGTAGAGGGGTTAACAGATGAAATCACTTTTTCTTAGAAATGCACCACTTCATACTTATTTCTAAACAGTTCTAAAAATTTCAAACCTGATGGTTATGTGGTTTAGATGGATTTTTAGGGCAATTCAGCTTTAAAATTCCAAGGGCAATGTCAGACACTGGGCCCCTGTAAGGCCTGTATTTAATCCCGCTGATGAAATTGCGGGAAAATTAGACCAATGTGGAGGGTTGGAATCCAAGTGTCGCGAACTCGGCGCTGGGAGCTGAGTTAGACCGACGCTGTGATTCCTTCTCTGCCAAATTGGCCTGAAATATGTTTGATTTCCGTTAGGTGTGATTCCTAATCACTTAAGGCTGCGTAATGGAAGGAATGATTTAAAGTAACGATTCTTTTATTTACACATAAAAATAAAGCAGTTTCAATATTTCAACGATCAACAATTCGATTCTTTTCACAGAAAATGGGTTGCTAGGGTTAAATAATTCTCAACAATTATATAGTCATTCTATAGCCCTGTACTGGCACTATAGTCTACACACCACAAATGTTACTACCGGGAACTCGCCATAAGAGCTTCACAAATCCGAAATGTTATTACCGTGAGCTCGCCACAAGAGCTCCACACACTTAAGCTCAAGTGTCAACGTCAGTACGTAACTGTGCCTCTAGCTGTCGGAGGGTTCCGACCAGCAATGTTTGTCATCTATAAAGCCACCGTACTTCTGATTTGGGTCAGATATTGTCTACTCATACCTTATGTGCCTTTTTGAAAGTCCTCTGTGAAAGATCTATTGAAATGTTCACTGTTCCTGGTTGAATTCACACGATTCACAAATGCCCTTTTTTATGCTAGGGCGAATTGTCACTCACACCGATCTCCAGTCGGTATTACGAAGCTTCGACAGCAAACAACCTACTCCCAACGCAATCAGTCTGACGCTTCAAAGGGGTTAGTATGCACAATACAATTGATCTACACTTCTGACTATTACAGGCTGATACCTGCTGCTCGACAATCTAAACTTTAACGTTTCAGCTTGGGTTTTCCTTCTCAAAGAATTTGGGTACTGTAGCCCCCTATCAACCTTAATCTAAATCCCTGGAATGCCCCTATTGGCAATTCCCACCAGAGATCCTCTCGAAGGTAATCTCTTCTCGCCAGGCGACCCAAAGTCCGCTTTACTTGACCGCACCCCAAGCGTTTCCTCAAGTGTTTTAGCCAGCCATTTCCCTTGACTTTTATCCTAAAACCCTAGGTAATCTTTCAGCCGTGCCAGAATCATGACACGACATTTTACATGCCATTCTTAATTCAAAAGCAATGGACCATTCTACAGAAACTAATTACAATGCTTCTCCAGCTAATCGCCCGTGAAAAGGAATTTCGTAGCACCCGATAACACAGCGGGGCATGCCCTAACTGATGAGTTTCTCTATCTCACTAATTGGAAGCTACCGCTATCTCGCATCAGTAATCCCCAATGGGTCGCCCTTCAAGTAGCGATATCTTTGCCACGTGTGTCGCCAGCAAACAGCAATCCTGCATCTTTAAACCTTTAGTTAACGCAAATATTTACATACTTTTTAAGCGTGGTGCCTCTAAACCTTAGAAGGGGGGAACCCCTCCTCTTTAGGCTGGCTTTGCTCTGACAGGCTATAACTCCAAAATAGTGAGAGATATCCAAATAAAAAAAATAAAATTTGGCAATTCATGAGATATGTCCACATTTAAAATATCAAAGCACTCTGACAATTTTTTAAAAAGTTTTAAAAATTCTGGTTTTTGGTATGCTCTGTGAAAGTTAACTGGTAGAGTGCTAAATTACTTTTCAATGGTCATTTGTAATGCGAGTATTTTTTTTTAAAAATATCACACCACGAGTAAAAGGAGCCTTAGATTAGGAAGTTGTTGCTCATAAATAATTGTTTTGTTGCAATTTATTGGAGAGTGCCATTTGGCACTCTCCAATAAATTGTAACAAAACAATTTATAATAATATTTTTCTTCCACTGCTGAGCCAACAACTAATTAGTTCAAACAGTGTAAAGCCACTATAGTGGCTTTCAGCACTTTTCAGTAGAGCCCTGATAGTGGCTTCTAGCACCCAACCAGTTAAAGATGTTTATGCAGATGCATATGTGCATGTTGTGCTTGTACAAAATCTTATATTGAGTTGAGACTCGAGCTTTTTATAGTTGGGCAATGATATTTTGAACCAACTTCAATTCAGTTCATAAGGGATGGATGAGTGAATTGCGAAAACTACTAGGAAATAATATTTTTGCAGTAAGCAAAGATCAATTTAAATACATGACATCACTTCTATCATAATTTTTACAAGCATGAGGCCACAATGAGATTCACGTTACGTTTGAAAATGCTCTCGCAGTCACTTTCGGTTTTTGAGATTCATCTTAATTTTTTTCTTTTGTTGTTGCTTTGCATGGTGGAGTTTTTATGTACATGATTGTACAGTTCCCTTTAACATGGAAAGTATGTATGTAAACTAGACGCATCATTCAATGAAGCACTATCATTTTTTTTAAGGGGATGACATGTGATTGCCAGTAAAATTGAAATAGTCAAGCAGGAACATGTGTGTTCGTTTCTCATGCTGTCATGTGACTTTCACTGTTGCTGCAATAGTGATACAAGATCTTTTATTGGGAAGTTTTATTGCTACCAAGCCAGAAAATAAGCAGACTGCAAAATGAGGTCCCCAGAGGGTGAATTTAGTGATGCTACCCTGCACAGCAAGGTAGCATCGATAAAAATTTACCCTCTGTGAACCTCAATCTGAATCAGGGTCTCAAAACTAAACAGAAAGAGGTGCTCAGAGGATAAATTGGCTTACTGTATGGGATAGCATCATCAAATTCACCCTCTGGGGACCTCATTCTGCAAATGTCAGACTGCTTATTTTCTGACCTGATTGCTATTGATATTTGTGCTCGCGATTGCATTTTTAGGTAAATGGAGATAAATCACTTTCATTTCAACTGTAAGAGTGTGTCATTGTGTATTAATATCCAAAATGTTACAACAACAAATTAGTTTGTTCAAAATATAAAATACGTTTTAAAGAAAAGTGTTGAGAATTTTGGAAGTACCCAAACAGCACACTGAGCCATCACAAGGTCCTAACATATGAAATAAAAAGGTTAACTGGAAGAGTGCTAAATTATTTTTGACCATCAAAATTTGTTCACGTCTTTTGACTCGTTACAATTTATGAGAGAGTACCTTTGGGCAATCTGCAATAAATTGTAACAAGGCAAATCCTAACTGAATAAATAATGTCACTTCCAATTAAGATAATATAAAACACAGCCACTGAAAATGAAGCCTCTGAGTTGCGGTACCAACAGATCAGAATAAAGTCCAAATATGAGCTTCCAACATTCAACCAGTGAAGTCGGAAGCAGTGAAATGAAACAATAATTAGTTCTTTATAGATAAGAGGCACATTTATCAACAATGCACAATACTTGTACATTCACCCTTTACCAAAATTTATTATTTTAAATATCATTTTTTTTAAATTTTTAAAAAAATTTCAATAAAACCATATCATGTGACCCCCTCATTGGAACGAGCTCGATGAGCTCATTCCAAAGAGGGGTCACATGATTTGGTTTTGTTGAAATTTTTTGAAATATAGTATTTTTTCAGCTGCTGAATTTACATATTACGTGGGCGGATGTGGCCGATTCATTGGGTAAAGGGTTAACTATTAGTGTTCAGCATTCGATTTTAGCTCATCTTTTATCTTAAAAATGGTGTCATTTGTTATTCCTCTGGGTACTCAGCTCACTCTTCAGGCTGCATTGCCGAACTGACCAATACCAAACTGCTGATTTTGTCAATGACAATCACGCCAAGCTTCTGGTATCAGAATAACTATCCATATGTTCCCTTGTATGAGACACTGGCACATAACCAGATCAAGATACTGGACATTTATCATAAGAACCCTTTTTATTCCACTACCGTCTGCTTGAATCAAATTCATAAATGAGAATATATTGCAAGCTTATACAGCATATCTTGTTGGATTATTCCAGCATTTCAACAAATTCTAACAGGTTAAAAAACAATGCACTCTCATTCAGAGAATCCAACAGAGGGCTTTCTCACCTCCCATTTAGAAAACTTTCTCTGGGAACCTTGAAATATGACAATAAACACAAATATAATGTTTCTTTTAACCTTTACCCAATGTAACAGCCAAAACCAGCCAGCGCTATTCTCAAAAATCGCCAATTAATTTTCATTATTTTTTTCATTTTTGTTTCAAAAAATGAAAAAAAAATAGTTATTTTAGAATTTTTTTTGCAAGTGTTGTCTGCTTTTCGTGTTAGGTAAAGGGTTAAACAAAACCCCAACAATTTGAAAACTTGGTTCAAACATAAACGCTGGTGCATATTCAACTTGTCTGATGTCCAAGTCTTGTTCTTGGATATTCAAGGCAACTTCAGTCATTGACAGTTTTGATAAAATTCATCTCCATTTTCAGCTCTCATGGAAATGCAGTAGCAGCCTATCAGGAATCACATGGCCCATTTCTATCAGTTTTTGTTGTAGATATGCATTTCAGACACACAGAATTTACCTGGAAAAGATGTCAATCTTGTCTTCTTGGATCACAAAAGAATCAAGGGGATGGACGCAAAATGGTAGCAGCTACCTAAACTCATTTCCAGAACAGGATTTTAGGTTTACATGTACTTCAAACAAAAATCATCGACTCCAGCACAATCAGGTCTTTGTTTGAAACCTGTGATACTCATAACTGAAATTCCCATTATAGTTAACCCTTTACCCAATGAATTGGCTGCATCCACCCGCATAATATGAAAATTCAGCAGTTGAAAAAATATTATTTTTCAAAAGATTTCAACAAAACCATATCATGTGACCCCAAGTTGGAACGATCTCATCGAGCTCGTTCCAACGAGGGGTCACATGATATGGTTTTGTTGAAATTTTTTTTAAAATTTAAAAAAATGATATTTAAAATTATAAATTTTGATATTGTCTGCGTTGGGTAGAGGGTTAAGTACAGCATGTCCAAATGGACACATAATTTCTAATTATGACAATGTGCATGGAGAAAACAAATCATTTGGGACTTAAAAAACAACAAAAAATTGGGTCATTTTTTGCACCTACACTTCGAAGGGGATTTTATGGAAAACAGTGCTTTCCTGTATTATGTGCAGAAGTGGATTGTCATAACGATCCCTCATACCAAATATCACTGAAATCCATCCACTCACAGGTAAGATACTACTGCAGACAGATGGATGCACGGACAATTGGAGGCACAGATTGACACACAGACAGACACATGGATGGATGCACAGATGGACACATGGACGGTTGCATGTAATCCAGTATACACCCATTCTCTTCAAGAGTGGGGGTATAATAATTTGATTTTGAAATCTGGATATCTTAAATTAAGGTTTAAAACTAGACTTTATAATTCTGGTGAATAATGGCTTTTCCAGATGGGATTCCATGATTTTTCATGTCAGTGTCTAAAGAATTGTTTTTAACTATATCACAAAAGTACCTTACTGATGTCCTGAGAAAGGTGGTGTACTAGTAGCCTCAAATGACTCAGATTGATAGAAAAAAAGTTTAGGTTAAAACCCTATTTTTTGGTGGAGAGGGTTAATATCAATATCTATGTCCGACAAGTCTAAGTCCGACAAAAGGAGTTATGTTTATTTGAAACATTCCCATGAGTGCTATGGCTATTCAAAAACAGCCCTTTTATCTCCAATTTATCTAACATTTTGATGTTTGGCAGCTTGTGATAGGTTAACAAACACTTAGCGGAATATTTTTTTTCATGCAACTTGTAAAATCATACCAAGACCTGGGAATGGCCAATTTTTGTTGAAAATTTACAATATGTTTTTAGAGAATTGCAGGGAAAACATGAATTTTTAAGCTTTTGATGGGTATCGCTGTTTAACCAGCCCAAAACGGGTTAAGGCCTGGTTTTTTGAATACCCCTATTACTTACAAAAATTATCCTCGGTAAATTCCACGCCCAATAAAGGAAGTTATGTTTATCTCTCAGGTACATGTTGGATGCTGTGGGTGCCCCAAAACAGTCTATTTTCTTAAAATTTTGATGTTTGAAAGCCTGTGGAGGGTTAACAAATGCTTACCAGCATATTTTGTCCATGCAACTGGTAATGTCACACCAAGACCTGGAAATGGCCAATTTTTCTTGAAAATCTACAAGATATTTTTTTAGAGAAATCCATGGAAAGCATGAATTTTGCTTTTGAGGGTATTGCTCTTTAACCCACCCCAAAACAGGTTAACCCTTAGTTTTTTGAATAACCTTATTACTTATAAAAAATGGTCCTTGGTGAATTCCACTTCCAATAAAGGAGATTATATTTATCTCTCATGTACACACTGAGTGCACGAAAGCAGCCCATTTTCTCAAAATTACGATGCTTGGCAGTCTGTGGAGGGTTAACAAATGCTTGCCGGAATATTTTGTCCATGCAACTTGTTATGTCACACTAGGACCTGCAAATGGCCAATTTTTTCATAAAATTCTACAAGATGTTTTCAGAACAGAAAACAGGAATTTTATGCTTTTAAGGTGTATCTCTCTTCAACCAGTCTAAAATGGGTTAAGACTTCGATTTTTGAATACCCTTACTACTTACAAATATTTTTCCCTTTACATTTTGCATCCGATAAAAGAAGTTATGTTTCTGTGTGTCCTACCCATTGGGTGCTGTTGGTGTATGAAAACAGTCCATTTCATCAAAATTTTTATGTTTGGCAGGCTGTGGAGGGAATAATAAATGCATTGCCTAATATCTCTTGTATATCAATTGTTGTGTCACAGTCAGGCCTAACATTGATGAATGTTTAAAAAAATCTGCAGGACATGTTTTGAATAAGTGACAATAAACCTTAATTTTGACAGTATTTTTCCAATTTTGGTGAAAGAAGGGTTAAATTGAAAAAATTGGGCTTTTTGGTACATTTTTTAGATTTTAAGCCCCTCTATGCATGTGCAAAACTTTGTGAAAATCGGTTTAAAAGTGACTTCAGAATCATACAGACAAAATGTGTGGGATAAAAAAACTAAAATAATAATTCGTAGAAAAACAAATGTCTTTTCCAGAGGGAAAAGTCAAATAAGGAATAGAATCCAAAAATACCAAAGGGCCAAAATTGTAAACTGAAAGTTGCCTCCCAAGACATCATTTAACGGGGGTACTAATTTGTTGCAGACTTAAGTGCTTTTAATGAAGATTAATGAACACCTGGTCTGAGGCAAGTTTGATCAAAGTAGACTTGAAGCTTCAACGGTTAATTCAAAATAGCAGTCAATTTTCTTTTTCAAACCCCATGCTATATTTGTTCAAAACTTCCTTCACCATTGTTGCCTAATGAGTGGATTTACATACAGCAAGGATCTGAAAGGGATGGTCAGCCTGAATTAAAAAGAATAAACACTCATCTGAGAATGCATCGAAAGAGACACTTATAACAATCTATTGTAAAGTAATTTACCTCAAAAAGGTGATGGTTTCAACAAAAGGAACACGAAAGGTGTATGATTTTATTCATTTACAGCCAGTAATTGAGCAAACAACTTGTGTATCTTACCAAACAAACGTTTAATTGTGTTTCAAAATGCTACAACACTCAAAAAAAAAATGTCCCGCCCTTCTTGTTTAAACAAATGATGAACAAGAGGAATGATCTAACCTTCCACAATAAACTGTGAAGTATGTGGTGGACATAAATCTTTTGTTTGACATTTTTACACAGAAGCCTTACATGTACCTCAGGAAAGAAATACCCATTACAGTGTAACTGGGTGACTTGGATTTGAACCATCCATTAAGTGGGCATAGACCTACAGGCCTACACAAAATTCAGGCAACCATTTTTCATGGAACCCTTTTACCACATAAATTTGTATTTTTTTGGGTGTTGAACCCTTCAGGGCCTAATTCCGACTTTGATAACTTTTTAATGTAAAGGGACAGGTGACCTGACATGCATTATTTGGGTAAACTCAAAACTTGTTTTCTGAGCACCTTGTCAGTTGTTTCTAGGCCAGTCTTTGCTGCCTCTGTAGGGACCCAAGACTTGACCAGAAACAACTGCAAATCCACAGAAGTTAGACTTTCAAAGTATTGCGAAAATGTATAAAAAATCTCCAGCCCCTTAAAGGTTAAGTTCCCATTCAGCCACAGACTGCCCCTTTTATATTGCTCTGAAAATGCTGTCCCATGTGTATCCTTCCTTGAGCACTCAACTGGTAAGATGCATTTATCTTGACAGTTTTTGTTACAAAAAACATAGGTTATGACATCTCATTGGAATGAGCTCATCGAGCTCGTTCCAATGAGGGGTCATAACCTATGTTTTTGAGACAAAAAATGAAAAAAAATTAGTTATTCAAGAATTTATTTTTACAAGTGTTGTCTGCTTTTCATGTTAGGTAAAGGGTTAAAACATAGCTGGTTTACCACAGTAAACAAGCTCTGCTTGACTTCCCAGGGCTCCCATGACGATTCATATTTGTTTGCCCCCTTGATACTCTCATTCCAATAAAGAATCATAAGCAATTCTTGTAAGAAAATATCTTGAAGTCTTTCTTTAACAACATAACTGAAGAGTTTCTTGTTACTATTGATTGATTGATTTATTGATGTTTAAGGTCATATATTTATGCACAATGGCTAATCATGACCGTGACAGTTTTACGGGTGGAGGAAGCCGGAGTACCCGGAGAGAACCACGAGCAACGACAAGCAGCTGCCAGCTCCCCAACATCGTAACTCCGCACTGCAGCACAGGCAGGATTAGATTGGTTGAAGACAGGCATACCATCGACGTGCAGTACGCCTTAGTACACGGTGTCATCGTGCCCCCACGCAGGCAATGGAGATGAAGTGTCTTGTCCAAGGACACAATGCAGTTGCCGCAGGTGGGATTCGAACCGAGGACCTCTCGGCTTGCAGCCCGCACCTCTACCTACTGAGACACCATGCTCCTTTTCTTGTTACTAACACATTGATTAATCCATACATAATTTATCCCTATTTTGTCTGGAAGAGAGATGTAATTTATCCAAGGACTTTGTAAGTAACCCATTCAGGTAGTTCAGGTAAAGTATTGATTAAATAGAAGCCGAAATTGTATTTCATAATTTCTGATCACTGCTGAAAATTCTAAACAAAAGTGTCAAAGAATTTCTGAGATACAAGTGGTTACATAACGCACCAAAATAATTTATACAAATATGGCTGAAAAAAGCTCAAGTTTATCTAATTTGCATAATTTATGAACGAGAAAAACACCTGTATGATATGTTATTTATCTTAAGCTGCTACACCTCCATACCAAACATTATTGAAATCAGAAATATCGTTTAGAAGTTCTAGGCAGAAAATTTACATATACCTGTTTTAATTACTTGAAGTACCTTTCCATCTATGTTTGAGCCACTTTTTTTTATAGTGCCACCTGTCATACCATATCAAAATCCTTAGAAAAGTCTGTGAAAGTACAGTAGAGGGGTTGTTTTTCAGATGTAATAATTCTCTTATAGCCATTTATGAAATACATAATCAATTATGGAGTATTCCTTTCTGAAACTTGCTGCTTTTCACTTAAAAATTTGTTCTCATACAGGGAAGTTGATAATCACACACTAAGAATACTTGCGAATAATTTTGATATACTGCTCAGCAGCATATTTTTACGGTAATCATCTGGGAGAAGGGGAGAACTTTTCTTTTTAAATATAGTTTTAAGGCAGGAAAGGTGCTGATCACGTCTTTGTCAAGAATAAAGGTTATTATTCTCTAGTTTTTAATAGTGATCACAGAACTTGATTAAAGACAGCATTTTATTCTCATTTTCCTTTTTATCTAGGTGTTTAAATATGTTCCAAAATTCTTTATTATTATGCTTCTGGGAATGTCACAGTTTATCTATTACTTGGCTATTACAATTGAGCTTACTTTTTCAAAGTGCAATTTTATATTTTGTCAACATTCAAGAAACATATTGTTATTATCTGTAAAAGGGTTCATCTTATACTTTCTGCTCGCCTGCCTTAAGTTGTTCCCTGATCCAATGCAGTCATTCCTCATGCATAATGTCTTTGTTATATTAACCTTTTTTAGTTTATCTGTGAGGGTTTTATTTTTCCTATGCCAAATGTTACTTTGCCAGCTGTCAGGTATAAATTACATAGGTCGTTGTTTTTTTCCACAATTTTGCATCGTTCAGGATATTCTGCCAATTCGAGAGCCTCTCATTTATTTTCTAATTCTGCAATATCTATATGTTTTATACTTGCAATTTGGTGACTTTGTTAGGGTTCCACATCAGATAGTTTATATCCCTGTCTGTGACACATGGGTTAACCTGTGCTCTATTTCCTTTACTGCTTTAATGAGTAAGCAATTATGCATTGCTGCTGATTGTTCTTTATCGTAAACTCCATAATTTGTTTGTACAACAACATAATCAGTTGCGAAAATAACTGGACTGTGAACGTTAGAAAACAATTCGATAACGTCACCAACCACAAAATCTATATGGCATTTCGTGAAGTCCGGCATACAAAATACATACCGGTAATCTGCAATACTGACATCCTTGCAAGTGAGTCCACCTACATTTTTATCCCCTCCGAAAATCTCCCATTGACAACGATTAGGTTATTGTCTCTACATAAATCGCCTAGTTTCCTACCATGACTGTTCGTCGCTTACACTTTATGACCCTGGTTGTTCAAACTGTCATATCTTGATAAAATACAAACTGTGAGTGATCACCACTCACCAACAGCCTCCTGTGTTGTGAGTAACAGTGGGATAGAAACTGATGTGTTCAAGAACCACCTATGATCTAAAGTATTCATCCGAGAAAGAAATCACCACTTCAAATTTCAGATATAGCTGATTTTTCTTTGTTTTGAAGAAGTCATTAACCTCCTGCATGCAGCTAGAAGATATTCCTGCCCAGGACAGGATTTCTCTTGCCACTAAAATCTGCCAAAATATGGATAATTTGGACTCTTTTAATTAAATTTTCCTAAGGTAAATTGAATTTATTTGTTCACCAATAATTTCTCAAGTTAAATTTATAGGCATTTTTCATCAAATTTTGCCATGACTGCTTAACCCTTTACCCAACAAATTGGCCACATCCACCCACATAATATGCAAATTCAGCAGCTGAAAAATACCATTTTTCAAAAAATTTCACAAAACCATATCATGTGACCCCTCTTTGGAACGAGCTCATCGAGCTCGTTCCAATGAGGGGTCACACATGGTTTTGTTGAAATTTTTTGAAAAATTTAAAAAAAATGACATTAAATTAAAATAATAAATTTTGATATCGTCTGCGTTGGGTAAAGGATTAACTGCAATCATAACTAGATTTGCTGCAAAATATCTTGAAAATACTACGCTGTCAAAGAGTTTTAAAAAAAAGCATCCCGCAAATAGGGTTCACAAACAAGTCAATCAAAGAATCACACAGCCATTTTAGCAATTCTCTGCATGACAACATCCACCAACAAAGAATTTTCTAACAGGTATTTTGTACATACCTGAAGCAATTTTTTGTGAAATGAAAATGATAGCATAACAAAAGGTAAAATGTATACATCAGCATGATAAAGATAGTTCAATAATTGAAGTATTGCCACACTCTTTCATTTATGATGAACATAATGGGAGCTTGTCAAAATTTATCTTGTATGGGAAGAAATGCTGGTGGTCCCTCTATAAATATCCTTTTGTGAACAGTTTTGAGAGGCTCAAGATGTTTAACAGTTTTTATTGAAGAAATGTTTGTTGTTGTATATTTCAATAATAATGACTCAAATTATAACCACGTCAAAACATGTACTTGAAAAAGAAAATAGAAAGTAGCAGTACACCAGACACTGAACCTACTTCACATCCTCAATGAATGTCGAGAATTTTACTTTCAACTTAGCTCATGCAAAAGCCCTCTGATGGCAGAATCAAAGATCCAGTTTATTTTACAGAGATGGTAGAATCTTGGTGTAAGCCTTTAACTCTTAACCCGCTGTGTATTTTTTAAATATTTTTGATCCAGTCTAGTAATGGCTGCGGTTTAGCAGCCATGACTAGATTTGATGAAAAATTCATTCAAGTTTGACACAAGATATAGCTGGTCAAAATGTTGGTACAATTTGTAGGTTCAAATTTGATTAGGTGTGCTCAAATTTTTATTATTTAGTTGCAAGTGATTTCCAGTTCTAGGCAGGAATATCTGCTAGTAGCATGTGAGGAGTTAAATTACCTAACATTAGTTCAAGAAATAGAGTGCCCAATTACGGTAACTGTATTCAAATTATGTGGAATTTTGAAAATGTTTTGTAAGGTTCTGCTTTGCTCACATTTCTCGAAAATTACATCATAGTTCACATGTCAAATTCTGAGAATACTACAGATAAGTAGTAAGTGTGACACTATCGACTCTATTGACACTGATTACTATCCTTTGCAAATGCTGTGAAAGCATGGTACCAAAGATCATGATCTGATCTATTTACAATTGGGGCAGTTTGTGTATGGGAGACAATTCTGTTCGTTCAGGTTAGTCCAGGCACATACTCCACTAATGGCATTACCCTCCTCAATGACCTTCAACACCAAGATCAAAGGTAAAAAGTTCATAAGTCTTCCTCCACCCCCACCCCCAAGGGTTGACCTGACCTTCGGACCCAGGTGGTGCAGCCACCCCAGATGGCCCCATTGACTTTGTGGCTGCAAAACGACCTGGTCATGCCCTCATGACACCCTCTTGTGGGGGTATAAAAAAGGGCTCGAGCAACAGTGACTTCTGGCTTTCATACCACTGAAGAAGGCAACAGTTCAAAACTAGTTTGGCTCAGTAAACCTTGACTTATCAACTTAGCAACACATGACCTTGAACTTAGGCCTACCTCCATTATGTATTATATTATATTTAACTTGTTAGTACACCATTTTCAAAGGTTATGGGCAACGTAATACCATCAACTTCATCTCATACTGTATGATTGTCAGATGGTAGTGTAGACAATTTTTACGGCTCATCATTTGAGTCCTCTATTTATGACCATCAGGCCAATAAAAGAAGGAAATTGATCCTGGCGAGACCTCAACACGAGACCAACTCGTCAAATCCAGAATCTTGGGTGAAACGCTTCAAGGTTTTTAAAAAAATATGCAATATCAGGTGTTAGTTTTAAATCAAAAGGTAGACACAATTGTCAAAGCTGAAACTTGACCTGCAATAAATGCAAAATATGCATCCCTTGTTCGAATCTTGGAACACTTTAGCAAATTCAGAAACAAGAATGACAAACACACCAGTAAATACTTTAATGAACCGGACCATTCATCAGACAGTATGGAGTTTCACATTATTGACGTACTTCAGCATGACCCTGACCTCAATGAAAATACACAGATAAGGAGTGATAAGGAACTACATTGGATCTTTATCCTCCAGACTAGACATCCTTATGGTTTAAACAGGCTTGACATTTAGTCCTTTTAATTGTAAAACATTACTGTCAGATCTGCGTATACAATTAAAATACATATGCTTGTTATAAGCTTAAAATGCCAAACCTAAACTATTCTTTTGACTCTCATGGTGACAGACAGGCCATAACAAAATGAGGATCATTTGTAGATCATTCCTGCCAAGTTTGGCTCACATCAGCTCAGTAGTTCCAGAGAAGAAAATGTGATTTCCCATAGGGTTTCTACGGTAACTATTAGCCACAGTTGTGGCCATGTTTGAAATCCAATCAACATTAAATGAGGATCATTGGTAGAGGGTGTCCCAGTCATCAATCATGTGAAGTTTCAAAACAATTAGCCTTCTGGCCAGGTGAGCTAAAAAATATATTAATTTCAGCTAGGGCCCTGCTAACCACATATTTTCGATTGGAATCAAATCTTCAATTGAATCAAGTCTATTATTTAAAATTTAATTGAACCTCAAATTAAATACAGGCATCTTGTAGTTCCGCCTGATAAAAAATTCCAACTACATCATCAAGACAAGCCTTCATCAAAAGGCATGCTTGATGATGTAGTTGGAATATTACCCAGTAAAGCTTTTTATTCAAAAACAGAAACGGATGTGAGAATTCTGTACTGGGCACTGCAAAGGGCTAGCCACTAGCAACCATGAGCACATCACTGAAATTGCTTAGAAATTTAAGTTTGCATTCAGCTCTGGTAGTGACTAGTGAAACTGGAATTGGCATGGATGGTGGCATGGGTACAGATGGGTTTTTTATATTAATATAGCACAGTTTACACTCGTTCAAATCGAACTGAATATCAACTAAGATTCGAAATTGAATCAAATCTCGAAGCTTCGCACATAACATCGTCATCTTAAAAACTCAATATTTTCATTTTCAGTGTTTGAAATATAGCTCATGACCTCTCATTGGCATGAGCATATCAAGGAGTAATAAGATATGTCGTGATAGCAAAAACAGAATTTATTTATTGTTTTCCGGTATTTAAGGTCACATATTTCTGCACAATGGCTAATGGCGGCTGTAACATGGAGATAAAGTAAAGTTTAGTCAATCGTTTATACCCATGTTGGCCATTTTAGAGGACTTTTACCCCAGGCACTGGTCACTGGGTCCTATTTTACCAGTAAAACAAAGCATGTTTACAACTGTAGAATAGAAGAATACAAAAATTTTAATGCAGAGTATCCACCATGAGTATAGCAGTAGCTGCACTTTGCATCGCTCTTTTGACATTTGAAACAATTTGAAACTTTATTCTGGTGACCTGCGAATCGAATCAAATTCGAATCAAACCCCCCAAAATTAATCACATCTTTTATTCAAAATTGAATCAAACCTTGAATAGAGGGGCATATTGTAAGATGATTGATTGAGGGGGTGGGGCTGTAAACCTTAGATTTGTTCGGACTGGTGGCTCAAGTCTTGAATGATGAAATATTCCGGCTACATCATCAAGGCAAGACTTTGTCGAATGCATGACTTGATGATGTAGTTGAAAAATTACCCATTAAGGATGATTTTACATTAATAGGAATGATGGGAAAATTACTGGTACGAGGCACTGCACTGCTCTAGCCTAGCTGCTAGCCACAGTTCATCATTGACTTTGTTTGGAAACATTAAATTTGCTTTCAACGGTAGTAGTATCTCCTAAGACTGGAACTGGCACATGTGATGGCATGGGTGCAGATGCAATTTATGTTAAAAATGCAGAATTACATTCAGTCTTTATTTTCAGCATTATTTATGTACAATTTCCAACTAAACTAAACGTTTTGAATAACGATGTAGACGATTGATACCAAATTATATTCCTGCAAAAAAAAAATTTGAAAAGGAAACAAACTGGCAGTCAATTTCAAATTGAACTGAATAGCAATGTAAGATTTGAAGCTGATTTGAATCTCAAAATTACCCAATATTGGTGGGGCCAAAAGTCCCAACTGTTCCTGTACTCTGGCAATTTTTGTGCATTGTAGTGGTTGAATTATACCAATATGTTATGTGTAGGGTTGACCAGAAAATGTAATGATACACCAATGAGTAACAGTTGAAGTATGGAAATGTTCAGTGAGAAAGATATTGGAACCAATCTGTAATGTTCTGGAAAAAGGTTAAAGGAGCACATGCCAGTGTGTCAAATGATATGAGTCAGAGATACCCAGAAGCTAAATATTCAGCAACTGGTGTTATAAACATAAACAAAATGTTTTTATCCGTTTATACAAAACTGACATGTCAGAAAGCATCACTTGATCAGATGTTTAAGTTGGTCATAAACAGTTGACTAAATCAATGACTACTGTTTCTGTTCAGATTTTCTTCCTTCAACTCCTGACATGCTGCTGGCAGATATTCCTGCTCAGGACACAAAATATTTTGCCACAGAAATAGGTATAATTTGGATACATTTAACCCTTTGAACCCCAGAGGCCACTTTTCCGGCCCAGCAACACGATATTTCATAATTTCCTCAAGTATTATTATTTATTATTTATTGGTGTTTAAGGTCACATATTTCTGCACAATGGCTAATCATGACCATGACAGTTTTATGGGTGGAGGAAGCTGGAGTACCCAGAGAGAACAACCAAGCAACGGCGAGCAACTGTCAGCTCCCCAACATACTGACTCCACACAAGCAGGGTTAGCATTGGTTGAAGACAGGTGCACCATCAACGTGCAGTACACCTTAGTACACAATGCCACCCTGCCCCAATGTGGGCAATGGGGGTGAAGTGTCTTGCCCAAGGACACAACGTGGTTGCCGCAGGTGGGATTCGAACCGAGGACCTCTCGGCTTGCAGCCTGCACCTCTACCAACTCAGCCACCGCGCCCCCATTTCATTAAGTAGGTTGACTTTTGAGAGAAGGAGTGGTGTAGACCAATCAATATTTTCAACGTGCAGCCCCAAGGCTGCACCTTGAAAATATTAACTGGTCTACCCCCAAATAAAAAATATGGACTCTTCCTGTTGCTGCCATTAAACTGATATAGAAGATACCACTAAGGTTCAAAGGGTTAACCAAATTTCTCTCTTCTAAATTTAATGAACTTCTTGGGCAATATTTTCTTTTGTTGCATCTAGATGGATTTTTCATTAGTTCATTCCATTATCCTTTCCGAGATGATAAAGATAAAGATAAAGTTTATTGCACGACCAACAATAAAAAAGGTATGGCATACATAAAACACACAAACAATTAAAATAAGCAATGGGTTAACCATGCGACCCATATTATATGAGTAAACAGATTAAACAAACTAATCTCATCTGTTGCGGCAATCCTGTGAGTGGGCATATAATGTATGAATCTCATTGACAATCAAAACTAATTAGATTATCATGCCCTCAGGAAAAAGAAACATCGGTCGTTTTCACCAGCGGTATTGAACATTAGCCTTTCGAAAGTGCTTACACGGTCATGACCACACTAAGCTCCATTCCCTCTACTGATTTCTGTGCGTCAGGATATGGGTTACAAACCGACCGACCTCGCGAATATCTTCCACATCTTCACAGGCAAATAGCAATGCAAATCTTTCTAGTTGCCGCAGAAGGTGGAAGTGAGGAAGCTGCTTACCGACAAAGTTGATAAGCTCATTTCGAGAAACGCTGTATTTAGAACAGGCAAAGAAAGAAGGTAGGTAATTCATCTTCGACAGAATTTGTCTTACACTGTTTGCAGCGCCTCTGTTCCCTGGCGTCGGCTTTTGATAGCGACCCCGCTCTATCTCCAAGTCATGAGCGCTAATACGGAATCTGGTGACAAATCGCCTTTCCTTCGTGGAAGTGTATCAATATAAAACTCCCTACAGTAGTTCTCTTTGACCGAATGATAGAACTTTAATTTAATACTCTCTGAATGAACGCCTTTCGTGTGGATTCACTTTTCCATGTCTGACCGTACACGTCACAGAATTGCGTTTTTAATTGTTTCTCAAAATTTGGGGAGCACAGTTTGGGTTCAGCCAGACATTGCGAAACCCACAAGTTGAAAGGATGCTTTCAGTTTCTGATGTGCAGGTATGACTAAGTTCCCGCATCTCCTGGTAAGCCAAACTTAACAATGGGTTGGCCTGAACTGTTACCGCTTTCAGCCAATTTGACACAAGTTTAGTTTTTCTGTCAATAGCTAGCGGGTACCTACCTAATTCCGCTAGTACTGCAGCATTGCAAGATTTCGAGTGTACCTGCAGTATATTTTTACAAAACTGTAAATATACCAATTCAATCTGCTTTTCATTATTTCGGACTGCCTGGTCTCCTCATGCTTCCGAGCAATATAGAAGAACAGGTTTTACCAACGCATAGTTTTTCTCTCACGTGTAAGTTATCCCTGGACACTGACAAAAACAGACGGTTTAATTTAAAGTAAGCTTTGAGTGCTCTAGCTCTAAGGTTTGATAGCGCTCTGGTGAAACTGCCCGATGCCGTGAAAACAATTCCGAAGTACGTGTATGAGGTCACTGTTTGTAGCTGTTCGTCACCACAAGTAAATGAACTATTAACTTTCCTACCTGCCGTGTTGAAAATAAGCACTTTTGTTTTCTGCTTATTGACAGTGAGTCTCCACCTCTTACAGAAATCATGTAATGAGCTGAGAGATGATTGTAAGCCGTCTCCAGTAGTAGCGAGAAGAACAAGGTCGTCTGCATACAGCAAACAAGGAATAGCAGTATTTTTTAATTCAGGAAACATGTTATTATCTATTAAAGAGGCAGGAATGTCATCTATGAACAGATTAAACAATAGTGGGCTTAAATTATTCCCTTGCATTATGCCTACTGAATTAGAAAATGTTTTGGATAAAGCTTTACCAGTTTTCACCTGCAGTAAGTTACAGGTGAACATTTCCTTGACTGAATGGTAAAAGTTACCACCTACACCTTTTTCAATCAACTTCATTAACAAGCCTTCTCGCCACACTCTATGAAAGGCTTTATTAAAATCGACAAAGCATGCGTAGAGCATTTCACCGTTTCGAAGCGCTGAATCAGCTGTCTAAGTACAATAATGTGGTCGGATGTTTTATATCCCTCTCTGAATCCAGCTTGCAAAATATTAGGGCAGCCTTTGTCCCCCGAGGTATTTTGCTAGCCGCTCTGTTAATATACTAGTGCACAATTTCCTGACACTGCTGGTGATTGTGATTCCCCAATAGTGGTCGGGACTTGTCGCGTTAGCAGTCTTCGGGATAGAGACAATGTATCCCGCAGACCATTTTTTCGGGAAAATTCCTGCCTGTAGAATAATATTGAAGAGCTTCTTTAGAGCTGGGGTAATTGAAGGTTTAACCGATTTAATCATTTCATTTCTAATCCCATCTAGACCCTCTGACTTGCCAGTTTTTAATTTTGATATTGCTCGCCAGATTTCCTGTTCTGAAATTTCAATGTCAAGAGGCCTAGATAGATGGATTCGATCTTCTAATTCGCAAAGTTTGTGTAATATTTCGGCTTTAAACTCTTCGTTAAAAATGCCTGACGGTGTAGGGTTACCCAATGATTTGTAATGCTCCTTCCATTTAGTTATGGAAATGCTATTAGATAAGTTATCCTTCTCTTCGATATCATCTTGTAATTTACTGACTATTTCCCAAAAAGCCTTCGGGTTACCATGATGGAGGCTATCTAGTTTCCTAATTATGCCCTCTTTATAGTCAGCTTTACTCTGTTTTAAAACCTTTACATATTTGCATTTGCAAACATAGTATCTGCCACGCACTATGGGGTCATAGTGGTATTTCTGGAATAAGTAATGCTGGTGTATGAGGTGTTTTTTTCATATCATAGCACGATTATCGAACCAAGGTTTGGGAGGTTTCCTTTTCCTTGATTTTCTTCTGAGGTTCCAGTTGGTTTTCAAACATTTTGCAGACACGCTACAGAGAATGTCTTCAAAATCTTGTAGGCATTCTAGGGGTGCTGAGAACTCTTTACGTGCAAATAGTTTCAGTTTCTCATTCGTTTCCTGTGTACTAAACAAGGTTACATACTTTTCTTTGGCTTGTTGGTCCCAAATAACCCTTGCCGGAAGCGGTTCACCCATATCTACTGCCTTCTCAATTTTATACGGGAGATTCAAGATGAACCAAATCTGGCAATGATCTGAAAGAATACTAAGGTCGTTCACTTTGAAAAGAGGAATGCGGCTTACGAGAGACTCACTGACAATAGCATAGTCAACAACCGACCTGCCATTATACTGGTATGAAGTGAACTCGCCAAATGTGTCACCGGCCCGTCTTCCATTGAGAATTCGCATTTCCGACTGTATACACAAATCAAGTAATTTTCTGCCTTGCGAATCTACCCGGCCGACATCCCTGCTCTGACGTGTTTGACAGTTGTCTGGCACGAAAGAAGGATATAACGGCAGGTGGTCTGATCCACTATTATCTGTTGTGAAACCCTGTTCCTCCCGTGTTCTGCAATTTAGATCCCCTTGTAGAATAATGTGGCCAAGAGAGCTGTAAAACACAATCTCCTTGCCAATCACCTCAAGTGTATCAAACCCGGCTCAAAGAGGGACGATGACACAGGTAGGCAGTATGCCTCATATAGGTAAATATCTCTATCGATGTTGAAGAAATATTTATCCAGTTTCAGCCATATGGCATCTTCACTTTCAGACTTCAACCTCATTATACCTGGCAAAAGGCAATTTCAGACGAAAACTAGGACACCACCCCTGCGCTTTTTAGAGCGAAGACTTGAAAAACATGTATACCCCTCAATTGACACAGCACTGTCATCTTGTGTCCAGGTCTCTATTAACCCAATAATATCAAACTCCCTCACTATGAAATCTAGTCATGGCTACTTAACAGCAGCCGTTACTAGATTTAATAAAAAATATTTTGAAAATATAGCGCTTTTTAGAGCGAAGACTTGAAAAACATGTATACCCCTCAATTGACACAGCACTGTCATCTTGTGTCCAGGTCTCTATTAACCCAATAATATCAAACTCCCTCACTATGAAATCTAGTCATGGCTACTTAACAGCAGCCGTTACTAGATTCAATAAAAAATATTTTGAAAATATACAGTGGGTTAAGAGTTAACCATTTACCTAATGCAACAGCCAAGTATAGAGGTGCTAATGACAATAAATGCCATTCATATATTTATTTATTGGTGCTTAATGCCACATCAGCAACCAAGCCAATAGCATAGCGATAAAAAGTTATGTAGAGTAAATCCATTCTTCCACAAAGTAAACTAAGCAAGAAAAAACATGATCAAGACAGTGAAATAAATTGCAAGGACAGTAGTGAACAATCAAATATGCTAAATGAGCTCATTTCAATGGGAGGGGGGGGAGGCATAAGCTGTATATTTGAAGCCAAAACAAGGATAATTTTCAGGTTTTCAAACTTTATTTTACATGTGCCGTCTGTAACTCGTGTTAGGTAAAAGATTAATTCTTTATACCTTAACTTTAAAATCAAGCACAACATAAAATACAATTGTTGACAGATTGGCCAATCGGTAGATTTTCCAATTGGCTATCCCACCACTAAATAATTCTTCAGGTAGCTCAGAGCTGGTTTCAATCATAAATGGAATCAGCTATATTACAGGAACACCTGAGCATAATTTTAGTATATCAAACTACATGTTCTGGAAGCTTTATGTTGAAAGTGGTCTACAAAACAATGAAGTGGCTAGGCAAATGGTCCACTCTTGGAATAACATTCAGTCCTTTAAATTCTACCAAACTCGTGCAGTAAAAGGTGACCCCAAATTATTACAGTGTTATTTCCAAATTAAAGGTATTAACAGATAGTTTGGTTTGTTTTTTATGCTTTTTTCAGATTTCCTAAGAAGTGACTTAACCCTTTACCCAACATAACAGCCAAAACCAGCCAGCACTATTCACAAAAATTGCCATTCAATTTTCATTATTTTTTTTTATTTTTGCCTCAAAAAAATAGCTTATGACCCATCATTGGAACGAGCTCATTGAGCTTGTTCCAAACAAGGATCATAAGCTACATTTTTGATGCAAAAAATCAGTTTTTCAATAATTTTGTTTGCAAGTGTTGTCTGCTTTTCATGTTAGCTAAAGGGTTAACTACATTTCTGGTACACCTTGACAGTTGACATCCTGTCACTTCGGAGTTGTTTCTAAGCATGTTTTGGCTTCTATTGGAAACTTGATTGGAATATCTTTAACAAGGGCAGGAAAGAATAGCTGTATAATTTTTGTATGTATAAAGGTTCATCACATTACATCTTTCTGAACAGAATTAGTCTGGTGGCCTGATTTCTTGAGGTAAAGTGTTCAATGGAAAGCAACTTATCACTTACCTGGCAGACTTTCATTGTACCCTGTCTCCAGTGGACGGCCTTTATGAAACTTGTCTGAGCCCACTGAAAAATATAAATCGCTTTATAAAATAAATATCTGATTGAAAAATTGAGATTTAATTGAAAATAAGAAAGAGTAACTACATTCTACCAAATCTTAACTTTGACATTTTCATAATTAGAATTCACTTCATCAAGATTTTCAATACCATTACAAAACCATTTGTCATAACCGTCCAGATCTATTCAGCTTGTCACTAACCAAAAATATTTAAGGTTTAATCCGTTTCAACACAAATGATGTCATATTTAACTCTTAACCCGCTGAGTATTTTAAAAAAATATTTTTGACAAATCTAGTCATGGCTGCTGTAAAGCAGCCATGACTAGAATTGATGAAAATCTTTCGGAAATTTAACTCAGGAAATCATTGATCAAAAACTTTATTTAATTCATAAGGGGTAAATTTAATTAAAAACGCACAAATTTTACTTATTCTAGTGGCAAGAGATTTGCTGAGAATATTCGTCAGTAGCAGGTAAAGAGTTAAAGGGATGCCAAATAAAGGATTTAAGTGGATAAAAGATAAAAGATGGAGTATTTTTTCGTTTAGACAAAAAAATCATAAGATTTCTGGTCCGAATATGATCTGAAGCTTGCCAAAGGATTTTAAAAGCTGCAAACCAGTGAAGATATGTCATATGGTGATAGGTCTCACGCAATCTCCATTGGAGGCATTTTGATTTGGAGGTGTGACTGACACAGTTCTATGGCTGGTGGTTGGAGAAAATCAGAATACTCTCACCTGGCAAAAAATAGTGATGAGTTCAAGTTTACACCTTAGCTGTGACTGATGGTAAAAATGACGAAAATCTAAATTTTATAGTAAATTTCCTTTCTTATTATACCTACCACAATTGTTTACTACAGGCTTGCACTACAGTGGAAGTCCCTAACTCGGATAAAATACTCTCTATTTTTGTCTTTCCCAAGCAAGTTGGGAAAGAAAAGTGGTGCAAAAGCACCAATAAAAATAAGCCAAAACTGGGTCGAGTGCAACTGGCGCAGACCCAGTACGGGACGCTCTCTCCCAAGTACAACTCCACGACTTCTTTTGCCAGTGCGCATATACCGTCTCTAAAGGCTCATTCTTTTTGAATCGGTAAACGTTAGAGTTATGTGATCAGCGGGGAGGAAAGATTCTTTACCCGTAAAGAAGACGGGAGGGCCTCCATGTAAACAATTGTGGTAGGTATAATAAGAAAGGAAATTTACTATAAAATTTAGATTTCTTATCAACCTACTCACAATTGTTTACTACAGGCTGAATAGACAAAAGGCTGGAGGGAATCGCATAACCAACCTCCACATAACCCTAGTGCACTGGAACCGTGAAGTAGAAGGGAGAGGTCCCGAGGCTTATCAACCATAATGTCGCAATCATTGGTAAAGGACAATGAAAAGAGACATATGAGCCTGTGTGACACACAGACAGAAAAAGGGCAGTAACAGCATAAGGCTGAAAATGACCTCCAAGAAGCCTAATGGCTATGGCAGACAACAGCCTGAGCAGAAGAAAGAGGACCCAGGGCAAAAAGGTCCTCCGACTGCTCCTGCAACTGGCGCAAATAAAAGGTGGAGAAAGTAGAAGCATTTCTCCAGTAGGCTGCCTGCATAACATCCGACAACTTGACGGAGTTAGAATAAGCCCAAGAGGTAGACAGTGCCCGCACCTCGTGGGCAGAAATACGATTGGTAATACAATCGCCAGTTGCTAAACGACTATAAGCCGTACGAATAGCAAGACAAATCCATCGAGAAATGGATTGAGGAGAGATCTTCTGTCGACCCGGAATGAGAGACAGAAAAAACCATTTTCTGCCTTTCCGTATGAAGCGTGTCCGATCAAGATAAATGCGAATAGCACGGACCGGACAGAGCAAAGGGCGAGTACCCTCAACAGAGGGAAGAGCCCTGATACAGATAGGAGGAGGAGTAGTATCTGGTAACTGATTCTTAGCCAAAAAGGAGCAATCAGTGGTAAAAGTAACACTGTTGAGAGAGCTCCTAAAAAAGGCCGGGTCAACCGAGAGGGCGTGAAGCTCACTAACCCGTCTGGCCGAAGCAAATGCCATCAGAAAAGCCGTCTTATATGTGAGAAAATAAAGGTTCGAACGGCGCCCCCCCCCCCCCTCCCCCCCCCCCCCAAGCAAAGCAGCACCCACGAAAGATTCCATCGTGGAGTAAGCTGCAAAGTCCGAGGCCTTTTCAAAGAAAAGTGCCGAACAAGCTTGGAGAGGTAAGGATTAGTGCCGATACAACGCTTCCCCACGTAAGAAAAAGTCTCTGAAAGCATAGACCTGTAACCCTTGATGGTAACAGGCTGGAGACCCCGAGAATCAAACAGATATACCAGAAACTCCGCAATCTGTGAAATCGAAGGATTGGCATAATCAACAGAGGGATCAGCACACCATCGACAGAAGACCTTCCATTTAGCTGCATAAGCTAAACCAGTGGAGTGCCTCCTTGAAGAAGAAATGCACTCCACTGCTCGTCTCGAAAAACCTCTACGGAGGAGACAGGACCTGACAAAAGATATGCGTGAAGGCACAACGAAGTCGGGTCGACGTGAAACCTCCTCGGGCGACCTTGACAAAGAAGGTCGCGACGTAGCGGGAGACGTGCCGGAACCGCCGCCATCAGCGAGCGGAGCTGATTGATCCACACCCGCTGAGGCGACAGGGGAGCGATCAGAATGATTCGACAACTGCAGGTTCGAATTTTGGCGAGAACCTGAGGAAGAATCGGAACCGGCGGGAAGGCGTAGCCGACTAGACCGTTCCAATCAAGTGACAGAGCGTCCACGGCAAAAGCCAGAGGATCTGGACACGGGGACACGAAAGTGTCCACCTGATGGTTCCAACGAGTCGCAAAGAGGTCGATGTGGGGACGTCCCCAGAGAGCGCAAAGCGACTGGAACACTGCCCTGTGAAGCATCCACTCGGTGGAAATAACCCTGCCCTGTCGGGACAGGGAGTCGGCTAGGACGTTCAGACGACCGGGAATGTGACGAACAACCACTCCGGCGTGAACATCCTGAGCGAGCAGAAGAAGATCCCGAGCTAACTCGTACATCGGAAGCGAGTGCGTGCCACCCTGGTTCCGAATGTAAGCAACCACTGTCGAACTGTCGGATAGTAGAAGGACCTGGCGATTCGACAGGTGAGGGATCCACTGCCTGAAACTCAGAAGAAGAGCAAGAAGCTCCTTCTGGTTGATGTGTAGAGCTGCCTGATCCTGGTCCCACATCCCGTGTAGGGAAAGACCGAGAGGATCCAACGTCGCACCCCATCCGAGATCGCTGGCATCTGCCGTCAGAACGCGATCGGACGTGGGTAAGTCCAGTGGAACACCCTGCGTAATCCACTGAACATCTGTCCAGGGAAGAAGGTGAGGATACAGAGAGTCCGGAAACGGAAGCACCTGATCCAGAGAATCTACATTCAGCCTCCAACGACTGAGCAGAAAGTGTTGGAGAGGTCTGACACGCAGCCGACCTAGAGGAATGAGATCCGTCACCGAACCGCAGAGACCGATCAGCCGGAGAAAACTCCGAGCGGTCGCGGACCTGGACTGGGACAGAGTCAGAGCAAAAGCTGAGAGAATCACTGCCTTGGCCTGGGGAACAGCCACCAAATTGAATTTGGTTTGGAAAGACATCCCCAGATGACAAAACGACTGAGAAGGGACCAGGTCGTTGACTCTGAATCCTAGCGACGTGAGCAAGCTCAACAGAGTGGCGACATCCGATTCCAGTAAGGCAGCATTGGAATGCCTCTGGAGGATATCGTCCAGATATGCCGAAGTAGTCACCCTGGACTGTGTGCGATGGAACGCTATCACATGCGACATCAGTCTGGTGAACGCCCAAGGAGCCAGGTTGAGGCCAAAAGGCATGGCCTTGAACTGGTAAACTCGCCCCAGAAAAGCGAACCTGAGATACTTCCGTGACGCCCGATGCATCGGAACGTGGAAGTAAGCGTCTCGCAGGTCAATGCTGGCTGCGAAATCTCCCTGGTGAATTGATTGGCAGACCGACCTGAAAGTCTCCATGCTGAACTTGGGAGCAATGATAGACTGGTTCAGGATACTCAGATCGATAACCGGTCGGAGTCGGCTGTCCTTCTTCGGCACCAAGAACAGGCGGGAATAGAAACCCACTGACTGAACGTTCTTGACGACCTCGATCGCCCCCTTTGCCAGGAGATTGGCAATCTCCGTGGACAAAAGTTCCCGACGTAAAACGTCTGAAGGAACTGTGGTTGGAAGAGGCACCCTTGACAGAGTGGGGTGCCGTCGGAAGGATATGCGCAGCCCGGACCGAACAACATCTAACACCCATGGATCGGATGTGATGGTGGTCCAATGGTCTGCGAACTCTGCTATCCTTCCTCCAACCCGGGACGAGTCGAGGTGAGGACCTTCATTTCGAGCCCCGACAAGGCCCGCGAGAGGAGAAACCACCTCCTCTGCCAAATGAAGAATCCTGAGACTTCCCTCGATTCTGCCGAGCCCTACCTTTACCCCCGTGAGTAAGAAGTAGAGGCGGCGGCAGAAGGACCAGCCTTTTGCTTCACAGAGGAAGCAGAAGGATACTTGTTAGGCTTGGAACGGCCCTTGCCTCTCCGAGAAGGCAGATCAAGCTGACGAAACAGCAGCTGATCTTTGGAATGACGTCATCCCGGACCGTCGACACAGAACCATGGAAAAGTTGCGGACCTGCCAAAGAAGCAGATCGAAGAGTAGCACGCTGCTCCTCGGGAAGGGATCGTCCTGTGTCCAGCACAGCGTCCCTTCGAACTAATTCCAAATTAGCCGTGTTACAGGCATGCGTGTGAGTAAGGTGCATAAGCGCCTTGGACAGCACACGCAAAGGAGCCTGTACCTCGTCAAACTTATCTGGAGGCAGATAAGCAGCCAAAGCTGAGACGACGTGATCTGAGAGAGAAAGCATGCCAAGCATCTCTCTAGATAAGCCCAACGTGGACTCCAGAGTCGTCATTGGAATGACGGCAGACTTGGGCTTGGAAAGCCCGAGGGAAGTGGAGTCCTGATCCAGAACCGTCAAAGTCTGGCAGACTGACGGATTGGCGGAATCGTAGGAACGATAACGCACAGGAGGCAAAAAGGTGTCAACCCTGGTGAAGAACGAAGTCTTCAAAGCCTTGGAATTCAGTTTGGCATCCAATGCTGAAAAAGCTTCAACCACCTGTACCGACTGGCACGGTCGAAGGCGCCCAGAGGCAGGTTGCTCCAAAGGCTGTTGGTGCGCGACCGATGATCGCGGCCAGGCTGACACTGTCGGCTGGTTAGCAGGTTTGAGCTCAGGCAGAAACCCAAACACAAAGTCAAGAGCCGCCCCCAAGTCCGAAGACTGCTGGCCCTCGACCTCAAGCATGTCGGACTCCTCCCCAGAGTCGGAAGACACATAGCCCATCGTGGGCAAACCAGCCGACGCCTCCCATGGTGTCGGGACACCAGAGGAATCGGAAACCAGCCTGTTTCCAATCCCGGGAGGCGGCGCCATAGGAGGCGCCTGGAAACCACCCATAGCCTCGCTGGAAGCAACAGGAAGGCTCTTAGAAAGAACCTGAGTGAGTAAGGAGAGGGCCTCCCTAAGCTCACTGCCTGAACTGACCGGTTTGACAGGGGAGCGAACCGGCAAAGTGGCTTCACCTCTGACCCTCTTAACCAGCGAAGGGTCACGATCCTCCAAAACACCCGATGCGGGACGACGGGCGGCAGCCGAAACATCTGAAGGCAGACGTGTATAGGGGTACGATGCACCCCGAGGATCAATATTGCGAGAACTCATGAGAGTCACCGCGGACCTCTGCGGGGCAGAAGGTCCAGGCTGCACAAAAGGCGTTGGTCCCCCAAAACTGGTCGTATGACCAGAGTGAGTAGACGGAAACGCCACGGAAGCCATAGTGTTTCCACTACGAACATCCGAATCCAAAGACACAACTGTGGTACTCGATGGCGAAGAGACCACAGCGATGGGCTCGGCTGGCAGACCCTTCCGACTTCGCCGAGTTGAAGTCAGGGAAGGCTGGGGCCGATATCCCACGTCTACAGTATCGGACAGACCTGCAGTCCCCTGCAGCGAAAAGCCGAGGCCGGCTGAAACAGACAACGAAGCAGACGGACCAGCAGCAGTAGTAGATACGTCGAGAGTCGTTGAGGTACCCAAGAAGTTTCGTAAAGATCGGTTCGTAAATACGGCCTCTAGGCCGAGCCGTATTGGCATTTGCACTTACAGTGCTGAAAGTAACACTAAATAAATCAAAGTTAGTCTAATTTGCGTAATTTACGCATGAGAAAAAAACCCGTATTATATGTGATGTATCCCATGGTACTAAACATTCATACAAAAAAATTATTCAAATCGGAGCTTTAATATGGAAGTTCTGCGCAAAAATCTGATTGCACCTAATTTTGGTACAAAATGGCTGCCTGCCAATGGCTGTCTTAAATTTCAGGCCGGACCCAAAAACACTTGTTCTCGTCTCAAGGTGATAACAAAGGTACCCAAGAAGTTTCATGAAGATCGGTTCATAAATACAGCCACAAGCCCGGGTTGAATTGACATGTGCACTTACTGTGTATAAGTAGCACTGAATAAATCCAAGTTCATCTAATTTGCATAATTTATGCACGAGATAAAAACCTGTATTATATGTGATGTATTCCATGTTACTAAACATTCATACAAAAATTGATTCAAATCAGAACTTTCAGACAGAAGTTCAGTACAAAAAACTGATTGCACTAACTAAAGTACAAAATGGCTGGTGGCCATCTTGAATTTCAGACCGCACCCAAAAACACTCGTTCTTGTCCCACGGTGATAACAAAGGTACTCAAGAAGTTTCGTAAAGACCAGTTTATAAATACACCCTCTAGCCTGGACCATATTGAATTGCTGATGGACAGACAACCAGTTAGACGACTGGTCATGCCATAACCTCAAATTTGACTTGCGACAAAGTTGAGCTAAAAATGAAAACATATCCTATTTTCAATTATAATAGTCTGGGACGACCTGCATTGTATCCTTGGGCAAGGCACTTTATCCCAGTTGCCAACATGGGGGCACGATGACGCCGTGTACTAAGGCATACTGCATGTCGATGGTGCACATGTCTTCAACTGCTGTAACCCTGCTTGAGCGGAGCTTGAACAGAGTTAGAATGTTGAGGAGCTGATAGTTGCTCGTCGTTGCTTGGTGGTTCTCTCCAGCTACTCCGGCTTCCTCCACCCATAAAACTGTCACGGTCACAACTGGCCATTGTGCATAAGTATGTGACCATAAACACCAATAAATAAATAATAAACAAATAAATTAATAGCTTGTTCTTGGTCTATTTCTATTAAGGCAATCAGTAGGTGATTGAAAGGACGATTTCTAAATACTTTTATGACATTAACTTTACTTGAAGATGAACACTGAAGATGAAGTACTGCATGCTGACTCCTAATGGGAGCCACTGTTTGTATAATCAGGAAAACTGTTTATGAAGCTGTA
The DNA here is from genome assembly GCA_031216915.1 of Pictodentalium vernedei. Classification (NCBI taxonomy): domain Eukaryota; kingdom Metazoa; phylum Mollusca; class Scaphopoda; order Dentaliida; family Dentaliidae; genus Pictodentalium; species Pictodentalium vernedei. The sequence continues at coordinate 262,430,637 of CM062291.1, read as the reverse complement.
AAGTGACAGAGCTATTTCCAGTTTTCCAAATGAAGATGAATGTCTTGAAAACACATTCAAGACACTGTGTACCTACTTCAATGCACTATAAATGTCAAACATCCAGTATGATAATTTAATGCCAAAGTGAACAATTAATAATAAAGGATCCATCAATTTATATTCTATCAAGTCCATTCCCATAAATATAAAGTAAGAGTGTACTTTATATTCTTTCAAAATATTCCGACAGATGAGATTTATCAAACACTGCCACATTATATCCTAATTACACAAACAGTGGCTCCCATTAGGAGTCAACAGCCATGCAGTACATTTCAATATTCATCTACTGCAAGAAACAAAATAAATTCACATATTGCATGTCATGTATCTCAAACATCTTCACCATCCAAAATTTTTATAGGTGAATTGTAACTCTTTATCCTGTGGTGTCACCCCACTCAAATGTCAAATCTTTGTTTAGTTTGGCACATACTTTTTCTGGACAATTGGACAGCTGATATGTTCAAAGACTGCCTTGCCTGCATAAAGAAAGCTGTGCATGCATAAATATGTCACAGGCTTTTACTAGTTTGGTGACATGTGAGTCAAACCAGCTCAAGATATTAGCCTGTGATAGAAGGTGTGGTCATCTTTTTCCATTACTTTGCTCAATGAAATGTCTAACAATCGCAATTGTAAAATTCTTGTCTGAATACCTTGCCTAGATGAAAAAGTATGTGTATATAAATAAGAACCTTTGGATAAAATGGGCATAGAGATTGTGAAAGGGCCAAGAATTTATTTATTTATCGAGGTTTAATGACACTTTCGACAGCCAGGGTCACCTCATGTTGGACAGTTTTACGGGTGCAGGAAGCCGAAGTACCTGGAGAGAACCACTGTGCAATGGTGAGTAACTGTCAGGCTCCCCAACATACTAACTCTACACAAGCAGGGTTGGCACGGGCTGAAGACAAGCGCACCATCGACATGCAGTATGTCTTACTACACAATGGCACCGTACCCCCCACATGGGCAAATGGGGTGAAGTGTCTTGGCCACAACACGGTTGCCACAGGTGGGATTCAAACTGAGGACCTCTTGGCTTGCAGCCTGTACCTCTACCTACGGAGCCACCGTGACCCATATAGCCTTTATAACAACCAAATTGTTAGCATGGCTGTTATTTTATCTGCATATGAATTTATCTATCCATGCATGAATTTGAATTGCCTAACCAACTAATGGCCACCCATCTGTCAAGCCACTGCTCCACTTACCCAACCTCAGACCTGCCTGAAAATCAGCCTAAATAACCTGTCTGAATGCACTCAACAAACTGGCTATCCACATGTTGGATTACCTGATAACCTGGCAGTCAACAGTAATGTTAAATTTTTTTACAGTATATTTTTCTTCTAAACCAGATGTTTGCCACCCCGCCCCCCTCTGCCACCCCGCCCCCTCCCCCTGTCAATGGTAAAGCTCTAGAGCTGAAACGGTTAACCGATTAATCATTGATCAACATCTTGATCGATCCAAAAAGTAATTGTTTTATTAACCGTTACTTTTGAACTACTGTATTATATGGGGCAACAAAGGAACAAACTTGCTCCAAAACAGGCTAACATTATCCCACTGACTCACATCAATTATATGAGACAGAGTAAAGCATGCAAGTTACTTGCTGACATACTTGTTTACTTGCATGATCATCATACTGTATGAGTAGCTGGAAATGGTCATTCTTAACCCTTTACCCATTGCGGGTAGCAGACGATACTTGCAAAATAAATTCATGAATTACTAAAATTTTGTAATTTTTGTCTCAAAAACATACCTTATGTCCCCCTCATTGGAACGAGCTCAATGAGCTCATTCCAATGTGGGGTCATAAGCTATGTTTTTGAAACAAAAATTGAAAACATAATAAATTTTAATGGAGATTTTTGTATATAGGCCTGGTCGGTTTTGTTTGTTACGCTTTGTAAAGGGTTCATGCTGTAAATCATCAACAGTATGGCAATTATTCAGATATTTATTTGGACAAGTGATTAATCAGTTAATAAAAGTTAATCCATGTGATTAATTGATCAAGAAAACCCCTTAACAGTTTCAGCACTATAAAGCTCAACAGAAGTTTCCAAGAAGATGACACAAGCATTGTTTCAGCAGAGAAAAATGATGCCTCAAAACAATTATTGGGCACTATATTTATTTACATATACAATTAGGTGGTTTAACTGGGCTATTTTTTCTGCAAAACTGCATTTGTGAGTACAATGCTTGGGGATGTGCTGTTAATATTTTAAAATATTTGGAGGTATTTCCAGTTGGTGAATGCAAGTAACTGTATGATATTAACAATACGTAAAGTTGCTTACAGAAAATAAAACTGCAAATATAGATTTGCAAAACTGCTAATCCCATTTAAAAAGTCAATCGCAGTTGCTGAATATCACTGATAAATATCAATACAACTCTTGATGAATTGAGCCTTATGTCCATGTAAACAAGGATCTTTCAGATGAAAGGTTAATCCAGCTATATACAGCTAGCACTATTTACAAAAAATCACCTTTCAAATTTCATTATTTTGTTAATTTTGCCTCCAAAACAAAGCTTATAACACTTTATTGGAAAGAGCTCACTGATCATGTTCTGAGGGGTCATAAGGCAGGTTTCTGAGGCAAAATCTGAATCAGTTATTCAGGAGAATAATTTGCAAGTTTTGTTCTCACTTGTTTCAGATAAAAGGTTAATACATTGTTAAGATCATATTTGTCTTTTTGTGTTATGGTGTTAAGACATAAAAAAAAACAGGATTACATATTCTAAGTGTACTTTCAGCCCCAAGCCTTAAGTATGAGTTATTCTGTACCAGATTCATAACTGGAGGGTCACTTGGTACATAACAAGTTTAAGGAAGTCTATTTGCACAATGATATTCACTATCGGTGTGCCATAAAATTGTTGCAAACAAGGGAGTGAACAACCACACAACGGGCTCTTAACCTTTTTCATTCAAATCTCCTGTTAATCCCACAATTTAACTCTTAACCTGCTGAGTATTTCCGTGAACTTTTTCATGAAATCCAGTCATGGCTGCTGTGAAGCAGCCATGACTGGATTTGATAAAAAAAATTGAACAAATGATGCCAATCTATGAAGTGTGATATGATTGATCCAGTTTACAGTGATGCATTCTGTTGAACAGAAGCTAAATTATACCCTTTCTGTTGGCAAGAGCATTGGTGTCCTGGTGGGAATATCTGCTAGCAGCATGCAAGGTGTTAACTCTTTCTTAACTCAAGTACTTTAAAGATATTTTTCATCAAATCCAGTCATGGCTGCTTTGAAGCCAACATGACTAGATTTGATTCAAAATTAATTGAAATTTAACTCAAACAAGAGCACTGCGAGGCATGGCTAAATACACCCATTCTAAGTCGAAACAGGGATGTAACTCACTTAAAAATAAATGGACAGAACCCATATTCGAACTGTCCTGTATTTCTAGCTGGGTAATACACATAACAACTTTGGTTGAGATCAAATAATACAACCTGGAGTTATTGGTCAGAAACCAAAAAGTTGATAGATGGTCAAATTCTAAAATTCTAAGTCGAAAAAGGACCGTAACAAATGTAAAAATAATTGGATGGAACCCATATTTGAACTTTATCACTAGCTGGGTAAAACACACACCAACTTTGGTTGAAATCAAACAATCCAAACTGGAGTTATCGATCAGAAACCAAAAATGTTGATAGACAGTCGAATTATAAGTCAAAAAAGGGTCGTAACTCATGTAAAAATAATTGGGTGGAACCCATCTTCAAACTTGGCCTGTACTACTAGCTGGGTAAAACACATACCAACTTTGGTTGAGATCAAATAATCCAATCTGGAGTTATCGGTCAGAAACCAAAAATGTTAACATGTCAAATTCTAAGTCACAAAAGGGTCATAACTCATGTAAAAATAACTGGATGGAACCCACATTCGAACTTGGCCTGTATTACTAGCTGGGGAATACACATACCAACTTTGGTCGAAATCAAATAATCGAAACTGGAGTTATCAGTTGGAAACCAATTGTTTATGGATGGACAGTTGGACAGATGGGCAGACAGAGACAGACGTTCTTAAAAATGGGAGTTGAAAAATTACGGAAAAATTTATCATTTTAATTCGTTTGGACAACGGTTAAAACCTCATTTTTTAAAAAAAATTTCTGGGGGGGGGGGGGGGGGGGCATATAAACAGTTACATCCCCCATCCCTAATGCTGAAGAGAAACTAACCCTAACCCCAACCCTGAACTGACCCTAACCCTTAATATAAACCCCAAAATTTGCAGTTTGCCTCAAAAGTCTCATATCTTAGTAATTAAGCTCATAATGTATCAAATAAGCTCATATTTCGGTAAGCTCATAATGCTTCTCCAGACAAAAAAAACAAACCTCATAACTCCCATATATTGGATGGATGGATGGATGGATGGATGGATGGATGGATGGATGATGGATGGATGGATGGATGGATGGATGGATGGATGGATGGATGGATGGATGGATGGATGGATGGATGTGGATGGATGGATGATGGATGGATGGATGGATGGATGGATGGATGATGGATGGATGGATGGATGGATGGATGGATGGATGGATGGATGGATGGATGGATGGATGGACAACCACTAAAAACTCTTTTTTAAGTCTAATTTCTGGGTGGTAGCAGAAATACTGTCCAGGGCAGGAAAATCAGGCTGCAGCATGCAATTTACAGAGTGGAAATTGGACTAAACATGCCCAAATCATACATATTTCAGAGGCAAGAGAAATCCTGTCCTGGGCTAATGATTTATTTCTGTCCAGGCAAAACAAGAACATCAAACTTATTAAAAACTCTAAAAATCTTTGAAATACGACCTGATTTTATGTACTATAACAATGTTTATTCTAGTTTCTTAGTACAATTTTCACATAAAGATTGTACTGATAAAAGTTTATCAGGATGTCTTACAAGTAAAAATCAGTTCGCAACACCAGAATTATTAAACGGAGACAATCCTGTAGCCTATGACAAATCGCACTTAGTGCATCAAGGTTTCCTATCTTTTTATCTATCCAGCACCTCAAACAAGGTTATTTCAATAACATAATTTAAGTGATATTTCTTTTGAAAAAATTTCTTAAAAAACAATTATTTATGAACAAAATATTGCTAAACTAAGGGTACTCTTACTGGGAGCATGGTATCTTTGGAAAAAAAATACCCATGTTTCAAATCATCTTTGGTAAATAATTTAGCACTCAACCAGTTAATAGGTTATGAGGGACCTGCTGTACTTTGTGTGATAATCAAACACTAATAACCACTAATACTTTCAAAAGCCAAGGTCACCTCATGTCAGTAAGTTTTAAGCGTGGAGTACCTGGAGAGAACCACTGAGTATCAGTGAGCAACAGTCAGACTCCCTAACATTGTGTACAGTTGGCATTAGTTGAAGGCAAGAGCACAATCAACATGTAGAATGTCTCTGTACACAGTGCCACCATGCCCCACATGGGCAATAAGGGTAAGATGCCTTGCCCAAAGACACATTTAATGCATTTACCACTGGTTGAGATTGAACAGTGGACCTTTCAGTTTGAAGTCCAATGTCGTAATCATTGAGCCACCACACTCCCAATGAGTACATGTAATTTAAGCAGTATCACATCTCATTTTGTGATGCATATTTTAATGTTTAGTGATGGCCTATATCAGGAAGACTGGCATGAGTGAAAACAGCAACTGCCTTCAGGCTGCTTGATTTTCATAATGATGGGAGAAAATAGTCATCTGAGTTGTGATGAGCGAGTAACAGCCACAAAAACATGTGGAATTTAACGCAAAATTTATTTCAAAGCTTGAGTCAAGGTTGCATTATGAAACACATTTTGAATGGATAATTGACCAGTAACTTCCATAGCTCTTTTATTTATTTATTTATTGGTGTTTAAGGTCACATATTTCTGCACAATGGCTAACCATTACCACGACAGTTTTACGGGTGGAGTAAGCCGGAGGACTGAGAGAGAACCAACAAGCAATGGTGAGCAACAGTCGGCTCCCCAACATATTAACTCCGCACAAGCAGGGTTAGCACCGGTTAAAGACAAGTGCACTATCGATGAGCAGTATGCTTCAGTACACAACGACACTGTGCTCCCACCTGGCAATGGGGGTGAAGTGTCTTGCCCAAAGGAGACAGCATGGTTGCCACAGGTGAGATTCGAACCGAGGACCTCTCAGCTTGCACCTCTACCTACGGAGCCACCGTGCCCCCTCCATAGCTCTTTTGAGAGCTTGACTGGGCCAAACTGATTCACTTACAAATAGGTTTTGATGTCAGATAAAAACAATATCTATTTCAGGTACCGTATTAATACTGTCAAAAAATAAAATTCTGACTGGATATTCAAATTTCCATGTCAACATTTACCACGAACAGCCTGGACTGCAACACAATATCATGTTAGATATGAATAAAGCAGATTGCATAACCTGCTGAACTTTTCAGACACATTCATACAAGTCGAAAAATACCATGATGAATGATGAAGTGAAAGCTGTTATGCTGTGACTACAGTCACAGTGTAATAGCTTTCACATCATCAAATATCACTGACAGGAGGAGTTATCACAATGAATGTCCTGAAGCCATCTTTGGTGTGGCAGATTGAGCTGAGATGTTTTTCAACGACATTCCAGCAATCCAGTAAAAAGATCAGTGATACTTAGATGTTACTAATTGGTTAGCTTCATATCGGCTGAGATATCAGCCTGAGGTAACTTCATATCAATTGGAGCCTGAAGTCATTTCACCCGATAATGGGAAATTCTGGGAAAGAAAATTTTTTCTAATAAATAACTATGATTATCTCATGAGCAAGCCTGAATATAAGCAACCTGTCATTGGCAAAATGAGGTCCCCAGAGAGTGAATTTGCTGATGCTATCCCATACAGTGGGCCAATTTATCCTCTAGGTACATCTGTCTGTTTTGGCTTGAGACCTTGATTCAGACTGAGGTTCACATAGGGTAAATTTTGTAGCATCACCAAATTCACCCTCTGGGGACCTCATTTTGCAGATGACAGTCTGCTTATTTTCAGGATTGCTCATGAGATAATCATAGTTATTTATTAGATATCATTTTCAGGAGTAGATAAAAGAAATATGTATTTCCACTTGTGGCTTTGCCATGAAGGAGATAATCATTGGTAACCACGCAAAAACACTAAATTCTTTTTGTATTGTGTGCATTTCTAAAAAATGACAGGCCTCCTCAATCAAGTTATCAGTAAATCATTCAAAACACAAATCATAAAGTGATTTCTGTGTAACCATTCCTCAACTGTGTAGTCTACTTAATTGCCACATCAAATTTTAGTGTTCAAGTATTTCCTACACAACATCTCAAATGGATTAAAACTGATTTAAAATAAAAATTTAAAAAGAATATAATATGAAGAGAAACACCTCGAGAACAATATTTTTTTATAAAGGTTCATCAGTTTTATGGAATGTTCAAAGGTGATAAGCAGGATAATTTTGACATGAGAAGTCAATAAAATAAAAGTATCAATGACACTGTAGCTTAACTTGATTGGGTGTAGTGTTTGATGGAAAGGATAATGTTCATTGTTTATGAAAGGATTATGAAATAAGACAAGAATTGTGACAATTGAGAATATGTTAATTTCTGTTCCCTGTATGCTATGTTTTCATAATAATAATAATTTGAGGTGTTGACTGTACTAAAGAATTGAGGACTGGATTAATGTGTCCCTCACCGTTAATGTATGCCAACCAAAGATAACAAGTTACAGTAAAATCATTCCAAACTGAGTCATCCTATCAAGTTACAATGAAATCCCTTCATAAACATAACTCCTAGACTTTGCTAAAGGAATCTAGGTGACATGACGGTTCGGCGGCCACGGTTGACCAATCATGACCAAAATATGAGAGTCTCATCTAGATATCATACCATGTTTTCCTAGAAAGTTACAATGAAATCCCTTTACAAAAACAACCTGTGAACTGTGCTAAAGGAATCTTAGTCAAGTGACCAAGTGGCGGTAATAGCTGACCGATCATGACCAAAATATGACAGTCTCATCTAGACATCATACCAAGTTATCCTTCTAAATTACAATGAAATTGCTTCATAAATATGAACTGTAGACTGTGCTAAACAAATCTAGGTCACATGCCTGTGAAGCTGTCATGGTTGACCAAAATAGGATGTTCTCATTCAGACATTACACAGGGTCATCCTACCAAGTTACAATAAAATCCCTTCATAAATAAGACCTGTAGTCTGTGCTAAATGTTTTCAGGTTTCGTGCTCTCGCAGCCATCACGGTTGACCAATCACGATCAAAGGGGACGTTCTCATCTGGACATTATACAGAGTCATCCAAAAAGTTACAATGAAATCCCTAAATACGACCTGTAGACTGTGCTAAAGGTTTTCAGTCTCTCACAGCCGTCATGGTTGACCCATCTCGACCAAAAGGAGATGTTCTGATCTACACATTATATGAAGTCATCCTACTAAGTTACAATGAAATCCCTTCATCAATACAACCTGTTGACTGTGCTAAAGGTTTTCAGGTTTCTAGCTCCTGCAGCCATCACAGTTGATCGAACGCGACCAAAATGGGATGTTCTCATCTAGACATGACCTCCAACCTGCATATGAAATTTTGGGATGATCGGACAAGAACTATTGGGTGTAGCCTGTGTCAAAGAAAATGTGAACAGATTCAGACTCAGACTTCTGCACGCGTGATGGCAATAGCTTATCTTGACTTTGTCAAGTTAAGCTAAATATGGGCTTAATGGTACAGTGGAGCCCACTTAATTGAATATCTCTTAATTGTATATCCCTGTTAATTGAATATCATTTTCAAACACAAAACCATTTACCATACCTTCAGTACAAATTATTCTGTTAATTGCATATGGGTTGTAGAGTAAACTCCTGTTAATTGTATATAAATTTTTATAATATGTCGAAAAAATTACTGTGACACGCACCAAATTCCCTTTATTCATCAACCTTTTTGGCCTCACTACATCCAATACAGGCATTTATTCTATTATATCTTGTTTGACAGAGCTCTATGAGCTCTGTCACACAAGATATAATAGAATAAATGCTCAGTTTACCTCCAGAACACAGGAAACTGACCAAATCCCTGTTAATTGTATAATCCTGTTAACTGAATAATTTTCACTGGCAAAATGGATATTCAATTAGGAGGATTCTACTGTACAACAAATCGGGGGGGGGGGGGGGGGGGGGGGGAGAATTGTAAAACTGTCAACATCAAATTCTTAAGAATATTTATTCAATATGAATCTAGTCTTAAACTATTTCATAAAAGAGGTTATAGATTAACTCTTTACCTAATGCACACGATATCAAAAATTTGTAATTTTAAATATTTTTAAAACTATTTCATAAAAGAGGTTATAGATTAAATCTTTACCTAATGCACACAATATCAATTAACAGATCAAATTTGTACTGAAGGTATGGTAAATGGTTTTGTGTTTGAAAATTATATTCAATGAACAGGGAAATACAATTAAGAGATATCCAATTAAGTGGGCTCCACTGTACTAAAAAATTGAATGCTGTTCAAAAGAAATAGAAATTCTGACGCATTAATCCTAAAAACCAAGGATTTTCATAGCTATGTTCAAGGCTTAGTAAAAATAAATTTCACGTATAGTTTCAAGGCTTTAACTGATAGAGTGCTGGAAGTCCATATCTGGGTTTTATTCTGAGGTGAAGCTTTTGCAAATTGAAGGCTTCATACTCAGTGGATGTGCTTTGTATTATCTGATGTGATATTATTTAGTCTGTAAGGACTTGTCTTGTTACAATTTATGGGAGAGTGCCTACTGGCACTCACCCATAAATTATAACAAGAGGCCCCAAGGGGCCTGAGGGCGCTCACCTGACATGGTAGCCTAAATATCAATCCAGAGAATTGATTTCAACAAGTTGCATCTGCTCCTCCTAAGAAAAGCTTATACCAAATATCCAAAGATTCTGACCAGTGGATCTAAAAAAAAAAGAAGATTTTTAAAGAATATTCCTCATTTTGAACTAAGTTATAATTCGGGCTCCCACAGGGACTTGGCTTTAACAAACTTGAATCTCACCCCCCTGAGGAAGCTGCACACCAAATATCAAAACATTCCGACTGCTGGATCTGAAGAAGAAGATTTTTAAAGAAAATTCCTCATTTTGAACTAAGTTACAATTCAAGCTCCCACAGTGAGTCCACAGTGAGTCCAAATATGGACCTAGGGACTTGGCTTGAACAAACTTGAATCTCACCCCTGTAAGCATGGTGCATACCCAATATCAAAAAGAGCTTCTTATAGTGAGCCCAAATATGAATGTAGAGAGCCGATTTGAACAAACTTGAATCAGATCCACCCCACAATGTTGCATACCAAATATCAAAAGATTCTGCCTGCTAAATCTGAGAAGAAGATTTTTTAAAAAATTTGCCTGAAATGCAGTAAGTTCGAATTCGAGCTTCTATAATGAGCCCAAATATGAATCCAGGGGGCTGATTTGAACAAACTTGAATCAGATCCACCCCTCAATCTTGCATGCCAAATATCAAAGGATTCTGCCTGCTGGATCTGGAGAAGAAGATTTTTTAAGAAATTTGTCTGAAATGCACTAAATTTGAATTCGAGCTTCTATGCTGAGCCCAAATATAAACCCAGGGTGCCGATTTGAACAAACTTGAATCAGATCCACCCCACAATGTTGCATACCAAATATCAAAAGATTCTGCCTGCTGGATCTGGAGAAGAAGATTTTTGAAGAAATTTGCCTGAAATGCACTAAGTTCGAATTTGGGCTTCTATAGTGAGCCCAAATATGAATCCAGGGGGGCCGATTTGAACAACTTGAATCAGATCCACCCCACAATGTTGCATACCAAATATCAAAAGATTCTGCCTGCTGGATCTGGAGAAGAAGATTTTTTAAGAAATTTGCCTGAAATACACTAAGTTCAAATTCGGGCTTCCATAGTGAGCCCAAATATGAATCCAGGGAGCCGATTTGAACAAACTTGAATCAGATCCACCCACAATGTTGCATACCAAATATCAAAAGATTCTGCCTGCTGGATCTGGAGAAGAAGATTTTTTAAGAAATTTGCCTGCAATGCACTAAGTTCGAAATCGGGCTCCTATACTGAGCCCAAATATGAACCCAGGGGGCCGATTTGAACAAACTTGAATCAGATCCACCCTACAATGTTGCATACCAAATATCAAAAGATTCTGCCTGCTGGATCTGGAGAAAAAGATTTTTTAATCTTTTTCCCATTGCCTACAGTGTTAAAAAGTGCTGACTCAGCACTTTTTCAAAGTCCTGAAAAAAGTACCTTGTGATCAAACCGATAGGGATTTTTTTTAACCATTCTATTCTACTGGATAAAAGTACGCTTTATACAAAATAAGAATGCTCTGTGCCGTGTAGTTTTGGAGATATGGGAGTTTTAAGGTTTCTCCTATTTTTAGCTCCCGAGGTTCCCATGGGGCAATGAGAAAAAAAATTTTGGTATCAATCAACTACTTATGACCCATTATCATCTCATATCAAATTTGGTTCAAATCGACCTGACGGTTCTGAAAATAGAAATTTTAGGCGTGGCCAAAATTTTTGCCCCTCCCATAACGAAGGCAAATAATGCCCGACAAACTTTTCTTGAACAACTTGAGTCTACACCTCTAAAGGAAGCTGCATACTAAATATCAAGTCTCTGCTATTGCTGGTTCTTGAGAAGAAGATTTTTTAAGAATTGGAGCATTTTTGCCCAATCCCTCTGCTCAATATGAGCCAAAACCTAATTTCACAAAAAATCAAAATGCCCTTATATAACCCCTACTCACATGAAATTTCATTAATATGCAGCCAGTGGTTTGGGAGAAAAAGGCCCAAACACCACCTTCACGACGGACGACGGTCGCCGGACGACGGACGAAAAGTGATCAGAAAAGCTCACCCTGACTTTCAGTCAGGTGAGCTAACAAGGCAAAGATATGTGAACAAAGTTTGATAGCCAAAAATAGTTTAGCACTCTACCAGTTAAAACATATTTTCTATTCAAGGTTTTCAAGGATCGCAATAGACCCTGGAGATGATAGTACACACTTTTTCCAGAAACAACTGAAACTTAAGGACAACACCAAATATTAACCCCGTAGCTACAGCACATTTTGGTAATATCCTGTGCTGGGCCATATATTGGTGGAAGATGGGGTTAAGTGAAAAATATTTAAAACACCAGTAATATACTTATTTGTAAGTTTAAAACTGTTTGGACATATTTGAACATTATGTGGAAATCTCACTCAGGACCTTGGTGTTGAAAGGATTAAACAATGTTGTTACCCGGTATTTGCATTCACGATGACCATCTCCACCCCCACCTACATCTCCAAAATCTCATTAACAAGACGTCAGGTCCAAGTGTCTTACCACTTGAATTTACTCCCCATTTGATGAACCTTCTTTCGAATCATATTTACCTTAAAGAAAATCAAGAAAGGTAATCAATCCTAACTACTAATTTTTAAGTCATACTTATGTTTCAAGAACATCCAAAAGACAACTCTGACTGGTAGCTGAACAGGTGTACTCAGGTATTTACAAACAAAATAGATAAATAGTGGAAAAAATGTACAATGTTATATCATCTGCCACTTACGTTTATTACAAGGTGCATTATATTGAGAATAAGGGAGCACGGTGGCTCAGTGGTTAGAGCATTGGACATCAAACTGAAAGTCCAAAGATCGATCCTGACAAGCGGAAACTGCATTGTATCCTTATCAATTGGGGGCATAGTAGAACTATGTACTAAAACATACTGTACATTGATGGTGCACTTGTCTTCAACCAATATTAACCCCCATAGTTAATATGTTGGGGAGTATGACAATTGCTCACTGCGCTGCTAGGTGGTTATATCAGATACTCCAACATCCTACACCCATAAAACTGTCCGATACGAGGTGACCCTGGCTGTCAATAATGTCATTAAATCCAAATAAATAAATAAATATTGAGAATGATAGCATGCATGATATATGATGATATGATTCCTTGTATGTGAGAACTCCATTCTCAGTAAAAGCCTTTAGCAGAGGGGATCAAAATTTAGCAGTGAAAGGATTGTTTTAACCCTTTACCTAACAGAGCAGCCAAAAACGAACAGAAGATTAACCAGAATAAGCCCACCACAACCCAAAAATATCTCTGAAGTTTCTCAGTACAACCATACAAATATGGATAGCATGAGAACCAGCTCATCGAGCTGGTTCTAATGATATCCACATTTGTATGGTTTTATTGAAAAACTGCGAAATTTGTTTTCGAGATGTGAAATTCAATTTATTTTCTAAAAATACTGTGTAAGGTAAAGGGTTAACTCATTACTTCATCATCAAAGTTTGGACTAGGCCAACATCAGGTAGTTTGAGGGATACTGCTATCAAAACAAAACAGAGTTCTGTGACATGACTTTACTCACTTCCTTTAGGCATTTTTGATAACTTAGTAATACATATCAGTTGTTTTCAGGATGCTTAGTAACATTTTCTTCAGCATCTTTTAGTATATGTTGAACTTGATTCAGCCCATTCCAATGAGAGGCCAAAAGCTTTGTTTTTCCAGCACAAAATTCATAAAATTTTAAAATTTAGAAGATCATTGTGAACAGCATTGACTAGTTATGTTATTGTCAGGTTAAGGGTTTATGAAAAAAAAACTCCAATAAGCTAAAATTTCTGCCCTGTTCAGACTGATCTCAACATTAACTGGTTGAGGGCTAAATTATTAATATTTTTTTTTTTTTTTTTTTGGGGGGGGGGTCTGAATTTGTTATTCAAAATTTGTATTATTTCAAATTATTGGAGAGGACCTACAGGCACTCTCCAATAAATTGTAATAAAACAAAAATATATGAACAAAATTTTATTTGAATTTGACTGAATATGAAACATGAGCATGGAAAATATTGGCTTTTGCTCTGGTATCCTCATTTTTGGGAAAGCCCTAATAGTGGCTTCTGGCACTCAACCAGTTAAAAGAGATAACCTCTTGCCAAGAATAATGATCATATCTGGTCAGCATTATTTTACAAAAAAAACCCCACCCTATCAACAATTTCAGGCCCAGAAATCTGGCATGATCCATGCCTGCATTTTTGGGCTCGCACAAATTTGGCAAAACCAAGTTGTTCAAGTCTATTGCAACTGGTAGTACAGCAGTAAATGGCCATTTTGGGGATAACCGTGCAATGCAGGGAAGTAAAAGTTTTTTGGGGTCATTTTCAAGATAACTTTTTGCACTGAATCTGAATCAGAATGATGCCAGATTTTAAATCTTTGGCAACTTGAGATATTCCAAGATGGCATTCAACATGGTTAGCAGAAAAAAATGTTAATGTGTATGCTCATTCCATGTTTTGACGTCTACCTGTGACTTTGATCTTGGTGGGTTGGTCATGAATTTTACATGCGACATGCCATCTAGTAGAGGTATATATGCAGTATAAGTTTCATTGAGATATCTCTTCCCATTAAAAGTTATGTCCTGGACATGAAAATCTAAATTTTATAGTAAATTTCCTTTCTTATTATACCTACCACAATTGCTTACTACAGGCTTGCACTACAGTGGAAGTCCCTAACTCGGATAAAATACTCTCTATTTTTGTCTTTCCCAAGCATGTTGGGAAAGAAAAGTGGTGCAAAAGCACCAATAAAAATAAGCCAAAACTGGGTCGAGTGCAACCGGCGCAGACCCAGTATGGGACGCTCTCTCCCAAGTACAACTCCACGACTTCCGTTGCCAGTGCGCATATACCGTCTCTAAAGACTCATTCTTTTTGAATCCGTAAACATTAGAGTTATGTGATCAGCGGGGAGGAAAGATTCTTTACCCGTAAAGAAGACGGGAGGGCCTCCATGTAAACAATTGTGGTAGGTATAATAAGAAAGGAAATTTACTATAAAATTTAGATTTCTTATCAACCTACTCACAATTATTTACTACAGGCTGAATAGACAAAAGGCTGGAGGGAATCGCATAACCAACCCCCACATAACCCTAGTGCACTGGAACCGTGAAGCAGAAGGAAGAGGTCCCGAGGCTTATCAACCATAATGTCGCAATCATTGGTAAAGGACAATGAAAAGAGACATATGAGCCTGTGTGACACACAGACAGAAAAAAGGGCAGTAACAGCACAAGGCTGAAACTGACCTTCAAGAAGCCTAATGGCTATGGCAGACAACAGCCTGAGCAGAAGAAAGAGGACCCAAGGCAAAAAGGTCCTCCGACTGCTCCTGCAACTGGCGTAAATAAAAGGTGGAGAAAGTAGAAGCATTTCTCCAGTAGGCTGCCTGCATAACATCCGACAACTTGACGGAGTTAGAATAAGCCCAAGAGGTAGACAGTGCCCGCACCTCGTGGGCAGAAATACGATTGGTAATACAATCGCCAGCTGCTAAACGACTATAAGCCGTACGAATAGCAAGACAAATCCATCGAGAAATGGATTGAGGAGAGATCTTCTGTCGACCCGGAATGAGAGACAGAAAAAAACGTTTTCTGCCCTTCCGTATGAAGCGTGTCCGATCAAGATAAATGCGAATAGCACGGACCGGACAGAACAAAGGGCGAGTACCCTCAACAGAGGGAAGAGCCCTGATACAGATAGGAGGAGGAGTAGTATCTGGTAACTGATTCTTAGCCAAAAAGGAGCAATCAGTGGTAAAAGTAACACTGTTGGGAGAACTCCTAAAAAAGGCCGGGTCAACCGAGAGGGCGTGAAGCTCACTAACCCGTCTGGCCGAATCAAATGAAATCAGAAAAGCCGTCTTATATGTGAGAAATTGCATATCCACCTGGGATAAAGGTTCGAACGGCGCCCCCCCCCCCCCCCCCCCCCCCCCCAAGCAAAACAGCACCCACGAAAGATTCCATCGTGGAGTAAGCTGCAAAGTCCGAGGCCTTTTCAAAGAAAAGTGCCGAACAAGCTTGGAGAGGTAAGGATTAGTGCCGATACAACGCTTCCCCACATAAGAAAAAGTCTCTGAAAGCATAGACCTGTAACCCTTGATGGAAACAGGCTGGAGACCCCGAGAATCAAACAGATATACCAGAAACTCCGCAATCTGTGAAATCGAAGGATTGGCATAATCAACAGAGTGATCAGCACACCATCGACAGAAGACCTTCCATTTAGCTGCATAAGCTAAACCAGTGGAGTGCCTCCTTGAAGAAGAAATGCACTCCACTGCTCGTCTCGAAAAACCTCTACGGAGGAGACAGGACCTGACAAAAGATATGCGTGAAGGCACAATGAAGTCGGGTCGACGTGAAACCTCCTCGGATGACCTTGACAAAGAAGGTCGCGATGTAGCGGGAGACGTGCCGGAACCGCCGCCATCAGCGAGCGGAGCTGATTGATCCACACCAGCTGAGGCGACAGGGGGAGCGATCAGAATGATTCGACAACTGCAGGTTCGAATTTTGGCAAGAACCTGAGGAAGAATCGGAACCGGCGGGAAGGCGTAGCCGACTAGACCATTCCAATCGAGTGACAGAGCGTCCACAGCAAAAGCCAGAGGATCTGGACACGGGGACACGAAAGTGTCCACCTGATGGTTCCAACGAGTCGCAAAGAGATCGATGTGGGGACGTCCCCAGAGATCGCAAAGCGACTGGAACACTGCCCTGTGAAGCATCCACTCGGTGGAAATAACCCTGCCCTGTCAGGACAGGGAGTCGGCTAGGACGTTCAGACGACCGGGAATGTGACGAACAACCACTCCGGCATGAACCTCCTGAGCGAGCAGTAAAAGATCCCGAGCTAACTTGTACATCGGAAGCGAGTGCGTGCCGCCCTGGTTCCGAATGTAAGCAACCATTGTCGAATTGTCGGATAGTAGAAGGACCTGGCGATTCGACAGGTGAGGGATCCACTGCCTGAAACTCAGAAGAAGAGCAAGAAGCTCCTTCTGGTTGATGTGTAGAGCTGCTTGATCCTGGTCCCACATCCCGTGTAGGGAAAGACCGAGAGGATCCAATGTCGCACCCCATCCGAGATCGCTGGCATCTGCCGTCAGAACGCGATCGGACGCGGGTAAGTCCAGCGGAACACCCTGCGTAATCCACTGAACATCTGTCCAGGGAAGAAGGTGAGGATACAGAGAGTCCGGAAACAGAAGCACCTGATCCAGAGAATCTACATTCGGTCTCCAACGACTGAGCAGAAAGTGTTGGAGAGGTCTGACACGCAGCCGACCTAGAGGAATGAGATCCGTCACCGAACCGCAGAGACCGATCAGCCGGAGAAAACTCCGAGCGGTCGCGGACCTGGACTGGGACAGAGTCAGAGCAAAAGCTGAGAGAATCACAGCCTTGGCCTGGGGAACAGCCACCAAATTGAATTTGGTTTGGAAAGACATCCCCAGATGACAAAACGACTGAGAAGGGACCAGGTCCGACTTCTCCTCGTTGACTCTGAATCCTAGCGACGTGAGCAAGCTCAACAGAGTGGCGACATCCGATTCCAGTAAGGCAGCATTGGAATGCCTCTGGAGGATATCGTCCAGATATGCCGAAGTAGTCACCCTGGACTGTGTGCAATGGAACGCTATCACATGCGACATCAGTCTGGTGAACGCCCAAGGAGCCAGGTTGAGGCCGAAAGGCATGGCCTTGAACTGGTAAACTCGCCCCAGAAAAGCGAACCTGAGATACTTCCGTGACGCCCGATGCATCGGAACGTGGAAGTAAGCGTCTCGCAGGTCGATGCTGGCTGCGAAATCTCCCTGGTGAATTGATTGGCGGACCGACCTGAAAGTCTCCATGCTGAACTTGGGAGCAATGATAGACTGGTTCAGGATGCTCAGATCGATAACCGGTCGGAGTCGGCCGTCCTTCTTCGGCACCAAGAACAGGCGGGAATAGAAACCCACTGACTGAACGTTCTTGACGACCTCGATCGCCCCCTTTGCCAGGAGATTGGCAATCTCCGTGGACAAAAGTTCCCGACGTAAAACGTCTGAAGGAACTGTGGTTGGAAGAGGCACCCTTGACAGAGTGGGGTGCCGTCGGAAGGATATGCGCAGCCCGGACCGAACAACATCTAACACCCATGGATCGGATGTGATGGTGGTCCAATGGTCTGCGAACTCTGCTATCCTTCCTCCAACCCGGGACGAGTCGAGGTGAGGACCTTCATTTCGAGCCCCGACAAGGCCCGCAAGAGGAGAAACCACCTCCTCTGCTAAATGAAGAATCCTGAGACTTCCCTCGATTCTGCCGACCCCTACCTTTACCCCGTGAGTAAGAAGTAGAGGCGGCGGCAGAAGGACCAGCCTTTTGCTTCACAGAGGAAGCAGAAGGGTACTTGTTAGGCTTGGAACGGCCCTTGCCTCCCCGAGAAGGCTGATCAAGCTGACGAAACAGCAGCTGATCTTTGGAATGACGTAGGACGTCATCCCAGACCATCGACACGGAACCATGGAAAAGTTGCGGACCTGCCAAAGAAGCAGATCGAAGAGTAGCACGCTGCTCCTCGGGAAGGGATCGTCCTGTGTCCAGCACAGCGTCCCTTCGAACTAATTCCAAATTGGCCGTGTTACAGGCATGCGTGTGAGTAAGGTGCATAAGCGCCTTGGACAGCACACGCAAAGGAGCCTGTACCTCGTCAAACTTATCTGGAGGCAGATAAGCAGCCAAAGCTGAGACGACGTGATCTGAGAGAGAAAGCATGCCAAGCATCTCTCTAGATAAGCCCAACGTGGACTCCAGAGTCGTCATTGGAATGACGGCAGACTTGGGCTTGGAAAGCCCGAGGGAAGTGGAGTCCTGATCCAGAACCGTCAAAGTCTGGCAGACTGACGGATTGGCGGAATCGTAGGAACGATAACGCACAGGAGGCAAAAAGGTGTCAACCCTGGTGAAGAACGAAGTCTTCAAAGCCTTGGAATTCAGCTTGGCATCCAATGCTGAAAAAGCCTCAACCACCTGTACCGACTGGCATGGTCGAAGGCGCCCAGAAGCAGGTTGCTCCATAGGCTGTTGGCGCGCGACCGATGATCGCGGCCAGGCTGACACTGTCGGCTGGTTAGCAGGTTTGAGCTCAGGCAGAAACCCAAACACAAAGTCAAGAGCCGCCCCAAGTCCGAAGACTGCTGGCCCTCGACCTCAAGCATGTCGGACTCCTCCCCAGAGTTGGAAGACACATAGCCCATCGTGGGCAAACCAGCCGACGCCTCCCATGGTGTCGGGACACCAGAGGAATCGGAAACCGGCCTGTTTCCAATCCCGGGAGGCGGCGCCATAGGAGGCGCCTGGAAACCACCCATAGCCTCACTGGAAGCAACAGGAAGGCTCTTTGAGAGAACCTGAGTGAGTAAGGAGAGGGCCTCCCAAGCTCACTGCCTGTTCCGACCGGTTCGACAGGGGAGCGAACCGGCAAAGTGGCTTCACCTCTGACCCTCTTAACCAGCGAAGGGTCACGATCCTCCAAAACACCCGACGCGGGACGACGGGCGGCAGCCGAAACATCTGAAGGCAGACGTGTATAGGGGTACGATGCACCCCGAGGATCAATATTGCGAGAACTCATGAGAGTCACCGCGGACCTCTGCGGGGCAGAAGGTCCAGGCTGCACAAAAGGCGTTGGTCCCCCAAAACTGGTCGTGTGACCAGAGGGAGTGGACGGAAACGCCACGGAGTTCATAGTGTTTCCACTACGAACATCCGAATCCAAAGACACAACTGTGGTACTCGACGGCGACGAGACCACAGCGATGGGCTCGGCCGGCAGCCCCTTCCGACTTCGCCGAGTTGAAGTCAGGGAAGGCTGGGGCCGATATCCCACGTCTACAGTATCGGACAGTTCTGCAGTCCCCTGCAGCGAAAAGCCGAGGCCGGCTGAAACAGACAACGAAGCAGACGGACCAGCAGCAGTAGTAGATACGTCGAGAGTCGTTGAGGCTGGTGAAATAGTGGAGAAAGCACACCGGCTCGGCTCCGAAGGAGGAGTCACAACCCTAGTGACAGCCTCAGATGTCGACTGGAGGGGGACCGTAGTCCCGGAACCAGGCATCTCTACACCAGAACACTCAACGGCTCCCGCAGTATCCACCACAGGAAAAGACTGCACATCCCCCACGGAGGAGAAATAACTCTCACCAGACAAAGTCGGCTCGGGAGGCCCCGAACGACCACGTTCTCCTTTCCGGCGGGAGCGGGAGGCACGGCCACGAGAACGAACGACACAATTTACTGATGCCCAAAAGGTGGAAGACCATGTTCCACAGACACCACACGGCCGCTCGGCCGAACACCCATTACAGGAGGAACACGACGAATGTACATCGTCCACATGCTTAGGCAGCAGACACTGCCCACAAGGAATTGTCCTAGGCATGAAAGAGGTGAGAGGAGCAGAGAAGGTGAGATCAGAAAACAGAACACCCCCAAAGAGAGAAAGGTGACAGAAACAAAGACCCCAGACGGTCGACCGGGAACCACCCAACAGGAAGACTACTCTCAACAGAAAGAAGAAACACTGTAGGAGTGGTACCCCGCTGACACCTAACTCTAACACAATTAGAAAAATTTGCAAAAAAAGCATGAACAATAATTGTGAAAATCTAAGTCCGAACCGCGTGGCCCGCGAAAATCGCGCGCGACCCGAGAGAGAGCAAATAAATATACATTATGGACATATAATAGAAAAAAGAGAATATAAAACACTGTTCCTGAGAATACAAAGGATACACCTGAGGAAGAATCGGAACCGGCGGGAAGGCGTAGCCGACTAGACCATTCCAATCGAGTGACAGAGCGTCCACGGCAAAAGCCAGAGGATCTGGACACGGGGACACGAAAGTGTCCACCTGATGGTTCCAACGAGTCGCAAAGAGATCGATGTGGGGACGTCCCCAGAGATCGCAAAGCGACTGGAACACTACCCTGTGAAGCATCCACTCGGTGGAAATAACCCTGCCCTGTCAGGACAGGGAGTCGGCTAGGACGTTCAGACGACCGGGAATGTGACGAACAACCACTCCGGCATGAACCTCCTGAGCGAGCAGTAAAAGATCCCGAGCTAACTCGTACATCGGAAGCGAGTGCGTGCCGCCCTGGTTCCGAATGTAAGCAACCACTGTCGAATTGTCGGATAGTAGAAGGACCTGGCGATTCGACAGGTGAGGGATCCACTGCCTGAAACTCAGAAGAAGAGCAAGAAGCTCCTTCTGGTTGATGTGTAGAGCTGCTTGATCCTGGTCCCACATCCCGTGTAGGGAAAGACCAAGAGGATCCAACGTCGCACCCCATCCGAGATCGCTGGCATCTGCCGTCAGAACGCGATCGGACGTGGGTAAGTCCAGCGGAACACCCTGCGTAATCCACTGAACATCTGTCCAGGGAAGAAGGTGAGGATACAGAGAGTCCGGAAACGGAAGCACCTGATCCAGAGAATCTACATTCGGTCTCCAACGACTGAACAGAAAGTGTTGGAGAGGTCTGACACGCAGCCGACCTAGAGGAATGAGATCCGTCACCGAACCACAGAGACCGATCAGCCGGAGAAAACTCCGAGCGGTCGCGGACCTGGACTGGGATAGAGTCAGAGCAAAAGCTGAGAGAATCACAGCCTTGGCCTGGGGAACAGCCACCAAATTGAATTTGGTTTGGAAAGACATCCCCAGATGACAAAACGACTGAGAAGGGACCAGGTCCGACTTCTCCTCGTTGACTCTGAATCCTAGCGACGTGAGCAAGCTCAACAGAGTGGCGACATCCGATTCCAGTAAGGCAGCATTGGAATGCCTCTGGAGGATATCGTCCAGATATGCCGAAGTAGTCACCCTGGACTGTGTGCAATGGAACGCTATCACATGCGACATCAGTCTGGTGAACGCCCAAGGAGCCAGGTTGAGGCCGAAAGGCATGACCTTGAACTGGTAAACTCGCCCCAGAAAAGCGAACCTGAGATACTTCCGTGACGCCCGATGCATCGGAACGTGGAAGTAAGCGTCTCGCAGGTCGATGCTGGCTGCGAAATCTCCCTGGTGAATTGATTGGCGGACCGACCTGAAAGTCTCCATGCTGAACTTGGGAGCAATGATAGACTGGTTCAGGATGCTCAGATCGATAACCGGTCGGAGTCGGCCGTCCTTCTTCGGCACCAAGAACAGGCGGGAATAGAAACCCACTGACTGAACGTTCTTGACAACCTCGATCGCCCCCTTTGCTAGGAGATTGGCAATATCCGTGGACAAAAGTTCCCGACGTAAAACGTCTGAAGGAACTGTGGTTGGAAGAGGCACCCTTGACAGAGTGGGGTGCCGTCAGAAGGATATGCGCAACAACATCTAACACCCATGGATCGGATGTGATGGTGGTCCAATGGTCTGCGAACTCTGCTATCCTTCCTCCAACCTGGGACGAGTCGAGGTGAGGACCTTCATTTCGAGCCCCGACGAGGCCCGCGAGAGGAGAAACCACCTCCTCTGCTAAATGAAGAATCCTGAGACTTCCCTCGATTCTGCCGACCCCTACCTTTACCCCGTGAGTAAGAAGTAGAGGCGGCGGCAGAAGGACCAGCCTTTTGCTTCACAGAGGAAGCAGAAGGGTACTTGTTAGGCTTGGAATGGCCCTTGCCTCCCCGAGAAGGCTGATCAAGCTGACGAAACAGCAGCTGATCTTTGGAATGACGTAGGACGTCATCCCAGACCGTCGACACGGAACCATGGAAAAGTTGCGGACCTGCCAAAGAAGCAGATCGAAGAGTAGCACGCTGCTCCTTGGGAAGGGATCGTCCTGTGTCCAGCACAGCGTCCCTTCGAACTAATTCCAAATTGGCCGTGTTACAGGCATGCGTGTGAGTAAGGTGCATAAGCGCCTTGGACAGCACACGCAAAGGAGCCTGTACCTCGTCAAACTTATCTGGAGGCAGATAAGCAGCCAAAGCTGAGACGACGTGATCTGAGAGAGAAAGCATGCCAAGCATCTCTCTAGATAAGCCCAACGTGGACTCCAGAGTCGTCATTGGAATGACAGCAGACTTGGGCTTGGAAAGCCCGAGGGAAGTGGAGTCCTGATCCAGAACCGTCAAAGTCTGCCAGACTGACGGATTGGCGGAATCGTAGGAACGATAACGCACAGGAGGCAAAAAGGTGTCAACCCTGGTGAAGAACGAAGTCTTCAAAGCCTTGGAATTCAGCTTGGCATCCAATGCTGAAAAAGCCTCAACCACCTGTACCGACTGGCATGGTCGAAGGCGCCCAGAAGCAGGTTGCTCCATAGGCTGTTGGCGCGCGACCGATGATCGCGGCCAGGCTGACACTGTCGGCTGGTTAGCAGGTTTGAGCTCAGGCAGAAACCCAAACACAAAGTCAAGAGCCGCCCCCAAGTCCGAAGACTGCTGGCCCTCGACCTCAAGCATGTCGGACTCCTCCCCAGAGTTGGAAGACACATAGCCCATCGTGGGCAAACCAGCCGACGCCTCCCATGGTGTCAGGACACCAGAGGAATCGGAAACCGGCCTGTTTCCAATCCCGGGAGGCTGCGCCATAGGAGGCGCCTGGAAACCACCCATAGCCTCGCTGGAAGCAACAGGAAGGCTCTTTGAGAGAACCTGAGTGAGTAAGGAGAGGGCCTCCCTAAGCTCACTGCCTGTACCGACCGATTCGACAGGGGAGCGAACCGGCAAAGTGGCTTCACCTCTGACCCTCTTAACCAGCGAAGGGTCACGATCCTCCAAAACACCTGACGCGGGACGACGGGCGGCAGCCGAAACATCTGAAGGCAGACGTGTATAGGGGTACGATGCACCCCGAGGATCAATATTGCGAGAACTCATGAGAGTCACCGCGGACCTCTGCAGGGCAGAAGGTCCAGGCTGCACAAAAGGCGTTGGTCCCCCAAAACTGGAGGGAGTGGACGGAAACGCCACGGAGTTCATAGTGTTTCCACTACGAACATCCGAATCCAAAGACACAACTGTGGTACTCGACGGCGACGAGGCCACAGCGATGGGCTCGGCCGGCAGCCCCTTCCGACTTCGCCGAGTTGAAGTCAGGGAAGGCTGGGGCCGATATCCCACGTCTACAGTATCGGACAGTTCTGCAGTCCCTTGCAGCGAAAAGCCGAGGCCGGCTGAAACAGACAACGAAGCAGACGGACCAGCAGCAGTAGTTGATACGTCGAGAGTCGTTGAGGCTGGTGAAATAGTGGAGAGAGCACACCGGCTCGGCTCCGAAGGAGGAGTCACAACCCTAGTGACAGCCTCAAATGTCGACTGGAGGGGGACCGTAGTCCCGGAACCAGGCATCTCTACACCAGAACACTCAACGGCTCCCGCAGTATCCACCACAGGAAAAGACTGCACATCCCCCACGGAGGAGAAATAACTCTCACCAGACAAAGTCGGCTCGGCAGGCCCCGAACGACCACGTTCTCCTTTCCCGCGGGAGCGGGAGGCACGGCCACGAGAACGAACGACACAATTTACTGACGCCCAAAAGGTGGAAGACCATGTTCCACAGACACCACACGGCCGCTCGGCCGAACACCCATTACAGGAGGAACACGACGAATGTACATCGTCCACATGCTTAGGCAGCAGACACTGCCCACAAGGAATTGTCCTAGGCATGAAAGAGGTGAGAGGAGCAGAGAAGGTGAGATCAGAAAACAGAACACCCCCAAAGAGAGAAAGGTGACAGAAACAAAGACCCCAGACGGTCGACGGGAACCACCCAACAGGAAGACTACTCTCAACAGAAAGAAGAAACACTGTAGGAGTGGTACCCCGCTGACACCTAACTCTAACACAATTAGAAAAATTTGCAAAAAAAGCATGAATAATAATTGTGAAAATCTAAGTCCGAACCGCATGGCCCGCGAAAATCGCGCGCGACCCGAGAGAGAGCAAATAAATATACATTATGGACATATAATAGAAAAAAGAGAATATAAAACACTGTTCCTGAGAATACAAAGGATACACTGTGGTATAATGAATCAGGAAACATCAAACATCGAGCTGGTGGAACACTGATAAGCGTGCAAAAACATCTCGACACGAAGCGGATTTTAAAAAGAATGAGTCTTTAGAGACGGTATATGTGCACTGGCAACGGAAGTCGTGGAGTTGTACTTGGTAGAGAGCGTCCCGTACTGGGTCTGCACCGGTTGCACTCGACCCAGTTTTGGCTTATTTTTATTGGTGCTTTTGCACCACTTTTCTTTCCCAACTTGCTTGGGAAAGACAAAAATAGAGAGTATTTTATCCGAGTTAGGGACTTCCACTGTAGTGCAAGCCTGTAGTAAACAATTGTGAGTAGGTTGATAAGAAATGTTAATGTGCATGCCCATTCCATGTGTTAACTTCTGTGATCTTGATCTTAGTGGGTCGGTCATGAATTTTGTACATGACACCGTCTAGTGGTGGTACATACAATGTGTAAGTTTCATTGTGAAATATAAATTTTTTTATGAAAAGAGTGTTTTTTTGGTGGCCATCTTGGATGCCATCTTGAATATCTTAAGATGCCCAAGGTTTACTGAGTAGTATCATTCAGCTTCAGATTCCCCAGAAATGACCGAAAAAAGTTTTACTTTCTGACACTGTCAGGTTACCTCTCTGGCTGTTGGTCTATGGCTTCGGATGGTTGAAACATTAAAAACATGCGACATGCCATCTAGTGGTAGTATATATGCTGTGTAAGTTTCATTGAGATATCTCTTCCCAATATCTTAAGTTGCCCAAGGTTTACCAAGTGGCTTCATTCAGATTTGGATTATGGCCTTCGGATGGTTAACATTAAAAATAAGTTGAGGAACTTTTCTCTGATCTGTAGTAGAATGAATCTCAAAGAGAAAACTGTTAAGAATTCAGTAAACAAATGATTATAACAATGTGGCCAAGTTCTGCAACAAAAAGTTTAATAATAAAATGTGCTATGAGATATTAGCTGGTATTCAGGGAACTGCATTTCTCCAAATGAAAAGGTTCATGAGGATTTGTGCGACACAAATCATGCCATGTCATCACATTGTGTGTTTTGTCCACTTCTTGCCTTCTCCACAGTTGAATATCAACAATGAATGGCCTTCTCCACAGTTGAATATCACCAATGAATGGCCGACAAAACTAAAGCAACAAATTTAAAACACATTTCCAAGATAATTTGAACTTTGGACATGTGACAGCTGTTGGAAGAGATAGTACATCAAAGATACACTTTTACTTGATATAAAAGTGACAAGACTGGTCAGAAGAGTATTTGATGTTAACTCACGCACAATTAAGTATGTGTTGTCAAAGTTGGGTACTAAAAACTGCAAACAATGATTTTTGGATATGTCACAAGTGCATCTCTGAACTTTTCAAAAAATATTATTTTCAAATTAACTCTTTACCCAACGTAACGGCCAAAACCGGTCAGCGCTATTCACAAAAATCGCCAATTAATTTTCATTTTATGTCTCAAAAACATAGGTTATGACCCCGCTTTGAAACAAGCCCATTGGGCTCGTTCCAATGGGCTTGTTCCAATGAGGGGTCATAACCTATGTTTTTGAGACAAAAAATTAGTTCTTCAAGAATTTTGTTTGCAAGTGTTGTCTGCTTTTCATGTTACGTAAAGGGTTAAAAACAGATTCAAATGAGTTGTGGGAATTTGAAATAAACTGGAAGAAATTCTGAGTTACATTTTTATAAGGTAGGTTGTGAAAGGAATTTTACATTTTCTGAAATAATTTTTTGGAAGTCTGTAATTTTTTACCACTTTTTGTGTATGGATATTTGAAGGGTTTTCGACAAGATACAAGTAACAAGTAAAAAATGAAATTCCCATAAACCTACCCTGACCTACCTGGAAATATTTTGTTGTGTAACAGGAAACAAGGCAACACACTTTATACCATGCTCGTCTATGTTACTAACTGTGAAAAGCCTGTATGTTAAATTTTTGCTTTTTACCCCACTACCACTGTAAAGCTTCTACTGCAGTTAAAAAATATTTACACCAATAGTCACAAGTTCATCCAACTTGACCTTTGACATGACGCAATTTGCCAAATTCGATACATTCACACTTCGCAATGTTTAATTCAAACATACAACGTTTTGCAGTACTATGTATTATGTGCAATGGTTTATTAGGTTTAAAATACCTACAATTAAAAATTTTTTAAAAAATTTAAGAATTGTTAATAATAATTTGACTGAAAAAGCAAGGTAAATTTAATCAAATTTGACTGTCCTGTTGTCAATCAAGCATTCACATGCAGCCATTAGTACTACCCACTGGTGCAGATGTAAACAAAACAAACCTGTGTGTTTGCGATAGAAAGTGTCGTTTTTTCTCCATTTTAAGTGACAAAATCAATTTTTTATTAAGAGCATGGTATAAATAAAAGAAATAGGTAATAGGCCGGTAATCAGATTTAAACCACTCATAGAATAAGGGTTTTAACCACTCAGCAAGTCGAGTGGTTAAAACCCTTATCCTACTTGTGGTTTAAATCTGATTACCAGCCCTAGTACCTATTTATTTTATTTTTTTTTTTTTCTGCCGAAGGTGATTCTCAGTTCCCGCAGATTTTTCATTATGCCAGGCTTGCATTTATTTGAATTTTGTTATGCTTTGGAGGCAAAAAATGAAAATCTTTAGTTATTCAAGAAATAGTGCAGCAAATGTCTTTTAGTCATGTTGAGTAAAGAGTTAACCTAACTGCCAGACATTTGGAAAGACTTCAAACATCTGTGAGTCTGATTTTCTGCCTTATTACTTCAAGCCAAGAAACAGTACACAAAAAGTTTTGAATCAACATGTATGATGTAATTACCATTAATCAAATTCTAGCAGTAACAAAGCTACTTGTAAAAAGAGCAATCATCTTGCTTTGAACTCTTTGATAGTACAACCTTTGTGCTGACTAATTGTTTATCATAACAATGTTTTGTAATCAGGTAATTTTTAGCTAAATATCCAACTCTAAACACTGTGAAATAATTCAAACATGACAAATTTGTTTTGTGTCATTAACCACATAGAGTATAAGACTGATGAAACAGTTAACTAGTCAAGAAGCCTAATCAGAAAACAGGCAAAGAGCAGAAAGACTGTATGTTACCACACCAAAAAATATCTGATAAATGTGGAATGAGCTCTGATGTCACCAAGTTGAACAAACTAA
The DNA here is from genome assembly GCA_031216915.1 of Pictodentalium vernedei. NCBI lineage: Eukaryota > Metazoa > Mollusca > Scaphopoda > Dentaliida > Dentaliidae > Pictodentalium > Pictodentalium vernedei. Next base: position 262,402,300 of record CM062291.1, on the reverse strand, counting down.
TTATGGCAACAGATTCAGGAACTACTTCACTGGGTTACCCTGTTGGTCTATGCGGTGTTAAGATAACTACCCCAGGATAGTATCTGAGCCAACAAATCCTAAAGGGAGACAAACCTTGATACAGCAACCTTCCTAAAAGGATGCTGCAGGTTGGGTAGGGGATGAGGGCATGGACATGTATTGATTGGTCTATAAAAATGTACACATATGGATTGGCCTGTTAAAATTAGAAAGAACGTTTACACAATGATACAGAGATATTTTGAGATATTATTTTAAGGGATAGAATGGTTATTTGTCACTGTGCACAAGGCACTTAATGGTGAAACAGTGCAAGGGTAAAAGTAAACACTTGTTACAGAACATTCTTCATGGATGGTGAAGTGGGAATTAATCAAAAAGCCAGAAAATTCAATTAGAAGAGTATAGGATGTCAGGGGAGATACCTTGTCTGTGCAAGACTCTGCATCAGCCCAAGCCCACCTGGGCCCAGTAGGCCTTTGGTGTTGTTGAGTCTAACTGGAGCTAGAACATAGCTTAGTTCACTTGTGTCAGTTTCAAACGTTAGCCTGGCATAACAGACTAGAAACAACCAAATAGAGACACATTTAAAAACTTACAATGGTTTAAAATTTCATGGATGTGAGTGCTCCAGTTTTGTCATATTTCTGAATGAAAGTCATTGTATGTGCAGGATCCCTCCAACCTGACACAACATTAAGAAAAAAAAAATCAGCTGCTGGAACCAAGTGGAATTCCTGAAAAAATGCATCCCTGATTCCTAAGGTCTCCAGCCAATGCAGAAAGATGTACCTGGAGAATAAATTGGCCCACAGTTTGTGATAGCATGAGCAAATTCACCCTCTGAGGACCTCATTTTGCAAATAACAGGTTGCTTATATTCAGGCTTGATCCTGACCTCTTTTTTGCTTTCTACATTCTTACAAAAATTAAATAATCCATTTCATTACGTTTTGAAAGATCTCAAGGAGTGAGCGACTGTTTGTTGACCAGTCATTTGGGTTAAATGACATTAAAGAGCAATTCAGTTTGTCTACTTCAGCATGTAAAATCTTTTGAAAATCATTTTACCTTACTAGTATCACATCTGCTTCTACTGATTTAGAGGTAATAGTTTGGGTCAGTTCCCAGAATTGAAGAGGTAATGGTTTGGCCCAGGAACAAGACATAACATACATATATCTCAGTTCATTAGATCAACCATTTTCAAGGTTTAACCCTTTACCCAACGTAACGGCCAAATCCGGCCAGCGCTATTCTCAAAAATCGCCAATTAATTTTCATTATATTTTCATTTTTTGTCCCAAAAACATAGGTTATGACCCCTCTTTGGAACGAGCTCGTCGAGCTCGTTCCAAAGAGGGTTCATAACCTATGTTTTTGAGACAAAAAATGGAAAAAATTAGTTATTCAAGAATTTTGTTTGCAAGTGTCGTCTGCTTTTCATGTTAGGTAAAGGGTTAACCAAAGGAAAGTGGAAAAGGGCTTCATTTGAGAATGGAAATTCAGTTTTTGGGATCCAGTTGCTTGACCTCAAAAAGTTATAACATAAATAATAATAATAATAATAATAGTGCAGTTTAGAGCCATGAATCCACATGGTGCTCTTAGCCTTTACAATAAAGACCCAAATTGTACTTTTGTCCAGTGCTCCAAACGTATATGTTCGTGGACAGCGCATGACAAAAAACAAAAAGGGGGGGGGGGGGGAAGTAATTAGATGGCTGTGAAATTACCAGTATCGAAAAAATTGCTTGAAAAAGGTGAGCTTTAAGCGAGGTCTTCAAAGAGTCCAAGCTTTGTGACACCTTGAGATAACCAAGGAGTCTGTTCCATAGAAGTTATGCAGCTACGGAGAATGGTCTGTCGCCTGCTGTTACCAGGTGTCCAGGTATGTGAATGAGATTGATTACAATGACTGATCTAAGATATCTTGCGGGTGCATAACATCTAACCAAGTTCAATAGGTATAAAGGAGCAATGTTGTTAAGTAATTTGTACGTTAGGAGGTCTTCACTTATCTCCCATACAGGCAACCAGTGAAGATCTTGCAAAGCTGAAGTGATGTGGCAGAATTTCTTATTATGAGTAACAATTCTTGCGGCACAGTTTTGTATGGCCTGTAATCTAGTGATCAAATTTTGCCTACAGCCAAAAAGCAATGAATTGTAGTAATCTAAGTTACTTGTGATATGTGCATGGAAAGTTCCTTTGCTGTTCCCTCATCAATTGGGCCTCACACCCTGCTGATATTTCTAATATGATGGCATCTGGCATTAAGTTCTTAAAAATTTTTACCAAACACATAAGATATGGATTTTGTTTTAGAAATGTGATTTTCTGTATGATGATGATAATAGTGGTCATCAGGATAATAAAAGAATAGAAAAGAGAGTGCTGGGTATAGCTGGACAGGCAGTGTTCTCATCACAGCATCAGGAAAAAAAGAATAGAACGTCTAGATACTCTCACTAGAATGCAGTTTATGACAGTAAAATTTACGGACAGTTTGCCCTCCAATTCCAAGAATAATCTATCAAGTCTGGGTGAACTAATTCCAGAGACAATAATAGATCTGTGGTCCATTACAATTTGTTAAACACCCAAGATCTACTGAGGATCCCTGCAATTGAGAAAGTTAGCAGAAGTGTCCATGTGTATGCATATGTAATATGCACATAATATATCGTCCATTCAGTTATTATTCAGAAAGGCAGGTACCACAAATTAAAGGCTTCATATTCTTTTGATGTGCTTCATATTAAATATGAAGTGACAAGTCTAGTTTGCATGGATTAGCCTTGTTACAATTTATGGCACTCTTCCATAATTTAAATAAGGCAAAGATATATGAACACATTCTGGTGAGAAAAAAAATAATTTAGCACTGGACCAGTTAGTGCAGGGCAAGACAATCATGTTGAGTTCAAATGGGAATTTTACTGTCTAGTTTGTACTGGGAATGGGATAGAAATTTGTTTCCTCAGTTGGCCTGGGTCAAATCCCACAAGTTTGTGTGCATATGTATGTTTGTGTGAAGGTTCCAGTTGCATCAATAATACTTGGAAGTATTTCATTGTGCAGTTGCAGCAACTGGCTCTACTGTGCAGTGTCATCAATCAAGGGGTAGAATCAGCCAATATTACCTTTTTCATCAACTTTTCATTACCCTCAGCAAAGTGATGTCAAAATATCAACATTTCATGGGGCAAATGTTTCTCTTAAATCAAGTAGGAATTTAATCAATTCAATCCATGGGGGCACAGTAGTACTGTGTACTAAGGTGTCCTGCATGCAAATGGAGCACCTGTCTTCGACCAATGCTAACCCTGCTTGTGCTGACATTGGGGAGTTTGACAGTTTCTTGTCACATGGTGGTTCTCACCAGGGACTCCAGCTTCCTCCACCTGTAAAACTGTCCAGCACTATGTCCCTGGAGTTCCAATGTGTTCTATGGGCCTACTGGCACATAGATGATAGAACACATTGAAACTTAGGGTATGACTAGGTGATCATGGTTGTCGAAAGTGTCATAAAAAAAAAATCAATTCAATGTTGTTTGACAGAGCTCAATGAGCTCTGTCAAACAAGACTGAATTGATTAAATTCCTGGGTGTATTAAGTGAATAACTTTCAGGTTGATTTTTTTAAACTTTTTTCCATCAGTATGCAAAGGGTTAAAAGACGTCTAGTGCTGGTATATTTTGAGATTCTAATAAACCAACATATGACAAGCATTGCCTTCAAAACAACTTTCAAATCTGACAGCAATGAACCAAAGATAGAAGGAATATAAACAGATTGTCACCTCAGATAACTTATGTTTACAAGTGTGAGAGATGATGCATAATGAATTAAAAATGTATAAATTATTCTCCTTTGTGTGCCTAGAGTATGTATTTAATGCATTTTTAAAGTCCATTCAAACTCTGTAGTTATGCAAATAAGTCAACTTTCCCACCAACACTTTATATAATAAAGTTAAAGCCAAAAGCTTTGCTTTTCTGACATTTTGATAAAATATGTCAAGGGTAGGAGGAAGGGTGGGAGAAGAATGGTGGGAAATGAAACAAATACCATGTCCTTCTAGTTTCTTCACGTCACATTTATGTTTCAGTAAAAAGACTAAATTTACACTTGTGAGAGAATATTGTTATTTTATTGGTTTTGCAGAATGAATTCTGTTGTGTGAAACACTGTTTAAAAGGGCTCAGAATGTTTAGTGAGTGAGGATTTGAGTTCACTAAAATCGATTTGAGCCGAGGTAAATTTCATATCAAATCGCGACTAATTTGAAATTCTTCTTACCACATAATTTGTAATTTAACCCTGAACCTAATGTAACAGCCAAAACTGATCAATGCTTTTCACAAAAAGTAAGTTTTATTATTTTTTCATTCTTTGCCTTGGAAACCACTCACTGGAGCATGTTCCAATAAGGGGGCATAAGCTATGTTTTTGAGGCAAAAAATTACATTTTTTAGTTATTCAGAAAATGATTTTGCCAACATCTGCAATTTGTATTGGTTTGTTACTTAATACTATGGGAATTAAGTGAGGTTTGTGTAAGGGCAAATGAAGGACTTGTCCACTGGTCACTACAGCCTCTATCTGACACTGGTGATTCCACCTGCTGCTATTTTTAGTGAGATGCTAAGAGTTTCTTTGTTTCAACATTCCAAGGCTAATCAGTGTTTGGAAGACATCTCAAATTCTTTGAATTCAAATCAATTCAAAAAATTTCCCACCTCCTCCCCAGTCATCCTCCACAAGCCACCAGTCACAGTCAGTTACTCGGCTACTTGGCAAGGACAAACTAATCACCTGAGACGTTTCTCTTGAAATGACCCAGTATGTTGTTTATGCCTAAAAAAATACATATGTCAGTTTACGAAGCACTTCATCAGACGTTGGGCTCTCACCAAGAAGCCGGACATTTGCATCATCTGTTTTTATATCAATCAGTCATTATCAGTCACTTGCTGAGCTCTAACCAGGGAACCCAGCATTTCATATCTACATCATCTGTTTTCATCTGTTATTAGCATTCAGTCTTTATCAATTAATTGTTGGGCTCTAACCAGGGAGCTGAGCAATCTTTTGTTACGTGTAGGTGAATCTACTTTCTGAGGCAAACTGTTATTGTAAATAAATATAAGTTTAATATATCTTCCTTGTCATTTGCCTTGTGCATAAATGAACAGTTACTGAAATGCAAGATTAATTCAATTCTACTTCCAGAAATAGTCTTTTGACATTGCTCATTTGTTTAGTGAGTTGTAATCAACATTTCCATACTGGGGTATTTGATGGTGATTATGTGATAAACAATGATACGAAGTAGTCACTTAAACTTTTTCACAATTGCATGCATCAATTTTTGTGCCAATAAAAATTTGTTTTTCTGTGATGAAACAATATAATAAACAGAAAATAGTAAGGAGGCTCAATACTAATCTGTGAAGCTGCAGAATTAATTTACAGTGACCCTCCCTGCAATACAAAATAGATTTTTGATGAAAAGAAATCTGTTAAAACTATCTTCAGGAATGCCTAGCTAAAAGTGTCATGTAAGATACACATTCTCTGGGATTCTTCTGCCCTCTTTGGAAAAGTGTCCAGACCAATGCATGAAGGCTCCAACTGGGATTTATTGTTTGGAAGAAGAAACACACAATGTTACCTTAATACTGAACTGAGAATATTAATACGGGTGCTACTACATGTATAGTACATGTAACGCCTAAAAAAATAAAAAATCTGTTTCTCAGGCCCTCCCGCATGGTCCTTTTGGCTGCCGCATGCTTTCTTTTTATGACCAATGTAAACTTAAAAAAATAAAAATTAAATGGTTTATGTCTGATATTTTACCCAGGTTAAAAAATTGATAAATTTGTACCTTGAGTGCAAGAAGGCTTTGCAATGCTTTAGCATTGCAAAGCCTTCTTGCTCTCAAGGGACGAAATACACCATCACCCATGCTGTTCCGTAGAATATGAGACCTAAAACATAAACCAAGAACATGAACTTTGATGGCCAAGAAATAATTACAGAAAAAAAAAATAAAATAAAAAATTGCTCGCCCGCATGCAATTTTACAAATATTGGCCTGAGAAACAGAAGATCTACTTTGTGTGGCCTAATATGTTTTATAACAAACAGTCGCATGAAATAATGACCAGTCTCTAGTAATCTCTATCAAATAAATTGTTCTTATATTATTAATGATGAAGATATATATGCAATAGTCTACATTCTGTGCTTTGCAGTTGTGTCTTGGAAAGTCTTGGCTGCCTATTTAGGCAGCCAATACTTGCCTAGAAACAACTGATAAGGTTCCTCGGATATAACTTGCAAACGTATTTGTGAAACTTGGGCCGGGAGGAAATGAAATACGCATTATGTTTGATTGATTCAGGCTACATCGCCTTGTTTATTGCCTTAAGTGATAGAATGCAGTGTAGCCAAGGCTAACAATTAACAAAGCATTAATATAAATGTACATGTAATATAAAATCTACCAGCTAGAGAAATCTAGCTATTACTGGAAGTCTATATGAGTTGTCTCCTTTAACATGTAGTCCATCGTGCAGAAGAAAGTGCCACATATCTAAAAACTGCCTGTTGGGGCACCTATTTTTGTTGCAGTAAGAAGTGATGAAAGTCAAAATTAGACCTTCAAGAATTAATGAAGAATTAAATTTGTATTTGAATGAGGACTGAGATTGGAAATTTGGGGATTGAATTGGGAAAAATCATGCCAAAATACCACTGGAAAGGGTCCCATATTTGGCTCCTGTAGACACCCAAAGTAACCACAGATTCTTGTTTACTGTTTACTGATGTTTAACTTTTAACCCACTGAGTATTTTCAAGATATTTTTCGTCAAATCTCATCATGGCTGCTGTGAGGCAGCCATGGCTAGATTTGATGAAAAATTAATCAAAATTTAACTCGAGAAATCATTGGTGAAAAAATCCATGCAATTTACAAGGCTGGAATTTGATGAAATGTGTATAAATTATACTTATTTCATTGGCAAGAATAATCCTGTCCTGGCAGGAATATCCACCAGCAACAGGCAAGAAGTTAAGGTCATGTTCGATTATGTTGAGACAATAACACAAGAATAAAACCACGTTTAGCCAATTGTTTATACTTGTACCACTGCTTTTCACGTTAGAGGACACACCACAAGAGTTGACTACTGAGCCTAACCAATGACACAGAACATTACTATTGTAATCAAGCACTACTTGATTTCCTGAAGTTGCCCTGAAGAGAGAGGATTCTAGCTGATCAGATGACCTTGTCATAAAAAAATAATTAATCAAAGTTTACCTTCGAGGAAGGAACACATCTATCACTTTAACCCTTTACATAGCACACACAACATCAAAATTTATTATTTAAAATATTTTTACCAATTTTTCAAAAATATTCAGCAAAACCATATCATGTGGCACCTAAGTTGAATGAGTTCAATGACTTTTGAAAAATAATTTTTTTTCCAACTGCTCAATTTACAAATTACAAAGAAGTGGCTGATTAATTAGGTAATGGGTAAACCATTTCAAATTGGTACCACTATGCATGAACTTTTGTAAAACTTTTTAAAAAAAATAATAACTTTTAACTAAAACTGTCATTCTGTGATAAGACAATTCAAAAAACAGGACAGAATAAGGCGAGTCAATTATACTTTAATCCAACAGTGCAACATGACCAATCTTACAAGCATAATAGATTTAATATTTTTGCAATAAAAAACAAGAAAAGCATTGCAAAGCAGTTCCAGTACCCTGCTAACAAATATATTCTACACCAATTACAATCAGGCCCCATAAAAATTTACATGGATGACATTTTATCACAGAAAATTTGACATATCAGTACAGGCACTGATGATTGGATTTCGTCCAATTAACCACAACCCAACTCACACAATATTCAAATTTCTTACTTTACTTTACATTTTTCCAAATTTGCCCCAAAATTTCAGCAAAACTATGATGAGCTCATTTATTTGTTATGGTTTTAATTAAATTATTTGAAGCATTACACAATATTTTTTAACAAAGGGCAATAACTCCAATAATTTTCATCGGACATTGCTAGTCACCAGACTTGATGTAGATATTGTTGCTACAGAGACATATACCAAAAAGAATTGAAATCTGGTTACTACTGTTAAAGTTATGCTATAAACAAGCATTACACAATATTTTGTTAACCCTTAAGCCCCCATATAGCCCCAAACCACCACTTTTATATGGCATTGAAGCAGGTGCTCCCTTGTGTAATCTTTTTTATTACTCTTGTGTGTAGACTGAATTTTCCCTGGCAGTGGTTCTACATCACTGCTGGCTGCCTGTATAGGCAGCCAGCAGTGATGTAGAACCACTGCCAAGTCATCAGTAACTATGTAAACAGAAAAAGGCCATAAATACTTTAAAATTAATCTGAGGACTTAAGGGTTAAACAAAGGACAATAACACCCTTAATTTTAATCGGATATTGGTGGTCATCAAACCTGACACAGACATTATTGCTATAGAGATATATACCAAAAAGAATTGACATCTGTTAACTACTGTTCAAGTTATGCCATAAACAAGTTTTACAAAATATTTTTATAACAAAGGTCTCATACCTCCCATATTTTTCAAGAGATATCGATGGTTGTCGCACTTGAAGTAGATATTGTTGCTACAGAGACGTATACCATAAAGAATTGAAATCTGTTAACTATTGTTCAAGTTATGCCATGAACAAAGTTCGGATGGACAGACGGAGGGTGGGCAGATGGACAGTCGGCCAGAGGTCTTTGCTATATCCCTCACTTGCAGGGGCATAATAATCAGATGGGCAATACAATTCATGGTTGTAGAATCGAAATAGTTAATACAAAATAGCTGATCTTCTCCCCACCTGGTTTGCTTCTCCTCCCCACCTGAATGCATGGGCATACAAGCCAGGGGGGCAGGGGGGCCAGTTGTCCCCCTGGATTTAGGCAAACCAGCTTTAAAAATATGGGCAAGGAATGAGAGAGAGAGAGAGAAAGAGAGAGAGGGTCATGTATATTTGTATTCCGTTCCATGCAGGATTTTGGTTAAATCAAAAGGTTTGCTTCCCTACATCACAAAAGCCTATAATGTATATATACTATTAAAAAAAAGTAGAGGATATCCAAACTGATGTTGATATTTCGGAAAATGGTACTGGATATGCTTGACTGGACACATCAATATGTTACCAAGTTTAGTGTGGATCATGAATGTCACGGCCCACGAAAACTTAGTGCAGGTTTTTCTCATGAGTACCGCGTTAATGTCTGTGGGGTATGTTTGGAAATTTTCATTTGTACTTGAATGGCTTTTTCGGAGTTCTCATTGTTCTTTTCTTGGTATAAACTTGTTTATCAATAGTTTCTGGTCGAAACAACTTTTGAGGTTTGCGAAACACTGACATGTGACAAACGTTTAAGTGCCATTGGCATGTTGGAAGCTAGCAACAGACAGACTGCAGTGGCTCAAATTCTCAACGTTACTCAATCGGTGATTAGCAGGTTGTGGCCATGCTACTGTCAGACAGGCAATGTTGATGACAGACATCAGGTTGTCCAAGGGTGACAAGTGCTAACCAGGATCGTTTCATCTGAACCACAGCATTATGTAACCACTATCAAAGTGCCTCAGAAATTGGACACCCACTGCACTGAGCGCCAGATGTGTGAGTCAGTGGTCAGGCTATCCAAAATCGCTGACCTCGAATAATTCCATGTTTGACTGAATGTCACATCGAAGCAAGACATAATTGGTGTGGAGCACAATAGCGCTGGGACAATCGTCGGTGGAGCAATGTCATGTTTTCTGATGAATCGAGGTTCACTCTCGACTTCCACGACAGGCGAAACAGAGTGTGGCAGCAGTGGAACAAATGATACCATGACGTAATTTTTAGGCAGCACGATCGTTTTGGTGGCGGATCGGTTATGGTGTGGGGAGGCATAACCATGACAAGCAGAACAGCATTACATGTCATCCAAGGGCGTGTCACAGGGCAGTACTACCGTGACATGTTAGCAGGTCATGTGGTGCCATTTGCATGACGTCACAGCCGTCAATTCCTTTTCCAAGATGACAATGCAAGAGAACACAGGGCCCGTGTCACTAGAGTTCCTCCAGGAGCAGAACAGCACTACACTGCCTTGGCAAGCACTAATTCCAGACCTTTCACAAATCGAGAATGTCTGGGATATGCTTGGCAGGTGCCTATGACAATGCTAACAGCTGCCAGCCAATGTCCAAGAACTTGCCACTGCACTGCAGGAAGAATGGAATAACATCAGTCAAGCTGATATTGGACATTTGGTGAGAAGTATGCCATGTCGGATCCGCTCTTGTCTCGCAAACCGAGGAGGATATACAAGGTATTGAGGTCTTGGACTGAATGTGGTAAATTCTCTGACTGACCATCCATGTCTTCTACAGCTCAGTGCGTGGAAAGTGTGCTTGTTAGACACCCAACTATTGCTGAAATCATTCACCAGATGTCACAGTGCAATGCCTTATCTGTCTTTTTGATGAAAATATAAATATATTTCTTCAAATATCTCACTTTTAACAAGTATTCCCTACTTTTTTTTTAATAGTACATATAAATGCAACCTATAAGGTGCAATGAAGGAATCCAAGATGGCTACCATGACAGCCTTTGTGTCTGGTCAACATCTATCCGTCATACCCAGTCGACCTGCAGAGATTTAGGAAAATTGATGCATAAATAAGGCTTGAAGAAGGTTCGAAAGAAATCCAAGATGGCAATTGTGGTGACCATTAACCCTTTACCCAACAAATCGGCCACATCCACCCAGATAATAGGCAAATTCAGCAGCTGAAAAAATACTATTTTTCAAAAACTTTCAACAAAACCATATCATGTGACCCCCTCATTGGAACGAGCTCGTTCCAAAGAGGTGTCACATATGGTTTTGTTGAAATTTTTTGAAAAATTTAAAAAAAATGATATTTAAAATAATAAACTTTGATAATGTCTGCATTGGGTAAAGGGTCAAGGACAACCATTACCAAAATAGAACATTCTCATCTACTCATCATACTATGTCACCTTGGTAAATTTCAAGAAAAGTGATGCATAATTGTGAACTATAGTCTTTGCTGAAGAAATCCAAGATGGCTGCTGTGGTGGCCATCGAGGGAAGGTGACTGCGAACATAATAAGACACTTTCATGTTGGTATGAATCTGATCATGCATATGAAATTTGTTAATGATCAGATAAGAACTGAAGGTTGCACATGTAGCCCATGCTGATTGAATTGTGAATAGATGGACACACTCACTGTCTCACAGCAGGACAGACTCACAGACATCTACAAGCACCATGGCAATAGCTCACCTTGACTTCATCAAGTTAAAGTTTATGAAAATACTGCTTTTGGGAATTAGGGTTTCTGCACCAAACTGGAATGCAACATGAGTGCAGCTTTACTCATTTTAAAAAATTATGTGTACAAACCTCTCCAAGAGTACTTAAGTCACTCTCTTGTTGAAGTCTCTTCAATCATGATCAATTTACTTAACATTCAAAGTCACGAGAATGAAAAACCTCTAAAACACCTATTCAAACTGAAATAAACCAATTAACAATTTGCTAGGCGCAATGTAACTACACTACACTTCCCTGATAATCTTTAACCTTTTCAGGGAACAAGGCTGAAAAATGATGGCATAAAACTGACAATTTTTCTGATAATTAACCCTTCAGCCATGGCACACATTTGTTGTTGTTTGTTGTATCCATTACCACATTTCCATTCAAAGTAATTAAAATTGTATATATTCAAGTACTAACAACCTACATACTAGAACCATCACCTTAGGAGATTAACAGCTGCACATCCCCCATAAAGGAAGGGGGTGTATTTGGCTCACAAATTAGTTTATTTCAAATGTAAATCAATATTAACTCTACATGTAAGTTCAAGATGAGATTACTGAGATAACCCTTTGAACCCCAGCGGCCGCATTTCCAGCCAGGAACATGATACGTCATAACGTCATTATATAGGATGGCTGTTCAGTATATATTTTGGGGTAGACCAATCAGTATTTTCAACGTGCAGCCCAAGACTGCACATTGAAAATACTGATTGGTCTACCCCAAATAATGAAAATGGACTCTTCTAATTGCTGCCATTGAATTGGCATGGAAGATACCAATAGAGTTCAAAGGGTTAAAAAACTGTCGCAAACTGAAAATTGAGAAGTATGCATATGTCTACTTAGTAGTGACCATGTACGAAAAGATTGATAAAAACTAGATACAAAGTGATGGGAGCCATCACTGTGGGCCGAACGCTTGAAACAGTTTGCAATTTGAACAGTTTACAGTACAGTAAAACCTTCCTTGAGAGACCACCTGTCTTGAGAGGCCAGAGAAACGTCGCATCAAACAACTCTTTTGGGGTTCCAGGGTCCAGGGTATTTATATTATTATTTTATTATTAAATAAAAGAGATATTTACACAGAAAAGTCTTGTTTTCCATTCAAATTTCCAACAAGAGCTGTCTGTATGATGGATCAGGAGCTACAACCGCAACTAATATGTGAAATTTCCAAGTTCAAGGGCAATCACTCTTTGATAAGCGAAAGAATTGGAATGAAATTAAAAACTGATGAGGAGGTACCCATCAGGAAGTTACTTACAAAAAGCAAAGGGGGGGGGGGGGGGGGGGGGGGGGGGGGGGGTAAGGGGATCCATCCCCATCAACTCACCAACAATATCCCATCCAGTATCTTTAGGCTTATTATAAATGGAACACATCAGGTTCACTCTCAACAAAACTTTGTTAACCAGTGATTGCCTGCATTCATGTATAGCAAAACTCAGAATTTTTCTTTAGACTAAACTAAGAAAAAAAGTTAACAGTGTATTAAAAATCTCCACAATCTGTATAATGGTCTGGTTAAGGGTTAATGTTAACTTATATTAAAGCAATTAACATATGAATTTCTTAAGGCCTTAGGATACCAGTGGTTGCCTGCAGTCATGCATAGCAAAACAGGTCAGAAATTTTCCAAGTCCACACTTCTCCTTCTCCACACTACTCCTTCAACATTGATTCAAGTCCCATAATTCTGGAACGAGAAATCTGAAAATTGTCAAAATATGAAAGGGAGCTTTCTTTGATCAGTCTCAATAGTGTGTATATAAATTATGAGAATTGGTCAAAACTAACTTGAGTAATGATAAGACATGTGAAAAATTGTAATTTTTTATGATTAAAGTCCAAGAACTCCAGAATTGATTGTAACATTGCTACAAAATTTAAAGCGATTGAAGGAGGTGAAAGCAACAACATGAAAAAAATTGGTACTTTTTTGAAGATTCAAGTTCTATAACTCTGGAAAGAAATGAAAGTGTCAATGACACTGTAGCTTAACTTGTCTGTGTGTTGTGTTTGATGAAAAGGATAATGTTCAATGTTTATGAAAGGATTATGAAATACGACAAGAATTGTGATAATTGGGAATATGTTCATTTCTGTTCCCTGTATGCTATGTTTTTAATAAAAATAATATGAGGTGTACACGGTACTAAAGAGCTGAGGGGGTGGGTTAATATGACCTCACAGTTAATGTATGTGGCCCTCACAGTTAACGTATGTCAATGAAAGTTACCAAGTTACAGTGAAATTATTCCAAAATGAGTCATCTTATCAAGTAACATTGAAATCCCTTCATAAATACGACCTATAAACTATGCTAAAGGTTTTTGGGTTTTGGGCCCGGGCAGCCATCAAGGCAGAATGATCGCAACCAAAAGGGGACGTTCTCATCTAGACATTATTTGGAGTCATCCTACTAAGTTACAGTGAAATCCCTTCATAAAAATGACCTGTAGACTGTGCTAAAGGTTTTCGGGCTTCGGACCCCTGTAGCCATCACAGTTGCCCAATTGCGTCCAAAAGGAGACGTTTTCATCAAGACATTATATGAAGTCAACCTACCAAGTTACAATGAAATCCCTTCATAAATATGACCTGTAGACTGTGCTATAGGTTTTCGGGCTTTGGACACAGGCAGCCATCACGGTTGAATGAGCACAACCAAAAGGGGACATTCTCATCTGGGCATCATCTGGAGTGATCCTACGAAATTACAATGAAATCCCTTCATAAATATGACCTGTAAACTGTGCTCAAGATTTTTGGGCTTCGGGCCCCTGTAGCGGTCACAGTTGACCAATCATGACCAAATGGGGATGTCATCATCTAGGCATTATATGGAGTCAGCCTAACAAGTTACAATGAAATCCTTCCATAAATACGAGTTATAGACTATGCTAAAGGTTTTTGGGCTCGGGCAGCAATCAAGGCTGAATGATCATGATCAAAAGAGGACTTCTCATCTAGACATTATTTGGAGTCATCCTACCAAGGTACAATGAAATCCCTTCATAAATATGACTTGTAGACTTTGCTAAAGGTTTTCAGGCTTCGGGCCCCTGTAGCCGTCACAGTTGCCCAATGGTGTCCAAAAGGGACTGTTCTCATCAAGACATTATATGAAGTCAACCTACCAAGTTACAAAGAAATCCCTTCATAAATATGACCTGAAGACTGTGCTAAAGGTTTCCAGGCTTTGGGCTCGGGCAGCCATCATGGTTGAATGATCACAATCAAAAGGGGACATTCTCATCTGGGCATCATCTGGAGTGATCCTACGAAGTTACAATGAAATCCCTTCATAAATATGACCTGTAGACTGTGCTCCAGATTTTCGGCCTTCGGGCGCCTGTAGCCATCACAGTTGACCAAACACGACCAAAAGGGGATGTCATCATCTAGGCATTATATGGAGTCAACCTAACAAGTTACAATGAAATCCTTCCATAAATATGACCTATAGACTATGCTAAATGTTTTTGGGCTCGGGCAGCCATCAAGGCTAAATGATCGCGACCAAAAGGGGATGTTCTCATCTAAACATTATTTGGAGTCATCCTACCAAGCTGCAATGAAATCCCTTCATAGTTATGACCTGTAGACTGTTCTAAATGTTTTCGGGCTTCGGGCCCCTGTAGCCGTCACAGTTGCCCAATCGTGTCCAAAAGGAACGTTCTCATCTAGACATTATATGAAGTCTACCTACCAAGTTACAATGAAATCCTTTCATAAATATGACCTGTAGACTGTGCTAAGGTTTTCGGGCTCAGGCAGCCATCATGGTTGAATGATTGCAACCAAAAGGGGATATTCTCATCTGAGCATCATCTGGAGTGATCCTATGAAGCTACAATGAAGTCCTTTCATAAATATGACCTGTAGACTGTGCTCAAGGTTTTCGTGCTTCGGGCACCTGTAGCCGTCACAGTTGACCAATCATGACCAAAAGGGGATGTCATCACCTAGGCATTATATGGAGTCAACCTAACAGGTTACAATGAAATCCTTCCATAAATATGACCTTTTGCCAATGCTAAAGGTTTTGGGGCTTGGGCGGCCATTAAGGCTGAATGATCACGATCAAAATGGGATGTTCTCATCTGGACATTATTTGGAGTCATCCTACCAAGTTACAATGAAATCTCTTCATAAATATGACCTGTAGACTGTGCTAAAGGTTTTCGGGCTTTGGGCCCCTGTAGCCATCACAGTTGCCTAATCACATCCAAAAGGGGACGTTCTCATCTATACATTATATGAAATCAACCTACCAAGTTACAATGAAATTCCTCCATAAATATGACCTGTAGAATGTGCTAAAGGTTTTTGGGTTTTGGGCTTGGGCAGTCGTAACGGTAGACAGATCACGCCCAAATGGGGAAATTCTCATACAGACACCATATGGAGTCATCCTACCAAGTTACAATGAAATCCCTCCATATTAAACATGACCTGCAGACTGTGCTAAAAGTTTTTGGGTTTTGGGCTTGGGCTGCCATCACGGTTGACAGATCATGCCCAAAAGGGGACGTTCTCACCTAGGCATTATACAGAGGCATCCTACCAAGTTACAATGAAATCCCTTCATAAATACAACCTGTAGACTGTGCTAATGGTTTTGGGGTTTTGGGCTCGGGCAGCCATACCGGTTGTCCGATCACGACTAAACAGGGATGTTCTCATCGAGACATGACCCCAAACCTGCATATGAAATTTCATGACGATCAGACAAGAACTACGTGGTGTAGCCTGTGCTAAAGGAAAATGTGAACAGACTCACAGACTAACAGACTTCCGCACGTTTGATGGCAATAGTTTATCTTGACTTTGTCAAGTTAAGCTAAAAACAGAAAACCGTCAAAAAGGAAAGCTTTGCTTGATCAATTTCAATATTGTGTATAAATATTATGAGAATTGGTCAAAGGAAACTCGAGTTACCGAACAACATCAGAATATGGACAGACGGATGGATGGCTGTACCAATGAGGCCCCAGGGATGAGGAATCACATATGGTTTTGTTGATATTTTAAAAAAAAATTTAAAAACAATAATTAGTTAGGCTCAAAACAAAGTTGAAAATCTGTTTCTCAGGCCCTATTGCATGGTCCTTTTGGCTGCTGCATGCTCTCTTTTTATAATCAAAGCAAGCATAAAAAATAAAAATTTCATGGTTAATGTCTGATATTTTACCCAAGTCAATAAAATTGATAAATCTGTCCCATGAGTGTTACAAGGCTTTTGCAATGCTTGATCTTTACAAGGCCTTCTTGTACTCAAAGGACAGAATACACCACCACCCATGCTATTCTGTATATTATGAGACCTAAAACATAAAAGAAACCAAAAACATAAACTTTTGATGGCAAAGAAATAATTACAAAAATAAAAATAAAATAAAAAAACACCACAAACAATATTATAAAAAATGGTCTGAGAAATAGAAGATCTACTTTGTGAAGCTTGAAATAATAAATTGTGATATCCTGTGCATTGGCTAATAGGTTAAAGAAGTAAAAATTGACCAAAGTCTGAATTAGGCCTTTAAGGATGAAGATAAAAAACAACATAAAAAAGATGCTGTATGCTGAGTCACACAAACCAACTGTGGTGCTGAAGTTGAACATCCGACATTCACATCACCACGGCAGTGAAAGTGTCAAGCCAATATTATTTTTGTTATGTTTCTCACACCCATTACATTTTTGAACATGAAGCCATCTTGTTACTGAATCGCTGAACATCAATGAATGCACTGAATCCCGTACATGTCTGAAATAATGAAATCAATTACCCTAATGCTTTTGCATGTTGAGAACAACCCTTTGAGTGTCACAGAAATTCATTCATTCCTTTGAGTTTCCATGACACTTTCAAAAGTATGGTGCTCTCAAGTATGAACTTGACCTTGAAGATGTGCAAGCAAGTATAATTTGCGACAAACCCTTTGACTGTCGCTAACTTTTGTATGAAGAAGTTTGATAATTGTAATTTGATTTAGTTCTGAGTTATGCCCAAGGCATGAACATCGCCAGATTTTAAGTTTGCTCGAAAATTTTAATGATGACTTTGAAGTTACAGACCTACCAGTAAGCTCATTCTAATAAGGGATAATAAGCAATGTCCTCCAGTCCCTTTAGCATTATTGTATATGTTTGCAATTAAATATGTTTCATCTATTCTCATTCTTTGAGTAAAAAATGAAATTTTTCAACTTTCCCAGGAAATCTTTTTTGCCTTCTTGACATGAAATGTTAACCCTTTAACCAATTTTTTGGAAAAATGACTTTTTACAATGGCTTAATTTGTAAATTATGTGTGTAGATGCAGCTGATTCATTAGATTTTGGGTTAACCCATTACCTAAAACAGTATATTTTTTTTAAAAATAATTAAATTTCACATTTTTCAAAAACAAATTTTGCAATATTTCAATAAAACCATACACAAATATGGATATCATTAGAACCAGCTTGATGAGCTGGTTCTAATGATATCCGTATTTGTATGGTTTTATTTAGAAACTTCTGAGATATTTTAGGCTGTAGGAGACTTATTATGGTTAATGTTCTGGCCATTTTTGGCCGCTATGTTGGATAAAGGGTTAAAAAAAAAGTCTTTATTTTGTCATCTGCACCTCATTTGGGGTAAAGTTCAAGTAGAGAAATCCTATCATGTTTAACCCTTTACCTAACACTAGGAGTAGACGACACTTGTGAAAAAAATTCTTGTGTAACTAAAAATTTTCATTTTTTGCTTCCAAAACATAGGTTATGACCCCTCATTGGAACCAGCGTGACATGCTCATTCGAATGAGGGGTCACAACCTATGTTTTGGAAGCAAAAAATTAAAATATAAAATAGATTGAATGCCGATGTTTGTGTATAGCGCTGGCCGGTTTTGGCCGTTACGTTAGGTAAAAGATTAACATTAAATTTACGGTATAAGAATGTAATAACATTTTTTGTTACCAAATCAAATCAGTCCACCTTTCAAGAATTATTGAGAATGGAATACTGCCCCACAATGCCTAGAAATAGTTTTAGCACACTAGTTTCTTTCACTGCTATACTGAAGTGAGGACAAATACGGCCCCAGAAAGTATATTTTCTGTTTCTCAGGCCATTTTTTGTCAAATTGCATGTGGGAGTGCAGTTTTTTAGTTTATTTTTTGTAATTATTTCTTTGCCATCAAAAGTTCATGTTCTTGGTCTGTTTTATGTTTTAGGCCTCATTATCTACAAAATAGCATGGGTTGTGGGGTATTTAGTCTCTTGAGTGCAAGAAGGCTTTGCATTGTAAAGCCTTCTTGCACTCAAAGGACAAATTTAATCAATTTTATTAACTTGGATAAAATATCAGACATGAACCATTCAATTTTTATTTTTTTAAGTTTGCATTGGTTATAAACAGAGAGCATGTGGCAGCCAAAATGACAATGCGAGAGGGCCTGAGAAACATATTTTTTACTTTTTTTAGGCCTAACCAAAATCTAATTCGCTTTTTGGCCATTATCCAAAGTGCTAATAAGGTGATGCCAAATTTAGTGATCACCAAGTGATATTAATGTCATGCTTAACATTTTTCTTGAACATGCTGGAACAGGTATTCATAATTATTTTAATTTTGTGGTTAAAAAAAATGATGGTTATAAAATATACAACTGAAGTTGTAATAACACAGCTGTCAGCGGGTGTACCTGTCACCATGCAAACTTCATCTGAAAAGTTTTCATACACCCACACAAATTATTTCCCCCAAAATGATTACCACAAGGACTTGATGTTAGTTTAAACCTTTATCAGTTCTTTCAGGCATCAGTACAAAACATAGTAAATTACTACTTGTAAATTAACTTTCTACATGAGGTTTATTTGGAAAACATTTCAAAATGAATTATAAACATCAAGACAAAGCCTCAGGATACATGTTCAAGCCTTCTTAAAAGCAATAAATGTGTCAGTATGTTTGCTATTTACACAGTTTATCATTTACCTTTAAAAACCTCTTCTTGTTCAGTTTCAACTTAAAGATGCCATTTCACCTGGAGTTGTGACTTGGATGTCACTTTATGATTCAGATACAGTCTCCATTTTCATTTTCTTAAAAAAACTGTAATACAGTTTGCCAATTTTCTATTTTTATAAGTTAATAGCAAAATTTCCATGGAATGCCCTAAATGATCTATTATTTATTTAATAAGATTTAGGCCCCATCAGTAGATCTTCTGTTTCCCAGGCCATTTTTTTTAAAATAGCATTTGGGTGGGCATTTTTTTTATTTTATTTTTGTAATTATTTCTTTGCCATCAAAAGTTCATGCTCTTGGTTTGTTTTATGCTTTAGGCCTCATAATCTACAGAATAGTATGGGTGATGGTGTATTTCATATCTTAGTGCAAGAAGGCTTTGCAAAGCCTTCTTGCACTCAAGAGACAAATTTATCAATTTCATTAACTTGGGTAAAATATCAGACATAAAACATTTATTTTTTATTTTTCTAAGTTTGCTTTGGTTATAAAAAGAGAGCATGCTGCAGCCAAAAGGACCATGCGGGAAGGCCTGAGAAAGAGATTTTTAACTTTTTTTTAGGCCTTAATGACACTTTTAACAAACAGGGTCATAGTGTGTTGTAATTTATATGGGCAGAGGAAGCCAGAGTATCTGGAAAGAACTAACCAGCAGTGGCAAATACCTTTCAGACTCTCCAACTTTGTTACCCTGCACAAACAAGGTTAGCATCAGTTGAACGCTTGTGTACCATCGACATACAGCATGCCTTTGCATATTCCTCCCAGTAGAGCAATTGGGATTAACTAGTAGAGTGTTAGAAGCCCATATTTGGGCTTTACAAAGAATCTGGGTATCTCAACATAAAGACTTCCAATTCTGTGGATGTGCTTCATATATCTTTGAGGTGAAATTATTTAGACTTTAACTGGTAGAGAGCTAATTTTTTTTTTTGGACACCCAAATTTGTTCCCATGTCTTTGCTTTGTTACAATGTACGAGAGAGTGTCTGTAGGCACTCCCACATAAATTGTAACAAGGCAAAAGCAGATGAAATAATTTCACTTCAAAGATAATATGAATACGAAGCCTTTACGTTAAGGTACCTGCACTTCAGGGTAAAGCCCAAATATGGGCTTCCAGCACTCTTCCAGTTAAAGAAATGCTTAGTTATAATTCATGAGAGAGTGCCACTTGGCACTATCTCATGAATTGTAACAATGCAAATCCACATGAACATATTTTGATACCCCAGAATAATTTAGTGCTCTGTCATTTAAGAGTCTTGCTCAAGGATTGAATACAGATGACATGGTTATGAACTGATTCTATGATCTTGGACAATTGAGATTAAGTGTCTTTCCAAAGGGCATAATGTGGAGGTTAGGACTGAATTACAACCTTTCGATCTGAAGCCCAAGGTTCTAACCAGTAAGCCACCATGTTCACAAAAATACATGTTATGGGTGAAGGAAGCCAGAGTATCTAGAGAGAACAACCTAGCAGTGGCAGCTGCAGATAGACTCCATAACATACTAACTCTACACAAGCAGGGTTAGCATTGGCTGAATGCGAGAGCACAATCGATGTGCAGTACACTTGACTAGAAAGAGCCACTGTGCCTCACACAGGCAATTGGGAGTAAGTGCCTTGCCAAAGGACACAACACATTTACTGCTGGTCAAGATCAAACTGTGGACCTTTTGGTTTGAAGTTCAAAGCTCTAACCACTAAGCCACCATGTTCCCAGTAGTAGTGTCATATTTTTCTCTTGTTAATAAAATATATCCCTATAAATAGAAGTAATCGTCTTATCAAAGATTTATTAATATCAGATTATTTATTTATTTATTTATTGGTGTTTTTTTTGGGAGCGCGGAGGCTCAGTAGGTAGAGGTGCAGGCTGCAAGCCGAGAGGTCCTCGGTTCGAATCCCACCTGCGACAACCGCGTTGTGTCCTTGGGCAAGACACTTCATCTCCATTGCCTGTGTGAGGGCACGATGACGCCGTGTACTAAGGCGTACTGCACGTCGATGGTACGCATGTCTTCAACCAATCTAACCCTGCCTGTGCTGCAGTGCGGAGTTACGATGTTGGGGAGCTGGCAGCTGCTCGTCGTTGCTCGGTGGTTCTCTCCGGGTACTCCGGCTTTCCCCACCCGTAAAACTGTCACGGTCATGATTAGCCATTGTGCATAAATATGTGACCTTAAACATCAACAAGGGCAACGCCCCCGGTCCCCCGACCAAGATGGCAAATTCAAGGGAGCTGTTAGGATGCAATTTGTTCACAGAGCATGGCCATTTTTTAACTTGACCTGTATATCCAACCAATTAAACCACATACTTAGTTTCGTTTCAATCAAATGATCCAAAGTAAAGTTATCATCCGGACAACACAAAAACCGTATTTTCTAAGTCGAAAAAGGGGAATAAATCCAGTAAAAATCAGTGGAGCGTGCCCATTTTCGAACTTGACCTGCATTTCCACCCAAATAAGCGGCATACTAAATTTTGTTTCAATCAAATGATCCTAACTAAAGTTATCAACCGGACAACACAAAAACTGTATTTTTTAAGTCGAAAAAGGGGAATAAATCCAGTAGAAATCAGTGGAGCGTGCCCATTTTCGAACTTGACCTGCATTTCCACCCAAGTAAGACACATACCAAATTTAGTTTCAGTAAAATCATCCAAACTAAAGTTATCATCCGGACAAGGGTGTGACGGACGCACGCATGGACGCACGCACGGACAGATGGACGGACAGACGGACGGACACTGCTGATTACAATAGTCCCCCGAAGGGTCGAGGGACAATAAATAAATAAATAAAAAATAACATATTGGTGTTTTAAGGTCACATACTTATGCACAATGGCTAATCATGACCGTGACAGTTCTACGGGTGGAGGAAGCCGGAGTACCCAGAGAGAACCACCATGCAGCTGCCAGCTCCCCAACATCGTAACTCCGCATTGCAGCACAGGCAGGGTTAGATTGGTTGAAGACATGCGCACCATCGACGTGCAGTACGCCTTAGTACACGGCGTCATCGTGCCCCCATGTGTACAATCAGGGTTAAGTGCTTTGCCCAAGGACACAATGCAGGAGACCGAATCGATTGCACAGATGGTCACCCATCCGAGGACTAACCGGGCTCGACTTTGCTTAACTTCTAAAAATGTCATTTCTATACACCATTTAGGGTGTACTGAACACTTCTATTCATGAGGAATTTTCTTGAAGGATGAAGTCTTTTTCTGAACATTTGATGTACAAATATTTTTCAAAAAAATGTCTTAACACTTTTCCTAACATGAAAAGCAGACAACACTTGCAAATAAAATTTTTGAATAACTCATTTTTTAAATAATGAAAATTAATTGGCGTTTGTTGTGAATAGGGTGTGCAGGGGGGGGGGGGGGGGGGGGGGGGGGTATGGTCATAGGAGTAAAAACATTTTTCCGCATGTATGCATTTTGCATCCTTTAAAATGCATTTTTAACATTGCATCAACTCCAACAATTTTCACTGGATAATGGTGGTCACCAAAAAAGATTCTTTGGTTACTATTGTTTAAGTTATTCTATAAACAAGCATTACACGATATTCATTTTTTAACAAAGGGCAATAACTCTCATAATTTTAATTGAGTATCGCTGATCATCAAACTTGACGTAGACATTATTGCTATAGAGACATATACCAAAAAGAAATGAAATCCGTTTTTTATTGTTAAAGTTATGCCATAAACAAGTTTTATTAAACAAAAGGCAATAACTCCAATAATTTTCATCGTATATCGCTGGTCATCGAACTTGACATAGATATTGTTGCTATAGTGACATTTACCAAAAAAGAATGGAAATTTGTTAATTATTGTTCAAGTTATACCATAAACAAGCATTACACGATATTTTGTTATTAAACAAAGGAAAATAACTCCCATAATTTTCATCAGATAACGCTGGTCATCGAACTTCACACAGACATTGTTGCTATAGAGACATATACCAAAAGAGAATTGAAATCCGTTAACTACTGTTCAAGTTATACCGTAAACAAGATTTACAGAATATTGATAACAAAGGGCAATAACTCCTATAATTTCAAGAGATATTGGCGGTCATCAAACTTGACATAGACATTGGTGCTATAGAGATATATATCAAAAAGAATTGAAATCTGTTAACTATTGTTCAAGTTATGCCATAAACAAAGTTTATTTGGGCATTGTACTGAAGTGAGGGTATCACAACTTGAAGGCTTCATACTCAAAGGATGTGCCTTGTATTATCTTTGAAGTTAAATTATTTAGTCTGTAAGGCTTTGCCTTGTTACAATTATTTATTGAGATTTAATGACACTTTCGACAGCCAGGGTCACCTCGTGTCGGACAGTTTTAGAAGTGGTGGAAGCTGGAGAGAACCACCAACCAACAGTGAGGAACTGTCAGACACCCCAATGTACTAAATTCACACAAGCAGGGTTAGCATTGGTTGAAGACAAGTGCACCATTGATGTACACAGTACACAATGCCACCGTGCCCCCATGTGGGCAATTAGTTATTGGTGTTTTAAGGTCACATACTTATGCACAATGGCTAATCGTGACAGTGACAGTTAGCTCCTCAACATACGTGGGCAATTGGCATTAAGTGTTTTGCCTAAGGACACAATGCAGTTGCCACAGGTGGGATTCGAACCACAGACCTCTCGGCTTACAGCCTGCATCTCTACCTACTGAGCCACTGCGCTCCCAGCTTGTTACAATTTATGGGAGAGTGCCTATAGATATGAGGATAAGTTTTGATGGCCAAAAATAATTTAGCACTCTCCAAGTTAAAAAAATGGTTTCCTGTTTTCGGTCATAACAGTACCAACAATGGAGATTGATTCCGAGAAAGATCTAAAGAAAGATTTACAAGAATCACAATCATGTCCAGAGCAGGAAACAAAGCATGACAGGTACATTTCTTGGGTTCATCCTGTAAATTATTTCTACTTGCATTATTCAAACTTAACATACTTAACTACTATATTTCTATAATACTCTTTTGTTTGTACTAAACACTTTCAATCACAAGTTTTCTTATGTAGTAAAGTCAATTTGAGTATACTTAATAAAAAAAAATACTGTAATTCTGTCAGGTAATAGTAAAATTTCCTAACAATGTCTCAACTATTTAATTACAAAATGCCCCTCATTACCTTTTCACTTAAACTGCATAGAAGCCAAGTTTACAAAATATAGTCTTACAAGTAGAACTAAAAAAATATGTAATTTTTTGCCTAAAAAGCATAGGTTACACATACTCACTGGAATGAGCTTGTTTAAACCTTAAGGGTCTGTATATTTTTATACATTTTTGTTATGCTACAACTGTCTACATCCTGTGACTTTGCAGTTGTTTTCACGCAAGTCTTGGCTGCTTATATATGTCCTCAAAACTTGGCTAAAAACAACTGTCAAGGTACTCTGAATGTAACTTGTGAATTAACCTACAGACTGCATGTTGAGGCACATTTTCTGTTGACGTAAAAGTGATCAAAGTTGGAGTTAACTGGTATATTTGTGGTGTTTCCTATTAAATGTAATGTGTAATTTATGTTCAAATGAAATTTTTGATGACGAATGAAAACTAAAGAAACCTAGAGTAAACATTAGCTCAAGGAGGAAGATCAAGAACAGAGAAAAGGACCGACAAAGATGCTGTAATCTGTATCATTCAGCAAAAAAAAAAAATGAAAATCATAGAGATCAGATATAAAAGCGGCAAAAATACTGGTGCTTTTCTCCCCCACCAGGTGCTATTCCAGTGTGTCCATGTTCGGGGCTGTGTCAAATTAGGGCCTGCAGGAAACCATTAGACAAGCTACATACATTGAGATCTGTTATGGACTAGGAGACAAAAAATGACAGGAGACAAAAAATGAAAAAAAAGTGCTATCAACTCCCTACATGCTGTTGACAGATATTTCTGCCCAGTGTGGCAAATGTCTTGTCATTTTGCATTGCTACAATTTGGGCACTTTTCACCCAATTGTTCCTTGTAATTTGAATCAACCTTTTGACGAATGATTATTTAAGTTGATTTTTCATGAATTTTTCAGCAAATCTAGTCATGGCTGCTTCACAGCAGCCATGAATGGATTTGAAGAAAAAATATTGAAAATACTCAGCAGGCAAGGGTTCATGGAAATTTCAGTGTATAGCATGAAGAAGAAGAGTTTTAAAATGGATGATTGATAGATGATGGGTTAAATAGAGTTAACAAGCAATAGAGAAAAAATGTCACAGTTCGAAATTACAAATGAAATAAACTCACCTAAACGATATTTTCTAAATCTGGAAAACATTATGCCGTTCCAAATGCTTAATAAAAAAAACCACTAGTAAAAGAGTGAAGGCAACACTTATAAACAGTCCAGAAATACAAAACTAATTAATTCCAATCAGGTATTGTTTGTACACCTAAGAAAAAAACATGAATATTCCACCTCCACTGACAGATCCATTTTCACCTGAATACAGTTTAACTGACAAACTGTCTTTGAGCAGCATCTAAAACTGTCCTTTCCAGATTCAACAAACTAAATCCAATGAGTGAACAGAAAATTGTAAAACCTCTGCAGGTGTACTTTCTCAAACTCAAAAAATAAATCAAACAAATTCACAAGAAAAAAATATATCCAAGATAGATGTGGCTAAAATTTCATCTCCTGGTTGTACTATCTCTATACTTCAATTTTCCCCAATGTTTGAAGAGAAGTTTTCAGAGATAAACACTTCTCTTGACTAAATCAGTGAATGCTTCAGGTAATTTTATGGTCTGTTTCGAAAATCTAATAAGTTTTGAACCTGGTCCACACATCCCAATGATGTGAACTTGACAAGTGGCAATGCACTTAATTTGGGTAAGGATTTTGATGCGAAAACAATAAGTAATAAAAACTTATAGCAGGAGTAGAAACAGATTTCAGATTACATCAAAATTTTGTGGAACTTTGAATGTTTTTACCTATTTATCTAACTAAGCAATTAGTGGACCCAACTTGTTAACACTACACTTCCATAATCCATCTCACCTTGATGAAAGTAAATAAGAACCTCTCTGTTGATAAAACGCTAATATGTGCTGCCCCTAACAAAACAGAACAGCAATACCATGATGGAGCAGCTTGTCACACTAGATGAATACTACATGTAGCCCAAACTACAATAATTATACTTTTCCAGATGATAATTTTACTTCCAACTCCCCCAGCCCCCATGTGCTATTCATACTTTTTTAAACAGTTATCGGAAATTAGTAATAATGCCTACAGGCCTGATTTTATGCAACAGAGCAACATAAAGTGGTACAAGCCAGAAAATAAGCAGACTGTCATCTGCAAAATGAGTCCCCAGAGGGTGAATTTAGTGATGCTAACCTGCACTGCAGGGTAGAATCACTAAATTTACCCTCTGTAAACATCAATCTGAATCAGGGTCTCAAAACTAAACTGAAAGAGGTACCCAGAGGATAAATTGCCCCACTGTATGCAATAGCATGATCTGTGGGGTCCTCATTCTGCAAATGTCAGACTGCTTATTTTCAGGCCTGAAATGGTATTCCTAACAAAATCCTGCCAGTCATTACACCTCCTCCACCCCCCCACCCCCCCCCCCCCAAAAAAAAATAAATAAATAAATAAATAAAAAAATAAATAAATAAATAAATAAATAAAAATAAAAATAAAAAACTGATTTTTGTGTACAGTGATTTAAGAGATCATATTTTGCTGTGAAAAGAACCTTTTTTAAAATATAAAACAGTAGTAGAACATAAGCTTCATGATGTCAACAGCACCTCAAAAAAAAGTTCTTTTAACCCCCCAGTATTTTGGCCCGATGATGTACCTTATTTACATCTTTTTGAATGCGATGAACTGAAAATGTATGAATGTGTTCGTCTAGTGATTTAGGTGTTGGACTCTTAATTGCGAGGTGGAGATGCTGAGGGTTCAGTTCCCAGTAGGGTATCAGAAAGCAACATTCTAAATTCAACTGACACTTGGCTGTGTCTTTCAGAACTTGCATAATACAGTGGAGCCCATTTAATTAATTGGTTAACTCTCAATACAATAATCCTGTTAATTGAATAAAACATTCAAACACAAAACCATTTACCATACCTTCAGTAGAAAATCACCCTGTTAACTGCATGTAGGTTACAGAGTGAACTCAAGTTAACTGAATTAAAAATCTTGTAATATATCGAGAAATTACCCTGACAATCACTATATTTGCCTTGTTTACAGACCTATTCAAACTCAGTACATCAAATGCAGTCATTTATTCTATTATATCCTGTTTAACAGAGCTCCATGCTCAGTTTGTCACCAGAATACAGGAAAGTGACTAACTCCCTGTTAATACTTCTGTTAACCCTTTACCTAACATGAAAAGCAGACGACACTTGCAAAAAATATTCTTGAATAATGAATTTTTTTCATTTTTTGTCTCAAAAACATAGGTTATGACCCCTCGTTGGGATGAGGTCATCGAGCTCGTTCCAACGAGGGGTCATATATAACCTATGTTTTTGAGACAAAAAATGAAAAAATAATGAAAATTAACTGGCGATTTTTTAGAATAGCTCTGGCCGGTTTTGGCCGTTACGTTGGGTAAAGGGTTAACCCTTTACCCAACGCCGACGATATCAAAATTTATTATTTTAAATATCATTTTTTAAAATTTTTCAAAAGATTTCAACAAAACCATATCATGTTACCCCCTCAATGGAACAAGCTCAATGAGCTTGTTCCAATGAGGGAGCACATGATATGGTTTTGTTGAAATATTTTGCAAAAATTTAATTTTTTCAACTGCTCAATTTGCATATTACGCAGGCAGATGCAGGCGATTTGTTAGGTAAAGGGTTAAATGAATTGATAAAGTGACTATTCAGTTAACAGGGTTCCACTGTAACATGACGTGGTTGGATGTAAAGAATCTCACCTGTACAGTTTGTGGGACATTAATCTACTGACTTTTCCACACTGTACATGTAACATGGAAACATTTTCAAATATTGCACTATTTTGTGAATGTTACATTGAGTGACAGTTGACTCTATAAAAAAAAATCACTATTTACTTCACAGTTTGATTGTTTACTTCCAGATTTGCATCACATATCTTGCAATGTTATTCAATGATTACTGATGCTTTTCATGCAGGAAGAAAATCTGCATTCACTGAGACAGTAGAGTAGCCATGAATGGATGGGGGAGAGGGGGTCGCTGACACACACACACACCCCAAGTTCACATGACTTATAAAGCCTCAAAAATAGTCTCCAATATTGAGCTACACACATTATAAATACATCAGATTCACCCTTAAAGCACTGAATTTTAGCATAATTTTCTTAGGGGAGAGAGTCCTAGTCATAGCGGGGACTCTCTGGTCATTATCCCTCCTCCCACTTCTCTTCTAGGAAGTGGGAGGAGGGATAATGACCAGAGGGTCCTAGTTAAGACTAGGGAATGCCCCCTCACCCCCAGCCTCCACAATGGCCTTCCAAATATCATGTTTGCCCCTACCTAGCTGGGGAACCCTCTATTATAGAATCCTGGCTACATGCCTGCATGATGATCAAGATCTGTGTCCAGCCCTACTAAGCCATTTAGAGCAGGCACCCGATGAATGCATTGCTGGTTATATTTATATCATAATTGAGATATGATCTATATCTCATTGAGCACTCAACTAGGGTAAAGTAGTGGGAATGCTATTTTTCCTGTTCTTCTTTAAGTCGAGGGTAGTTCCCCTGGTTGTTTGTTTTAACCCTTTACCCAACACAAGCGATATCAAAATTTACGATTTTAAATATTATTTTTGTAAAATTTTCAAAATATTTTAACAAAACCATATCATGTGACCCCCTCAGTGGAACAAACTCGTTCCAATGAGGGGTCACATGATATAGTTTTGCTGTAATTTTCTGAAGATGAATATTTTTTTTTGCTGAATTTGCAAATTACGCGGGCAGATGAAGCCAATTCATTAGGTAAAGGGTTAAAGGGGTTCAACAACACTTTCAACAACCAGGGTCACATCATGTAGGAGAGTTTTTCTGAAGGTGGAAGCCTGATTCCCTAGAGACACAGGTTTCCACCATCAGTAAAACTGTCATACATGATGTGACGAGTAATTGTCAGATTCTACAATTTACTAACCTGGCACAAGCAGAGTTTACAGGAGGTTGACGGCAAGTGCACCATCGACGTGCAAAATGCCTAAGTACACAGTGCCACCTGACCCCAGCATGGGCAATTGGGACTCAGTGCCTTACCCAACAACACAGTGCACATGGTGTGGGTCCAGACTGAACCATGAAACTTTCAGTTTAAAGTCCACTGCTCTAACCAATGAGCCATCACATTCCCAGTTTCCCCCAATTTCCACTATACAACTGCCTGCAAGTCTAATATAGCAGACGGCCCAGTCCTTAAAATTTGTCTGGATTTTTCTCTCAAACTCCTGATGCAGGAATATTATTTTTCTCTTCTCAAATAATTTAGAATCTGAGAGTACTGTTATATCCTTATAAGTGCAACCAGGGCATATTTCATAGTAAACTTTGTACAAGAGGCTCGAATGAGCCCAAAATGCTCACCAGGTTCAAGTTGTCAAAAGAGAGTAAGGGATGTAGAGCGAGATCAAATTTTGGTTTGGCATGACAAAATCAAACAAGAAGCCCCACGGAGCCTGAAGCGCTTATCTTGAACAGAACCCGATATAAACAGTCCAAGAATGAGGCCTTGATACAATCTATGTGGATTAATCTTAGTTACACACCTCTAGAGGGTACTCAATAAAAAAAATTCTAATTCTTCAGCTACATTACCAATTCTGGATCCCATAGGGAGCCCAAATATTAACCCAGGTACTCGATTTGAACAAACTTGAATCTCACTCCACTAGAGATGTTGTATACCAAATATGAAAGCATTCTGACTTGTGGATCTCAAGAAGAAGATTTTTAAAGAAATGTCCTCATATTGCACTAAGTTAAAATTTGGGCTACCATAGGAAGCCCAAATATTAACCCAGGGACCCAATTTGAACAAACTTGAATCTGCCTCTCCAGAGATGTTGTAAACCAAATATGAAAGCATTCTGACTGGTGGATCTGAAGAAGAAGAGTTTTAAAAATTATCCCCCATATTGCACAAAGTTAAAATTTGGGCTTCCATAAGAAGCCTGTATATTAACCTATGGAGTTGGTTTGCACAATCTTGACTTTGACCCTCATAACAATGATGTATGTCAAACATTAAAAGATTCTGACTGGTGGTTCTGAAGAAGAAGATTTTTAAAGATTATTTTCCATATTGCCCTAAGTTAAAAATCTGGGCTCCTGTATTGAGCCGAAATATGAACTAAGGAGCTTCACAGGAACACGGGAACAATTTTTTTTGCATGAGTCAAGTACTTATGACCCAATAATACCACAGACCAAATTTGGTTCAAATCAGACCATCGGCTCAGAAAATAGAAATTTTGGGCGGAGCCAAAAATCTTGCCCCTCCCATTACAAAGGCAAATATTGTTCCACGACCTTCATTTGAACAAACTTGATTCTACACCTCAAAAGGAAGCCCCCATACCAAATATCAAGTCATTGTACCCACTGGTTCATGAGAAGAAGATTTTAAAAATATTTTGGAGCAATTTCCCCCACCCACTCCCTATTGGGCTGGACATGTTGAGTTGAACAAAAATGCAATGCCCCTTTGGGACTATCACTCACATAAACTTTCACTTGAATTGGTCCAGTGGTTTGGGAGGAGAAGTCCCACGACGGACAGAGAGCAATTAGATAAGCTCAGCTTGACTTCGTCAAGGTGCGCTAAACATTTGCTTCCTTCACCATAAAATTGTCCGACACAATGTGACACAGGTTGTTAAAAGTTTACTAATCCTCAAAAAATAAACAAAAGGCCTGCATTGCCAAGCAATGTTAATCCCTCTGCATCCCCCAATTGGGGAGGGAGGGCATAGGTGTTTTTTCCCTGCATAAAATCACTTTAAATCCGGTGAAACCCATCTTGGAGCAAAAAAATAATTTGTGGCCTAACAGACAAGACAGGGGAGGGGTTAGGGAGAGGGGGTTATAGGGGTCAATTTTGTTTTCATAAGTAATCACTCTAAATCCTTCAAAATGCTTTTTGGAGCAAAGAAAAAAATTGCCCAATTGACACGGGATGGGGTGGGGTTATAGAGCCCAATTGACATGTGGTGGGGGTGGGTTATAGGCATCAAATATTTTTCTTTATGAAATCACTCTAAATCCTTCAAAATGCATTTTGGGGGAAAAAAAATTGCCTAAAATAACAAGGGGAAGGGAAGTCAATAACTCCAACAATTTTCATCGGATAACAGTGGTCATCGAACTTGAGGAAGACGTTGTTCCCAAAGAGATATGTACCAAAAAAATTTATATTTGGTTACTAATGTTTAAGTTATTCAATAAACAAGCATTACACGTTATTTTTTAACAAAGGACGATGACTCCCATAATGTTCCTCGGATATCACTTGTCATCAAACTTGACATAGACATTGTTGTTACAGAGATATGTACAGAAAAAAATTGAAATGCGGTTTTTATTGTTAAAGTTGTGACATAAACATGCATTGCACAATATTTTTTTATTAAACATGATTAGAACAGCTCACCCTGACTTTCAGTCGGGTGAGCTAACAAGGTTAAGCAGGCACTAGGTCATGACACTCCCTTGGAGTCATGAGCAAACATTATGTTAAGTATCAAAAGTGAATCAAAGTTAGAATGCACAAACAATCTGTGGCCATGACCTTGGAATTATGACCTTGGGTCAAGGTCATGACACATCCTTGATTCATGAGCCAGGATTGTGTGAAATATCAACAAGATCTGTCCATTGATTAGTTTTTTATGGACAAAATTTAGAATGGACGAATGGTCTGTGACCTTGACCTTGTAATTATGGCAATGGTTCAAGGTTGTGACACACCCTTGAGTTATGAACAAGAATTGTGTGAAGTATGAAGAAGGTCTGTCCATCAAATCTTTTTTATGGCCCAGACAAAGTGAGAATGGATGTATAATCTAGCACCATGACCTTGGAGTTATGATCTTGGGCCAAGATCATGACATACTCTGAGACCAGAGCAAACACTACATGAAGTATGAACAAGATCTGTATTTTGAATTATTTTTTTTATGGACTGGGCAAAGTTAGAATGGACAAACGGCGGGATGGACAAAGCAGTTTCTTTTTGTAAAAATAATTCTTGAAAAAATGAAAAATGTCATTTTTGGCTTCAAACACATAGCTTACTAACCTATCAGCTATGTTCTGGGGTCAAAAATTTAAAAACTAATAAAATGTGAACTGTGATTTATCTGAATAGCACAAGTAGAATATGGAGGTTATAGGTATCGCGGAACTAAATATTTGGTTTAGAGTGATCTGCCTTGAATTGTTGCACTCGGATATTGCATCATAGTCTAAAATAAGACTCCTAGAAAAAAAAAGAAAAAAAATTACTGCTTGAGAAAACTGTTAAAGTATTTTATTAGATTTTTACATCAATACTGAATATTCCACAAGAAAAAAGAGATTTTCTAAGTATTTTCTGGGTCTAAAAAATTCAGTTAACTTTTTGTGTATTTTTGTTGGGAATTCCCTGAAAAAACTGAGTTCAAGGACGGTACATCACTTCCTGGTGAATTTTTTCTCTTATTTGTTGCATGACCCCCCGTTTTCTGGCCATAGAAAGTTGTGTGAAGGTCTGTAATTTATGTAGGTATTTAAATTTTTAATTTTAAGTGATGCGATCATATGTTTTTCCACATAAGTGTTATAATGGTCGCCTATGGGAAAATATTTAGTTCTGTGATACCTATAAGGAAAAGCTTTAAATGCAGTGCTTAACTCCTGCAGGCAAGATAATCTGTAAATACTCCTTACCTACAGTTGCCAGCTGTGAATGATGCCCTGAAGACAATGTCAATATATAATCTGTATGTGTATCACATAAACTACTGACGCATTTGTAAAAAGGTGGGTGTTACATATCCTCTGGAAAGTATGTATCAATATTGACACTTATCATGAAAAAAAGGAAGTGGATCACTCCCCTAGAATTTAAAAATTCTGATCAATAATGCTACTGCGAGATTCAAGGTTATACCTACATAAAGCTAAAAACAAATGATGAAGCAATAAATCACTTCCATTCTGGTTGACATTCCAAAAATTATAAACCTACTGTTCCAGTTAAAATTGATATTGAGATACAGATCACGACAAGTATAAAACAGCAGGCATGTGCAAAATGGGTAAATGAACATTTGATTTGCCTGCCACTCAAGAAATTTATGGTTTATACCTCATAATCTACAGAACAGCATGGGTGGTGGTGTATTTTGTTCTTTGAGTGCTAAAGTAATGCAAAGCCTTCTTGCACTCAAGGGACAAATTTATCAATATTATTAACTTGGGTAAAATATCAGGCATAAATCATTTAAGTTTTTTTTTTCAGGTTTGCATTGGTTATAAAAAGAGAGCATGCGGCACCCCAAAGGACCATGTGGGAGTGCCTGAGAAACAGATTTTTCACTTCTTTAGGCCTAACAGTGTCAAATTAGACTGATTACCCGAGAGCTTGGAATATCACTTGTCAAAAAGGAATACTACAACACTAAATCGGAGGTGCTATTTTTGGTTGTTTTTCTTAGTGTGGTCTGGATTTTACAGTATTTTATTTAGGAAATTTGACCTACTGGAATAAGTCTTTTGCCATTATATCAGGAAAGAGACTGCTTTTGTGATCCCAGTACTGTATTTCATTAGTCTGTTTAGTTCTCCACAAGACCTTATAGTTGTGGAAAAACTCCACAAAGCTCATCAGGAAAACAAAGTAATGGTAAAAATTAGTTGGGTTTTTTAATGGAACTGAATGAGATTTTCATCAGCCAGACTTATATTTTGTAAGATTTTCTGTGGAAAAGGAAGCCAGAGCAACCAAAGAAAACCACTCAGATGGGTACAAACTCAACATCAGGCATATGTAAAGTTTGAGACCAGTTAGCTGAAGGCATGTGCATCATCAGACTCTTAAATACGAATTGTTTAGGTTGTTTTCTTTTTTTCTCATTTTTGTTCTTTTGAGGGGGAAGAGGATGAGATGTAAAGGTGTTAATCCTTTTTTAATTTTTATTTCTTTTACCTCTGACATTCGTATACAAGATTTGTTTTGTGATTTAGGCATAAAAGGTCTGCAAAACAGGATGTGAAAATGGATATAAAGGAAAAGGAACATCGTATTCTGTTTTTAATATTTGGGGGAATTTATTTGATGGCAACCAATTCATTGGTCAAGTATCAGAGACCCATACTAGTGTCTACTGAAAAGTGCTATTATCATACTCAACTGTTTGCATACAGCCAGTGGATATTCTGGGGACAGAGAAGCTCTTGCCATTAAAATAAGTAGAATTTGGTCCTATTAACCAAGCTCTCCCCTGTAATTCAAATCAACCTTTGACCAATCATTTCTAAAGTTACATTTTCATGAATTTTTCATCAAATCTAGTCATGGCAGCTGTGAAGCAGCCATGACTAGATGTGATGAAAAATATTTCAAAGCATATTCACCAGGTTTAGAGTTAGAAGCTTCATATTCCAATGTGCTTCAGATACAGTTGAAATGTGCTTTTTACAATTTATTGGAGAATTTGGGGTTTTTTTTAACAACTTGCCAAGTTTATAAATAGATAGCACAGACAGTATAAATAACCATGCGGGAAGCCTTGAGACAGGTTCATTTTTTTATTGGCCCAATCCAATGTACTTTTTCATCTGTGCTTTTTTTCATCTAACTGCTATCTCAATAAACACCTGTCTCACAAGGCAGCTGATGAGTAATTACAACAAATTCATGTACTGAAAAAGATTTGTAAGGGTGGTATAAATTGTACAAAAAAAATGTGTTTGACCAGTAATTCTAATTGTAGTTCTAATCTGAACTCATCAATTACCAGTAAAATACACATTATTACCAATTTAGATTCCATCAAGATTGTATGACTCAACAAATGACTTGTTTGTAATTAAAGTGGAAAGGAAGTTATCCCAGTTACATTTGTGTCTCTTGACAAACTCAAAACCCAGACTGTTGTAAGGGCTACACTACCTTTTTATTAAAGTCCTGTGAATCCAAAAGAGTTACAGTGTAGCCAAATTCATTGCATTCAGATGCAATTGTGTCTGGAAAAATTTTACTTTATTTGCAACTGAACATATTTTTCATCAAATCTTACATTATACAATTATGGACTTCTGTGGTGGTAAATATGGTGTGATATGAACCTAAGAAAACTTATATTGACCGAGGCGTTAGCATTAGCTTCGGTCAATATAAGTTTTTTAGGTTCATATCACATCATATTTACCACCACAAAAGTCCATAATTGCTTTATTATATACACCATCCTCAAAAAAAAACAATCTTCTATTTGTCAATTAAAAGTTCAATTATATCAACCAGAAATACATCTGCAGAATAACATAAAAATAAACAATGTTATAGAGATTACGTCGATTGAAATAGAACTGGAGAGGGGATTTCCAAAAGCTATATTTAGAAAGTTGATATTCACTGGAAATTCGATGTACATGAAATTTTTGAATACCAGTCACATGTATAAGATCCAGCCAATAGAAATGTGTTTTTTTTATAAAGAATATAATAAATAAATTTGTCAAATCAGCTGTTCTGCTCAGGTGTTTCAGAGGGTCTTTCATCTTTTACTGATATCAATTCCATTGGAGGCCCATACCAAAATACACATCATGCCGATTATTCATAAGGTTGAAGTCTAAATGCATTCTTCATAGTAATTCAGTTTCCAACCCTCCCCACCAAAAAATCACCATTACATTTTCATTGTGTTTTCATGTTTTGTATCAAAAACATAGCTCACTGAGCTCAATCCAATGAGGGGTCATAAGCTATGTTTTTTATGCAAAAAATTTTAAAAATTAGTTATTCGAGAATTTTGTTTGCAAGTGTTGTCTGCCTTTCATATCAGATAAAGGATTAAGATAACTTTAAACATCTATGGCTATATGATGACCACAAACCAGGTATAAAGTCAAGTTTAGCCAATTATTGATACCATTGCTGCCCACTTTAGTTTAAGAATTTCCACCCCATGCATGGTTACCAGGTATAGTGGAACCCTGTTAATAGCCACTTTGCCAATGAAAATTATTCAGTTAACAAGAGTATTCAGTTAACATGGATGTGTCACTTTCCTGTATTCTACAGATAAACTTAGCATTTATTCTATTATATCTTGTTTGACAGAGCTCCATGAGCTCTGTCAAACAAGATATAATAGATTAAATGCATGCATTGGATGTACTGAGGCCAAATGGGTCTATAAACAAAGGAAAACTGGGGAGAGTCAGGATAATTTCTCAACAGGTTACAAGATTTTTTATTCAATTAACAGGAGTTTACTCTATAACCCTATATTCAATTAACAGGTCAAATTTGTACTGGAGGTATGGTAAATGGTTTTGTGTTGGGAAATTATATTCAATTAACAGGGTTATTCAGTTAAGAGATATACAATTAAGAAGGCTCTACAGTACTATTTTAGAAGTACAGCAGTATATTTATCAGTGCTTGCAAAAACTTGCAATGTGGGACGTGGTCATGGGTTAAATTAAATATTCAACTTGAGTGACACTTAAACCAGCATTGCCTCACATCCAAAGGTTCCGTGTAACATTGACAATAAATATGTTACGTAACCTTTAGCTGAGTGATACAGTGTTACAAGGCTCAGAGAAAATGAAAGTGTCAATGACACTGTAGCTTAACTTGTGTGTTGTGTTTGATGAAAAGGATAATGTTCAATGTTTATGAAAGGATTATGAAATAAGACAAGAATTGTGATAATTGGGAATATGTTCATTTCTGTTCCCTGTGTGCTATGTTTACGATAAAAATAATATGAGGTGTACACTGTACTAAAGAGCTGAGGGGTGGGTTAATATGACCTCACAGTTAATGTATGTGGCCCTCACAGTTAACGTATATCAACAAAAGTTACCAAGTTACAGTGAAATTATTCCAAAACGAGTCATCCTATCAAGTTACATTAAAATCCCCTCATAAATATGGCCTGTAGACTGTGCTAAAGGTTTTCGGGCTTTGGGCCCCTGTAGCCGTCAGTTTCTTAATTGCGTCCAAAGGGGACGTTCTCATCTAGACATTATATGAAGTCAATCTACCAAGTTACAATGAAATCCCTTAATAAATATGACCTGTAGACAGTGCTAAAGGTTTTTGGGCTTTGGGCTCTGGCAGCCATCATGGTTGAATGATCGCAACCAAAACGGGACATTCTCATCTGGACACTATTTGGAGCCATCCTACCAAGCTACAATGAAATCCCTTCATAATTATGACTTGTAGACTGTTCTAAAGGTTTTCGGGCTTTGGGCCCCTGAAGCCATCACAGTTGCCCAATCGTGTCCAAAAGGGGACGTTCTCATCTAGACATTATATGAAGTCAACCTACCAAGTTACAATGAAATCCCTTCATAAATATGACCTGTAGACTGTGCTAAAGGCTTTCGGGCTTCGGGCTCGGGCAGCCATCATGGTTGAATGATCACAACCAAAGGGAACAATCTCATCTGGGCATCATCTGGAGTGATCCTGCAAAGTTACAATGAAATCCCTTCATAAATATGACCTGTAGACTGTACTCAAGGTTTTTGGGCTTGGGGCACCTGTAGCCATCACATCTGACCAATCACGACCAAAAGGGGATGTCATCATCTAGGCATTATATAGAGTCAACCTAACAGGTTACAATGAAATCCTTCTATAAATATAACCTTATGCCTATGCTAAAGGTTTTTGGGCTCGGGCACCCATCAAGGCTGAATGATCACGGCCACAATGGGACGTTCTCATCTAGACATTATTTGGAGTCATCCTACCAAGTTACAATGAAATCCCTTCATAAATATGACCTGTAGACAGTGCAAAAGGTTTTCGGGCTTCGGGCACCTTTAGCCATCAACTGTTGCCCAATCATGTCCAAAAGGGGACGTTCTCATCTAGACATTATATGAAGTTAGCCTACCAAGTTACAATGAAATCCCTTCATAAATATGACCTGTAGACTGTGCTAAAGGTTTTCGGGCTTCGGGCTCGGACAGCCATCATGGTTGAATGATCGCAACCAAAGGGGACAATCTCATCTGGGCATCATCTGGAGTGATCCTGCAAAGTTACAATGAAATCCCTTCATAAATGTGATCTGTAGATTGTGCTCAAGGTTTTCGGGCTTCGGGCACCTGTAGCCATCACAGTTGACCAATCACGACCAAAAGGGGATGTCATCATCTAGGCATTATATGGAGTCAACCTAACAGGTTACAATGAAATCCTTCCATAAATATAACCTTTTGCCGATGCTAAAGGTTTTTGGGCTCAGGCACCCATCAAGGCTGATCATGGCCAAAATGGGACGGTCTCATCTAGACATTATTTGGAGTCATCCTACCAAGTTACAATGAAATCCTCTCATAAATATGACCTGTAGACTGTGCTAAATGTTTTCGGGCTTCGGGCACCTTTAGCCGTCACAATAGCCCAATCATGTCCAAAAGGGGACGTTCTCATCTAGACATTATATGAAGTTAACCTACCAAGTTACAATGAAATCCCTTCATAAATATGACCTGTAGACTGTGCTAAAGGTTTTCGGGGTTTGGGCTCGGGCAGCCATCAAGGCTGAATGATCGCAACCATAGGGGACAATCTCATCTGGGCATCATCTGGAGTGATCCTAAGAAGTTACAATGAAATCCCTTCATAAATATGACCTGTAGACTGTGCTCAAGGTTTTCGGGCTTCGGGCACTAGTAGCCATCACAACTGACCAATCCTGACCAAAAGGGGATGTCATCATCTAGGCATTACATGGAGTCAACCTAACAGGTTACAATGAAATCCTTCCATAAATATGACCTTTTGCCTATGCTAAAGGTTTCTGGGCTCGGGCACCCATCGCTGCATGATCGCGATCAAAATGGGACGTTCTCATCTAGAGATTATTTGGAGTCATCCTACCAAGTTACAATGAAATCCCTTCATAAATATGACCTCTAGACTGTGCTAAAGGTTTTTCGGGCTTCGGGCTCCTGTAGCCCTCACAGTTGCCCAATCACGTCCAAAAGGGGACTTTCTCATCTAGACATTGTATGAAGTCAACCCACCAAGTTACAATGAAATTCCTCAATAAATATGACCTGTAGACTGTGCTAAATGTTTTCGGGTTTTGGGCTCGGGCAGTCATCACGGTTGGCAGATCATGCCCAAATGGGGAAATTCTCATCTAGACATCATGAGGATTCATCCTACAAAGTTACAATGAAATCCCTCCACATTAAACATGACCTGAAGACTGTGCTAAAAGTTTTTTGGGTTTCGGGCTTGGGCAGCCATTACGGTTGATAGATCATGCCCAAAAGGGGACATTCTCATCTTGGCATTATACAGAGCCATCCTACCAAGTTACAATGAAATCCCTTCATAAATACGACCTGTAGACTGTGCTAATGGTTTTCGGGTTTTGGGCTCGGGCAGGCATACCGGTTGCCC
Organism: Pictodentalium vernedei; assembly: GCA_031216915.1. Taxonomy (NCBI): domain Eukaryota; kingdom Metazoa; phylum Mollusca; class Scaphopoda; order Dentaliida; family Dentaliidae; genus Pictodentalium; species Pictodentalium vernedei. Next base: position 262,362,064 of record CM062291.1, on the reverse strand, counting down.
GATCGCGACCAAAAGGGGACGTTCTCATCTAGACATGACCCCAAACCTGCATATGAAATTTTGTGACGATCAGACAAGAACTGCGGGGTGTAGCCCGTGCTAAAGGAAAATGTGAACAGACGTCACAGACTAACAGACTTCCGCACGTGTGATGGCAATAGCTTATCTTGACTATGTCAAGTTAAGCTAAAAATGAAAGGTTTGCCTGATATATCACCAGATAGTGAGGTTTATTGGCCTTTTAACACAAGGTATTGTTTTTAACCCTTTTCCTGTTCAATCAGCTACATCTGTCCTCATCGAGCTCATTCCAACGATGGGTAACATGATATGGTTTTGTTAAAATTTTGGGAAAATTTGAATACATAACATATAAATTATTTATTATTATTATTATTATTTATTTATTAATGTTTAACAATACTTTAACAGCCAAGGTCATATCGCGTCGATGACAGTTTTACGGGTGGAGGAAGTCAGAGTACACAGAGAGCATCACCGAGTAAGGATGAGCAGCTGTCAGCTCTACAACATCGTAACTCTGCACTGCAGCACATGCATAGTTAGATTGGTTGAAGACATGCACAGCATCAACGTGCAGTATACCTTAGTACATGGGGTCATCATGCCCCCATGTGGACAACTGGGATTAAGTGCCTTCCCCAATGCAAGGATACAATGCGCGAGTCCCAATTGATTGCTCAGATGGTCACCCATCCAATGACTAACCGGGCTCGACGTTGCTTAACTTCGTTGATCTGACGAGAATCGTTACAGCAACACCACCGTGCCCCCACATAATAAATAAAATAAGAAATTTTGATATCATGTGCATTTGGTAATGGGCTGATGCTTAGCTTATGTTGATCAATCCACCTATGAATGATTCTCCTTGACATCTTAAATTTTATACCTTATTAAGTCAATGTTGTGGAACAACAGTCAGGAATAGGACAATATGGGAGGGGTTTTTACAGGCTGTAAGCCTGTATGGAACATGTTATAGTCCTGCTGAATAAAGGGTGTGGTGAGTTTTGGAGTACATATGTTTTTTTGGTCTTGCCCAATACTTTGGGACTCAATGCACATATTCCTGTTAGTTACTCAGCTAATCTATTTCCGACACAGAAGTTGTTATTCTATTTTAAATTTTGATATATCAGTCTCTCTTTTTTGAGTTCAGTCAAAACTAGGGCAAATTGTGTTCAAGCATGATCTCCATATGATGCAGATGGTTGTACAAGGCATTGGCACCACATGCCTCACATAACCTGTAAGTATTCCAAACACATTTCTGGCAGCGGTGGTATGAAACAGCGCCACGTTTGATTTGCCACTTGTGTTGAGCACGCTAAACGGAGACAGCTCTCCTCAGACACAGATTGGCTCGTCATCTCATCAGCCATAAGCATTGTTTGATTTTCACAGGCATTGTTAGATATCTCTTTTATGCCATATAACTGCAGATGTTCCACAGGTGTGGTAGGGCAGTGGCAGCTCTTGCATCTCATTCATCATCTATACTCACTGTTCCTTAGCAGGTAACTGCTCAGGGAAAGGGGCCTGGAAGTCCAGGTCAATGAATTGCGGCCCTACAGGGGTGGAGTCGGGCAATAACTCTTGTATCTCATCAATAAGATCATCCAAAGAAGACAGTATATAGTTGGGTTGTGTATTTCTTAGAATTGGCGACCAACTTGAAACTCTGATCCCCCATGGTGAACAGGGGGTGGGAGGCTGGAAGGAGTGGGGGCAGGTCTGTGGAGCCCAAGGCTAGGTGGGGTGGAATATAGTTGGGTGAGCTAGTTGGGGGTGGATGGTATATAATTGGGCATGGAACAGAGGCTGGGAGGCTTGGCGAGCTGATCTTGATGGTGCATTCACTCTCCCTGTTGCTTGTAGAAATCAGTGATTATTTTAACTAGTAGAGTGATATGTTTTTTTGGTTGTCAATATTTTGCTCACATGTTATTGCCTTGTTACAATTTATGGGAGAGTGCCTAGAGGCACTCTCCCATAAATTGTAACAGGGCAAATCCACCCAGACTAAATTAATTGAAGAACATTCACAGAATATGAACCCTTTTTTTAAGCTGTGGTACCTGCACTTCTGGATAAAACTAAAAAAATGGGCTTCAAGCACTCAACCAAAGAAATATGTACTCCCATAAGTGATTATGCCATGCCTGGAAATTCTTCACCATCTGCACAATAATGCCAAAATACTGAAACTTCAAACATCAAATATTTCCCAGAAACACAACTTGGAATTCATCCAATTAAATCTTGTTTGCCAGAGCTCTGTCAAACAAGATATTAAATTGATAAAAGTATAGTTTATACAATGTAATGGGAAAAATGTGCATCTAGAAATTTTGACGTTTTAACATCAGTGTGAAGAGGGTTGGTTAATTTCTCCTGCACAGAAATAAGTTAATTATCAGTGTCCTTACAAAAACACTGGATTTTCTCTCTATTATGCATGCTTCAGAAGTGTTTCCAATATTTTCAATTGAATCACGGGAAAGCCATTCAAAACACACATCATCTGATAGCTGTCTAACCATTCCCCAACCACATTTATTGAACGGCCACAGTAGAATATAGTCCCTGTGTACATTTTGCATAACATTCACAAAATGCGTCAAAACTGTTTTAACTCTCAGGGCCTAATTCTGACTTTGATTACTTTTACTGCAACAGAACAGCTGCCCAAACAAGCAGTATCAGGTTTAACTCACAAATTACATTCTAAGTATCCTGGAAGTTGTTTTTAGACAAATGTTGGCTGCCTATATAGGCAGCCAAGACTTGCCTAAAAACAACACACATCCACAGGATGTAGACTGTCAAAGTGTTCCAAAAATATATAAAAATCTCCAGGCCCTTAAGGGTTAAAATAAGAATATGCGAGGAAAAACAAAACAGAACAACATTTTCGAGCCAAGTTCAACAATCTTTTATTTATCATTGCTGATAATCTGGACCATTTCATCATGCATCTGAAGGTGGTTCTTTCTCACAAATATCATGAAAAGAGATTCTCCATATCTCCCACTTTGGAGATATCAAGTTATACAACTTTGGCATTTTCTCCATAATTAATAGTTGAACATGTAATAAAAGTAGTAATTCCCCAATAGCATGATAGGGACATTTTACCTATGAAAATGTTCATATTTTTACATTTGTCTATGGAGAGATGAGAGTCAACTCTTTATCTAACATAACAGGAGCAAGAGGCCCCACAGGGGCCTGAAGCGCTCTCCTTGAACAGAACACAATATAAACAGAGTCCAAGAATAAGTCTACATTGAGCAATCAATCTCCATAGGATACATTGTCAATCATTGTGCCCCTCAGGAGTAACAAAAATAGTCCGAGCATCATGCCTTTTCTTCAGTTGATCATAATGTAAAATGTAGATCTCCCCTATGAAGCCCCTTGATACAACCTATGTGGATTAATCTTAGTTACACATCTCTAGAGGGTACTGAATACAAAATTTTTAATTCTAGAGCTACATGGCCAATTCCGGCTCCCATAGGGAGCCCAAATATTAACCCAGGCTCTCGATTTGAACAAAGTTCAGTCTGACTTCACTAGAGATGTTGTATACCAAATATGAAAGCATTCTGACTGTTGGATCTGAAGAAGAAATTTTTTAAAAGAAATTACTTCATATTGTACTAAGTTAAAATTTGGGCTGCCATAGTGAGCCCAAATATTAACCTATGGACCCAATTTGAACAAACTTGAATCTGACCGCCCTAGAGATGTTGTATACCTAATATGAAAGCATTCTGACTAGTGGATCTGATGAAGAAGATTTTTAAAGAAATTTCCTTCCTCATATTGCCCTAAGTTAAAATTTGGGCTACCACAGGAAGCCCAAATATTAACCCAGGGAATTAATTTGAACATCTGACTCCCCTAGAGATGTTGTAAACCAAAAAGAAGATTTTTGAAGAAATCACCTCATGTTGTACTAAGTTAAATTTCAGGTTCCCATATGGAACCCAAATATTAACCCAGACACTCGAATTGAACAAAAGTGAATATGCCCCCCCTAGAGATGTTGTATACCAATTATGAAAGCATTCTGACTGGTGTATCCGAAGAAGATGATTTTTTTTTAAATTATCCCCAATATTGAACTAAGTTAAAATTTGGGCTTCAAAAGCCCAAATATTAACCTAGGGACTTGGTTTGAACAATCTTGAATCTGACCCTCAAAACAATGACATATACCAAACATTAAAAGATTCTGACTGGTGGTTCTGAAGAAGAAGATTTTTAAAGAATATACCCCATATTGCCCTAAGTTAAAAATTTGGGCTCCTGTACTGAGCCCAAATATGAACCAAACCAATGGGCTTTATTTTAACAAACTTGTATCTGCCCCCCCCCCCCCCCCCCCCCCCCCCCCCCCTATGAATGCTGTATACTGAATATCAAAAGATTCTGACCATTGGGTCTGGAGAAAAGATTTTTAAAATGTTTTGCAAATATGCTAATTCTACAGAACACCCAAACATAACTGATGGCAATTTTCTTCTACCATTCTATTCTATTGGTCTTGAGGATGTTTCATACCAAATAACAGCTCTCTGTTCGTGTGGTTTGGGAAATATGGGCGTTTGAAATTTTTTCTATTTTTAGCTCCTGGGGTTCCCATGTGGACACGGGAATTATTATTTTTTTGCACGAGTCAAGTACTTATGACCCAATAATACGACATACCAAATTTGGTTCAAATGGGACCTTTGGTTCAGAAAATAGAAATTTTGGCACGGCAAAAAATCTTACCTCTCCCATTACAAAGGCAAAGATTGCTTCACAAACTTCGTTTGAACAAACTTGATTCTACACCTCAAAAGGAAGCTCCATAACAAATATCAAGTCATTGTATCCACTGGTTCATGAGAAGAAGATTTTAAAAATATTTTGGAGCATTTTCCCCCACCCCCCTTACCAAGGGGCTGGGCATGTTGAGTTGAACAAAAATGTAATGCCCCTTTGGGACCATCACTCACACAAACTTTCACTTGAATTGGCCCAGTAGTTTGGGAGAAGACCAAAACATGGTGTTGACATGGTGTTGACGGACGACGGACGTCAGATGATGGACAGAGAGTGATGAGATTACCTCAGCTTGACTTTGTCAAGGTGAGCTAAAAACTGGCCAGAATTCGTCACAAAAAAAAGCCATTCAAATTTTGTTTATATTTTCATTTTTTGTCTCACAAACATAATCCAGGTGGAATGAGCAGGCTTTAAATTCATCCTGCTGTGAAAACCAATTTTCTCTTACAGCTCTTGATTTAGAATTTGAGAGTCCTATTACATCCACATTAGGCTAGTGAGTGCAACCAGTTCATAATCCCAAGTAAAAACAAACCTCATATTTATATATTTACTGGAGTGTAACCCTTAAGGGTCTCATTTAAATTTTTTGTTTTACTTCTCCATGTAGAACAGATTTTCCAAAATACAGGCTTTTGGTGGTCTTGCCTATGTAAGTTACAATTCCTTGACTGTAGTAAACACCACGGCTAAGGCATAGAGGATATCTAGTGTTTTTGAGTGGATACCAAATATTATCTCATGAGTGACCAAGACAAATGTTTATTTTTCGTGAGCACTTGTGCGAGCGGAAATGACCATTTGTCTCGGTCACAAGTGAGATAATTTTTGGTATCCACTCAAAAACACTAGATTTTCTTTTTATTATACGCTTTTTATAAGAATCTGATAATTCCACTCGTTTCAACCTTGAATTAATGCATGAAAGTAAATAGCAAAGTGAATCATTGATACATGGAAGTCATTTGATTGATATTCGGAACAGATAGCATCTTGCAATCTGATTCAGCTGGTCGGTTTCTAGTCCGAACATGGTCTGAAAGTCTGTAATATAAGTCTTTGAAAGGACGTACCAAACCAAAAACTTATATTACAGACTTTCAGGTCATGTTTGGACTAGAGGGTTTCATGCAGCATCAATTCAAAGTGAATATGTGTTGAATTATTGCTGGAAATAATCGGTATCCACTCAAAAACACTAGATTTTCTTTTCATTATACGTTTTAGAACAAATTGATCATTTCAAGTGATAATCTGACTCATATTCACCTTGAAGTGATGCTTTGAAAGCCGCCATTTTGAATGATACTGTGAAAGTGAAAATTTCTATATCTTCACAGTGGGGGATACGATTTCTATCTTTCCACAATTTCTTTGATAATCTATCGTTTAGAGTATAATAAAATGTGTTATCTTATTATGAGTAAACAAATAATAAGTATAATTCTCTAGATCTATAATGCTTAAGGGCCTGGACAAGTATCCTGAGTTCCCATCAGCCTTAAAATGACCAGTGGCTTAGCAGTGATTTCAAGTCAAGTCTTGGCTGCTTTAATGGGCTGTCAGGACTATAACTAGAAACCATTGCCAAGATACTTTACCTATTGTGTCAGCCAGGGGCATAAATCCTGGGGGGGGGGGGGTGCACTTCCTGTGTGGAGTGCCCTGCCCTACAGAGCACCTGATGTCATATGATATGTAAGTGTTGAAAGCACTTGAAAAGGTGATATATATGCAGGGCAATATGTGCTGACAGGAGGGCATAATGATGATATACCCCCCTCCTCCGCCAATATTTTTCTGTACTTATGGGTCTGGTATCAGCAGAACTTCCTCATGATGGCATGTTAAGGGCACTTGTTTTCAAGTTGTAAAAGTAAGAAATATTTAAATTTTATAGTAAATTTCCTTTCTTATTCAACCTACCACAATTGTTTACAACAGGCTTGCCCTACAGTGGAAGTCCCTAACTTGTAAGTATACTCTCTATTTTGTTCTTTCCCCAGTGATTTGGGAAAGAAAAAGTGGTGCAAAAGCACCAAGAAAAATAAGCCCAAACTTGATCGAGTGCAGCTGGCACACACCCAGTAGGGGATACTCTTATCTATACTTAATCCATGCCTTTCTAGTACCATTGTGCAGACATATAACCAACATGTCATTCTATTTGAATCCGACAACATTGGAGTTATGTGATCAGTGGAGAGGAAGGATTCTTACTCAAATAAGAAGACGGGAGGGCCTCCAGGTAAACAATTGTGGTAGGTATAATAAGAAAGGAAATTTACTATAAAATTTTAATTTCTTATCAACCTATATCACAGTTGTTTACAACAGGCTGAATAGACAATAGGAGGAGGGAATCACATAACCAACCCCCACATAACCCGACTGCACTGGAAACGTGGACATAAAAAGAGTACCCAAGGCCTATAAAAACATCGCATCACAAACTCTGAAAAAAGACAATGAGAGATGAGGTGTATGGCCATGTGGGACACACAGATAGAAAGGACAGTAACCAAGCTAGAGATTGGCAGTTGTGATTTTTTCACTTCGGTTTCGGTTTTTTGGGGGGTGAAGACCCGGGTTTCGGTTACGTATTTTTTCTACTTTATGCATTCTCAACTAATTTTGGGAATTTGGAAATGAAGAACCAGTGAACTCGTATTCAAGTATGAAGTGATAGTCTCAGAATTAGTGCTGCCGCGGTTATCCGGATAACCGGTTAACCTGTGGTTAAAACTTTGACCGGTCAAGAAAATGTTTTAACCAGTTAACCTTACATTCACTATACTCACCGTATATGTCCGTGTATAAGTCGCCCCTGTGTATAAGTCGCACCCCAAACCCACACCTGGAATTCCTCCCTTTTGCCTAAGGCCCATGTATAAGTCGCACCCCCCATTTTTAAATATATGCAGTCAAAAAGAATTAGTTGCAAGTTACGTTTTGCCAATTCGGGGCAGTTTGGGATGCAACGGAAATAGGTAAGTTTTGACGAGTTACCACGTGGTGAATAAGATAAAAGAATAAAGGAAAATTATAACTAAAGATTTAAAAAATACTCGCATTTATTTGTTTTTCGTTGTTTGTTTATCACCCCAATGTCTTTCTTCATCCCTGTCAAGAAAATCCAACGCTCGTTTGTGACTGAATGTTCATAGTTTCAGAATCAGAGCACCATTTGCGCCGTAACCTGTGCAGTTGTTGTATTTAAGTTGGTTTTCCGGAACGCGAGACTGTTCCGGAAAAACCAATAAAAATACAACAAATGCGCAGGTTACAGCGCAAATTGTTTTCAAATTGATGTCCCACTTGAGCAATGTTGGTGCTATTGAAACTAACTTTACCTGGTGCACGTGTGCGTAATTTATAACCGGACATTACACATCAGTGAATTGGAGTTCATGGAATAAATAAATACGTCTCTCCAGGTATTGGTGGCAAACATTTAATGTCTTATTTATTTTTTCGTTGTTATTTTGATGATTTTGTATTTTTTATGGTTTCATCCATATTGGCCCCACAAACCTGTTGATTTCCGGTACACGCACTGATGTAAACACATGGGCGATTGAACAACAACGACTAAATAGAATACTTCTTTATTATTATTTATGGTCAATGTAAATAACATTGGCCGGCCCGATATAATAGTTACAGTTGAAGCAAGAACACACTTCAAATATAGGTACCTTAAATGCGGTTAACCACAGTCAAACACGCTGGTTAACCGGTCAGAAAAAAGTCTTAACTGTGGCAGCACTATTCAGAATGTTTTTTTCCAGGTGAACTTGAATTCATTGATTGTTCATAATTCAAAATTATTATTGCAGGGTATCAGACAATCAAATTTAAGCACCTTTTGGCCTCTGACCATGATTTTCAAGGACTGCTATAAGCTTGAGATTCGGAGACAGGAAAATTGTAACAGTCACCAATGCAAATCATTTAGAGTATTGTAACCATTACTTCATAGGTGTCTATAGAAAGAGAATTATTCCCCTTCGATCAGTGAGTATACAAAACGTATCTCCATGTGCTTTTGTGCTACAAATAAATATATACACGCAATGTATGACAAGGGGTTCGGGGACAATTTTAGTGTTGAATGTTGCAGTAAAACTCTTATATATTTCATTTTACTATCTTACCACTAGCACATCTGGGTTTACACGTTGTGTGTGCATACATTCGGGCGAACTTTAATTTAGTACTTACTGCAGATGATCATTTTTCACCGATTTCTTGCAGACGATCTCTCATCCAGTAACTTTTTAAGCTTCGGGTAAATTTTATGCTTCGACTCTATATGTCGAATTAGGTCGCTCGTATTTACGTGTTCGGAAGCTATTTCTCTTTTACAAATATTGCAGATGCAAAATTTTGATTTCAGGTCATTTCGATTATATTACATGGGACTCGGATCTTTAGTCGCCATTTTAACTCAAGAAAACTTGTTACTCTCACGTGGTACACACGGTTGGTTACCAAGTTCTACTTTTGCTTCTGTAATCAGTAGATATATGTTCGTGGCGCTTGGTGCATTCACCCTAACCCCCCCCCCCCCTCCCACCCCCATCCGATCATGGATGGTATGGGTTAGTTCTAAGAAATAACACCTGCGTTTTTAAATTAGCTCGACCATTGTTCCAGGATACATAGATTATGTGTTGTATTAATGATTAATTAAAAAAAAAACATAACATCGGTTGTATGACTGCAATTTCGGTGCAACTCGCGGGTTTTTTTTCACAATCGAAACCAAGTGGTGGTCTTGGTTACCCACCAGTCTCTAAACCAAGCACAGGGTCAGAACTGATCCTGAAAGAATAGCTTAATGGCTAGGGTTGATGACAGCCTGAGCAGAAGAAGGAGGGCCTAAAGGAAAAAGGTCCTCAGACTGATCCTGCAATTGACGCAGGTAGATGGTGGAGAAAGGAGATGCATTTCTCCAGTATGCTGCCTGCATAACGTCAGACAACTTGACGGAGTTACTGTAAGCCCAGGAGGTAGACAATGCACGCACCTCATGGGCAGAAATGCGATTGGTAATACAACTGTCACTTGCCAAACGAGCATATGATGCTCGAATAGCAAGACAAATCCACCTAGAAATGGATTGATGAGAGGTCTTCTGTCGACCAGGGATAAGAGACAGAAAGAATCGCTTTCTGCCTTTCCTAATAAACTGAGTCTGGTTGAGGTAAATGTGAATTGCACGAACCAGACAGAGCAAAGGGGCAATTACCATCAACTGAAGGAAGAGTCCAGATAGAGATAGGAGGTGGAGTAGTTTCTGGTATCTGATTCTTGGCCAGAAAAGAGCAATCAGTGGTAAAAGTAACACTGCTGGCGGGGTGCCTGAAAAAGGCAGAGAGGGCATGAAGCGGAGGCAAAAGCCATCAGAAGAGCTGTCTTGTATGTGTGAAAACACAGATCCACCTGGGATAATGGTTTGAACGGCACCCCCTCTCCTCCCCCCCCCCCCCCCCCCCAAGCAAAGCAGCACCCAAGAAAGATTCCATCTTGGGGTCAGCTGCAAAACCCAAGGCCTTTTCAAAAAAAAAGTACTGAATAAGCTTGGAGAGGTAATGATTAGTGCCGATACGCCACTTTCCCCAATACGAAAAGGTCTCCGAAAGCATAGACCTGTACCCTTGATGGTAACAGGTTGGAGACCCCGAGAATCAAACAGATATACCAGAAACTCCGCAAATCATAATCATAATCAACAGTGATCAGCACACCACTCACAGAAGACATTCCACTTAGCTGCGTAGGCTAAACCAGTGGTGTGTCACCTTGAAGAAGAAATGCACTCCACTGCTCGTCTCAAAAAACCTCTAAGGAGGAGACAGGACCGGACAGAAGACATGCGTGAAAGCACAATGATGTTGGGTTGACCTGAAACCTCCTTGAGTGTCCTTGACCCAAATCTAGAGGGAGATGTACCGGAACCGCCACCAACAGAGGGCGGAGCTGATATATCCACACATCAGACAGGGGAGCGATCAGAATGATTCGACAACAGCAGGTTCGTATCTTGGCTAGCGATACCGGTGGGAAGGCGTAGCTCACTAGTCCATTCCAGTCGAGTGACAGAGCATGCACAGTGTAAGCCCGAGGATCTGGACACGGGGACCCGAAAGTGTCCACCTGATGGTTCCAACGGGCTGCAAACAGATCGATGTAGGGATGACCCCAGCGATCGCAAAGCGATTGGAACACTGCTCTGTGAAGCATCCACTCGGTGGAAATGACCCTGTCCTGTCAGGGCAGGGAGTCGGCTAGGACATTCAGATGACCGGGAATGTGATGAACCACCACACCGGAGTTGAGGTCCTGAGCAAGCTGGAGAAGATCCTAAGCCAATTTATATATGCGAATCGAGGGCGGGCCGCCTTGGTTCCAAATGTATATGACCATTGTCAAATTGACGGACAACAGAAGGACCTGACGATTCGAAAGGTGGGGGATCCACTGCCGGAAACTCAGAGCATGACGCTCCTTCTGGTTGATGTGATGGGTTGCCTGATCCTGGTCCCAAACGCAGGGAAAGGAAAAACCAAGAGGATCCAACATGAAAGTGGACAAATCCAACAGAACTCCCTGCATAATCCACTGAACATCCGTCCAGGGAAGAAGGTGACGACTGAGAGATGCTGGCAACTGGAGTACCATATCCAGAGGATAGACATTCAGCCCCCAACGACAAAGCAGAAAGTGTTGGAGAGGTCTGACATGCAGCCAACCTAAAGGAATGAGATCTGTCACCGAACAACAGAGACCAAACAACCGGAGAATACTCCGGGCTGTCGCAGACGTGGACTGGGTCGGTCAAGGCAAAAGCAGAGAGAGTCATAGCCCTCGCCTGGGGAACTGCCACCGTATTCAGTGGAGTATGGAAGTCCATACCCAGATGACTCGACTGAGTTGGGACAAGGCCTGACTTCTCCTTGTTGCCTCTGAACCCTAGCGATGAAAGCAGGTTCAACAGTGTGTCAACATCAGACTCCAGAAGAGCAGCATTGGAGTGCCTCTGGAGGATGTCATCTAGATAAGCCGAAGTAGTCATCCTGGGCTGTGTATGACGGAAGGCTATCACATACATCAGTCGGGTGAAGGCCCAAGGACCCAGTTTGAGGCCAAAAGGCATAGCCTTGAACTGGTAAACTCGCCCCAGAAAAGCAAACCTGAGATACTTTCACGATGTCCGATGAATTGGGATGTGAAAGTAAGCATCCTGCAAGTTAATGCTGGAAGTGAAATCTCCCTGGTGAATGGAGCGGCGGACAGACCTGGAAGTCTCCATGCTGAACTTGGGAGCAATGATAGACAGGTTCAGGATACTCAGATCGATAACCGGTCTGAGTCGGCCGTCCTTCTTCGGCACCAAGAACAGACAGGAATAAAATCCCACTGAACAAATGTTCCTGATGACCTTCATTGCCCCTTTGACGAGAGACTGTCTATCTCTGTGATCAAAAGTTCCCGTCGTGAACCATCTGAAGGAACTTGGGTTGGAAGCGGCACTCATGACAGAGTGGGGTGCTTCCAGAAGGATATCCACAGACCGGACCGAACAACTCTAACACCCAAGGATCGGATGTGATCGTGGCCCAATAGTCTGCAAACTCTGATATCCTTCCTCTAACCTGGGATGAATGGAGGTGATGACCTTCACTTCGAGCCCTAGGAGAGGCCCGTGAGAGGAGGAACCACCTCCTCTGCTAGTAGAAGGATCCTTAGACCTCTCTCTGATCTGCCGATTCTTACCCTTACCATGTGTCTAAGAGGAAGAAGTTGGGGCAGGAGGATCAGCCCTTGGCTTCGCAGTCAATGCAGAAGGGCGTTTGGTAGGATTGGGATGGCCCTGGCCTCCAACAGAAGGCGGATCAAGCTGGCGAAGCAGCAAATGATCTTTGAAATGATGGACGTCGTCATACAGGACCGTCGCTACGGAATTGTGGAATAGACGTGGGCCTACCAAAGAAGCGGATCAAAGAGAAGAGCACTGCACTTCAAGAAGGGAACGGCTAGTGTCCAACACTGTGCCCCAGTCAACTAATTCCAGGTTAGCCATATTACAGGCATGCATGTGAGTAAGATGCATGAGCACCTTAGAAATCACACACAAGGGAGCCTGTATATCGTCAAACTTATCTGGAGGCAGATAAGCAGCCTAGGCAGAGACAACATGATACGAGAGAGATAGCATGCCCAGCATCTCAATAACAGCTGACTTGGGCTTGGAAAGCCCGAGGGAGAAGGAGCCCTGATCTAAGACTGTCAACATCTGGCAAACTGATGTACTGACAGAATCGTAGGGACGATAATGCACAGGGGGCAATAAGGTATCAGCACTAGTGAAGAACCAAGTCTTCATAGCCTTGGAATTCAACTTAGAGTCCAATGCTGCAAAAGCTTCGACCATCTGAACCGACTGCTACAGTCGAGGATGCCCAAAAGCAGGTTGCTCCAGAGGCTGTAGGCACACGACCGGTGATCATGGCCTAGCTGAAGCTCCAAAAGGAACTCAAACACAAAGTCAAGAGTCAGAAGACTGATGGCTCTCAACATCAGGTGTATCTGACGCATCTCCAGAGTCGGAAGACACATAGCTCATCTCGAGCATACCAGCCGATGCCTCCCATGGTGTAGAAACACCAGGGAGATCAGAAAGCGGCCTGTTTCCAATCCCGGGAGGTGGCACCGCCGAGGGCACCTGGAAATGACTAGTAGCCTCACTGGAGGCAATGGGAAGGCTCTTAGATAGAATCTGCATGAGCAAGAAGAGGGTCTCCTGAAGCTCATGACCCAAATCTGCCAGTCCAAAATGGGAAGGACCAGGCACAGTGGCTTCACTCCTGACCCTCTTAACCAGCGAAGGGTCACGATCCTCAAGAACATCTGATGCGGAACGATGGCTGGCAGACAAAGCATCTGAAGGCAGATGCTTATAGGGGTATGAAATACCCAAAGGATCTTGAGTGCTGTGAACAGAGTACCATATCCAGAGGATAGACAGAAGGTCCAGGCTGCACAAAATGTGCAAGTTCCGCAAAACTGGCCGAAGGGCCTGAGTGCATGGACGGAAGCACAATAGAATCCATGGTGACCCCACCATGGGCATCTGAATCCAATGCAAAATCTGCTTGGTCCAACGGCTGGGAGACCACAGCAGAGGAATCGGCTAGCAACCCATTCTGACTTCGCCAAGTTGAAGCCAAGGAAGGCTGAGGCCCATATCCCACGTCCAAATAAGCAGATATCCCCGCAGACCACTGCAGGGATAAGCCAAGGCCTCACCGACAGAGCAGCAGCAGCATACATCGGTAGCAGTTGTCACCGGTGGAAAAGAGGAGAGAGCAACCGTGCTCGGCTCCAAAGGAGGAGTTACAACCCTAGTGACAGCCTCAGATGTCGACTGGAGAGCGACAGTCCAGGAACAGGCATCTCTTCACCAGAAAGGTAAACCGCTATTGCACTATGCTCCACAAGAATAGACTGCAAATCCCCCATGGGGGTAGAACTCTCTCCAGACAGAGTCTGGTCGGGAGGCCCTGAACAACTGCGTTCCCCTTTCCTGTGGACGTGGGAAGAACGACCATGAGAATGCACTACGTGGTTCACAGAAGTCCAAAAAGGGGATGTCCAAGACCCACAGCGCCGATCAGATGGACACCCATTACATGCGCAGCATAAAGCATGAGAGTCCTCAACATGCTTTGAAAGCAAGCATTGCCTACAAGGAACCGTCCTTGGCATATCTGGAGAGAAAGCAGTAGACTGGATGGTGAACCCAAAGAAAATAAACAAGAGGCCCCAGGGGGCCTGAGGGCACTCACCTGACATGGTAGCCTAAATATCAACCCAGGGAATTGATTTCAATAAGTTGCATCTCCCCTTTCTAAGAAAAGCTAAAACCAAATATCCAAAGATTCTGAACAGTGGATCTAAAAAAAAAAAAAGATTTTTAAAGAATATTCCTCATATTGAACTAAGTAATAATTTGGGCTCCCACAGGGAGCCCAAATATGAACCCAAGGACTTGGCTTATACAAACTTGAATCTCACCTCCATAAGGATGCTGTATACCAAAGATCAAAAGATTCTGACTGGTGGATGTGAAGAAGATTTTTGAAGAATATTCCTCATATTGAACTAAGCTATATAATTCGGGCTCCCACAGGGAGCCCAAATATCAACCCAGAGATTTGGCTTGAACAAACTTGAATTTCAGCCCCATAAGGATGCCGCATACCAAATATCAAAACATTCCGAGTGCTTGATGTGAAGAAGAAGATTTTTAAAGAAAATTCCTCATTTTGAACTAAGTTATAATTCAGGCTCCCACAGTGAGCCCAAATATAAACCCAGGGACTTGGCTTGAACAAATTTGAATCCCCCCCCCCCCCCCCCCCCCCAGGATGCTGCATACCATATATCAAAAGATTCTGATTGGTAGATCTGAAGAAAAAGATTTTTAAAGAATATTTCTCATACTGCATTAATTTAAACATTTGGGCTCCCCTAGAGAGCCCAAATATGGATCCAGGGATTTGATTTCAATAAACATGTGAAACAATCTTCCAAAGATGTTATATGTGAATTTTGAAAGCTTTTGGAGCAGTGGTTTGGGAGAAAAGTAGTCTAAAATGTTTTTCCCATTACCCACAGTGTTAAAAAATGCACAGCACTTTTTCAAAGTCCCGAAAAAGTACTCCATGATAAAACTGATAGCAATTTTTTTGGACCATTCCATTCTGTTGGTCTTCAGGAAGTTTCACACCAAATAAGAATTCTCAGTGCTGTGTAGTTTTGGAGATATGGGCGTTTTAATTTTTTTCTATTTTTAGCTCCTGTGGTTCCCATGGGGCAGCGGGAAAATTTCTTTGGGCATAAATTAAGGACTTATGACCCAATAAGCCCTCATATCAAATTTGGTTCCAATCACCCTCTCGGTTTGGAAAATAGAAATTTTGGGCGGGGCAAAAATTCTTGCCCCTCCCATAACGAAGGCAAATATAGCTCCTAGAACTTCTCTTGAACAAATCTAAGTCTGCACCTCAAAAGGAAGCTGCACAACAAATAACAAGTCTCTGCTGCTGCTGGTTCATGAGAAGAAGATTTTTTAAGATTTAGGCTCACTTTCTGGGCGTGGCCCTACCAAGGGGCGAGGCAACTTGATTTGAACAAAATCAAAATGCGATGTCATAACAAACTATTATCGCAAATTTGAATTAAATTGGTTCAGCGGTTTTGGAGGAGAAGATGCAAACACTATGTTCACGGACGACGGATGGTGAGTGATCACTAGAGCTTTCCTGACTGAAAGTCAGGCACGCTAAAAACAGAACACCCCCAACTGCCAGAGAAAGGTGGCAGGAAACAAAGGCCCGGCAGGAACACAAAAGAACCCAAACAGCCAAAAAGGACCAAACAGGTAGAAATTCGACCCTCAACGGAGGGGAGAAATGCTGCCATGACAGACCCCCACCGACACCTAACTCCAATATAAGCAATATCCAAAAGGATAGCATTAATAAAAAACAAAGACCGAACCACACGATACACAAAAAATGCCACAGAAAAGAATATAAATATGACAAAAATGTGGTGAATAATGAGAGAATATACAATAAATGAAAGTGTCAATGACACTGTAGCTCAACTTGTCAAGACAAAGACATGTACATGTATAGTATGTGACACAGCAATGACAAACATCTAGGTAATGACCTGATAACAAAGGTACATATAAAGTATTGTAACGGTCTGTACATAAATACTGACCGTTGCCTGTAACAAATGTATAGGTAAAGTATTGTAAAGGTGGGTGACAGTCAGATGCTGAACTAGAAAAAATCTTTGAGTCCCAGAGTGGGTCTGACTGAACCCCAAAATATTTGTTCTCATAGCACAATGATAACAAAGGCACCCCAAAACACACTCGTTCCTGTCCCAAGGTGAAAACAAAAGTACTCAAGAAGTTTTGTGAAGATCAGTTCATAAATACGAGATGTATAGAACTTGTGACAAAAAACTGATTGGACCTAATTTCGGTACAAAATGGCCACTGGCAGCCATCTTGAATTTTGGACCGTACCCAGAAACACTCATTCTCAACCCAAGGAGATAACAAAGGTACCCAAGAAGTTTTGTGAAGATCGGTTCATAAATACAGCCTCTACCCTGAGCCGTATTGACATGTGTGCTTACATTGTGTAAGTAGCACTGAATAAATCAAAGTTCATCTAATTTGCATAATTTCTGCACGAAAAAAAACCCCTTACAATATGTGATGTATTCCATGTTACTAAACATTCATACAAAAATTTATTCAAATCAGAACTTTCATACAGAAGTTCTATACAAAAGACTGATTGCACTAATTTTGGTACAAAATGGCTGCTGGTGGCCATCTTGAATTTCGGACCACACCCAAAAACACTCGCTCTCATCCCACGGTGATAACAAAGGTACCCAAGAAGTTTCGTAAAGATTGGTTCATAAATATGGCCTCTAGTCTGAGCTGTATAGAAGTTGTGTACAAAAAACTGATTAGACCTAATTTCGGTACAAAATGGCCACTAGCAGCCATCTTGAATTTTAGACCGCACCCAGAAACACTCGTTCTCGTCCCAAGGTGATAACAAAGGTACCCAAGACATTTCGTGAAGATCAGTTCATAAATACAGACTCTAGTCTGAGCCGTATTGACATGTGTACTAACTGTGTGTAAGTCGCACTGAAAAAATCAAAGTTCATCTAATTTGCATAATTTCTGCACGAGAAAAAAACCCGTATTATATGTGATGCATCCCATGGTACTAAACATTCACACAAAAAAATTATTCAAATCAGGGCTTTCATATGGAAGTTCTGTGCAAAAATCTGATTGCACCTAATTTTGTACAAAATGGCTGCCATCGGCCATCTTGAATTTCAGACCGGACCCCAAAACACTTGTTCTCGTCCCACGGTGATACCAAAGGTACCCAAGAAGTTTTGTAAAGATCGGTTCATAAATACGGCCTCTAGCCCGAGCCGTATTGGCATTTGCACTTACAGTGCTGAAGGTAACCCCAAAAAACATCAAAATTAGTCTAATTTCCACAATTTACGTACGAGAAAAAAACCCGATATGTGATGTATCCCATGGTACTAAACATTCATACAAAAAATTATTCAAATCAGAGCTTTCATATGGAAGTTCTGTACAAAAAACAGATTTCTGCATCGTCGGTACAAAATGGCAGCTGGCAGCCATCTTGAATTTCGGACCGCACCCAAAAACACTCGTTCTCGTCCCACGGTCATAACAAAGGTACCCAAGAAGTTTCGTAAAGATCGGTTCATAAATACAGCCTCTAGCCCGAGCCATAGCAGCTTGGCACTTACAGCTCTGAAAGTAACACTAAATAAATCAAAGTCAGTCTAATTTGCATAATTTACGCACGAGAAAAAAACCCGTATTATATGTGATGTATCCCATGGTACTAAACATTTATACAAAACTTTATTCAAATCAGAACTTTCATACAGAAGTTCTGTACAACAAACTGATTTTTGCATCATCGGTACAAAATGGCCACTGGCAGCCATCTTGAATTTCGGACCACACCTAAAAACACTCGTTCCCGTCCCAGGGTCATAACAAAGGTACATAAGAAGTTTCGTAAAGATCGGTTCATAAATACGACCTCTAGCCCGAGCCATAGCCAATTGTTGACGTACGGACAGACGGACAGACGGACAGACGGGCCATGACAATAGCTCAAATTTGACTTCGTCAAAGTTGAGCTAAAAACACAGCCCTGTATTATTCAATGGTAAAGCAACAGCTAATATTCATAATTCAGCACGGGAACGTTGTGAAGAACGAGTCAAGTATCACTGATTCGGAGCAAAATTCAAACGCGTCTTCATAAGATGGCAGAAAAAAAAAGAATGACACGTTTGTTATACATATGCGCACTGGTACCGGAAAGCCCTGGATTATGTACAGAGAAGAGTGTCCCCTACTGGGTGTGCACCGGCTGCACTCGACCCAGGCTTATTTTTTCTTGGTGCTTTTGCACCACTTTATCTTTCCCAAATCGCTTGGGAAAGAACAAATTAGAGAGTAAACTTCCGAATTAGGTACTTCCACTGCAGTGCAAGCCTGTTGTAAACAATTGTGAGGTAGGTTGATAAGAAAGGCCTTTAAGGGTTAAGGACACTTTTACAATGTAGGATGAGAATCAAATGAACATTTTTTTTAAGCTCTGAATGAGCTTAACCAAGAACATAGCTTATGATCTCTCATTGGAATGAGCTCACAGAGCATGTTCCAATGAGGGGTCATAAGCTATGTTTTTGTGACACAGTTATTCATGCAGGGTGTCAGATCACTGGATTTACATAGCCAAATCCTATTAAAAAATGTCCAGATGCTCACCATTTTCTGTCATTTAAGTCTAATATTCTCCAATTCTCATTTCTTTTTTGAAAGCCATTATGATAATTGCTAAACAAATTTTTGAAAACATTAGACATATCCCCACAAAGTAGATCTTTCGTTTCTCGAGCCATTTTTTGTAAAATTGCATGTGGGTGGGAGGTATTTTTTTTAATTTTTTTATTTTTATAATTGTTTCTTTGCCATCAAAAGTTCATATTCTTTGTTTTATGTTTTAGGCCTCATAATCTAGAGAAAAGCATGGGTGGAGGTGTATTTCATCCCATGAGTGCACTTGAGGGACAAATTTATCAATTTTATTAACTTGGGTAAAATATTACATTGGTTATAAAAAGAGAGCATGTGGCAGCCAAAACAATGTGGGAGGGCCTGAGAAATAGATTAACTTTCTTAGGCCTATTGTCCAAAATGTTTTTTGCAAGTGTTGTCTGCTATTCATGTTGGGTAAAGGGTTAAACCATATACAAACAAAATAACTGTGAAACGTTTCCCCCTGAAGGATAAAATATTTCAATAAATCTTAACTGAATGGCTCTACTGTATCTACTTTTTCAAAAGTACAAGTGCTATGATTAGGGATTAGAGAGGAAGATGAAATTCTTTTGATCTTTAAGAATCAATAAGTAAATATTTATCTAAAGTGTTAGAAGTGTTAAAGATTTGTTGTACAACCTGATCTGTTTGTAAATATCTAAAAACATTTCGACTCATGAGCAGACTGACTTATAACAGGAGAATAACAAACAAGAGTATTGACTATGTCACTGTGATGAGGAAAAGGAAGAAAACCCTCTCTTCTTGAAGAAAAAAAACGTGATTCTAAAATGTCTGCAGTAGCCATTAGAGATGTGTTTTGTAAAGGTGTTCAAAATAAAAATATTAGCATTTTTAATGTGGACATATTAAACTGAATGTAATAAATGATGCACAGTAAGCCCCATTTACACCTTCAGGGTTCAAAAATCTAATACAGAGATTGGCAATATACCATAAAACCGAACCGATACCTATATCTGGGCATAAAAATCGAACCGTACCAATTATTGGAATACTGAAACTATCTGAATTGTTTAATTTTCCTACATTCACTATTAACTTTCTGCAATCTGAAGTCAAAATGGTAAAGTTTTCAGCAGAAAATATTTCCCATAATGCAGTTTGATATTCAACCAAATATACCTTGTTTGACAGAGCTCAGTGAGCTCTGTCAAACAAGATATAATTGGTTGAATTAATAGTTAAACAAGAAAAAAGCAGATTGATTGGAGAAAAGTCTTTTGCACTACCAGAGTGCTAGGGGTTAATAAGGACCTGCTGGGGCTTGATAACAGCTGAAGGATTCATTTTCATGAAAGAAGTGGCTGATTTTCTTTTCAGTTTTGTTAACCCTTTACCTAACGTAACGGCCAAAACCGGCCAGCGCTACTCTCAAAAATCGCCAATTAATTTTCATTATTTTTTTCATTTTTTGTCTCAAAACATAGGTTATGACCCCTCGTTGGAACGAGCTCGTCGAGCTCGTTCCAACGAGGGGTCATAACCTATGTTTTTGAGACAAAAAATTAAAAAAAATAGTTTTTCAAGAATTTTTTTTGCAAGTGTCGTCTGCTTTTCATGTTAGGTAATGGGTTAACCCTCAGGGACCTAGACAATTGGCCTGAATTCTCACTAGATTACAACCTGTACAAGTCTAGCTGCCAAGACTTGTCAAGAAATCACTGCCCAGGTAATTTTGTCTATTGTCAATAGGACCTCTTGAAGATGGCATGGTCAGGGCACATGCTCTGAGATTGCATACACCTGAAATAGGGCCTTAAAGGTTAAGGTGTGTTTAGAACAAGTCACAAAATTACTGTAGATATGAGTTGCTTTTGAAAAAGAATGCCACTGTTGAGCTCATTGGCAGTGGCATTTGTGGCGCTGTGGTAGATACAAGATACAAGATACAAGAACAACTTATTCTGTACTTCCATGATGTGAATTCCCCTTCGGTACATCAGCAAATCTCAGTCAAGTCACAAGATACAGACTACCAAACCGATATTGAATGAGAATGAATAGTGTTGGTACACCGCAACAAAACTCAATTTGCCGAACCTTTTAACTTGCCTTTGTTCCATATTACATAATATTATTAAGTGCGGGCAAAGGCAGGAAACATGTCAAGCATGAAGCACAGCACAAATGCACCTGGACCACACTGTAATATAAGATTAAGAGCATGTTAACACATATGAAATTGTGACTTGAAAACATGACATGAACATAAGAGCCACGTCAATGGAAATTGGAAAGCATCTGGTAAAAAGAATGCAAAGAAATCATAACTGACTTTTTTATGTATCCATATGAGAAATAACATTTCCAAAAAAAAAAAAGCCTGTCATTGCTCTGAAAATGAACTTGATGACACTCTATACACCAGGCCATCCAACTGAAGTTGGAGTTAAAACCTTAAACAAAACACACTTCTGCAAAGTCATCCTCTGCTAGCACTGTGTGTTGAATGCTTTCACACAATCCATACCTTCGCCAAATCGTCCAAGATATTTCGTCCCAACCGTCCCACATATATTTCACCTAAGCAATCTCCAAACATTTTTTTCCTCAGGTTCGGGAGAGTTTCGACCTCAGTGGTTTTGGAGCTTTTTAAAAATTTCATCCTCGATCAGAGCCGAAACACTCTACTTTCAAGGCCCAAGCCTCTCATTTTTTTTCACAACTTTTGAAGTGCCCCCAATTCAGTCAGTAGCTTAGTAGATAGTCATTAAATTAAACTGAATTGATCACGGTAGGCCCAAGTTCTTTTTTCCCTTTGTAATTAAATATTCATTCCCATACCCTAACCAGAATGAAAATGAAAGGACGGAAAAGAGAATGGTTTTGGTCACTTGGACTTGAGAATATTAATGGCATGCCTTGTGGCAGCAAGTGGCAAGGAAGGATATTTGGGTGGCAGACGGCAATTTTTATTCAGCAAGTCAGACAAGCGACGAAGAAAGGTGGCTCTGACAACAAGCAGAACATCAATATATGGGCTTAAATTGCATGATTCTTGTGAGTAAACAGTGGACTCATGAGGATCACTATATTTAATACAAATAGTGGTGACCTGCCTGGCTGTGGTCAGAGCCCACCTTTCTTGTCGGACTTGCTGAGGTGAAGAAATCAATATCGTCAAATTCTACTGGTCTGCCAGATTCTCTCCGAAGTCAGGAATATAGACATTTTCAAGTCTGATGTGTAGACATGTAAGGCACCCTTCATCAGTACCAATTGCCACTGTTCCTTCCACCAGCCCTGAATAGGGGACAGTTTGGGTCATTTGGTTTGAGACATGTCTACTACACTGGGAGGGACAGGAAATTACCATGATTATTGAACCATGTGGAGAAATGAGACCTGTGAAAGGAGAAAAAACAAAGCTGGGTTGGTTTATGGTTGGTGTGAAGTTAACTCACCATGTTCATCACTGATCGATTCATCAGTGTGCAGTAGCAATAAAATCTTAAATACAAGAGGCCGCAGGGGGCCTGATGGCGCTCACCTGACATGGTAGCCTAAATATCAACCCAGAGAATTGATTTCAACAAGTTGCATCTGCTCCTCCTAAGAAAAGCTTATACCAAATATCCAAAGATTCTGACCAGTGGATCTAAAAAAAAAAAGAAGATTTTTAAAGAATATTCCTCATTTTGAACTAAGTTACAATTCAAGCTCCCACAGTGGGACCAAATATGGACCTAGCGACATGGCTTGAACAAACTTGAATCTCAGCCCCCTAAGGATGCTGCACACCAAATATCAAAACATTCCGACCTCTGGATCTGAAGAAGAAGATTTTTAAAGAAAATTCCTCATTTTGAACTAAGTTATCATTCAGGCTCCCACAGTGAGCCCAAATATGGACCTAGGGACATGGCTTGAACAAACTTGAATCTCACCCTCCTAAGGATGCTGCATACCAAATATCAAAACATTCCGACTGCTGGATCTGAAAAAGATTTTTAAAGAAAATTCCTCATTTTGAACTAAGTTATAATTTGGGCTACCACAGTGAGCCCAAATATGAACCCAGGGACTTGGCTTGAACAAACTTGAATCTCACCCCCCTAAGCATGGTGCATACCCAATATCAAAAGATCCTGCCTGCTGGATCTTGAGAAGAAGATTTTCAAAGAAATTTGCCTGAAATGCACCAATGCCTGAAATGCACTAAGTTCAAATTTGGGCTCCTATACTGAGCCCAAATATAAACCCAGGGGGCCGATTTGAACAAACTTGCATCAGATCCACCCCACAATGTTGCATACCAAATATCAAAAGATTCTGCCTGCTGGATCTGGAGAAGAAGATTTTTTAAGAAATTTGCCTGAAATGCACTAAGTTCGAATTCGGGCTTCTCTAGTGAGCCCAAATATGAATCGATGGGGCCGATTTTAACAAACTTGAATCAAATCCACCCCACAATGTTGCATACCAAATATCAAAAGATTCTGCCTGCTGGATCTGGAGAAGAAGATTTTTGAAGAAATTTGCCTGAAATGCACTAAGTTCGAATTCGAGCTTCTATAGTGAGCCCAAATATGAATCCAGTTGGCCGATTTTAACAAACTTGAATCAGATCCACCCCCACAATGTTCCATACCAAATATCAAAAGATTCTGCCTGCTGGATCTGGAGAAGAAGATTTTTTAATGTTTTTCCCATTGCCTACAGTGTTAAAAAGTGCTAACTCAGCACTTTTTCAAAGTCCCGAAACTGTACCCTATGATAAAACCGATGGCAATTTTTTTTTACCAATCCTTTCTGTTGGTCCTAAGGAAGCTTCACACCAAATAAAAATTCTCGGTGCAGTGCAGTTTTAGAGATATGGGCGTTTTAATTTTTTCTATTTTTAGCTCCTGTGGTTCCCACGGGGCTGCAGGAAAAATTTTAGGGCATAAATCAAGTACTTATAACCCAATAATACCTCATATTAAATTTGGTTCAAATCGACCTCTGGGTTCAGAAAATAGAAATTTTGGGTGGGGCAAAAATTCTTGCCCCTCTCAGAACAAAGGTAAATATTACCCGTCAAACTTCTCTTGAACAAACTTGAGTCTACACCTCAAATGGAAGCTGCATACCAAATATCAAGTCTCTGCTATGGCTGGTTCATGAGAAGATTTTTTTTTTAAATTTTGTGCATTTTGGCCCCACCCCACTCCACAATATGAGCAGAAATCCAATTTGAAGAAAAACCCAAATGGCCCTATATAACCACTACTTACATGAAATTATAGGAGAAAGAGGCTCAAACACCACCTTCACGCAGGACGGACGGACGGACGGACGGACGGACGGACGGACGGACGGACGGACGGACGGACGGACGGACGGACGGACGACAGACGAAGAGTGATCAGAAAAGCTCACCCCGACTTTCAGTCAGGTGAGCTAAAAACACACTAATCCTTTAATTGGTCTTCAGAAAAAACCGAAGCCAACATTAGCTCCTGGTTGTTAAGAAAACAATCAGATTGGTCACTATGGACAGGTCATAAATCACTCAAGTCAGATTGAACAAACAAACAAACACAAATGTCTGGGTGGGGGTTCATTGACAATAATTTAATTCACATCTTTTTATCGTTTTATTACTGCGAATGCTATATAGTTCACAAACAAGACTAGCACCAGTTAAAAAGGTTTGGTGTTTTCGGTAACTATAGTATCAATTTTGCTCAAAAGTTCAATATTTCCAATTAAATATACCTCCCCCACCTCCACAACCATTAGAATCATTATAACCGCTAGATTCTGATCAACCTTCACTCCATCCATTGAGGTGGTAAACCACCTCCAGGGAGGCAAGCATTGGACCTGCGGCCCTCTTTTTGCCCTTTTTTGTAAATGCTCCTGGAGCGTATCCAGGGTCCTGGGCCAAAGAGGAACGAACCAGGCAATTTCAGGTAGGTGATCAAGGATCATTATTGTCTCTGTAACTGCCTCCATATCCAGTAACTTCCACAACAAACCAGAGGCAGAGTATACTTGCCTGAAGACAACCAGAACCCTTCTCCAGTCCTCTGCCTCCTCTTCTTCCCCACCCAGGCATGATGTTGATGATGTGGATTCAAAATTTTGGAAACTACATACTGTTAATGAAGGGTGAAAGGGGTTTGCCCACACCGTCCCTGACATTTCGACAGTTAAAAGTCTTGGTCAACATGCTAACTGCTCCCTTGGACAGCCGTAGTGTATTATTTAGTCAGCATAAGCTGGGAAAATCAAAAAATAATATCCGAAAGCATTTTTGGATGGTTGACGTCGTGCCCCCATAATATATAAAAAGAAACAAAGTACACAACTTGCCCCTTGCCCCACAAAACATTTTTCAATGTTCTTATCCGACTTCCCCAGTTATAATGAACAACCCAAGAATGCCCAACGGTTGAGTAACACCCCGCTGCGAAGCTTATCTTTTCCCCTTTTACCGGACACCGGAACCTTCTGGATAATAATAATAGCACTTCGGCCAGCCCCTAGTTTGTCGCGAGTTGCCCCAGAGTTGTGTGTCTTGTTTATAATATGGTGATTCAAGAGTATCCATCCATTAAAATGTTGGATACTATTTTTTGATTTCTCAACTTGTGGCAAGTATAAGTGATGGTGATAACACTGTGTGCTCCTATATTATCTACATCTCCACCTTCCAACAGAATTCACATTGTCAGAATGTAGCGAAGACAAAGATCTGCCCAAACTGGAAAATTTACCCCTCCTGAAACGGCAACAAGTCACTTTCCATGTGTTGTAAACTATTCACAAAAAAATCCTTCAAAATTACTTATATAATTGTCCACTTTTTTAAATTTGTGATACAGGTTTCTGACACTGAATCTTAAAAAGCTCTCCTGGAAGGATTTCTAAGAATTAATATCACAACATGGAATCATCAATGAAAAAAAACAATAGTTTTTTCATTCTGCTCCGTTCATCTCAGATCACTTCCAGGATTTCATTGAAGTCAGGTTACTGATAAAATTGTCCGATTTAAATTTGTTTTTTGTTCATCTGTGAAACCAGTCTTATTCAGGCATGTGGCACTGAATTGTATATATCTTTAATTTCTATATTTTATTTTATTCAAATTTTAAACTGTCCTTCGGGGTTTAATAAAATGAATAAATTTTAAGAGGTGTTATTTTTTAAAGGGCTGTGTCATTTGTCTGGCCCAGCTGACTTCGGGTTATTTGAGCCAAATTCCCTGTATATGGCAGACTTCTGAACTATTTTCTACCTAGAATGGTGTCATTTGTGTGCAAAGTACACTAAGGTGTATCCCCGCATTTTCAGTATGCTATCAGAATGGTCACAAATCAACTCACATTCTCTAATGACAAAAGTGGCACTACAGGCACCACATGGGGCTAAATCAAAAATCCAAAACCTTTACGCACATCTGGAGACCCTACTGGAACATAGGAACACACTTTCAGCATTTTGAATTAAAACCCCTAGGAGCATTTCGCCAGAAACCGATTCTTTAACAACAAAAGTGGTGCTACAGGCACTACATGGGGCCAAATCAAAAATCTGAAACCTTTATGCACATCTAGAGACCCTACCGGAACATAAGAACACACTTTCAGTGTTTTGAATTAAAACCCATAGGAGCCTTTCACCAGAAATTGATTCTCTAATGACAAAAGTGGTGCCAAAGGCACCACATGGTGCCGAATCAAAAATCCAAAACCTTTATGCACATCTAGAGACCCTAATGGAACATTGGAACACACTTTCAGCATTTCGAATTAAAACCCCTATGAGCCTTTCGCCGAAAACCGATTCTCTAAATAACAAAAGTGGTACTACGGGCACAACATGGGGCCCAATAAAAAATCTGAAACCTTTATGCACATCTAGAGACCCTACCGGGAAATATTAACACACTTTCAGCATTTCAAATTAAAATACTTAGGAGCCTTTCACCGGAAACCAATTCTCTAACGACAAAAGTGGTGCTACGGGCACCACATGGGGCTGAATCAAACATCTGAAACCTTTAAGCACATCTAGACACCCGACCGGAACATATAAACAACCAAAATTACACATCCTAGGAGCTTTTCGTCGGAAAGCAGTATTTTAGCTCAGTCTTTAAGTGGTGCCACTGGCACTACCTGGTGACAAAAATTCAAAATAAACCTATTTTTGTCATCTCTATACCATACTTAATCAGTATAGTGAGTTTCAAAAGTATACCTAAAAAAAAGTGACGTACAGACGGAGATAATCACTATATCCCCACATTTTTGGAAATGCGGGTATAAAAAGTGGCTGACTTCTCCTAAACTGTCTGGCTGAGTTCTTACAGGTGCCGAATCATATGGCGTCATCTAATCTATTTGGACAGAGTTTTTCGAGGGGGTGACACAACATTTTGCTGTGAAAAATGTCACGCATGGATCTACAGCACCAGATAGAAGAATTAAAGGTGAGATTTTAGCATAGGCTAATGGATAGGATTTTTATTTTTCCATTATATACAGCTATTACTTTCCAGCAGTGTACTCACTCACCCTTTAACCTATTAATAATGCCAGTTTGTGTTTCGTTGGTAATTCGATATTGATTGCTGTCCCACTCGAATCAAGATGTACATGTACAGTTCTACAATTTTGCATTTAATGCACACATGCTGACGTTGTTCCAGACTGCTTTTTATGTGTGCATTGCTAATTTATTTAACATGGCAGTGCCCATGTGCAACATAATTTGCAGACACAATTTGTTACATTCCGCAAAAGTTTAGTTTAAACAATATTTATTTTAAACTTTCTTCACTATGTACAATTTCTAACAATAATCTATGGTGTGGATTCGGCAGTAAGCTAACAGCAAAAGTTTGACCAAGCAGACAAAAGTTTGTGGCGAACAACATGACTGTGAGTTAATTGCTATGTTGCTGTCAGTAGGTTAGGTTGTTACAATCAGTATTTCTGAAAATTTTGAACAAAAAGAATCATAAATAAATATCGACACAGATGACCCGACGACACACCATGTTTATCCACAGTTTCCTCGCTGTTAATTAATGATTGTCAGGTAGGTTTTTTTTTTAATAATTTGACAAGTGAAACACCGTCAGCGCTTATTGAACAAATTGAGAAACCCAGCCAGAATCGACTCTATGCCAGAGTTTCTCGACTGCGGTGCAGTCTCTTGCTCACTGTGCACCAACATGATCGAGATTTTACATGTCGTGGAAAAGGCAAAAAATTTGATGTGCATACTGTAGATTGCCTTCAACTGCTGACATTGTGGAATGTTAGTTTGTTGGGGAGTCTGACAGCTGCGCGCTACTGTTTGGTGGTTCTCTCTGGGCACTCTGCTGTGTTCCTCCACCTGTAAGACTGTCCACCTTCACATGACCCTGGCTGTTGAAAGTGCTTTTAAACCCCAACAAAACACAAAAACAAAACAAATAGTTGCATGATGGGAAAATTTGTTTCATAAAATTTTGATATTTCAACATCAGCATGCTGGGGGTTAGATTACTTGTTTAAATTAATGTGTACAATATTAGACTTCTATTTAACATAATATATTGTTTGGTTATTTTGTTATCAAACAAATTTTTCTTCCAACATTATTCGTCTGCAATCAATTACTAATGGATTTTAAACTTCCTTGTTTTGAGTTAACAGACAAGTGATTTGTTTATTTAGAATGTGCAAAATTATTAATTTTTAATTGACAATCAAATGCAATCATCTCGTCAGGTCACCAAAATTAAGCAACGTCGAGCCCAGTTAGTCCTTGGATGGGTGACCATCTTCGCGATCGACTCGGACTACGCATTGTGTCCTTGGGCAAGGCACTTCACCCCGATTGTTCACATGGGGGTACGATGACGCCATGTACTAAGGCGTACTGTACATCGATGGTGCGCATGTCTTCAAACAATCTAACCCTGCCTGTTCTGCAGTGGGGAGTTACGATGTTGGGGAGCTGGCAGCTGCTCGTCGTTACTCAGTGGTTCTCTCTGGGTACTCTGGCTTCCTCCATCTGTAAAACTGTCACCGACACGATATGACCTTGGCTGTTCATGTGTCATTAAACCCTAATGAAATAAATAAAATAAATAAATGCAATCAGCAGTTTCAATCAGTGGTGATACCATGTGATTTCAACAAATGTGATCTGGAAGAAATATGAAGATCGTCTATCTGACAGCAAAACACAGGTTCAGGAATCTAAGGCCTTGTGTTCATATTTAAGGTCTCACAAAGTAGATCTTCTGTTTCTCAGGCCATTTTTTGTAAAATTGCATGTGGGCGATTTTTTATTTTATTTTTTATTTTTTTAATTATTTCTTTGCCATAAAAAGTTCATGTTCTTGGTTTGTTTTAAGTTTTAGGCCTCATAATCTACATAACAGCATGGTTGGTGGTGTATTTTGACCCTTGAGTGCAAGAAGGCTTTGCAATTCTAAAGCATTGCAAAGCCTTCTTACACTCAAGGGACAAATTTATCAATTTTATTAACTTGGGTAAAATATGAGACATTAACCATGTAATTTTTATTTTTTTATGTTTGCATTTGTAATAAAAAGAGAGAATGTTTCAGCCAAAAGAACCATGTGGGAGGGCCTGAGAAACAGATTTTTAACTTTTTTAGGCCTAATTTAAAGCAGTTAATCTTGCTTCAGAGTTTTCTGCACACTCCGTCAAACAAGATATTATGGATTAATGCTTGATTTTCAACAGAATATTGGAAAATTAAGCAGGGACCATGGTGGCTCAGTGGTTAGAGCATTAGATTTTAACCCTTTACCTAACAATGAAAAGCAGGCAACACTTG
The DNA here is from genome assembly GCA_031216915.1 of Pictodentalium vernedei. NCBI lineage: Eukaryota > Metazoa > Mollusca > Scaphopoda > Dentaliida > Dentaliidae > Pictodentalium > Pictodentalium vernedei. The sequence goes on along the minus strand of CM062291.1, from coordinate 262,331,877 downwards.
CAAAAAAAATTCTGGAACAACAATTTTTTTCTCAAAAACAAAGGTTATGACCTCTCATTGGAACGAGCTCGCTGAGCTCGTTCCAATGAGAGGTCATAACCTATGTTTTTGAGACAAAAAAAGGAAAAAATAATGAAAATTAACTGACGATTTTTTAGATTAGCGCTGGCTGGTTTTGGCCGTAACATTGGGTAAAGGGTTAAACTGAAAGGTATTTGGTTTGCTTCTGCCCAGTGGTAACTGTTGTATCCTTGTACAAAGCACTTACTCCTGATTGCCCATGTAGGGACATGGTGGTGATGTGTACTAAGGCCTACTGCAGGTCAATCGTGCACTTGCCTTCAGCCAATGCTAATCCTGCTTGTGTAGAGTTAGTATGTTGGGAAGTCTTAACAGTTGCTGCTGATTCATGGTTCTCTCCAAGTACTCCAGCTTCCTCCCCTCATAAAAGTGTTTGACACGAGCTGACCTTGGTGGTGAAAGTGTTATTGAATCCCAAATAAATATTGGAAATTATGCATATTTTGGTCAATAGAATATTTCTAGAATGGAGCACTTAACTGAATATCTCCTAATTGAATAACCCTGTTAACTGAATATAATTTCCAAACAGAAAACCATTTACCATACCTTCAGTACAAACTTGAACGTTATTTTATATAGGTAATAGAGTAAACACCTGTGTTAATTGAATAACAATTTTTTAGCAAATTTTGTTTCTTAGCATACCTACCACAATTGTTTACAATTGGCTGTAATGTAAGTGCAAGCCCTACTTCGGAACTTAACTCAAGCTAATAACTTTTCCAAACGAGTAGGAAAAGTGGGAGAGTGCAAAAGCTCTATAAAGAGATTGAAAAAGGGTCGAGCGAGACCGGTGCTCGACATTATAGGTACTCTCTCTGCACACCTCTTGCATTTACCGAGCACATGTGCAACAACCGTGACATCAATTCCGAATTTCTCCAACAAGAAGTTGTGATTTAGCGGTGAGGCAACGATATCAAAACACATCCCTTAGGAGGGTGGGCCTCTGGTAAACAATTGAGGTAGGTATGCTAAGAAACAAAATTTTAATTTCTTTTCAACCTACTCACAATTGTTTACAATTGGCTGAATAAACAATAGGAGGAGGTGAATCAGATAACCAATACCAACAAGCGCAGCTGAAAGAAAGGCAAGGGGGCAGAGAATGACAGCAACTCAAACTCTTCTCAATGAAAACAGTCGCCTCAAGGGTGACCACTGGGGCCAAAGGAAGAGAGACCGTAGTCCCCACTTCAGGCGTCCCATCATCAGCACCACCAACAATGGCGGAGGAATCTGCCACTGAAAAAGGCTGCCCAACATCCTGTGTGACAGAATCACCCTGTGCACTCTCAGAAATATCCGAAGAGGCATGGCTACCTTTGCCCCGAGAATGAGGGTTCTAGCTCTGGTTAGAACCACATTGTTAGTGGAAGTCCAGAACTTGGAAGACCAAACCCCACAAACACCACAGGGATGGGCCAGAGAACAACTGTTGCAAGTGACACAAGTACTGTGAACATCCACGACATGTTTCACCTGCATACAAGAAGGACAAGGGAGTGTTTCAGCATTGTCCAAAAAGGTGTGAGAAAAATTTTTTGAGGGAAAAATCCTCCAAAATAATCCAAAGAACCAAGCTTCTCACCGGCGGAAAACCGATCAACGTGGGTCTGTTTTCGCGTGCGGAAAAGGCAAGATACACAGAGATAATACAAGGTAAAACTAGCATAAATATAAATAATACAAAATAATTTTGAGCTTAAGAAAAGGATACAATCCTAGAATGCACATGTATCACACAAATGTAGCAAGTTAATTAAGTTGTTCACGAAGAAACGAGATTAGCAGCACGAGTCACAAAAATACCAACCATGCAAGATGGCAGAAAAAATGGAATTGATGTCATGGTTGTTGCGCATGCGCTCGGTAAATGCAAGAGGCACAGAGAGAGAACCTGTAGTGTCAAGCACCGGTCTCGCTCAACCCTTTTTTGATCTCTTTATAGTGCTTTTGCACTCTTCCACTTTTCCAACTCATTTTGAAAAGTTATTAGCTTGAGTTAAGTTCTGAAGTAGGGCTTGCACTTACATTACAGCCAATTGTAAACAATTGTGAGTAGGTTGAAAAGAAAATCTTGTGACATGTTGAGAAATTAACCTGACAATCATCAAAGTTTCTTGTTTGAAGATCCATTTGGCCTCAGTACATCCAATACAGGCATTAATCTATTATATCTTGTTTGACAGAGCTCCATGAAATCTGTCAAACAAGGTATTAAAGAATAAATGCTTGTTTTTTCTCTAGAATACAGGAGAGTGACCAAATCCTTGTTAATTGAATAGCCCTGTTAACTGAATAATTCTCACTTGCAAAGTGGCTATTCAATTAACATGGTTCTGCTGTATCAATTACATAGTTTTCGATGATAAAACGGGAAATCAATTATTTTCAGGACATTTCAGAAACAACACACCAAGTGATATATGTTCAAATATGTTTCAAAGAAAAGTAATTCATAAAAAATTCCAAAGCTCACATGTGCATATTGTTGACAAAGTTTAAAAACAATGCCAATTGGCAGCAATGAGAGAAGGATAAAAAAATAGTTTCAAACAATTCTCATTAACCCTTTACCTAACGTAATCGCCAAAACAGCTAGTGCAATTCAAAAAAATTGCTGTTCAAGTTTTTTAGAGTTTTGCCTCCAAAACATAGCTTATGACACCTCAGTGGAATGAACTTGTTGAGTTCATTCCAGGTTAGCAGATGTTCAAGAATTTTCTGTTTTTAAGTCTTGTCTGCTGTTCATGTTGGGTAAAAGTGTTAACTGGTTGAGCACTAGAAGCCACTATCAGGGTTTCCAAAAATTTAGGGTACAAGACCAAAAGCTAGCATTTTCTTTGGTCATTAGTGATGAAGTGATTATCAAAACTTGCTATGAACTGATTACCGATTATTTTTCTGCTGACTGTGCCAATTTCGATTGCTGATTCCGAAATATGACCAAGAGAAAATCTGTTAGTGCCTGCTATACTGCAGAATTATGTTGATAAATAACCAATTCTGAAAGCTTAATACCACATAAGTTTTCAGAGTGTGCATGTTTAGTGCTGGGCAATATCAGCCAAAATAATATTTGCATTTTGAGAGTTGGGGTGGGGGAAGATCGTTATAAATGATACAATCACACGATATTGTTCTCTTGTGAAGATTGTGGTTTATTCTGGTAAATAGCGTTAATACAGTTTTTGTAAGAATAAAATACACTTGGCTGTATTAAACAGGAAGATACTGAGCACACACACTTTGTGTCTTAATTGAATAATAACTTTGATGTTAATGTGTGTTGTAAAGTTGTTTGGTGCATTGTTTTCAAAAATGCAAGCGGCGTCAGAATATATTATTTAATGTTCATTGTTCAACTTGTTACCTCCCTTGATGTGTTTCTTCGGTGTTGACCTGCTATAAAATGAACTTGACAAACTGACAACGAGTTTGTGACAGTCATGCAACTTATATGTTGTGTAACAATCATCTACCAATGAAATAAGAGTGTTTTTTTAGTTTTTCTACAATTTTAATTTCTAACTGTGTTGTGATGCTTGCATCGTGAAGTACTACAGATTACCGACTGAACACATTTTATTTATACATGTACATTGTACAGCACCATGACTGAAGACCAGTGACTTCGATCAGCTGGGAATAGTGGCGATCTCGTACCGACTGCAGATGGTAAATTCTGTAATATCTCAGCTCTGCAAATCCTAAATATTCTGATATGCACTCCACACGTTTTTAATGGGAAACTTTATTGAGAAGGCCAGATATCAAAGAGACTTTAATAGTCAGTGTTAAATATGGATTAACCGGAAACTGTCGGTTTCTGCTGGTTGTCATAATCGCCGATGCCCCATAACCGGCCAGTTCCGATTGCCGATTATCGGTTCATCTCTACTGGTCATGTTTCATATTTAGTCAAATGCAAATATTTTGTGTATATAAATTTGTTTTATTACAAATTATTGGAGAGTGCCCAAAGTTTTGATGAACAAATTCAGACCACCAAAAATAATCTAAAAATAATCTAGCTCTCACCCAGTTAATTGTGAAAGTCTGCAGTCCAATCTATGAAAATTATACCAATGACATTTCAAGACAACTCATCTTGACTTCGTTTAAGTGAAATAAAAGTGAACAAAAATTGATTTTCAAGTTAAAAAAACAAACATCAAGTTTGTTGTACATCAACAAAAACCCAACTTAAATGTTGCCAAAATGAACTTGTTTGAGAAAATAAACTAACGAAGATATAAACTACTTTGGAAGAAGTAATAATTAAATTGTACCCTTTTATTCAGCATGACCCTATTTCCTCTGAAAAAAAAGAAATCTTATATTTACCATCATAATGTGGAAAGTGTTGATAAACATTTTCTTTTATGCACTCTAACGTTTCATAACCCCAGCGTTTATCAAATTCTTCCTTTCCACCATCAAGTCTGACTTGAAGAAGATGAGGGGATAGGTTTCGATCTTCAGCTTCCTGCAAAGTAAAGAAAACAACATTTTTTATTTATAACTGCGTCATCAAAATTTTTTCTCATATTTTTGTCTTGATACAATTTATAGGAGAGTCTGTGACTCTCCCATAAATTGTAACAGGGCAAATCCTAACAGACAAAACAATCACTTCAAAGGTGATATGAACAACATCCACAGAATATGAAGCCTTTAAGTTGTGGTACGGACACTTCAGAATAAAGCCCAAATCTGGGCTTCCAGCACTCTACCAGTTAAGTTATACAGAGGGGCATCTTCTGTGTTTTTTCAAATAGAATACGTGGAGAGTGGATTGTAACTAAATCACCCGGGGGGTGTAGTTATCACCCAAAGTATTATTTTCAAATTCTGTACATGTGGACAAAAAACACAAGCAATGTTTCAGCCAATGGACCTCCAGGTACAACCCGGAGGTCCATTGGCTGGAACTTTGCTTGTTCTTGTTATGCTTTGTAACAAATTTGCAATTATTGCTCAAGTGGAATCTCCACTCAGAGGGTGATTTAGTGATAATACACTCTCCATGTACTGTACATGGACTTATGGTTTCATGCTTAACACAAAGTCTCTATCAATTCATCTGCATAACACCTTTTTAGTTGAGTCATATATGTGTGGCAGATTTCTGATCAGGCCTTGGCTGCCAACTTACCTTGTAACAACCGCAAGAGTACTTTGTCTATAGGGGGTCATAACCTACGTTTTTGAGACAAAAAATGAAAATTAATTGGCGATTTTTGTGAATAGCGCTGGCCGGTTTTGGCCGTTATGTTGGGTAAAGGTTTACGAAACTTGTTTGAATGTGTCGTCTTCATTTTTTGTTAAGTAACTTAAGGATCTGGACAATTTTTGACAATTTATGCTACAATGATACTTGCAAGTCTGCAAGGTTGGAGATGATTTCTGGTCAAGAAGCAGCTGCCAGCTCCCCAACATCGTAACTCTGCACTGCAGCACAGGCAGGGTTAGATTGGTTGAAGTCATGCGCACCATCGACTCAGTACACAGCGTCATCGTGCCCCCATGTGGACAATCGGGGTGAAGTGGCTTGCCCAAAGACAGTAATGTGATGATTCTCTGGAAGACTTTCATAAGGTTGCTCTTGGGGACTCTGTTCTTTGTCCAAGACATAGCTTATGGTCCCTCATTGGAACCAGCTCAATAAGTTTATTCAAGTGACGGGTCATAAGCTAGGTTTTCGAGGCAAAATTTTTTAAAAATAATAAAATTTGGCTGACAATTTTTGTTAACAGCGCTGGCCAGCTTTAGTTGTCACATTAGCTAAAAGGTTAATTTGCATATTATGTGGTAAAAGGAATCTAAAACTCATCATGATTTGACATAAAATTTCTGAACCCCATTCCCAAAGATTGATTTGAGCCCCAGTAAACTTCAGCTCAGATCGATTTTAGTGAACTCGGTACAGAAATTTCATATGAAATCACAATTCATTAGAGATCCCCTATATCATAACATGTTTCATGCTAGAGACTCATTAGTTCAATTCTTAATACTACTCATAGAATTTTTTTTTTATTTCAACATACCTGTACATTTATTCTTTAGAAAGTTTAACCCTTTACCCAACTCAGACGATACCAAAATTTATTATTTTAAAAAAAATTTGTTTTAAATTTTTCAAAAAATTTCAACAAAACCATATCATGTGACCCCTCATTGGAACGAGCTCAATGAGCTTGTTCCAATGAGGCGCTCACATGATATGGTTTTGTTGAAATATTTTGAAAAATTAATTTTTTCAACTGCTCAATTTGCATAATATGTGGGCGGATGAGGGCAATTCGTTAGGTAAAGGGTTAACAATCAACAGACAAAAGATGAGAATGGGTGAAGACATTCGTATTTCGGAAATGCTCCCACAAATGTATTTCAAAAGTGAGAACAATAAAAAAAAAAAAAAATTTCTGAAGCCCTTTTTTGTGTATAGATTTTTGCATAAAAAAAACAGAAAATGTTAGTAACTCACATGATCAATTCCATATTGCTTTCAAATTGTCCACAATAATGGGAAGATCAGCAATGAAAGGCAAACTGGATCACAAAACAACTTGCAAATACAAGTGCTCACAAAAACATACTGCAGAAACCATTACATGAAAATTCTATTTCACCCACAGATATAACACGATATAAAAACTTGATTGTTTCTAAATTAATTACAGGTATAAAAATGTATTTATTCAGCTTTAGTGAGTTATTTACAAGTGAGAAAAATAAATAATAAAGCAATCATGCAAAAAAGCTCATTCATGCTTCTCCTTCCAGCTCATTTCTCCCTGTTTTCATTTGACCTCTCCCTCAATTTACCCTCCAGACTGGTCACTGTCTCCATCTGTATATTATGTGGTTTGCATTGTATCTATGTAATCCTGACTCAAACAAGGTCCCAACCACATTCATAAATTAAAGAGGCATGAAATAGTGTTATTTTAAGGTGTTAAACTCTGACGAACAGAAAATTCAACTTAACCCTTTACCTAACATGAAAAGCAGACGACATTTGCAAAGAAAATTCTTTTTTTTCATTTTTTGTCTCAAAAACATAGGTTATGACCCCTCGTTGGAACGAACTCGATAACCTATGCTTTTGAGAAAAAAATGAAAATTAATTGGCGATTTTTTAGAATAGCACTGGCCGGTTTGGGCCATTACGTTGGGTAAAGGGTTAAGTGATAAACCAGTGACTGGAATCAAGCAACTGAATTTTTCCCATGAATGCATCAAGCTATCTTGATACACTCAAGTGACAAGATATTTTTTACATGAGGTCAGTTGATATTAGATTCATGTAGGTCTCCATAATTTTTGCCCCTAATCTTGGACACACAGGCCATAAGTCAGTAGGCCCTGAGGATGGGGACCTGTGGGTCCACTCATATACTCTCTACGGATGACCAGTTTTCAATTGCCTGTAGGGCAGCTCTTGGCGAGTAGATATAATGACAAAAACTTCACACAAGTATCTTGCAATCACCAATAGGAACTGGCTCCCTGATCACATATGTTCCACAATAGGATACAATTTTCTTGTGCTTATTCCACGACTGGTTTCGACCATTATCATACTTATTAAACTTTCACTCATTAACCTGGTTTACAATGCAAAAAATAAAATGGACAACTTTGGGGGGGGGGGGGGGGGGGGGGGGGTTTCTCTACCATGACCAGCCATGACAATAAATGTTGTTATCAATGTCTTAAATGAAACTATAAACAGTCAATCAAATCTTCAATTTATTACAAAATCAAGTCATGGCTGCTTTGGAGCAACCATACATGTAACTTGATAAGGTAACAAATTTAAAGAAACACCACTTTCTGTACTCAGAAAATAATCAGTGCAAGACTTGAAAATACATCTATTGTGAAGATTTTCAATGAAGGATGAAAATAGCAAATTGGCATTTTGACAATTTATTCTCAGAAGTTATCTCCCTTCATGTGTTAAAAGCTGAAACAACATCAACATGTCATCTTCTTAATTCATTTATTCAGAAATGTTCATGTCAGCCTCTGAGGCTGTATCAAGAAGTATAAGCCAAATTCAGTCAAATCATTTATTTCTGATTATATATATACACAAACTTTTAAATCATTGTATCACTTATTGTTTTCCACCAGAGAAGCAAATGAACTCCAACTGAAATTGGCTTGTTAAAAATATGTTCAGTGAAAAGAAAAAAAGTCTGAGGAAAAAATAGTCACAAAAAAAGAGTAGGGCCCTCCTAAACTCAATATATGGGCTGGTACAGTTAATGAAGAAAAAGTAGGCACTGGTATTATTAGACAAGAAAAAAAGAGTGAGGTTTGCTTTTACCATTATCATATGGCGAAGGGAGGGGGGGGGTGGGGGTGGGGGTTATGGGGGGGCATAGGCTAAGTTTTGGAAGCAAAATTTGAAAATGTTTAGTTATTTAACTGGTAGAGTGCTGGAAGCCCATATTGGGGCTTTATTCTTTAGTGTTTGTATCGCAATTTAAAGCCTTCATAATCTGTGGATGTGCTTCATATTATCTTTGAAGTAATATTGTTTTATCTGTTAGTATTTGCCTTGTTAAAATTTATGGGAGAGTGCCTACTGGCACTCTCCCATAAATTGTAACAAGGCAAAGATGCACAAAGATATTTTAAGGACCAAAATTAATTTAGCACTCTACCAGTTAAGAAAATGCTTGGCTAGTATAGTCTTCTAGTTGTGTTAGGTAAAGAACTGACTAAATATAACGTACTGTGATGCATCAGAAATAATATAGATGGTGACAATATTCTTCTACTTCTCAAACCATTTTGGCATCGGTACTTCATTTGCGTGGGAGTATGGTGTCTCATTGATTAGAGCACTGGTCTTCAGATCGAAAGGTTGTCGGTTCAATCCTGACCAGCATCATCTGCATTGTGTCCTTGGGCAAGACAATTCATCACAACTGCCTATGAGGGAGTACAGTGTGCAAAGGCATACTGCACAAAAAACTGGGCACTTTCCTCCGACTGATGATGACACTGTTTGGACAGGGTTAGCAAGTAGAAGAATATAGTAATTACTTGCCACCACTTTGTGTTCTCGCCAGGTACTACAGATTCCTCCACTGTAAAATTGTCTGACACGAAATGGCTCAGCTGTTGAAAAAAATTTAAATTTTATAGTAAATTTCCTTTCTTATTATACCTACCACAATTGTTTACAACAGGCTTGCACTAAAGTGGAAGTACCTAACTTGGAAAAATACTCTCTATTTTCTTCTTTCCCAAGCGATTTGGGAAAGAAAGTGGTGCAAAAGCACCAAGAAAAATAAGCCAAAACTGGGCCAAGTGCGATCAGCGGACACCCAGTAGGGGACACTCTTCTCCTAGTACTAATCCATGGCTTCCGGAACCAGTGCACAGATGTATAACAATGTGTCATTCTATTTGAAATTGCCAACATTAGAGTTATGTGATCAGCGGGGAGGAAGGATTCTTACCCGAATAAGAAGACGGGAGGGCCTCCACGTAAACAATTTCAGTAGGTATAATAAGAAAGGAAATTTATTATAAAATTTAAATTTCTTATCAACCTACCTTACAATTGTTTACAACAGGCTGAATAGACAAGAGGAGGAGGGAATCACATAACCAACCCCCACATAACCCGATTGTGCTGGAACCATGGACAGAAGAAGAGTTCCCAAGGCCTATAAAACCATAACATCACAACCATTAGTAAATGATAATGAGAGATGAGGCATATGGCACTGTGTGACACACAGACAGAAAGGACAATACCCAAGAACAGGGCTGGAACTGACCTTGCAAGATTGTCGCCACGGAAACATGGAACAGTCGAGGACCCCCCAAAGAAGCAGATTGAAGAGCAGCGCGCTGCCCTTCAGGAAGGGAACGGCTTGTGTCCAACACATCTTCCGGTAAACTAATTCCAAATTAGCCGTGTTACAAGCACGCGTGTGAGTAAGATGGATGAGAGCCTTAGAGATCACACGTAAGGAGCCTGTATATCGTCAAACTTATCTGGAGGCAGATAAGCAGCCTAGGCAGAGACAAAGTGATCCAAGAGAGAAAGCATGCCTAGCATCTCTCTGGATAAGCCCAACAGGGACTCCAAAGTCGCCATAGGAATAACGGCCGACTTGGGTTTGAAAAGACCGAGGGAGGAGGACTCCTAATCCAAGACCATCAAGGTCTGGCAGACCGACGGATTGGTGGGATTGTAGGAACGATAACGCACAGGGGGCAAAAAGGTATCAACCCTGGTGAAGAACGAAGTCTTCATAGCCTTGGAACTCAGCTTCGAGTTCAATGCTGCAAAAGCTTCGACCACTTGTATCGGTCAAAGGTGCCCAGAAGCAGGTTGCTCCACAGGCTGTAGGCGGCAAAACTCAATATATGGGCTGGTCTTGATTGCAAACCAATGATTGCAGCCTGGCTGAAACCTCTGGCTGATCTGGCGGTTTGAGTTCTGGAAGGAACTCAAACAGAAAGTCAAGAACTGCACCCAAGTCAGAAGATTGATGGCTCTCGACATGAGGTGTGTCTAACTCAGCGCATGGGTCGGAAGACACATAGCCAATGTTGGGCATACCAGCCGATGCCTCCCATGGTGTAGGAACATGAGGGGGATCAATGTGTTAAAAAATTAATTCCATTTGGATTCTTACTAATCGACTAATCACTGGGTAAGGTCAATGATTAATCGACTAGTCAGTTATGCAATGCCAGGTGGTAAACTAAATAAAAGAAGTCTACAAAACTGTGGTTTTAACTAAATTCATTGGCTTCCAAATTTCGATACAATTAATGGGTCTGACTGCGCGAAATTATGGAAGTCAATGTCTCCATGTCTTTATGACCAAACAACCAATGCTGCAAAAAATAAATTGGTCTAATAAATATGGTGTTCCTATTTCCTAAGGGGAATTGAGGAGAGAGCCCAGAATATTCGGTTCAGTCAAATATTTTTAAGCAAAATCGAACTTTCCCCAAGAATTCCCTTGTATAATGTGGTCTAATAAGTTAGTAATAAGAAATTTCTGCACTTTGTTATTGTGCTAAAAAACTATGAAAGCAGGAAGCAGGTCACTGAAGAAGTGTACTCTGATGACGCGATTGTTCCATGACCTGCATAACTTAATCAAGCTCCAATGAAAAGCTAGACAAACTATAAACAATAGCCTCATTGAAAATTAAATACATCACGTGACCAAATGCTGTGATTTGTTTGGTCAGTATGTGCACTACGTAATGCGAGTTGTAAAACTTCATTCAGAAGTAAATATCATTATGTGACATTTTCTTTTCTGACCAATCTTATTACTACAACATTTACCCAAAACAAGAACATGTTGAAAAAGCATTAACTTCTGTTAAGTTCTGTAAATATACAATCGCTGTCAGCATTAATTAAAATGACAACAGTTCGTACCTCATTTGTGTGTTTTAGTGAGTGTAATGGAATCTCAAATCTTTGCTCAGTAATTTATTCTATTTTCCTGAAAATTAGAGAAGCGTGAAAAAGAGAGCTTCTTGTTTCCAATTTAGAAGAGCAAAGAAGTGCGAGTGCAATAGCACTCCTCAAATCGATAGCATTTTCTTAAAGGAACACAGAGTGGAAACTTCAAGGCTTTAGAGAATACATGTACACTCAGGCGACTAATCGACGAGTGATTCACTAATCAGTTAATAAATTTGTTTAGTACTAATCATGTCAACACTGATTAGTCAAAAAATCATTTCAACACTAAACAAGCTATTAATTGAAAATAGAATATGTTTTCATTTTTGGAATTCACTAAAAACAAACCCAACAAGGGTTCTTAAGCTGAGTTTGAATAGTACTGGCTGGTTTTGACATTATATTGGGTAAAGAGTTAATATATATGACATTTACACTAAGGCTGTACAGTGCACAGGGTTAGTTATTCAGTTGGAAATGAATTTTTTTTTTTAACCAGAAAGTGTGATTAATCCTGTGCAGTGCACAGGGTTAGTCACACTTTCCATTTCTAAACAATTGTTAACTGCCATATCACATACTACATGAAAATATATAATGACTAAGGCTGTAAAAATGCTTTGGGTAAGTCAGTTACATGTCATTACATAGGGTGCTGGATTCAAGGAACTATTGGAAATACTTATACTGGACTGTGTGAAAATTTTTTAAAGTGAATTCCAAAAATGAAAACATATTTTATTTTCAATTAATAGTGTGTTACTAGGGATCAGAAAGCGGCCTGCTTCCAATCCCGGGAGGCGGCGCCATGGAGGCCACCTGGAATCCACTAGAAGCCTCGCTGGAGGCAACAGGAAGGCTCTTGGAAAGAACCTGCATGAGCAAGGAGAGGGCCTCTCTAAGCTCATGACCCGTGTCTGCCGTTCGACGTGGGAACGAAACGGCAAAGTGGCTTCGCATCTGACCTTCTTAACAAGCGAAGGGTCACGATCCTCTAGAACACCCGGCGTGGGGAGACAGGTGGCAGCCGAAACATCTAAATACAGATGCTTACAAGGGTATGAAATACCCTGAGGATCTAAAGTGCAGAAACTCAGGTGAGTCGCCATGGACCTCTGAGGGACAGAAGGTCCAGGCTGCATAAAATGCGCCGGTCCCACAAAACTGGCCGATGGACCAGAGTGTGTGGACAGAAGTGCAACAGAGTCCACAGGGACCACACCATGGGCATCTGAAGCCGCATAGGCAGAGCTGAAGCCAGGGAAGGTTGAGGCCGATATCCCATGCCCAAAGAAGCAGAAATCCCTGTAGACCCCTGCAAGGATAAACCGAGGCCGGCTGAAATGAAGACCGATAACGTCACCGACAGAGCAGCAGCAGGAGCGGATACATCAGTAGCTGTTGACAAAGGTAGAAAAACGGAGAGAGCAACCGAGCTTGGGTTCAAATAAGGAGTCACAACTGAAGTGACAGCTTCAGATGTCGACTGGAGGAGGACAGTAGTCCCGGAACAAGGCATCTCTTCGCCAGAAAGTCAGCAGCTTCTGCAGTATCCACGCCACAAAAAGACTGCAAAACCCCCACCGAGGGGGTACAACTCTCTCCAGACAGAGTCGGTTCGGGAGGCCCCAAACTTCTGCGTTCCCCTTTCTGCATGTGTGGGAGGAAATGGCATGTGCCCGAACTACATGATAGACTGAAGCCCAAAAGGTGGAAAACCACACCGCCCAAAAGATCTTTGAACAAAACACCTAAATAAAGTGGAGCATGAATACTGGTTCCGGAAGCCATGCATTAGTACTAGGAGAAGAGTGTCCCCTACTGGGTGTGCGCCGGTCGCTCTTGACCCAGTTTTGGCTTACTTTTTCTTGGTGTTTTCGCACCACTTTCTTTCCCAAATCGTTTGGGAAGAAACAAAATATAGAGTATTTTTAGGGACTTCCACTGTAGTGCAAGCCTGTTGTAAACAATTGTATGATAGATTGACAAGAAATTGTTAAACCCAAATAAATAAATAACCTGTATGTGCAGAGTTAGTAAGTTGGAGAGAAAATAAATAAAAAATGCACAATTAAATAAATAAATAACTCAATTGTGAAAATTCAATCCATAATATTTTGTACCGAATGAGCTTTGTGATTTCTGTCAATGCAAAATATTATGGATCTCTGCACAGTGAGGTTGAAATACAAAATCTAAAATTTTTCCCATATTATAAGAGATTTAACCAATTCAACCTTGTTTGACAGAGCTCAAAGAGCTCTGTCAAACAAGGATGAATTATTTATATTCCTAATTGCATTATGCGACATATATACATATATATTCTCATATAAATTGTAACAAGGCAAATCCATACAGCCTAAACAATTTCACTTCAAAATAGTAAATTGCACATTCACAGAATTTGAAGCCTTTAAGTGTGGTACCTGCACTTCAGAATAAAGCCCAAATTTGGGCTTACCTGTACTCAACCAGTTCTATTCTCAAAAATCGCCAATTAATTTTCATTATTTTTTCAATCAAAGACACTGTGCTGTTAACATGTTTCCGCTGACATTGTATTTTTATTTTAATACACACAGTGACTTGCTCTTGAGATCAACAGACATATCAACCTGACTGTACAATCAGCCGATTGTGCACTCAACTAATCGGCAAGCAGATGGCCGTTGCAAAAATCTTTTAGCATGTTATTCTGCATCATACTGTGTATACTATCTTATTTCTTTTGTTCAGAATTTAATATGTACTGATTTGGGGGATGCAGTGGCATTGCGGTAACCGGTTCTCATCAGATCACTGAAGTTAAGCAACGTTGAGCCCGGTTAGTCCTTGGATGGGTGACTGTCTGAGTGATGGATTTAGACTCCTGCGTTGTGTCCTTGGGCAAGGCACTTAACCCTGATTGTCCACATGGGGTCACGATGACACTGAGTACTAAGGCGTACTGCACATCGATGGTGCGCATATCTAATCTAACCCGGCCTGTGCTGCAGCGCAGAGTTACGATGTTGGGGAGCAGGCAGCTGCTCGTCGTTGCCCGGTGGTTCTCTCCGGGTACTCCGGCTTCCTCCACCCATAAAACTGTCACTGACACGATATGACCTTGCCTGTTAATGTGTCATTAAACCTTAATAAATAAATAGGCATTTGAATTTTTTCTATTTTAGTTCCTGGGGTTCTCACGGGGCTGCAGAAAATTTTTTTTTGCATAAATCAAGTACTTATGAGTACTTATGATTAAATTATACCACTTGACAAATTTGGTTCAAATCAGCCCATTGGTTCTGGAAATAGAAATTTTGGGTGGAGCCCAAATTGGGATGCCTCACACAGGGAGCCCAAATATTAAGTTCAGTGAACAAATTTGAATCTGCACCACTAAAGGAAGTTCCATACCAGATATCTAGTCATTATTGTGAGTGATTTATGAGAAGATGATTTTTAAAGCATTTTAAGCTTTTGGGGCATTAAACCCCAACAGTGTTGAAATGGGCGTCCCCATATGGCACCCCATGACAAAACCAATAGCATTTTTTTTTGGTCCATCTTATTCCACTGGTTCTAAGGAAGCTGCATACCAAAATGAAAGTGTCAATGAAACAGCAGCTCAACTTGTCCAAGAAGGGACTGAACTAAATAGAAAAACATAGCGAACCCCCACTGTGTCATTGTAAATAGAAAGATCCAGATATGCCAAGTCGTTCACTCAAGTTTCTAAAGAAAAGACATCACACCAAAGCTATCTGAAATGAAAGTGTCAATGGCACTGTAGCTTAACTTGTCTGTGTGTTATGTTTGATGAAAAAGATAATGTTCAATGTTTATGAAAGGATTATGAAATAAGTCAAGAATTGTGATAATTGGGAATACGTTAATTTCTGTTCTCTGTATGCTATGTTTTCAATAATGAAAATGAAAGTGTCAATGACACTGTAGCTCAACTTCTCAAGACATGTACAGTATGTGACACAGCAATGATGAACATCTAGATAATGACCTGATAACAAAGGTATATATAAAGTATTGTAACGGTCTGTACATAAATACTGACCGTAGCCTGTAACAAATGTATAGGTAAAGTATTGTAAAGGTGGGTGACAGTCAGATGCTAAACTAGAAAAGAAATCTTTGAATCCCAGAGTGGGTCTGACTGAACCCCAAAATATTTGTTCTCATAGCACAGTGATAACAAAGGCACCCCAAAACACACTCATTCCTGTCCCAAGGTGAAAACAAAGGTACCCAAGACGTTTCGTGAAGATCAGTTCATAAATACGAGCTGTATAGAAGTTGTGACAAAAAACTGTTTGGACCTAATTTCGGTACAAAATGCCCACTGGCAGCCATCTTGAATTTTGGACCGCACTCAGAAACACTCGTTCTCGTCCCAAGGTGATAACAAAGGTACCCAAGAAGTTTCGTGAAGATCAGTTCATAAATACAGCCTCCAGCCCGAGCCGTATTGACAAGTGCACTTACAGTGTATAAGTAGCACTAAATAAATCAAAATTCATCTAATTTGCATAATTTTTGCATTAGAAAAAAACCTGTAATGTATGTGATATATTCCATTTTACTAATCATTCGTACAAAAATTTATTCAAATCAGAACTTTCATACAGAAGTTCTGTACAAAAGACTGATTGCACTAATTTTGGTACAAAATGGCTGCTGGTGGCCATTTGAATTTCAGACCACACCCAAAAACACTTGTTCTCATCCCACAGTGATAACAAAGGTACCCAAGAAGTTTCGTAAAGATCGGTTCATAAATACGGCCTCTAGCCTGAGCCTTATAGAAGTTGTGTACAAAAAACTGATTAGACCTAATTTCGGTACAAAATGGCCACTTGCAGCCATCTTGAATTTTGGACCGCACTCAGAAACACTCGTTCTCGTCCCAAGGTGATAACAGAGGTACCCAAGAAGTTTCGTGAAGATCGGTCGATAAATACAGCCTCTAGCCCGAGCCGTATTGACATGTGTACTTACTGTGTGTAAGTAGCACTGAAAAAATCAAAGTTCATCTAATTTGCATAATTTCAAATCAGCGCTTTCATATGGACGTTCTGTGCAAAAATCTGATTGCACCTAATTTTGTACAAAATGGCTGCCATCAGCCATCTTGAATTTCGGACCGCACCCAAAAACACTTGTTCTCGTCCCACGGTGATACCAAAGGTACCCAAGAAGTTTCATAAAGATCGGTTTATAAATACGGCCTCTAGCCCGAGCCGTATTGGCATTTGCACTTACAGTGCTGAAAGTAACACTAAATACATCAAAGTTAGTCTAATTTGCATAATTTACGTACAAGAAAAAAACCCGTATTATATGTGTGATGTATCCCATGGTACTAAACATTCATACAAAAAATTATTCAAATCAGCGCTTTGATATGGAAGTTCTGCGCAAAAATCTGATTTCACCTAAGTCTGTACAAAATGGCCGCCAGCAGCCAACTTGAATTTCGGATTGGACCCCAAAACACTCGTTCTCGTCCCACGATCATAACAAAGGTACCCAAGAAGTTTCGTAAAGATCGGTTCATAAATACGGCCTCTAGCCCGAGCCGTACTGAATTGTTGACGGACAGATGGACAGACGGCCAGACAGACGACTGGCCATGGCATGAGATCAAATTTGGCTTCGCCAAAGTTGAGCTAAAAATAATATGAGGTGTGGACTGTCCTAAAGTATTGAGGGGTGGGTTAATATGGCCCTCACAGTTAATGTATGTGGCCCTCACAGTTAATGTATATCAACGAAAGTTACCAATTTACAGCAAAATTATTCCAAAACGAGTGATCCTATCAAGTTACAGTGAAATCCCTTCATAAATACAGCCTGTAGACTGTGCTAAAGGTTTCTGGGCTTTGGGCCTGTGTAGCCTTCACGGTTGACCGATCGCAACCAAAAGGGGACGTCCTCATCTAGACATTATACTGAGTCATCCTACCAAGTTACAATGAAATCCCTTCATAAATATGACCTGTAGACTGTGCTAAAGCTTTTCAGGCTTCGGGCCCCTGTAGCCATCACAGTTGACCAATCATGACCAAAAGGAGATCATTATCATCTAGACATTATATGGAATCAACCTACCAAGTTACAATGAAATCCCTCCATAAATACGATCTGTAGACTGTGCCAAAGGTTTTCGGGTTTTGGGCTCGAGCAGCTGTCAGAGCTGAATGATCACGACCAAAAGGGGATGTTCTCATCTAGACATTATCTGGAGCCATCCTACCAAGTTACAATGAAATTTCTTCATAAATATGACCTATAGACTGTGCTAAATGTTTTGGGGCTTTGGGACCCTGTGGCCATCACAGTTGATCAATCGCGACAAAAAGGGGACGCTCTCATCTAGACATTATATGGAGTCAACCTACCAAGCTACAATGAAATCCCTCCATAAAAACGACCTGTAGACTGTGCTAAAGGTTTTGGGGTTTTGGGCTCGGGCAGTCGTCACGGTTGAAAGATTGCGACAAAATGGGGAAATTCTCATTTCGACATCATACGGAGTCATTCTACCAAGTTACAATGAAATCCCTCCATATTAAATATGACCTGTAGACTGTGCTAAAAGTTTTTGGGTTACGTGCTTGGGCAGCCGTCACGGTTGACAGATCATGACCAAAAGGGGACGTTCTCATCTAGTCATTACCTCAAATCTGCAAATTTTGTGACGTTCGGACAAAAACTACGGGGTGTAGCCTGTGCTAAAAGAAAATGTGAACAGACTCCCAGACTAACTGACTTCCGCTGGTCATGATTAGCCATTGTGTTTAAATATGTGACCTTAAACACCAATAAATAAATAAATATAAATAAATAACAGACTTCCGCACGCGTGATGGCAATAGCTTATCTTGACTTTGTCAAGGTAAGCTAAAAATTGGGAGAGAGGTGGGACGTGTTGGGTGTACTAATGGAATTGTTGACAATTTATATGTCAAATCCAAGATGGCCGGTGGTGGCCATCTTTTTCAATGGAATGCAGAAAAATTTGATAACTCCCATCTAGACATCATTCCAAAGTTACAAGAAAATTTGAAAAAGATCAGGTGAGAGGTGCGGCCTGCAGGGCCTGCTAATGAAATTGTTGACCATTTATATGCCAAATCTAAGATGGCCAGTGCCAGCTATGCTTTTCAACAAAACTCAGAAAAATTTGATAGCTCCCATCTAGACATCACACCAAAGCTACATACAAAATTTAGAAAAAGATGGGGTGAGGTATGTGGCCTGTATGGTGTGCTAATGGGATTATTGCCAATAAATATGCCAAATCCAAGATGGCTGCTGGTGACCATGTTTTTCAATGAAATTCAGAAAAATTTGACAGTGACCATCTAGACATCACACCAAAACTACATATGAAATTTGAAAAAGATTGGGTGAGAGATGCGGCTTGCAGGGTGTGCTAATGGAATTGTTGACAATTCATATGCCAAATCCAAGATGGCTGCTGGCGGCCATATTTTATAAGGAAATTCAGAAAAATTTGACAGCTCCCATCTAGACATCACACCAAAGCTATATATGAAATTCAAAAAAGATCAGGTGAGATATGCAGCCTGTAGGGTGTACTAATGGAATTGTTGACAATTTATATACCAAATCTAAGATGGCCACTGACAGCCATGTTTTTCAATGAAATTTGGAAAACTGATAGCTCCCATCTAGACATTGCCCCAAAGCCATGTATCAAATTTTGGACTGATCGGGTGAGAACCGCGGCCTGTAGGGTGTGCTAAAGGAATTGTTGGACAGTTCATATCCAAATCCAAGATGGCTGCTGGCAGCCATGTTTTTCCACAAAATTCAGAAACATTCAATAGATCCCATCTTGTCTAGACATGACGCCAAAGCTGCATATGAAATTTGAAAAAGATCAGGTGAGAGATTTGGCCTGCTGGGTGTGCTAATGGAATTGTTGACAATTTATATGCCAAATTTAATATGGCCGCTGGAGGCCATGTTTTTTAACGAAATCTAGACATTACCCCAAAGCTACATATGAAATTTGGGACTGATCAGGTAAGGGCTGAGGCATGAAGAGTGTGCTAAAGGAATTGTAGAAGGACAGACTATGTATGAAATGGATGACGGATCACAACCCATCCCAATAGCTCATACTTGACGTTGTCAAGTTGAGCTAAAAACAATATTCAGGTCCAAGCAGTTTTTGAAATAGGAGCATTTGAATATTTTTCTATTTTTTCTCCTGAGGTTCCCACGAGGCTGCAAACATTTTTTTAGGGCATCAATCAAGTTACTTATGACCCAATTAAACAACATGCAAAATATGGTTCAAATCAGCCCATCGGTTCTTGAAATAGAAATTTTGGATGGAGCCTAAAATGGGCATGCTTTCAAAGAACCCAAGCACTGCAAACTTGCCTTGAACAAACGGGGGTTCCATAACAAATATTAAAGCACTCTCTGTGGTGGTTAATGAGAAGAAGGTTTTTAAAGAGTTTTTGGCTTATTGGGCATTAACCCCCCCCCCCCCCCTCCCAAAGATGGCAGCAGCTTCATTAGAACAAAGTAGAAAGGGTATACTCTAAAAATGGTCTGTGCCATATATGTAGGAATTTGGCCTAGTGGTTTTAAAGAAGAAGAAAAGTTGTAAATTAGTTGATGGAGTACAAGAAAGATTATGACTCAGCATTTTCCCATTGCCAACAGTGACAAAATGGGCAACCCCATAAGGCGCCTCATGACAGAACTGATAGCTAATTTTTTTGGTCCATCTGATTCCACTGGTCCTAAGGAAGCTGCATACCAAAAAACAATATTCTGATCCGTGCAGTCTTTGAAATAATGGCATTTGAATTTTTTCTACTTTTAGCTCCTACGGAGGCCGTGAAATTTTTTCGGGCACCAATCAAGTACTTATCGCCCAATTATACTACATGCCAAATTTGGTTCATGGCCCATCGCTTCTTGAAACACAAATTTGGGGTAAAGCCAAAATGAGTATGCTCCCACAGTGAGCCCACATATATTGACCTATAAACTTCCCTTGAAGAAATATTAATCTTCACACCAAAGGGAGTTCCATACCAAATAGCATGATCATCTCTCTGGTGGTTCAAGAGAAGATGATTTTTAAAGATTTTTAGGCTTTTGGGCATTAACCCAAGCCCAAAGATGACAGCAGCTTTATGTGAACAAAGTACAAAGAGCACACTCCAAAGATGGTCTGTGCCATATATGTTTGAATTTGGCTCAGTGGTTTTGAAGAAGAAGACACGTTTCAAAAGTTAACGCACGATGGATGACGGGTGCCAAGTGATGGCAATAGCTCTCAATGACCACTGACTAGGTGAGCTAAAACAATGAGTCAATTTCCCTGCCATTGTTTTTTCTCTTATTTTGACTGACACCCTTTCTTATGTGGTGTCTTGCTTACCTCTTCTGATCTGAAGCATTCCAGCACTTCCATGTCCTGATCCAGTATCACAAAGTAGGGCTCCCATAATGGCAAAGGTTGATTTCCATCAGCAAATACCCGTCGCTCCAATGCAAAATCTATGTCTGAAAACAAAATGAGAAACTCTTGTACACTTATGATGGATGTGTGGAGGCAAAATTTATTTGCAAAGCTTGGGGCATTTGAGTAATGTTAATTAATATAAATAACCATACTTTTTATTCACTGAACTGTATGACCTATATGCTGAAATAAAAGGTAAAATTTAACATGGAAAATGGTTTGGTGTTTTATTTCTGGTGTTTAAGGACAAATATATCTGCTCAATAGCTAATCGTGACTGCAATATGGATATCATTAGTTATACAGTGTTTCAACAGGGTGTATGGGACTATACTAACCTTCTCAGATCTGTATTTCCTGAGGCTGAAAGCCAAAGGAAATACGAATCTCAGAAGGGAATATAGTCCCTACACCCTGCTGAAACACATTGTGATGAACTTATTACCCTGCCAATTCCGTGCATCAAGTTTGTTTTATTATATAATCTCCAAACAGTATTCCAGTGACGAAAACCTTAATAAAAGTAACAAGGTGTAATGCCACTGCCAGTATCCCCTGGCATGGGTTTCTAAGTTGAAAAAAGCAGAAAAACACCCATAACTCTAGGAAAAAAAATGGACAAAAGCTGTTACTTGTGAATATCCTTTCCCCCATGTTGGTCTATCAGCATACCAAAGGTCATTTAAATCCAACATCCACTGACTGAGATATGAAGGTCTAAAGTTGTTACAGATGAACGGATAGACAGAAGGATGGATGGATGGATGGATGAACAAATGGACAGAACCCCTTTATATATCTAATATAATAATTAGAGAAACTGAAAAACCATATCTTTCTTTATTATTGAACAAGAACGATTTGGAGCTATTTCCTTTCGATTGAGCTCAAACATTTGGAAGATTTCAATTGAAGGACATTACGAAATGATGCTCCGTTATTATTGTGGAACACAAACTGACTTTATAAGTGTTTTATATGATACAGTGGTGCATTGTGTGTCTTGGAGAATCGAGGACACAATATTCAAACTTGCACAAGTGCTTTAATAAGTTTCACTGAAGAGGCAATGGAAACATGTTTAATTTCAAGTTTTTCGGAATATTTTCATGAAACAATATTGTTCTCATTTTGTTTGCGAGTCTGAATGTTTATTATTACTGACGAAAATGTTTGAGGTGATGGGTGGAAGGGAAATCGGCGATGGGTACCATAGAATGTCTGTGCACGCCTTTTAGCTGTCTCGTGATATTCTCATACACCCCATTGAACTTCATACACCCCGTTGGAGTTAAATGTACCATACTGGAAGCATTGGTATTGGATGCAATCAGCAAGCTTGTATAATTTCAAAAGGGTTATAAAAAGTCAAGTCCAGCCAATTGTTTACATCCATGTTTCCCATGTTAGAGCATTTCCACCCCAGGCACTGGATACTGGGTTCTATTTGTCCAGTAAAACAGGGAAGATTTATCAAGTAAACAAGCTCTGCTTCACATTCCAGGGTTTCCAAAGGTTTGGTTTCTTGACAGTGATATGCAATTAACATAAAGATATCTTATGGTAGAGACAATCACATATTAAAAACAAGAAGAATGTTACTGAGGTAACACATGCCCCCCCCCCCCCCCCTTGTGACCTTCACCTTGCAGATGCGGCAGAAACTATTACACACGACACACCTTCTGACTGTCCTTAACATTTGTAAAAAGTTTAACAATTGTACTATGATTCGTTTCTGAGTTACGGCTGAGACACGAATATTGACCGATTTTTAGTGTGACCTTGAAATGTAACCTTGACCTTGAAGGTACGGACCCAGCTATGGTGTGTGACACATCCTCCCATGGTCCTTTATAATTCTGTGAAGTTTGATGACTGTAGCCCTAACCGTGTTCAGTGTGACCTTGAAATGTGACCTTGACCTTACGGACCTGGCTGTGGTGCGTGACACATCCACCTGTTGTCCTTTATAATTGAGTGATGATAGATGATTGTAGCCCTAATAGTTTTGGAGTTATGCTTGAGGCACGATTTGTGACCCTGAACACATGAAGGTCAATTGTGACCTCCACCTTGCAGATGCGGTGGAAACTATTATACGTGACACACCTTCTGACTGTCCTTAACATTTGTAAAAAGTTTAACAATTGTACTCGGATTTTTAGTGCGACCTTGAAGTGTGCCCTTGACCTTGAAGGTACGAACCCGGCTATGGTGTGTGACACATCCTTCCATGGTCCTTTATAATTGTGTGAAGTTTGATGACTGTGGCCCTAACCGTTTTCGAGTTATTGGCTCGGACACACACACACACACACACACACACACACACACACACATGGATGGATACACAGACACACACACACTTCAATCACTATATGCCACCCGACCTAAGTCGGGGGGCATAAAAAACATCAACAAACTAGAGTGATGTCACGCATGCAGTCCGACTGTCCCAGCAATGGCAAGGCGTAGACGCAAAATAGTCCGAGCCATTTTTTGTTAACCGTTTACCTAACGAATTTTCCATATCTGCACTCGTGATATACAAAATTTGCTATTCAAATTTTATTTCTTCATTTTTCTACTTCAAAACATACCTCATGACCTATTAATGGAACAAACTTGATGAGCTTGTTCCAATAAGGACTAATAAGCCATGGTTAGAAGTACAAAATGAAAAATTCTGATGTTTCAGAAAAATAATTTGTACTGTTGGCTTCAACTTGTGTTAGGTAAAGGATTAAAGATTTACGTGAGTTTAAAAAAAGGTTCCACATAATAGTTCAAAATGCATATTGGAGGAAAGAAAAAAAAACAAGAGGCCAAGGGGCCTGAGGGCACTAGCCTAAATATCAACCCAGAGAATTGATTTCAACAAGTTGCATCTGCTCCTCCTAAGAAAAGCTTATACCAAATATCCAAAGATTCTGACCAGTGGATCTAAAAAAAAAAGATTTTTAAAGAATATTCCTCATATTGAACTAAGTTATAATTCAGGCTCCCACAGGGAGCCCATATATGAACCCAGGGACTTGGCTTTAACAAACTTGAATCACACGCCCCCTCCCCCCCCCCACTCCACTCCCCCCCCCCCCCCCCCAAGGATGCTGCACACCAAATATCAAAACATTCTGACTGCTGGATCTGAAGAAGAAGATTTTTAAAGAAAATTCCTCATTATGAACTAAGTTACAATTCGAGCTCCCACAGTGAGTCCAAATATGGACCTAGGGACATGGCTTGAACAAACTTGAATCTCACCCCCTAAGGATGCTGCATACCAAATATCAAAACATTCCGACTAATGGATCTGAAGAAGATTTTTAAAGAAAATTCCTCATTTGAACTAAGCTATCATTCGGGCTCCCACAGTGAGTCCAAATATGGACCTAGGGACATGGCTTGAACAAACTTAAATCTCACCCCCCTAAGGATGCCGCATACCAAATATCAAAACATTCCCACTGCTGGATCTGAAGAAGATTTTTAAAGAAAATTCCTCATATTGAACTAAGTTATAATTCGAGCTACAACAGTGAGCCCAAATATGAACCCAGGGACTTGGCTTGAACAAACTTGAATCTCACCCCCCTAAGCATGGTGCATACCCAATATCAAAAGATTCTGCCTGCTGGATCTTGAGAAGAAGATTTTCAAAGAAATTTGCCTGAAATGCACCAAGTTCAAATTTGGGCTCCTATACTGAGCCCAAATTTAAACCCAGGGGGCCGATTTGAACAAACTTGAATCAGATCCACCCCGCAATGTTGCATACCAAATATCAATAGATTCTGCCTGCTGGATCTGGAGAAGAAGATTTTTTAAGAAATTTGCCTGAAATGCACTAAGTTCGAACTCGGGCTTCTCTAGTAAGCCCAAATATGAATCCAAGGGTCCGATTTGAACAAACTTGAATCAGATCCACCCCGCAATGTTGCATACCAAATATCAAAAGATTCTGCCTGCTGGATCTGGAGAATATTTTTTAAGAAATTTGTCTGAAGTGCACTAATTTCAAATTTGGGCTCCTATACTAAGCCCAAATATAAACTCAGGGGGGCCAATTTGAACAAACTTGAATCAGATCCACCCCACAATGTTGCTTACCAAATATGAAAAGATTCTGCCTGCTGGATCTGGAGAAGAAGATTTTTGAAGAAATTTGCATGAAATGCACTAAGTTCGAATTCGAGCTTCTATAGTGAGCCCAAACATGAATCTAGGGAGCCGATTTGAACAAACTTGAATCAGATCCACCCCACAATGTTGCATACCAAATATCAAAAGATTCTGCCTGCTGGATCTGGAGAAGAAGATTTTTTAAGAAATTTGCCTGAAATGCACTAAGTTCGAACTCGGGCTTCTCTAGTAAGCCCAAATATGAATCCAGGGGTCCGATTTGAACAAACGTGAATCAGATCCACCCCACAATGTTGCATACCAAATATGAAAAGATTTTGCCTGCTGGATCTGGAGAAGAAGATTTTTGAAGAAATTTGCCTGAAATGCACTAATTTCGAATTTGGGCTTCTATAGTGAGCCCAAATATGAATCCAGGGGGCCGATTTGAACAAACTTGAATCAGACCACCCCACAATGTTGCATACCAAATATGAAAAGATTCTGCCAGCTGGATCTGGAGAAGAAGATTTTTGAAGAAATTTGCCTGAAATGCACTAAGTTCGAATTCGAGCTTCTATAGTGAGCCCAAATATGAATCTAGGGAGCCGATTTGAAGAAACCTGAATCGGATCCACCCCTCAATGTTGCATACCAAATATCAAAAGATTCTGCTGGATCTGGAGATGAAGATTTTTTAATGTTTTTCCCATTGCCTATAGTGTTAAAAAGTGCTGACTAAGCACTTTTTCAAAGTCCTGAAAAAAGTACCTTGTGATCAAACCAATAGGGATTTTTTTAACCATTCTATTCTACTGGATAAAAGTAAGCTTTATACAAAATAAGAATTCTCTGTGCCGTGTAGTTTTGGAGATATGGCAGTTTTAAAGTTTTTCCTATTTTTAGCTCCCGAGGTTCCCACGGGGCAATGAGAAAATTTTTTTTTGCATTAATCAACTACTTATGACCCATTATCATCTCATATCAAATCTGGTTCAAATCGACCTCGCGGTTCAGAAAATAGAAATTTTAGGCGTGGCCAAAATTTTTGCCCCTCCCATAACAAAGGCAAATAATGCCCGACAAACTTCTCTTGAACAAACTTGATTCTAAACCTCAAAAGGACTCTGTATACCACATATCACGTCTCTGCTACTGGTGGTTCATTAGAAGAAGATTTTCAAAAAATTTGGCCATTTTTTCCCCACACCTCTGCTCAATATGAGCCAAAACCTAATTTGGATAATAATCAAAATGCCCCTATATAACCACTACTTACATGAACTTTAGTTAAAATGTGGCCAGTGGTTTAGGAGAAAGAGGCTCAAACACCACCTTCACGCAGGACTACGAACAAGTCCGTCGGACGACAGGCGGACAACGGACAAAGAGTGATAAGAAAAGCTCACCCTGACTTTCAGTTAGGTAGGCTAAAAATGCCTAATGAAAGGGTGTGGGGGGTGGGGGGGTTGGGGCTGGGGGAGTGGGGGGTGGGGTGGGGTGGGGGGGCTGGTGGCTGGGGTGATGGTGTTTGTCTGGATTTTTAACCACAAACTTGAACCAAAACTGTAAAAAACATTTTTGGCAAAAGAAAAAAAAGTGCCTAATTGGGGGGGGGGGGGGGGGGGGGGGGAGGGAGGGTACCTAAGTTTAAAAAAAGGTTCCGCATGTAGTGACAGTAAATAGTTCAAAATGCATATTGGAGAAAAGAAGAAAGAAAAAATGCCTAATTGGGGGGGGGGGGGGGGGGTGGTGGTGGTGGTGGTGTTTGTCTGGGTTTTTAACCACAAACTTTAACCAAAACTGTAAAAAAGCATTTTTGATGAAAGAAAAAAAAAGTGCCCAATTGTGCCAATATTATTTGAAACCACTGTGTACAGCTTCAATAGATCTTGCCCGAAATAAAAAAACAGAAATGACATTGTAACAGAGTGTTTGGAGAATGAAAGGTAGAACCTTGAAAAGCAGAACTTTAATCCAAAACTTTAAGCTGGGATTACTAAGTAAAATTGATTGGCAAAACAGGGTTAAATATTTCCTAAAACCGATAAAAGAAATCATTGATGTAAATGGAATCATTAAGTTGTATTGACCCTGCAAGAATTGGAGTAGGAAAATTTGTGGCAAAGTCTAATTTCAAATACAAAGAAAGTAAGTCTGAAAACATGTTTAAAAGGAGTTAAAATCATGCCGATTTTAATGAAAATCACTGTAGAAATGTTCAGTAGATAGTAGACATTGTCCCAAATAAGAAACAGTGACATTCCACTAAACTGTTTGAGGAATTAAAGGTGCAATTTTAAAACACCCCCTCCCCCTCAAAAAAAAAAACTTTAACCAAAAACTTTAACCTGGAAGTTGTAAACATAAAAAAAATAAAAACAAAATGAGAATGATACAATCAATAGTAATATCAATTTAAAAGAAATAAAAAAACTTTAAGGTTCACTAAAAAACTTTAACCACAAACTTTAACCAGAACTCCAAATGTGAACAGACAGACAGAAGAAAGTCATGACTAAACAGAAAAAAAAAAAACCTTGAACCTTCAGTAAAAAAATTTAACCACAAACTGTAACCAAAACTCTAAATGTTAACAGACAGACAGATGGACAGACGGGCAGATGGATGGACAGATGGACGAAAGTCATGACTATAGCCCTCACTGTAAACAGTCGGGCTAAAAAGAAATGTAATTAATACCCACAATGTATTTGTTGAAAAATTGTAATTTCCAAAGTTGTTGACAAAATTTTGGCTCTTTTATCAATTGGTTTTATAAAGTGATCCAATGCTGAAATTTGCAGATGAAATTGCAATAGTTTGAACTGATAAAAAAAATCTGCTACATGTACTCATTTCTAAACACTGCACATTAAACTTTGCTTTAAACCCAGTCTGAATTAGTTATGCATCATCACAATGAACATCTGAAAAAGCAAAACTGTAAATTGCATTTTCCACCAAATGAACATTCAGGGAATAAAAGCACAAGAAGCTCTCACTCAGTATGAGCAACAAGTTGGGAGGAAAATGGGGACTCTGCCCCACCCCACAAAACAACCCACTGCCTATCTGCCCTGCTGCCACCCAGCCACCTGCACATCTGCCTGCCTGCCTACCTGCCAGCCCACCCACCTGCCCATCTAACCATCTGCCCTCCCAAAAAGACCACTCACCCATTGGAAATCCATTAATATTTGTTGAAGTTATTGCGTTAAAGAGCTAGAAACAGGCAAAAATTAACTAATTGAAGGCCATAACCCTGCAGTGTGGCAGAATCGTATTAGTTTTCAAACTCATTCAAGACATTGTTAACGAAGTCTCACATCCCAAATACTAACCAAATCCATTGAAAATTGTTCAAGTTATTGAGCTAATGAGCTGAAAACAGGCACAAGTTAATTAAGGGCTGTAACTCCACTCAGTATTGCCAAACTACACCAGTTTTCAAACTTATTCAAGACATTGTTAAGAAAGTCTAACATACCAAATATTGACCAAATCCATTGATATTTGTTGCAAGTTATCTTGCCAACAAGAAAGGTGATGACACATCCCTCAAGAAACACCCCCTCCCATGGCCCCCCTCACCACCCACCAACTACCCAGCCACCTGTCCACCTACCTGCCTGCCCACCTGCCTGACCCGAACCCAACTGCCTGCCTGCCTGCCTGCCTGCCTGCCTGCCTGCCCTAGCACCAACTTCATCAAACCATTGGTCAAGTTTCGGGGAAAAAAACAACCAATAAAAAATGTATATTTCTTGCACACCTATTTCCAAAGTTTATTATTGGCTGAATGAATAAACTAGCCCACAATCTTGCACATCAAGGAAACAACAGGCCACAGATAGACAAATGGGTCTAAGGTGGGAAATGGACAGGAATGGAAACAAATTCCTGAAACAAAGGACCAAACCACCCTTGCCACAAAAATGGATGGAGGTTAGAAAGGGCACAACACACCATAACAACAGAAACAGTAAAGATGAAATGAATACCAGTAAATAAATCAAAGCTGGCCCAGCCAGAAAAACAAACATACAGCTTGTGGGCAGAAAGAGCTAAAAACCAGGAAAGATAACAGACAGTAGAGGCTAATGGACCTAATGAGTAGAGGTCATCAGCCTGCTTCCGCAAATGCAGAAGGAAGGTGGAGAGAGGCATTTCTCCAGTAAAACATCAGGAAGAGTGACAGAGTTAACACAAGTACAAGAAGTAGAAAGGGCATGCACCTCATGAGCAGTGATTGGGTTGTCAATGTGGTCAGAAGGTGCCAGTCTCAAACTAGAGGTGTGACTGTCCCAGATCGGCCTGTCCTATCCCCCACCCCCGCCATGATTATTCTGAGACGAAAAGTAGCACAACTCTTGTAAAAAAAGTCCAACCATATATATAATTGCAGGTGCACAGGTTCCCATGGTAGTGAACATCCATACTAAGTTTCAAAGGAGTCGACCCATTAACATCTGAGAAAATCCCCAGACAAAATTCAGGCATTCTAAGAAAAGGGGTATACCTCTGGCAAGAAAATTCCAATCGAAACTATAATCGGAGGGGCACAGGTTCCCATTGTAGTGAACATCTGTACCAAGTTTCAAAGAAATCAACCCATAATAATATGAGAAAATCTCCGGACAAAATTCAGGCATTCTGAGATGAAATGGGGCATAACTCTGGGGAGAAAAGTCAGATCAAAACTATAATCACAGGTGCACAGGTTCCCATGGTAGTGAACAATCTTACCAAGTCTCAACAAAATCGACCCATAATCGTCTGAGAAAAGCTCAGGACCAAATTCTAAACAATTCAGGCATTTTAAGACAAAACGAGCCATAACTCTGGAAAAAAAGTCCAATCAAAAGTATAATCGCAGATACACAGGATCCCATCATAGTAAACATTCATACAAAGTTTCAAAGGAATCGACCAATAAACATCTGAGAAAATCTCCGGACAAAATTCAGACATTCTAAGATGAAAAGGGGCATAACTCTGGCCAAAAAATTCCAATCAAAACTATAATCACAGGTGCACAGGTTCCCATGGTAGTAAACATCCATACCAAGTTCCATAGGAATCGACCTATAAACATCTGAGAAAATCTCCGGACAAAATTCTGGGCCTGCTTTTTCAAGTCGAAAAGGGGCATAATTCTGGCAAAAATAACAGGAACCTATAATTGCAGGTGCACAGGTTCCCATGGTGGTAAACATTCATACCAAGTTTCGAGTGGATTCACCTATAAACATCTGAGGAAATCCAGCAAGAGGATCACAGATCCAGTGGCGAGTTTTGACATTAAATTCTGAAGAAATAAGCTATTTATAGCAACAGTGACCTTGACCTTGGGGCCCCAGACTCCGAAATCGATAGGTGTCTTCCCTTCCTATAGGGTAACCTGTGGTATAAGTTTGGTGAAGATACACGGAATAGAACTAAAGTCATTGCCCAGAAACCAATTTGTCACAAAATATTCTATTTACAGTAACAGTGACCTTGACCTTGGAGTCCCAGACTCCGAAATCAATAGTTGTCTTCCGTTCCTATAGGGTAACCTCCGGTATAAGTTTGGTAAAGGTACATCAAATAGAACTAAAGTTATTGCCCAGAAACCAATTTGTCATAAAATATTCTATTTATAGTAACAGTGACCTTGACCTTGGAGTCCCAGACTCCGAAATCAATAGGTGTCTTCCCTTCCTATAGGGTAACCTCTGGTATAAGTTTGGTAAAGGTGCATCAAATAGAACTAAAGTTATTGCCAGGAAACCAATTTGTCACAAAATATTCTATTTATAGTAACAGTGACCTTGACCTTGGGGCGCAAGACTCTGAAATCGATAGGTGTCTTCCCTTCCTATAGGGTAACCTCTGGAATAATTTTGGTAAAGATGCATCAAACAGAACTAAAGTTATTGCCCGGAAACCAATTGTTTATGCCTGCCGCCCGCCCGCCACTTCATCAAACTATAAGTTGAGTCAAACCCTCGACTAAAAATCTCCAAACAACAATTAGGTCTACAGATGGACAGACAGAGGGATGGGTGGATGGATGGATGGCCGGAGGGACGGATGAGGTGATTCCAGTATATCCCGCACAACTCGTTGCGGGGAAATAATAAGCTTCCCCATTGATCCCCAGATAAAACCATCACAGGATGGAATGAGTGGAAGTTCTTGCCCTGCCAAGAATAAGTGACAGGAAAAGCTTTCCCTGCCCTTCCTAATAAACTGAGTCCTGTTGATGTATGTTCAGACAGCTCAAGTCGGACTTAAAGTTAGATTCTGATAATCAGTAGCCAACAAAGTTGTGATACAGATAGGAAGTGGGGGGGGGGGGGGGGGGGTGGGGGGGGGGGGTGGGGGGATTCCAGCATCTGAATCTTGGGAAGAAAAAGAGCAATCAGAAGTAAAGACCAGACTGTTAGCCAAGCTTTTGAAATTAACTGGCACAAGGAAGAGGAAATGCAGCTCACTAACCCTCTTGACAGAGGCAAAGGCCAACAGAATGCCAACAGAAGGGCTGTTCTATATGTGAAATAGTGCATATAAACCTCAGATAAAGATTTGAAGGGCACACACAATACAGCACCCAAGCTAGGTTTCTTTGAGTGTGGAATGCAACACTTGTGGCCTTTTCCAAGAAAAGTCCCAATTGAATTTGTAGTAGATATAATTAGTATTGATATGATGCATTCACACATTAGAAAGGGTAATCTTTCATGGTAACTGGTAGAAGACCTTTGTGATCAAAAAGAACAACCAGAAACTCTGCCACCTGTGCTATCAATGGGCAGGAATAATCAACTGACAGCTCGGCACACCAGTGACAATAGACCTTCCACTTAGGGGTATTAGCTAAGCCAGTGGAGAGCCTCCAGGACAAAGAAAAGCACTTCACAGCTCGTTAGGGCTGCAATGATTAATTGTGAAATGAACGTATCTCGATTCATTCTCCGACGATATTTATCATGCTTTGCTTGCACTGTATCACGATACATGAGAACCCAAAATTTCATGAATATTTTGTTAATGACACTTCAAAAATGGCCTCATTGTTGACTATTTGCATCCATTGTATCATATGTAGTTTTCCTTTGAAATCGGGACTGTGGAAGTCTGAATTTACATTGCTCTCTGGTATTTGTTAGCATTGAATAGCACAAACCATTAAACTCGCTCTTGAACATTTATATATGATCCAAAAAAATCACAAATCCCAAGAAAACAGAAGAGTGTGTCACGATGTTTTGTTGTCAAGAATTTTGAGAAATCTAATTTCATTAAAATTAAGCTGCTTGACCCAAAACTGTATGATAATTTGTTTTTGTTATTTGGCCATTGTGTAGGTGGATATTAGACTTTTCCCTCTACTCACCAGCCCAGTAGAAATGTGAGGACTCATGAAGCAAATCTGCAGTTTTGGACCACAAGGTGGCCCGGTGGTCCATAACTGCAGATTTGCTTCTTGTGTACTCACTTTTTGATGCTTGACGAGTTTATCATTGAATCATGGGAATCGTATCATGATATGTATCATTAGAAAACATACCGTTGCAGCCCTACTGCTCGTCTCGAAAAACCTCTTCAGAGGAGGTTAGCCCTATTAAAAGAGAGGTGTGAAGGTACAGAGATACCAGATTGGCATTTTTTTAATTAGAATAAGCACGCTTTTGCTCGTGTGATCACTTATTTGCACTGAGTGACCTTTGAACATACCTTTCAACATGTTTACAAATACTCTTAAAACAGGATGTACTTTTAGCTCATTAATTGTTTATTTCGGTCACCCTTGTTTACTTGAAATTATGACAGATTCAGCTGGAAACTTAATGAGGTGATTTAATTCAGCCAATCAGAATTAATGGAACAATAGAACATTGTTGAAATTTCTCATTCTGGAACTTTTTATTTGAAGACTATATAATAATCTCTGTCAAGAAACTGCATCATTCTCTTTAATCTCATACAGCATTAAGAAGTGACTTGGTTATACATTTAGCATTCACTGAACATTAGAGATCATGATTACAGGGCAGTACACTATTATCAGATAGCAGTTGAGTTTAGTATATAGTCTACAGAATATTATGTGATCTGAGCCTCATTTTCTATTGAAAAAGTGTTTCCAAAATTTGAAAAGAATTTGTTCTTCATGTGTAAACTACGGTTTATTCTTGTGAATACTGAGGACTCAACTGGATAATTTTAAAACTACCCGAGGAGCAATATTTGCAGGATATAAATTCCAACTGAATTTCGCTGAGTGCTTTATTGGAGACTGCTGAAATTTTGAGTGAACATTTCATTATAGTATATTAGATACTGTTTTTGCAGACACATTCTTGGACATTATAAGACCAGCTGGAAATTTCTTCATCACTGGGTTACTGGATTCTATTGAACTTTATTTTGGATTAAGTAATAAGTGTTTCTGTTTTATTTTTCTGTAAACCAAATAGTGTGAAAGATTTTGTATCATATCCATTTCAAATTATTTTTGTTAGTAAATTTTAGAATAGTCAAATTCGAGTTACTGTTGTTGATTCTCCGATTTCTTTCTGTTATCATTATTCGTATTACAGATCGTAACAACAGAGACTGGAAAATGGCTCCAAGAAGCATCCACTCAGTTGGAAGGATACTGTTCTGTCAGAATATGGAGTTAGCTAGAATGTTCAAATGACCTGGAGTATGACAGACTAACTCCCAAGTGTGAACATGCCAGGCCAACAGCAGAAGATCCCTTGCCAGCTCACACATCAAAATGGCGTGAGTGCCTCTCTGATTTCCAATGTAAGCAACCACTGTCGAATTGTCTGACAATAGTAAGACAGGTGTGGGATCCACCGCTAGAAACTCAGAAAAGGGGCTAGAAGCTCCTTTTGATTAATGAGGAGGCCTGATTGGGGTCAGTCCCAAACTCCAGGAGTCAATAGACTGAGGGAATTGAGCATTGCTCACCAACCCTGATTGCTGGCATATGCCATAAGAACATGATCCAGGATGGGGAGAATCAATGGAATGCTCTGTGTCAACCAATGAACATTGGTCCAGGGGATGAGGTTATAATGTAGCGAGCAAGGTAACTCGAGAACCTGGTTGAAACTATAAGACTTTGTGCTCCAGAGACTTAACAAGAGCTGGATAGGTCAAACAAGCAACCCAAATGAATGAGATCTGTTACTGAACCACATCGCCCCAGCAACCGAAGAAAACTTGGTGCTGTTGTGGCATTATAACGGATCAGAATGATTGCAAAGGTGGAAAGAATCAACACCCTGGCTCTGGGGACTGCAACCACATTGGGATGGGTGCAAAAGTCCATCTCCAGAGAGATCAGGCTCGACTTCTCAGTGTTGACTCTGAAACTTAAGAGACAACAGCAGGCCTAAAAGCTTGTTGACATCCAAACCAAGAAGGGCAGAGTTAGGGTGCCACTGGAGAATGGCGTCCAAATTGATTCTTAATTTTTTATGGTCCTTTTGCACCCTTCCTTACTTGTTCCGGGTCTTTCTTTAACAAGTGTTGTAATAATTAAGAGAAAGTTTTTATTACATGGCTGTTCTATGTAATCCCCATCTACAGGAACACTAAAACATGCAGAAAATGAAAATCTGTTCTGCACATATGTGTGGAATGGAAATCGTTGACAGACTATTTTTAAATAGAAGCAAAATTTCACTGAAATTGTCTACAATAAGTGCAACACAATTAAAATTTGAATCGCTAGTGATAGCTAAAAATCGTCCCCTGAGCTCCAATGTGTTCTTTGTACCAGTAAGCACATAGAACACACTGGAACTCAGGAGACAAAATAGTAACATGGGTTCCCCTTGCAAATCTGGTTAGCGATAAAATGTGTTCTTTTTTTTTACCGTTATCAAATGAATTGCTGAGTGTCCTTCTAATATTATTTTTTATAGACGTGAAGGCGTGTAATAAACACAGAATGACGCATGTGTGAATGGGTTAATCGATATGACACTTGTGTCATCGCAGAAGAATAAAACTTGAGGCCTGTGGCCTCTCGTTCTATCCTTCCGCACTGGCACTCATGCCATATCGATTAACCCATTCACACATACATGTCGTTCTGTGTATTTCATGTAGGTCATTTACTTATAATTTTTCCATAATACAGATTAAACTATTTAGATGTATACTCTTGATGGATTTGGAAAATGTCAACAACTTTCTAGAATTGTGATAGTCAACTCCAGGCATTCTGGCAAGTGTTTCTGAAGGTTTGCAGGAAACAGTGACAGTTTACTAATATCACTTTATATTGTTCAAACATTTAGAATGATTCTGAGAATGTTTACACTAAGCTCTTTCTCCTTGTATCACAACTTGTGGAGTGATTCTGTTCACATAACTTCCACATTTTGGAGGAAGTGCTTGCCATGCCATTGAACTACTGTAAATGTCACCAAACAGAAAAAGCAAATGTTTTAATTCAAACAACACTGTGTCAATTCCTGTTCTGTACACATAATAAATAATTCGGCCTCAATTCTATAATGGTATGAAAACAAAACCTCACACATTCTAATTTCTTGTTTGCTTGAATGTGACTATAGATGTCAGTTGAATGTGTTATTAGCTTTAACATGTCAGTAAAAATAGTTAGCAATGAGCCAAACAATACATATATTTTGAGAATCAGCTTTCCAGATTCCCGTACTAACCCGGGAATAAACCCATAATCAAACATAAGCCCACCTACCAACTTTTCATATTTCAGTTTCAGAGTTCCCTCCATGTAAATAAGCCCAGGCCCTGACTTTGGAATGACAACATCGACAACAGACATGTTGGTATCGGAAGTTCGAACAATCAAAAAGAACCTCTTACCCAATGCACATGATATAAAAATTTGTTATTCTAATTATTTTCTTTTCAAATTAGGGACCTGCGAATTGCTGATTTTGATTGAATCGAATATCGAATTGAATTGGTGAAAACGAATTAAATTTCTAATCAAACTTCAAATCGAATCACAGTTAATGGATACGTCATCAAAAGAAAAGTTTTTTTCTAAAATAATAACTCCGATTATTAAAAGACACACAGTTATGTAGAGTGCATTTTTTGCATCACCACTTCCCACACTATAAGATGAGGTATAAACCAATATACTAGCTATTGACTGAAACTATTCGAATTGTTGACTTTGTAGCATCGAAACAGCAGCAATAAACATTTTTAAACAGACCTGGCTGATAGGGTTGATAAATGTACCTCACTTTTATCATATGTTTTCTTGGAAAAAAACTGGTCACTGGTCATAATGCAGTATAAGCTGAAATGAACAGTTGTAGCAGTAATAGTGTTTGTAGCAATATAGCTACAACTGATGTACAGTTGTAGCTACATCGCTATGTTACCGCTACAAGTCAGTTACATTTCTACTCAGAACAATACTCAATATAAAATAATGTGATCAATTACATTCTGTAAACATTCATGGTTATGACCGAAGTATATTCGAAAATATTCCAATTTCCACTTTTGAATTGAATCGAATTGAATCAAATATTGATTTTCAAATCGAATTTCAAAACAAATTTCAAATTTTCGCAGGAGCCTATTTCAGATGCATAAAAAAACTTTAAATCCTTTACTTCATGCATCCCCTGGGCTTATTACAGGGTCATTGCAGCAGTTGAATAGATTTGATATTTGAATTTTAAGCTGAAAAATGTCCATAAATGCCTACCATATGTCAAATATAATATTTTTATTAATAAAAACAAAGGGAGCAGGGCCTCATAAAGGCAAACCACCATTTCTCATCCAACAATCTAATGCCGATTAACTTCTTGCATGCTGCTGTCAGATACTCTTGCCCAGGATACAAAATCCCTTGCCACTGATATAAGAAAAATTTGGTTATTAAGGGGCATAGCAGCACCTAGGCTCGCCCTCAAGCTTCGGGTGTGGTCATCTGCTGGTGGTATGAGACAATAAGGGCCTTGGTGGCCTCAATCATGTGAGCTCAGCCCCTGGGGGGACACTAAAAGGTGTGTGATAAGCGAAGTCGAACATTGGTGAACGTTATCAGACCGTGTGCGGCTGGTACACTTGGAGAAGTGTCTTCTTCCGGGCTGAACATATTGCCCTCTATCTCTCTTTCGAGGTGAGGTGGGAGGGTTCTGTTCGGTTCTTAGGAATTGCCATACGGTTTGAAAGTTAGGGCTGGATGCCCCTGGGTACTACTTCCATAGGAGGTAATTTTGGTTGGTTTTTAATATATGGTCTCCGTAAATAGACCTTAGATCAGCCCTTAGTAGCTCAAAGGTCCAGTTTTATAGCTAAGGGCTGGACGCCTGTGAGTACTTCCACAGAAGGTAACATGGTAGGTTGTTTATGTATGGTCACCTTAGATAGACCTCAGGTCAGCCCCTAGTAGGTTGATGGTTCAGGGCTCAGAATTAGCAATAAAACTTCCTGCGATGTGCAGGGCTGAGGGCTCCACATGGTGATGGCACCTTTTGTAGGATAAGACATTTTGTGAGTTGCCTTGTTGGTAAATGCAATGTTTATGGTGTGTATCAGATTTTCAAAACTCAAGTCTCCGAGTGTTATTGAGCTGTAGTCAGAGCTTACAGTATGTTTCAGGTTGTAACAACTACATGGTGGAGATGAGGTGGAGAGGTTAGGTAGGTGAGGTGGACCTCTATTCGTATTTGTCCGAAATTAACTTCCGCAAAGTGTACCAAGGTTTTGGCCTGTGCGGCCTTATCAAACAAGCAAATACAGAGATCTGTTGTATTTCAGTGGTAATGTTACAAAACCGGACCCAGGTGAGTGGAAATCTTTACGGTTATCAGATGTGTAATCCTGTTGGTCAGGATTAATAGTGGCAGCAACTTAAGTAAGGCAGTTGTGAGTGTGAGAGTCACAACCTTATAATGTGGTATTGTTGTTGACTGAGAACTGTCAAAACACAATAAAGAGCTGTCGCTTTGGTAGCCTGATATGTTGAGAGTGTTAATACTCTGTGATTATTGTGGGGTATAAATCTGAAAGCTGAGAGCTGAGTATGTGAGCTCAATAATGCTTTCGGAAATGTATCCTTTGCTGCTGTGGGTCGACGTGGCAAACTGGTGTGGATCACCAGTGTATATTCTACCAGGAAGGTAGAATGAATCGTGTGAAGGTAAAATGAGACCACGTCGGGGTGACACAGGTATGGGTCACACTGGTTGGGTCGGCAAGTAACACGATCAAATATGGTTGTATAGATGGAATAAAAAGTACAAATTGAAAGGTGAAAGCAAAAATAATGAAAGCAAAGTGTTGACTCAGAATAACTACCTATGTGGATAAAGATTATGATAAGAAAAGAAAATAACAGCAACTGGGCTCGGCCTCAAGCTTCAGGTATTGTGCCTGACAGTAGTGTAAGACAAGAGGGGCCCTGGATGCCCATATCGAATTGAATAGGTGGATTCTATTAGTTTGTGTGCGGGTGGTCCATGTAGAATGTTGTCCGTTATTGTGCATGACAGTATATCTCCCATCCCCCCCATCCCTACATAGAAGAGTGGGAGGGTATGTGTGGTTCATAGGTATAGTCATATGTTGGTAATTAGGAGGGGTGCCCATGGATACTACTTCATAAGAGACACCTACAGAAGGGTGTTAACGTGTGCTCACCATAGAAGGACCTTAGGTCAGCCCCTGACTGGTTGAGGATTCAGGACTCTGAATTAGATTAATGCCACCCTGCAAGGGTATGGGCTCTTACATAGCGAAAACCCATATTAAAGAATAAGTGATAAATGTCCTCTTTAGTTATTTAATTAGTTATGTAAGTGAGCGGTTTTTGTGGGAGCGTTCCCATTGGTAATTGAAGGTTCTGGGAATGTCCTCAAAGTGGGTATTGGTTGATATGAGTTCCCAGTTGAACCACTGCTGTTGGTCAGCACATATGACCCTCAGTTGCATTCTATTATGAAGCAACTGGATGTCATCAGTGAGGAAGGACCTGGTAGGTCTTTGAGGAGTTGGTATAAATTTCAGTCCCTTGCCCAGTACAATCTTCTCATGTGAACTGGGGGTGTAAGTTGATAGATTGGTAATATGTTCGGTAGCCTTGTCAGCCAGTACGGTAAGGTGAGACTGTCGTTCCATTTGCCGCCATGTGTGGTGCCCCCGGGTGCATTTGACATGTAGAGCAACTCGTGAGCTAGTTGTGTGGCGGCGCTTCACCAGTATGAGCACATCAGCCTAGTCATGTTTGTTTAGTGTCGAGGATCCTGGTTAGGTTCCATAGTATGACCTCTCTGGTACATTTATGGGCAAACTCGGTGAAGGCAGAAGTAGAGATTAATGTTTTACCCCGATAGGTGATACTCACACATGGGTGGGCCATGGTTTGTATACATAGGGAAGGAGGATGGGAAGAACAATCTGGCCTGGAGGCAAGTGCAGGTGAGAGGCCTGTGTCCAAAGCGTTAGGCTCAGCGGAGAATTCCACGGTCGTCAAATGTAACATAGGAGAACCTTATGCTCTCTGATGAGGTAGTGGTGAGATGACCTCTGGTTTCAATGGAGGAAGCTCATGCTCCGATGATGAGGGGTCAGTCGGACCCCAAGGGATAGGTATGGTCCCTAGGACTGACATGAGTGAACATGTCGGTGGGCCCAGTGGTTTTCAGTGGTCCGAGCCTAGCTGATTCAGTGTTGGTTGATACAGGTTGTATATTGTACTGATAGTATTATTGGTATCGTCGTTGGACCCGTGGTCAGTAGTTGGTGAAGAGGCCAACATTCCTCTGGCATTGTGACTTGTGACCATGGTAGTTGGTTACTACAAGGGGTCATAAGCATACTAAGTACGGCAGAGGTGGAAATGTCCAGAGGTAGGCGAGGTGTAGGATCTGCCTTTATTATGGTAGCCCTGCATGGCGTGGTACTATGCTCGGTCATGTGCATGATAGAAGAGATAGCCTTGGGATGGGCTTCAGATGTCTGATGCGTCAGAATAGTATGAGAGTTCATGCAGGTTTGCATGTGATGTCTGGAAACGATGCCTTGCCCACTGGAACGAATACACATCACAGTGATTGGCTGAGAATGAAGGTGTGTCCTTGTTAATTGATTGTTTTGTTTTTGTAAGACAACTGTCAAATACCAGGTATAGGTTGTACAGTCTAAGGTGGAAATAAGGTGTTTGTACAGGAATGTCATAAAATAACCATGGTGAGAGAGTCGTAGATTGGATTAAATTAAAGTGCTTTTATGGTTTGAAGGCTGCCCGTGTAGAAATGGCAGTAAAAGCAATGAGCTATTAAGTTGTTGCCATATGGTTAATATAGATTGATGGGAGGCACTTTGAATATCCTGTACATGTGGTTGACCGT
Organism: Pictodentalium vernedei; assembly: GCA_031216915.1. NCBI lineage: Eukaryota > Metazoa > Mollusca > Scaphopoda > Dentaliida > Dentaliidae > Pictodentalium > Pictodentalium vernedei. Next base: position 262,291,295 of record CM062291.1, on the reverse strand, counting down.
TTCTGTGAACGGCCCCGCACCCTTGGAGGGGGGTAGATTAGTACCGGCTGGTGGTTAGGCATTGGCACAATACGTCATAAATGGTATGCTGGTGGTATGATGGATGACGGTGGGCGTCCAGTTCAGTGGTATAAGAATGTCTACAGCCCAGTGGGGCTCTGGGCCTAGAACAATCACAATCAACTTGACGTCCGCGTGGTCAGGTGAGAATGCGGAGAAGCAGATCAATTTTTCAAGGGTTATCAAATATATGACTTTGACCGACACTGTAGTCTTTTGTCATAAAATAACATTGGGAAAGGGTGACATGTCATACATTTTCACCACAACTGTAATAATTCATAGTCAACAGACTCAAATAGATCGATTTCTCTGATCGTCTTGAATTTTATCCAGTAAATCACTGAGAATCACAACATAACATGTTTCAACATTTATTTTGGCACTGCCAATAACAAAAAGAGCCTATACTAATTCACAAGTCAATTCTGAAAACAAATACTTAATGGTACAGAAAAGCTTCAGTGATTATAGCTAAAAGAATATTCATGAACAAGACAGGGTTCTTATTGTTTCCAGTTGTGGACATATATGTACATACATGTACCAATGTTTTGTTAACACTCTGCACACCGATGTTCAAATTCCCAAATTTCAAGCAACAAATAATTCCCATAATGTAAATGGGTCCAATAAGCTCTGTCAAACAAGGTTGAATTGGTTAACTTCCAAGTTGCAGTATGGGAAAAATTTGAAGGTTGAGATATGATTCTGAAACATCAGTGCACGAAGGGTTAATCATATTATTACCAGAATTTGGGCTGCTTTGCAATGTCTGGTTTTAACTGGATGGGTGGTAGATTATTTTCAGCAGCACAAATTTACTCATCAACCGTTGATTTCCTACAATTTTTGGAAAACACCAAAAGACATCTTTAAATTGTAACATAACAAGTCACATCAACAAAGGATGACTTTCTTAACCATCTGCACTCTGATGTCAAAATGGCAAAGTTTTCAGCAGCAAATATTTCCCATAATGCACTTTGATATTTAACCAAATATACCTCAATGAGCTCTGTCAAACAAGATATAAGTGGTTAAATTCATAGTTAAACAAGAGAGGAACAGAGTAATTGGAGAGAATTCTGTTATGCTACCAGAGTGCTAGGAGTTAACAGGCGAAAATAAATAATGTACAAAAACAGGTTTCCATCAGTTGAACTTAAGTCAAGGCATTACAGTATATTTTTGGTATAATTTCAATGGTTTTCAAATTACTAGAGATGAGGAAATTCAAATATGTTCTGGATTAAATTCAAGGCAGTTCTCTTCAAAGAGCATTTCCATGAACATGTTAACTCTTGGAATATGTACTAAATATTTCCATTTAACCCTTCACCTAACGAATAGACCACATCCACCTGCATAATTTACAAATTAAGCAGTTGTCCAAAAGATATATTTTTAAATCAATTTGAAACAAATTAACAGCTCATTCCAATGAGAGGTCTGTTGAAGTTTTTTGAAAAGTTACAAAAAACAAAAATTTAAATAAACAAGAGGCCCCATGGAGCCTAGGGTGTTCACCTGACCAAAGTTGTTTAACCCTTTACCTAACATGAAAAGCAGACAATACTTGTAAACACAATTCTTGAATAACTAATTTTTTTCATTTTTTGTCTCAAAAACATAGGTTATGAACCCTCATTGGAACGAGCTCATTTAAAAGAGGGGTCATAACGTATGTTTTTGAGACAAAAAATGAAAATATAATGAAAATTAATTGGCGTTTTTTGTGAATAGCACTGGCCGGTTTTGGTCATTACGTTGGGTAAAGGGTTAAAGAAGAATTTAATTAGCATCTATGGCAAGTTAACACTACAGAGGAATGAAGTTGTTTTATTTAGAACTCTATTGTGCATGCCAGATGATATTGTTTCTAGTATTGGGGTGCTACAACAGAAATAATGCCCATATTTCCAGTAATGCAAAAACTAGGGTGTCCAAATATCAACCTAGAGACTTAACTTGAACAAACTTGAATCTGCCCACTTTCTGGATGGTGGATCTGAAAAAAGAGATATATTTTTAAAGACTATTTATCATATTACACTAAGTTAAAACTTGGTGCCCAAATATGAATCCAGGGACTTAATTTGAACAAACTTGAATCCGAGTCCACCTAGGGTATAGAACAGAATACTTTTATTTTGTAACATAACAAGTACATGTATGAACAAATAAAATACAATTAATAGGGAATGTGTAATATCCATTACAGGGAGATGGCATAGCCACAAGGGCTGTCTTCCTGCCATTCCCAATATAAAAACAATAACAAAAAAAAAAAGAGAACAACCCTGATAGCAGCGTGTTTTCTGTGGTGAAGTGGTTAAAGCTTAATTCAATACAATGACTTGTTGGGGGGGGGGGGGGGGGGGGGTCTTTCCATTAGAAGCAGATACCTTTCTACCTCCTTTAGAGGGTGTAAAGTCTTTGCGTACAAGGATATGATGATGATGAGATAACAGAGCTTCTTTCACAATAATGTTTAAATAACAGAGTGTTTTCTGTGGTGAAGTGGTTAAAGCTTAATTCAATACAATGAATTGTTGAGAGGGGGGGGTCTTTCCATTAGAAGCAGATACCTTTCTACCTCTTTTAGAGGGTGTAAAGCCTTTACGTACAAGGATATGATGATGATGATGATGATGATGATGATGATGATGAGATAACAGAGCTTCTTTCACAATAATGTTTAAATAACACAAATAATATAACTATGACCTACAGTCAGGACAAACTGGATTGTTACAGTCGATATCAGTCGATATGTTGTGGATACGAATTTAGGAATTTATCAGTTAGAGTTTGTTTGAATAGTGATCTGGGGTAGTTTTGAATTGACGGTTCAACAGTATTCCACATCCTAGGAAAAGTATGTAAAGGAAGGTTGGCTGAAAATTGGGTTCTTGGTCTGAGTGTGTGTAATTTACCTGACAGTTTGGTGTCCATTCCTGAGGGATTTTGATATATTTTATAAGTTGTCTCAAAGCTTTCTGGTAACATTTTGTTACACCAATCATACATGAACAAGAGAACTTGAAGTTTATGCAGGTCTGTGAATTTTAAGATACCCTGGTTACGAAATAAAGGATCGGTATGCACATTGTATTTTTTGTTGGAAATAATGTGGATAGCTTTCTTTTCAAGTTTTGTAATTGATTTGGTCGAGGGTGAGTGTCCCCAGATATGGATACCATATAATGTGACTGTGGATCAAAGAGTAGTATAATGTTTTCAGACATTCTTTCGAGAGAAATCTTTTTACCTTGTTTATGGCGTAAATATCCCTTGACATTTTGGAGCAGATCATTGAGAGATGATTCCTAAAATTTAAATTTTCATCCACGTGAATCCCTAGAAATTTGACATACTTTTCATCTTGATTATTTGCAACAGCTGAAATGGTGGAATTGTTAAGCAAAATGCGCCTGCTTCCAATAGAGTATGAATCATTCAGAGGATGAAAAATAATGAACTTTGTTTTGGTTTCATTTAGGGTAAGTTCGTTTGCAGTACACCAAATGAATAATTTATTTAGTTCGATGTTAGCTGTTTCTATTACTGTGTCTAAATTATTGCCAGATGCATGTGCAGTAGTATCGTCTGCATATGATAACATTTTCAGTACTGTCGCGTTCATATCGTTGATGTAGATAATGAAAAGAAGAGGTCCAAGAATGGATCCCTGAGGAACACCAGTGGCTATATCCAGAACCCCAGAACTAGCCTTTGGAAGAAATACTGATTGCTTTCTGACTGTGAGATAGTTTTGGAACCAGGAGTTTGCATGCCCCCGTATTCCATACAGTTCTAACTTTTTCAATAGGATGGGATGATTTATGGTGTCAAATGCTTTTGAGAAATCTAGAAAGAGCTAATGTACAGTCTTTTGTTGGCTTGTCAATCATGTCGGCCACATTGTTTATAAGATGCAATATAGGATGTGTTGTTGAGTGTGCTTTTCTAAATCCAAATTGGTACTGATGAATGGTCTTATTTTCTTCCAGAAAATGTATTAATCGAGAATACATTAATTTTTCTAAAACTTTGGAGAATGTCGGTAGGATGCTGATGCGTCTATAATTGCTGAATAGTTGTTGATCGCCCAATTTGAAGATGGGAATTATTTTACCAATTTTCATTTTGGTTGGGACAAGGCCAGTTGAAAATGATAGGTTAATTACATGGGTTTAAGGTTCTGCGATCTCATTTATTATCAATTTTAGCATTTTGGTGGACAAATTGTCAAAGTCTCTGCTTGTTTTCGTGTTCAGTTTATTTGTGCACTGAATTACTTCTTGTGGGGTAGTTGGCACAATAAAGAATGATTCGACATTTTTCCGGTGAAAATAATCAGAAAAATTTTGAGAAGATGATGGTACTCCTTTGCTCAGTTTTGTGCCGATATCAATAAAGTATGAGTTAAATTTGTCAGCTATCTCTTCAGGGTTAGTTATTTCGACATTACCATCGACAAATATTGAGGGGAAAAAGAAAACCGAATATGATTTATTGATTGATTTCTTCAAGATTTCACATATTTTTTTCATGTTATGCTTGTTTTCTTGAAGTATACATTTATAATAATCAGATTTTCAACCATGGTTCAACCTTTACAAATTTTTTAGGAATAGTTACTAGTTTTTCGGGGAATGCTTGGTCAAAGGCTGCGCAGACCTTTGTAAGTAGAGTATTATAGGCATCACTGGGGCACTGGTGATTCAGTACATCGAAAAAGTCACTTTCAGACAAAAGGGACTTAAACTGATTTTTGTTTTCTGGGTTAAATGATCTTTGAAGGGTTTGAATAGGGCGAAAGTGTCTTTTTACTGATTCATCAACATAAAATGTAGCAAAATGGTCGCTAACGTCAGTAATAATTATTCCAGAAGTGTGTATATCAATTTTGTTACAGAAGATATTATCAATTATAGTCGCTGAATGGTCTGTAATTCTAGTTGGTCTTGTGATAACAGGCATAAAACCAGCACTGAACATGATTTCTAAAAATAAGTCGGTCTTATTATGTCTTCGAAAGCCCAGTAAATCGATATTAAAATCACCTAAAAGATACACATTTTTGTTGTTGTCTCCAAGGACGTTTAGCAGATTTGACAGCTTTTCGAGGAATAAGTCAAGGTCAGCCTTGGGAGCAGTGTTTGGTCTATAAATAATTCCAACAATGTGTTTTTCTGTAGTTAAAGTTTCCACAAATAGGGATTCAAAGACATGTGGGATAAACACCGAAAGACCTTCACGAAATTTGTATGGAATAGTTTCTTTAATAAAAATTCCAACTCCTCCTCTGCCGTCATCATGGTCAGGTCGCTGTCGGGTGATCAAGGGATGGTAGCCATCAAGTAAATAGGTAATATCTTTTTTGGCGCTCAATGTTTCTGTTAAGCCAATTATGTCTAAGAAGTTGGATTGAGGTTGAAGATTACATAACAGGTTATGAAGGGACTCCCAGCTGGCATTAAGGCTTCGACAATTTAGATTCAAGAGAGTAAATAAGTTGGGTTTTTCAGAGATCTCATTTCTAAAGCGTTCCGGTGTGTAATATTCACAATTCTGTTCTTCAATGGTGAAGGGAGAGTTTAATTCATCAGCTTCGTTATCAGTAATTGCATCATTGAATTGTGAAATAAAGTCAAATGAATTATTGCTCTGTCTCTCATCAAGTGTGAATGCGTTAGCCATAGTCAAAAGGAAACAATTTGGCAAGATTAAAATGGAACGAACCAGTGAGTTTTTCAAAAATGCTTTGACCTACATCTTTTAATAAGAATAGTCTGCTGTCATCAGGATTGTGTGAGTCAGTGAAGACTCTCGGAAGAAAAATTTGTTGACAGTTCATTGCCAACTTTTCTTCTTGCATTCAACAAGCTGAGCTTCGAGATATTGTATGAGAAGGACTTTTGTAATGGGCATCACGAATAACTACAGTTTGAATGAAGTTATGGAGAAACAACTCTTACATACACCCCTTCTAAAATGATGTGCTGGATCAGCTCTAAAAAACAGCGAATAGAGAGGCTCCCAGTATCTGGAAACGTGGGTCTTTAGAGTCAAACTCTACGAGCACCACGTGTCCAGACAGCCTGGGCCAACCATCAGCTAGCTCCACAAAGCCGATAAATTGATTGAAGGTATAGTCGTAATATCTTTAATAAGTATGTGATATAAGGGATTTGGGAGTAAGTAAAGTGCACCTCCTGTTGTTCTGAGTGGTCGACATTGGACAGAAAAAAACCCCAGTCTATGTGATCCAAAGGTGCGGGAAGCCCCCTCGCCCGATCACCCATCCTCCCCAATGAACCGAAACACCGCAGTAATCGATATCCCAATAAAATAAAAATACAGATGAGTGTATCTGCAAAATGGCGTATTATGTTGAACTGTGTTAACCTGTAAAACAGTTGTTTATTTTCCTTGGCCTTAGTCATGGTCTGAGTGTTCGACATTGGGCAGGAAAAACAATTGGCGACACAATCAAGGAAATTTGTGCCACAAAAAGCATTTCCACGTGCATGACATAATTTGTCGACATGATTTTACAGCCAACTCCAATACAGTTGTGACTGGATTAAAAAATTTACCTCATCATTTTGATCAAATAACTTCACTGTTGGATCTTTTTCAAATGTCTTTGGGATTTCGATCACCGCAGCACCTCTGCCAGCCAAAGAACATGAGAGGGCAAGAAAACCACAAACACCACCGTGTCACGCAGACTGGGTTAGGCGATCATTTATTTATTTATTAGTGTTCAAGGTCACTTTTCAGCAGGTATGTCAAGTTGTGACCACAACAAAGGTGAAAGTAAAGTTTAGCCAATCATTTCCATCTACAGTTCTATTCAGTACTGTGATATAGAAAGAAGCAACAGGTATCAAAAAAGTGAGATCAGGGCTCTGTGTCCATGATACCAGCTGGTCATTGCATAAAGGTTTGTAAGTAATGTGCAGAGCACCCTGTTGTAAATTTGTGGAGCGGGTCTAAAAATAATTTTAAAACATTTTGAATGGTGGTTCTCAAGAAGATTTAAAAGATTATTGCTCTTTCGCACTAAGTTAAAAACCCAGGAAATTTATTTGCAAGGATGTTGTATACCAAATATCAAAAGATTCTGACTTATGATTCTGGAGAAGATTTTGAGAATATTACCAATTTTCCACTATGTTAAAATCTGACACCCCCACCCCCTTCAATAGGGTACACAAATATCAACCCAGGGACTTTATTTGAACAAATTGAATCTGAATCCTCTATAGATGCTGTATACCAAAATATCAAAAGATTCTGATTGTATCTCAAGAAGCAGATTTTTAAAGGGAGCCTAAATGTTATTCAAAGGACTTGACTTGAACAAACTTGAATCTGATTCCAGTAAGTATGTGGTATACTGACTGGATTGTAACTGGTGAATCTGAAGAAGATTTTTAAAGATTAATCTCCACATTGCACTATGTTAAAATTTGTGATCCCAGAGATTAATTAGCCCAATTATTAACCGATAGACTTGATTTGATATCTCAAGAAGCAGATTTTTAAAGATTATACCTCATATTCTACCAAGTAAAAATTTGGGTTGCAAAAGGGAGCTCAAATTATATTCAAAGGAATTGATTTGAAGAAACTTGAATCTAAGCCATATAAGTATTCTGTATATCAGATATCAAAACATTCTGACTAACAGTTCTGGAGAAGAAGAGTTTTAAAGATTATAACTCATATTGGACTAAGTTAAAATTCAGGCTCCAAAAGGGAGTTCAAATACTAACCCAAAGACTTGACTTAAACAAACTTTGATCTGACCTCCTAAGGATGCTGTATACCAAATATCATAAGATTCTGACTGTGAAGAAGATTTTTAACGATTATTTGTCATATTGCACTAAAAACACTAAGTTAAAATTCAGGTTCCTACTGAGAGCCCAATTATTAACCAATGGGTTTGAGTTGAACAAATTTTAATCCAACCCCTGTAAGAATTCTGTATAGTACTGAAATGGTTAACCGGATAATCAGTTTGAAACCAGTTAGCTAACTAACCAATTAGAAAAACCGTCAACCGGTTATCCGAAATATCGATAGTGATTGTCATTCCAAGTTTAAAAACGTAGTAAATCTGCCACTTCTCCTTTGTGATAGATTACACATTGAAGCCTCATTGTATATATTGAGAAATAATCAACTTTGGCATTCAAGACTTCATTAATGATCGGCAGTTTCCTTGAGTAATGAGTAATCGCAGAAACTATTCCATAGTACTCGACAAGGTTCGTTTGTATAGACACTACGGAATAGTTTGAGAATGCTGCTTTCCAATTCCTATAGTTCTGATCCCATATTCGGTGACATAATGGCCACGGATAACCGGATATTATCCGATTATAGCACTTGGTTAGTCGGTTACGAAAATGAGCCTACCGTTTCAGCCCTAATTCTGTATACCATATATTAAAAGATTCTGACTAGTGTTTCTGTAGAAGAGTTTTAACTCCTAGCACTCTGCTGGTGCATCAGAATTTTTTCCAATCTCTCTTGTTTTTGTCTTGGTTAACTATGAATTTAACCATTTATATCTTGTTTGACAGAGCTCACCGAGCTCTGTCAAACAAGGTGTATTTGATTAAATATCAAACCGCATTATGGGAAATATTTGCTGCTGAAAACTTTGCCATTTTGACATCAGAGTGCAGAGGGTTAAATATTATTTATCATATTGTACGAAGTTAAAATTTGGGCTCCAACAGGGAGCCCAAATATTAACCCAAGGACTTAGTTTGAACAAAATTAGATCTAACCTCCCCAAGGATGCTGTATACCAAATATCAAAAGATTCTGACTGGCAGATCTGTAGAAGATTTTTAAAGATTATGCCCCATATTGCACTAAGTTAAAATTTGTGTCCCCATAGGGAGACCAAATATTAACTGAGGGACTTGCTTTCAACAAACTTCAATCTGACCCCTGTAAGGATAACCCCCGTAAGGATACTGTATACCGGTACTTAATATCAATAGATTCTGAGTAGTGAATCTGAAAAAGAAGAGTTTTAAAGATCATTCCCCATATTGCGGCAAGTTAAAATTTGGGCACCCATAGGAAGACCAAATATTAACTGAGGGACTTGATTTGAACTATCTTGAATCTGACCCTCATAACAATGATGTATACTAAACATTAAGAGATTCTGACTAGTAGTTCTGAAGAAGATTTTTAAAGATTATTTCCCATATTTCCCGAAGTTAAAATTCGGGCTCCAATATTGAGCCCAAATATGTACCTAGGAGCTTACCCCCCACCCCCCCTCCCCCACCCCACCCTATGGATGCTGTATATCAAATATCAAAAGATTCTGATCATTGGTTCTGGAGAAGAAATTAATTTTTGCAAATATGCTCACTATTTTTTTAATGCCCCCCCCCTCCACCCCCTTACAGAACACCCTGACACAGCCAATGGCAATTTTCTTTTTAACCATTCCATTCTACTGGTCCTAAGGATGCTTCATACCATATAACAGTTCTCTGTTCCATGCTGTTTGGGAAATAAGGGCATTTCGAAAATATTTCTAGTTTTAGCTCCTGGGGGTTCCCTCAGGAACACAGGAAATTGGGTTTTTTTGCATGCATCAAGCACTTATGACTCAGTAATACCACATATCAAATTTGGTTCAAATAGGATCATCTGTTCAGAAAATAAAAATTTGGGGCGGGGTCAAAAATCTTGTGCCTGCCGTTACAAAGGCAAATATTGCTTCACGAACTTCGTTTTACACCTTAAAAGGAAGCTCCATACCAAATATCTAGTCACTGTACCCACTGGTTCATGAGAAGATGATTTTTTTTTAATTTTGGAAAATTTTCCACCACCCCCTCCCTATGGGGCATAGCAACTTTATTTCAACAAACTTGAATTGACATATGATAAGGAACATGCATATCATATTTGGTTCAATTTGGCCCAGTGGAAGTCGATAATGTAAAGTTCACACCAGACAGATGACGGACGGAAAGTGATCACTTAAGCGCTCCCTGACTTCCAGTCAGACGAGCTATAGATATCCCATGCACTGGGTAAAGGGTTAATGAGTCAAAACAGGCCATAAAATTTGAGATGAACGATTTTATCGTTCCTCTGGTGGTTAGCTAAATGAAAAAATAGATAACCGAAAAGTTGTTCATCTGGAACTGCAAACAGTTCATCAAAAAGTTGTGTCTTATCACCTTATTTGATAGCACTGTTTTAAAATGTTCCTGTGGGAAGACCCCTCTCTTCAATGCTAAAATTTCCTAAGACAGCTGACATTCCCTGTGCTTGCCACAGATGCTTTCGAAATCTGTGAACTGTCATACAGTAGGGCCATTGTGGACGGGTCAAAATCCACAGGTTGTTATTTTTTTCCACACATATAATTCAGAGATGACACCTATCAAAATTTCCACCAATGAAGCACCAGGATTTTTTCAGCCTCAAAATTAGTTCACACATTTTTGTCTTGTTAAGATTTTATGGGAGAGTGCCTATAGGCACTCTCCCATAAATTGTAACAATGCAAATCGATGAAGTAATTTTACTTACAAGATCATATAAAGGACATCCACAGAATATGAAGCCTTTAACTTTAGGTACCTGGAGTTCAGAATAAAGCCCAAATATGGGCTTCTAGCACTCTACCAGTTAAGCAGCCTTTCTTGTGTCTTGATAGATTTTTATACTTTTGCTATGAGAAGCTATATATATTTCAATTCCATGCAATATATGAATACTTGTTAATGATAAGTAAGCAGTTTCCCAAGAATTTTTACACAGCCGAGCATTCAGTTAGCCATCTCCAACCCACGTGAATGGTCAGTCAGTTAGAGCCATTTTTGAAAATTTGCACACTGTCAAATGATCTGCCTCAGATTGCCAGATATATATTTCAAAGCTTTTCAAGGAAGATTACATTATTCTAGATCTTACCCGGATTTCTAAATCTCAAAGACTTTCTAGGAATTCAAAGAGTCACAAAAAGCCTATAAATATATGAAATTTCCATCACGGCACCCACATTTTTTGATAAAGCACAAAGAGGTGCTTTCAGCTCTATTTATTTATTTATTGGTGTTTATGGTCACATACTTTTGCACAATGGCTAATCATGACTACAACATGGAGATAAAGTCAAGGGCAGTCAATCGTTTATACCCCATGCTGCATATTTTAGAGGATTTGCACCCCAAGCATTAGTGACTGGGTCATATTTTACCAGTGAAACAGAGCTTGTTTACCACAGTAAACAAACACTCCTTCATTTCCCGGGGTTCCCATGAGGGGATTCTAGCTCTGACCCAATCAATAAAACCAGCGCAAGCAAAAGTGAAACCCTGTAAACAGAACAGCCACTTTGCTGGTGAATGATACAAATTCATTTTCTTTTTTTCTTTTTTTTTCATTTCCTGGAAAATTATTGAGGTTGTAATAATATTGCAAACAAGAGGAATGTACTAAGGTAACACATGCCCCCCCCCCCCCTTGTGACCTTCACCTTGCAGATGCGGTGGAAACTATTATATGCGACACACCTTCTGACTGTCCTTAACATTTGTAAAAAGGTTAACAATTGTACTATGATTCGTTTCTGAGTTATGGCTGAGACACGAATATTGACCGACTTTTAGTGTGACCTTGAAATGTGACCTTGACCTTGAAAGTATGAACCTGGCTATGGTGTGTAACACATCCTCCCATGGTACTTTATAATTGTGTGAAGTATGATGACTGTGGCCCTAACCGTTTGAGAGTTATTGGCTCGGACCCACACACACGGACGTACGGACACACGCACACTTCGATCACTATATGCCACCCGACCTAAGTCGGGGGGGGGGGGGGGGGAATAAAAAAGTGATTCAGTATCAGATTCAGTATCAAATTTAGGTCTACTAAAGTAGGTCTACATGTATATCAAAGAGTAAAACAGGTTGTGTAATTCAGTGCATCAATAATTGGCTTCCTCCCTGCAAATGAAAAATGCCAATATAGAGTACATCTGTCACATTTGTTTTTATAGCTTAATCATTTACATTAACTATATCCAAAACCAAATTCACTTTATAGGAATGCCAGACAATACTAAAATCTATACACCAGACAAAGTTCTCCAGTGGCCTCCAGCCAAATGTTAATCTATAACAAGATATGGTATGCGGCTTCAAAAGATAGATGGAAAGTAATAAAAGATAAACTAGATTTAACTCTTAACCCTTTATTTATTTATTTATTTATTTATTTATTTATTTATTTATTTATTTATTTTTAACTCTTGAGGTCTCAGATTTATTTTTACAATGATTATTACCTTATATACATGTACACAACAGAAAATGACTTGACAGTGTGTCTGCATTATTGTGGTCTGCCTGGACAGGCAGCCAACAATTACGTAAAACATTGTCAAGATAGATGCAGTCTATCAGTTCAGTTCTTAAGAAAGAATACACTAGAAGACAACTATTTCAAAGCAATATATAAACCAGAGGCTCAAGTGAGCCTAAAACGCTCACCTGGCTCAAGTTGTCAAAAGAGATGAGTGTATCAGTAAGTGACCGGCATACGGAGCCCAAATATTATCCCAGGGACTCAATTTGAACAAATTTGAATCTGACACCCCTAGAGATGTCATACACCAAATATGAAAAGATTCTAACTGGTGGATCCGAAGAAGATTTTCAAGAAATTTTCTCACATTGCACTGTGTTAAACTATGGACCCCAATAAAGAGCCCAAATATTAACCCAAGGGCCCAATTTGAACAAAATTGAATCTGACCCCCTAGAGATGTTGTATACCAAATATGAAAATATTCTGACCGGTGGATGTGAAAAGGAAGATTTTTAAAGAAATTCCCTCATATGGTTCTATGTTACAATTCAGGCTCCCATAGGAAGCCTAAATATTAACCCAGGGACTTGATTTGAACAAACTTGAATCTAACCTCAATAGAGATGTTGTATACCAAATATCAAAAGAATCTGACTGGTGAATCTGAAGAAGATGATTTTTCAAGATTATTCCCCATATTGCACCAAGTTATTATTCGGACTACCATGGGGAGCCCAAATATTGACCAAGGGACTCAATTTGAACAAACTTGAATCTGACCCCCCTAGAAATGTTGTATACCAAATATGAAAGAATTCTGACTGGTGGATCGGTAGTATAAATTTTATAGTAAATTTCATTTCTTATTATACCTACCAAAATTGATTACTACAGGCTTGCACTAAAGTGGAAGAACCTAACTCGGAAAAAATACTCTCTATTTTAATCTTTCCCAAGATTTGGGAAAGAAAAGTGGTGTAAAAACACCACGAAAAAAATAAGCCAAAACTGGGTCGAGCGCCATCGGCGCACACCCAGTATCGGACGCTCTTCCATAGTACAAATCCACGATTTCCGTAAAACAGTGTGCAATTTGTCAATTCGTCATTCTTTTGATTCCGAACAACACTGGAGTTATGTGATCAGCAGGGAGGAAGGATTCTTACCCGAATAAGAAGATGGGAGGGCCTCCATGTAAACAATTTTGGTAGGTATAATAAGAAATGAAATTTACTATAAAATTTATACTTCTTATCAACCTACCTCAATTGTTTACTACAGGCTGAATAGACAAAAGGCTGAAGGGAATCACATAACCAACCCACACATAACTCAATAGCACTGGGACCGTGGACAGAGGAAGAGATCCCTAGGCCTATCAAACCATAGCATCACAAACATTAGAAAAGACAATGAAAGATGAGGCGTATGGTGAAGTGCGACACACAGACAGAAAGGGCAGTAACAGCACAAAGCTGGAACTGACCCTGAAAAAAGCTGAAAGGCTGGGATAGACAACAGCCTGAGCCAAAAAGAAAGAGGGCCCCAACGACCAAGGTCCTCTATCGGCTCCTGCAACTGTCGCAGATAAAAGGAGAATGTAGCATTTCTCCAGAAGGCTGCCAGAATAACATCCGTCATCCGAAACATGACAGAGTTATTAAAAGAGGAAGACAATGCACGCACCTCGTGGCAGAAAAAACAATTAGTAATACAATCACCAGTAGCTAGACGAGCGGAAGCTGCACGAATAGCAAGACAAATCCATCAAGAAATGGATGCAGGAGAGATCTGGCATGTGAGAGAACGCATATTCATCCAGGATAAAGGCGTGAACGCCCCCCACCCCCAAGCAGAGCAGCGCCCAAGAAAGTGACCATCTTGGAGGAAACTGCAAAGTCCTAGGCCTTTTCAAGGAAAAGAGCCGAACAAGCTTGGAGAGGCAAGGATGAGTGTCGAAACAATGCGGTATCACATATGAAAAAATGTCTCTGAAGCATGGACATATACCCATTGCTGGAGACCCCCATAAACAAACATATACCAGAAACTCCGCAAGCGGTGTGATCGAAGGAATGACAGAAGCAACAGAGTGATCACACATCATCGACAGAAGAACCTTCCACTTAGCCACAGAGGCTAAACCAATGGAGTGAGTGCCTCCTTGAAGAAGAAAACCAACTCCACTGCATGTCTCGAAAAACCACTATGGAGGAGACAGGACCCGATAAAAGACATGCGCGAAGGCACAATGAAGTCGGGTCAACGTAAAACCTCCTCAGGCGACTTTGGCAAAGAAAGTCGCGAGGTAGAGGGAGACATGCCGGAACTGCCGCTAACAGAGAGCGGAGCAGATTGATCCACCCCCACCGAGGCGACGGGTGTGATCGAAAGGAATCGACGACTGCAGGTTCATATCTGGGCGAGAACCTGAAGCGGAATCGGAACCGGTAGGAAGGCGTAGCTGACAAGACCATCCCAAAGGAGGGCCAGAGCGTCCACGGCGAAAGTCAGAGCATATGGACACTGGACACGGGGACACAAAAGTGTCCACCGGATGGTTCCAACGAGTCGCAAGAGATCGATGGAACCCACCATGTAGAGCATCCACCTGGTGGAAATGACCCTGCCCCGACGGGACAGGGAGTCGGCTAGGACGTTCAGACGACCGGAAATGTGACGAACAGCCACCCCGGCGTGGACATCCTGAGCGAGCAGTAGAAGATCCAGAGCCAATTCGTACATTGGAACAGAGTGCGTGCCACCCTGATTCCGAAAAGCAACCACCGTCGAATGGTCGGACAACAGAAGGACCTGGCGATTCGACAGGTAAGGGATCCACTGCCTGAAACTCAGAAGAGCAAGAAGATCCTTATGGTTGATGTGTAGAGCTGCATGATCCTGGTCCCACATCCCGTGAATGTAAAGACCTAGAGGATCCAACGTCGCACCCCATCCGCGATCGCTGGCATCTGCCGTCAGAACGTGATCAGACGTGGGTAAGTCCAACGGAACACCCTGCGAAAGCCAATGGACATCCGCCCAGAGGAGAAGGTGAGGATAAAGATATTCTGGAAACTGAAGCACCAGATCCAGAAAATCTACATTCGGCCTCCAACGACTGAGCAGAAAGTGTTGGAGAGGTCTGACATGCAGCCGACCTAGAGGAATGAGATCCGTCACCGAACAGCAGAGACCGATTAGCTGGAGAATACTCCGAGCCGTCGCGGAAGTGGACTGGGACAGAGTCAGAGCAAAAGCTGAGAGAATCACAGCTTTGGCCTGGGGAACCGCCATCAAATTGAATTGTGTGCGGAAAGCCATCCCCAGATGATAAAACGACTGAGAAGGGACCAGGTCTGACTTCTCCTCGTTGACTCTGAAACCTAGCGACGTGAGCAAGCTCAACAGAGTGGCGACATCCGACTCCAGTAAGGCAGCATTGGAATGCCCCTGGAGGATATCGTCCAGATATGCCGAAGTAGTTACCCTCGACTGTGTGCGATGGAAAGCTATCACATGCGACATCAGTCTGGTGAAGGCCCAAGGAACCAGGTTGTGGCCGAAAGGCATGGCCTTGAACTGGTAAACTCGCCCCAGAAAAACAAACCTGAGATACTTCCGTAACGCCCAATGAATCGGAACGTGAAAGTAAGCATCTGGCAGGTCGAAGCTGGAAGCGAAATCTCTCTGGTGAATTGAACGGAGGACCGACCTGAAAGTCTCCATGCTGAACTTGGGAGCAATGATAGACTGGTTCAGGAAATTCAGATCAATAACCGGTCGGAGTCGGCCGTCCTTCTCCGGCACCAAGAACAGGCGGGAATAGAAACCCAATGACCTAATGTTCTTGATGACCTCAATCGCCCCCGTTGTCAGGAGATTGTCTATCTCCATGGACAAAAGTTCCCGACGTAAAATGTCTGAAGGAACTGTGGTTGGAAGAGGCACCCTGGACAGAGTGGGGTGCCTTCGGAAGGATATTCGCAGCCCGGACCAAACAACATCTAACACCTAAGGATCGGATGTGATGGTGGCCCAACGGTCTGCGAACTCTGCTATCCTTCCTCCAACCTGGGACGAGTCGAGGTGAGGACCTTCATTTCGAACCCCGACTAGGCTCGCGAGAGGAGAAAACACCTCCTCTACTGAATGAAGAATCCTGGGACTTCCCTCAAGACTGCCGATGCTTACCCTTACCCCTTGAGTAAGAAGTAGAAGCGGAGGCAGAAGGATCAACCCCTTTGCTTCGCAGAGGAAGCAGAGGGTACTTGTTAGGCTTGAAATGGCCCGTGCCTACCCTAGAAGGCTGATCAAGCTGAAGAAACAGCAGCTGATCTTTGGAATGACGTAGGATGTCATCCCGGACTGTCAACACAGAACCATGGAAAAGTTGCGGATCTGCCAAAGAAGCAGATCGAAGAGTAGCGCACTGCTCCTCAGGAAGGGATCGGCCTGTGTCCAGCAGAGTCCCTTCGAACTAATTCCAGATTAGCCGTGTTACAGGCATGCGTGTGAGTAAGATGCATGAGCGCCTTGGAAGCACACGCAAAGGAGCCTGTACCTCGTCAAACTTATCTGGGGGCAGATAAGCAGCTAAAGCTGAGACGACGTGATCGGAGAGAGAAAGCATACCAAGCATCTCTCTCAATAAGCCCAATGTGGACTCCAGAGTTGTCATCGTAATGACGGCAGACTTGGACTTGGAAAGCCTGAGGGAATTGGAGTCCTGATCCAAAACCGTCAAAGTCTGGTAGACCGATGAATTGGCGGAATTGTAGGAATGATAACGCGCCCCAGGCAAAAAAGGTGTCAACCCTGGTGAAGAATGGAGCTTTCATAGCCTTGAAATTTAGCTTAGAGTCCAAGGCTGAAAATGCTTCCACCAACTGTACCGACTGGCACGGTTGAAGACGCCCAGAAGCGGGTTGCTCCATAGGCTGTTGGCGCGCGACCAATGATCGCGGCCTGGCTGACACTGTCAACTGGTTAGATGGTTTGAGATCCGGAAGGAACCCAAACACGAAATCAAGAGCTGCCCCCAAGTCCAAAGACTGTTGGCTCTCGACATCAGGCATGTCTGACTCTTCCCCTGAGTCGGAAGACACATAGCCCATCGTGGGCAAACCAGCCGATGCCTCCCATGGTGTCGGAACACCGGGGGAATCAGAAAGCGGCCTGTTTCCAATCCCGGGAGGCGGCGCCATAGGGGGCGCCTGGAAACCACTCGCTGCCTCGCTGGAAGCAACGTGAAGGCTCTTTGACAGAACCTGAGTGAGTAAGGGGAACGAACTGGCAAAGTGGCTTCACCTCTGACCCTCTTAACCAGCGAAGGGTCACGATCCTCCAAAACACCCGACGTGGGACGACGGGCAGCAGCCGAAACGTCTGAAGGCAGACGTGTATAGGGGTGTGACACACCCCGAGGATCAACATAGCAGGAACTCATGAGAGTCACCGCGGACCTCTGCAGGGCAGAAGGTCCAGGCTGCACAAAAGACGTTGGTCCCCCAAAACTGGTCGTGTGGCCAGAATGAGTGGACTGAAACGCCACGGAGTTCATAGTGTCCCAATAAGAACATCCGAATCCAATGACAACTGTGGTGCTCGACGGCGCAGAGACCACAGTAGAGGGTCTGGCCGGCAGCCACTTCCAACTTCGCTGAGTTGAAGTCAGGGAAGGCTGAGGCCGATACCCCCACGTCTACACAACCAGACACTGCAGCAGACCACTGCAGGTATAAAACTACTGTGCTCAATGGCTGAGAGGACACAGTAGGGGGTTCAGTTTGCAGCCCGATCCGACTTCGCCGAGTGGAAGTCGGGGAAGGCTGAGGCCGATACCCCACAATCACACTACAGACATCCCTGCAGACCCTGGCAGGAATAAGCCGAGGCCGGCTAAAAACGGTGCCCAATGACGTTGTAGATGGAACAGCAGTAGCAGCAGATACGACGGGAGCTGTTGGAACTGGCGGAAAAGCAGAGAGAGCCACCAAGCTCGGCCTCCAAAGGAGGAGTCACAACCCTAGTGACAGCCTCAGATGACGAGGGCGCATAGTCCCGGAACCAGGCATCTCTTCACCAGAAATCCAACAGCTCCCGTAGTATCCACCACGGTAAAAAACTGCACATTCCCCACGGAAGGGAAATAACTCTCACCAGACATGGTCGAGTCGGGAAGCCCCGAAACGACAGCGGTCCCCACCCCCCGCTGGTGCGGGAGAGCTGCACATCCCCCATGGAGGGGGAGCAATTCTCACAGATGTGGTCGAATCGGGCGACTCCAAAACAATAGCGTTCTCCACCCCCCACGGGGGCGGGAGGAGCTGCACATCCCCCACGGAGGGGGTAAACGCACACCAGACGTGGTCGAGTCGGGAGGCTCCCGAAACGACAGCATTCCACACCACCTGCGGGTCCAGAAGAAACGGCCAGGAGAATGCACCAAGGCGAGGGCAAAAGGAATTGCCCTAAAGGAACCGAACTGGAAATAACAGAGGTGAGAGCAGTAGAAGAAAAAGGTAAACTCAACAGAAACAGAAAGTAGAAGAACACCCTCAACTACGCGAGAAGGTGGCAGAAAAAAAAATGGTGGGTACATGACAGAACCCAGACGGTCGACAGGGACCAAAAAAATAGAAATTCAGCCCTCAACAGAGTGAAGAAATCCTGTCCAGACAGTCCCAGATTGACACCTAACTCCAAAAATTAATTCATCAAACGAAAAATTAATTGTCGAATCGCGTGATGTCGAAAACAAAACATTCGCGAAAACGGAATAGTAAATAATAAACAATGAGAATGTGGTTGAAAATATAAACGAGAATATATAAAACACAGTCCTGTTATTATACGATCTTCAGTTCCAAAAATCCAGTCACAGGAAAACCATTATCGACGAGTTAAAATATCACTGTTACTGCAGCAAAGATGGCACATACATTCACCACGTGTGCAGATAATCAAAAGAATGACGAATTGACGCATTGCGCACTGTTTTACGGAAGTCGTGGATTTGTACTATGGAAGAGCGTCCCATACTGGGTGTGCGCATGGCGCTTGACCCAGTTTTGGCTTATTTTTTCGTGGTGTTTTTACACCACTTTTCTTTCCCAAATCTTGGGAAAGATTAAAATAGTGAGTATTTTATCCGAGTTAGGTTCTTCCACTGTAGTGCAAGCCTGTAGTAAACAATTGAGGTAGGTTGATAAGAAAAAGAAGATTTTTAAAGATTATTCCCCATATTGCACTAAGTTAATTATTCAGGCTCCTGTATTGAGCACAAATATTAACCGAGGGGTTTAATTTGAACAGACTTGTATCTGACCTTCCTGAGGATGCTGTATACCTATTATCAAAAGATTGTGATCAGTGGTTCTGAAGAAAAGTTTTTTCCCATTTTTGCAAATATGCTGACTCAGCATTTTTTCAATGTCTCCCATCCTTTTGGGTGGAGCCCAAAATGAATAGGCTCCCACAGAGAGCCCAAATATTGACCTACCAACTTCCCTTCAAGAAACTTTAGTCTTCAACACCAATGGATGTTCCATACCAAATATCAAGGCATTCTTTCTGGTGGTTCATGAGAAGAAGATTTTTAAAGATTTTTAGGCTTTTGGGGCATTAACCAGAGCCCAAAGATGGCAGCTGCTTTATTTGAACAAAATAGAAAGGGTTTACTCCACAGATGGTCAGTGCAGAAAATATTTAAATTTGGCTGAATGGTTGTGAAGAAGACGACAAGTTTCCAAAAGTTAATGGATGACAGATGACGGACGACAAGATGCCAAATGATGGCAATAGCTCACACTGACTTGCTGTCAGGTGAGCAAATGAAAGTGTCAATGACACTGCAGCTCAACTTGACAAACTTGAACTTGGTAAGTTATAAATGAAATGGCAAAATTGAAGATCATTGGTACCAATGTCATTTTTTTTGCCAGTGGCAACATTTTTGGACAGAAACCGAAGAAAATCGATAGCTCCCATCTAGAGGCCTCCCCAAACTAGCATGCCAGGTTTCAAAGCAATCCGATCATAAATGTGCCCTGTAGGGTGTACAAAAGGGAAATATTGTGGTCTGACTAGACTAAATTCTAAGAACGTTGGCCGTGGCAACATTTTTTGATGGAAATGGAAGAAAATCGATAGCTCCCATCTAGAGGTCACCATAAATAAGCATACCAGGTTTCAAAGCAATCTAATCGTAAATGTGCCCTGTAGGGTGAGCCAAAGGGAAATATTGTGGTCTGACTAAACTAAGTTCTAAGAACGTTGGCTGCGGCAACATTTCTTGATGGAAATTGAAGAAAATTGATAGCTACCATCTAGAGGTCACCAAAAAACAAGCATGAAAGGTTTCAAAGCAATCCGATCATAAATGTGCCCTGTAGGGTGTGCCAAAGGGAAATATTGAGTCTTCTGACTAAACTAAGTTCTAAGAACGTTGGCCGCGGCAACATTTTTTGACAGAAATTGCAGAAAATCGATTGCTCCCATCTAGAGGTCTCCCCAAACAAGCATACCAGGTTTCAAAGCAATCTGATCATTAATGGGCCCTGTAGGGTGTGCCAAAGGAAAATATTGAGGTCTGACTAAACTAACTTCTACGAACGTTGGCCGTGGCAACATTTTTTGCCAGAAATTGAAGAAAATTGATAGCTCCCATCTAGAGGTCACCCTAAATAAGCATACCAGGTTTCAAGGCAATCAAGTCATAAATGTGCCCTGTAGGGTGTGCCAAAGGGAAATATTGTGGTTTGACTAAAGTAAGTTCTAAGAATGTTGGCAGCGGCAACATTTTTTGACGGAAATTGAAGAAAATTGATAGCTCCCATCTAGAGGTCACCCCAAACAAGCGTGCCAGGTTTCAAAGCAATCCGATCATAAATGTACCCTGTAGGGTGTGCCAAAGGGAAATATTGAGTCTTCTGACTAAACTAAGTTCTAAGAACGTTGGCCGCGGCAACATTTTTTGACAGAAATTGAAGAAAATCGATAGCACCCATCTAGAGGTCTCCCCAAACAAGCATACCAGGTTTCAAAGCAATCTGATCATAAATGTGCCCTGTAGGGTGTGCCAAAGGGAAATATTGAGGTCTGACTAAACTAAGTTCTATGAACGTTGGCCGTGGCAACATTTTTTGCCGGAAATTAAAGAAAATCGATAGCTCCCATCTAGAGGTCACCCTAAATAAGCATACCAGGTTTCAAAGCAATCAAATCATAAATGTGCCCTGTAGGGTGTGCCAAAGGGAAATATTGTGGTTTGACTAAACTAAGTTCTAAGAACGTTGGCCGCGGCAACATGTTTTGACGGAAATTGAAGAAAATCGATAGCTCCCATCTAGAGGTCACCCCAAACAAGCATGCCAAGTTTCAAAGTAATCTGATCATAAATGCGACCTGTGAGGTGTGCCAAAGGAAATTGTGGATGTACGTACTAACGTACTAACATACTAACGTACGTACGTACGTACATACGTACGTACGCCGACGGACGAGAAGTGATGGCAATAGCTCAGCTTGACTTGTCAAGTTGAGCTAAAAAATGGCAGTTTGTGACTGTATTTAACCCTTTACCCCAAGTAACGGCCAAAACCGGCCAGCACTATTCTAAAAAATCGCCAATTAATTTTCATAATTTTTTGTCTCAAAAACATAGGTTATGACCTCGCATTGGAACAAGCTCGTTGAGCTCGTCCCAATGAGGGGTCATAACCTAAGTTTTTGAGACAAAAAAATGAAAAAACTTAGTTATTCAAGAATTTTTTTGGCAAGTGCCGTCTGCTTTTCATGTTAGGTAAAGGGTTAACATACGGGTTAGGGTCACATTCAGCATCTATGGATTTATGATGGCTGCAATACAACATAAAGTCAACTTTAACTCCTAACACTCTAATAGTATTTCAAAATTTCCATCATTGACTCCATGTTGCCAAATGCAGCTTCAAAAATTTAACAAATTATATCTTGTTTGACAGAGCTCAATAAGCTTTGTCAAACAAGATATAGTCTCTTAAATTCTCAGTTGCATTGTGGGGAAAATGTGATGATGAAAACTTGGGTATTTTGATATCAGAGAGCAGAGGCTTAATCAATGGAATATATACAAATGCAACTATGCTACCACCCACTTTAGAGGTCTCATCCAATTATTGGTAAAGGGATCCTATTTTACCAGTAAAGTAAAACTTTTTTACCACAGTAAACAAGCACTGCTTCACTTCCAGGGTTCCCATGGGGGCTTTATCCTTCTGAGTTAGTTTTTCAATAATATTTTTCATCATATCTAATGATACAGACCCTAATGACAGTAAAAGAATCAACAGACTGGTTTATAATAACCTAGCAGGCCACCCTTTCAAGAACAGGCCCCTCTGTTCGTGCGATGGAAAATTAAAATTTTATTGTAAATTATATCTACCACAATTGTTTACTATAGACTTGCACTACAGTGGAAGTCCCTAACTTGGAAAATATACTCTCTATTTTGATCTTTCCCAAGCGATTTGGGAAAGAAAAGTGGTGCAAAAGCACCAAGAAACAAGAGGCCCCAGGGGACCTGAGGGCGCTCACCTGACATGGTAGTCTAAATATCAAACCTGGGACTTGACTTGAATAAGCTGCATATGCCCCTCTTGAGAAAAGCATATACCAACTAGATGAAGCGACTGTGCCCACACAACACACAGGATTTTCCTTCTATTTTCAGTTCCTGCACTTTTACGTCCAAAAACTGAGATAAACACATAAAAAACAGATCTTTTTTTTTATTTTTGTTTGGAAATTTTTATCCCAAAAAAATATTTTCAAACCAAAATTTTTTTTTCTTCTTCTTAAAATTGACCAAAACGCATAAAAAACAAAATGAAAGTGTCAATGACACCACTGTAGCTTAACTTGTCTGTGTGTTGTGTTTGATGAAAAGGATAATGTTCAATATTGATGAAAGGATTATGAAATAAGACAAGAATTGTGATAATTGGGAATATGTTAATTTCTGTTCCCTGTATGCTATGTTTTTAATAAAAATAATATGAGGTGTACACTGTACTAAAGGGCAGAGGGGTGGTTTAATATGACCTCACAGTTAATGTATGTGGCCCTCACAGTTAAGGTATGTCAACAAAAGTTACCAAGTTACAGCGAAATTATTCCAAAACGAGTAATCCTATCAAGTTACATTGAAATCCCTTCATAAATATGGCCTGTAGACTGTGCTAAAGGTTTTCGGGCTTCAGGCCTGTGTAACTATGATGGTTGACCGATTACTACTAAAAGGGGACGTCCTCATCTCGACATTATACTGAGTCATTTTACTAAGTTAAAATGAAATCCCTTCACAAATACGACCTAGTGTCTGTACCAAAGTTTTATGGGTTTTGGGCTCGGGAGGCCATCCTGGTTGAATGATCGTGACCAAACGGGGACGTTGTCAATTCAGCATCATCTGGAGTGATCATATAAAGTTACAATGAAATCCCTTCATAAATATGACCTGTAGACTGGGCTCAAGGGCTTCGGGCCCCTGAAACTGTCACAGTTGACCAATCACGACCAAAAGGGGGTGTCATCATCTAGACATTATATGGAGTCAACCTAAAAAGTTACAATGAAATCCTTACATAAATACGACTTATAGACTTTGCTAAAGGTTTTGGGGATTTGGACTCGGGCAGCCATCAGGGCTGAATGATTGCGACAAAAAGGGGATGTTCTCATCTAGACATTATTTGGAGTCATCCAACCAAGCTACAATGAAATCCCTTCATAAATATGACCTGCAGACTGTGCTAAAAAATTTTGGGCTTCGGGCACCTGTAGCCGTCACAGTTGCCCAATCATGTCCAAAAGGGGACGTTCTCATCTAGACATTATATGAAGTCAAACTACCAAGTTACAATGAAATCCCTTCATAAATATGATCTGTAGACTGTGCTAAAGGTTTTTGGGCTTCTGGCTCAGGCAGCCATCATGGTTGAATGATCGCAACCAAAAGGGAAATTCTCATCTGGGCATCATCTGGAATGATCCTACGAAGTTACAATGAAATCCCTTCATAAATATGACCTGTAGACTGTGCTCAAGGTTTTCGGGCACCTGTAGCTGTCACAGTTGACCAATCATGACAAAAAGGAGATGTCATCATCTAGGCATTATATAGAGTCAACCTAACAAGTTACAATGAAATCCTTCCATAAATACGACCTACAGACTATGCTAAAGGTTTTTGGGCTCAGGCAACCATCAAGGCTGAATGATCGCGACCAAAAGAGGACGTTCTCATCTAGACATTATTTGGAGTCATCCTACCAAGTTACAATGAAATCCCTTTAAAAATGACCTGTAGACTGTGCTAAAGGTTTTCGGGCTTTGGGCCCCTGTAGCCGTCACAGTTGCCCAATCACGTCCAAAAGGGGGATGTCCTCATCTAGACATTATATGAAGTCAACCTACCAAGTTACAATGAACTCCCTCCATAAATATGACCTGTAGACTGTGCTAAAGGTTTTCGGGCTTTGGGCTCGGGCAGTCATCACGGTTGACATATCGCAACCAAATGGGGAAGTTCTCATCTTGACATTATCCAGAGTCATCCTACCAAGTTACAATGAAATCCCTCCATATTAAATATGACCTGCAGACTGTTCTAAAAGTTTTTGGGTTTCGGGCTTGGTCAGCCATCACGGTTGACAGATCATGACCAAAAGGGGACCTCCTCATCTAGGCATTATACAGAGGCATCCTACCAAGTTACAATGAAATCCCTTCATAAGTATGACCTGTAGACTGTGGTTTTCGGGTTTTGGGCTCGGGCAGCCATACCGGTTGACCGATCGCGACGAAAAGGGGACGTTCTCATCTAGACATGACCCCAAACCTGCATATGAAATTTTGTGACGATCAGACAAGAACTACAGGGTGCAGCCTGTGCTAAAGGAAAATGTGAACAGACTTACAGACTCATGGACTCACAGATTCACAGACTCACAGACTAACAGACTTCCACACACGTGAAGGCAATAGCTTATCATGACTTTGTCAAGTTAGTTAAGCTAAAAACTAATTTCTGGATTTTGGTCCAAAATTTCGAAGTCCCACCCGGACTCCAAATTTTCAATGTAAAAAAAAAAAAATTTTGTCTTAAAATTGACTGAAACGCATAAATGAAAGTGTCAATGACTCTGTAGCTCAACTTGTTAAGACATGTACATGTATAGTATGTGGCACAGCAATGACAAACATCTAGGTAATGACCTGATAACAAAGGTACATATAAAGTATTGTAACGGTCTGTACATAAATACTGATGGTAGCCTGTAACAAATGTATAGGTAAAGTATTGTAAAGGTGGGTGACAGTCAGATGCTAAACTAGAAAAGAAATCTTTGAGTCCCAGAGTGGGTCTGACTGAACCCTAAAATATTTGTTCTCATAGCACAGTGATAACAAAGGCACCCCAAAACAAACTCGTTCCTGTCCCAAGGTGATAACAAAGGTACCCAAGAAGTTTCGTGAAGATCAGTTCATAAATACGAGCCGTATAGAAGTTGTGACAAAAAACTGATTGGACCTAATTTCGGTACAAAATGGCCACTGGCAGCCATATTGAATTTTGGACCGCACCCAGAAACACTTGTTCTCGTCCCAAGGTGATAACAAAGGTACCCAAGAAGTTTCGTGAAGATCGGTTCATAAATACAGCCTCTAGCCTGAGCTATATTGACATGTGCACTTGCAGTGCTGAAAGTAACACTAAATACATAAAAGTTAGTATAATTTGCATAATTTACGCACGAGACAAAAACATGTATTATATGTGATGTATCCCATGGTACTAAACATTCATACAAAAAATTATTCAAATTAGAGGTTTCATGTGGAAGTTCTGCGCAAAAACTACACCTAATTTTGTACAAAATGGCTGCCAGCGGCCAACTTGTATTTCGGATCGGACCCAAAAACACTCATTCTCGTCCCACAGCCATAACAAAGGTACCCAAGAAGTTTCGTAAAGATCGGTTCATAAATACGGCCTCTAGCCCAAGCCGTATTGAATTGTTGACGGGCAGACGGACAGACGGACGACTGGCCATGGCATAAGCTCAAATTTGACTTACGTCAAAGTTGAGCTAAAAAACAAAAAACTCATTTCCGGATTTTGGTCCAATATTTCTAAGTCCGGACCGGGACCCCAAATTTTCAGCCTAAATATGAACCCATGGACTTGGCTTGAACAAACTTGAATCTCACCCCCCAAAGCATGCTGCATACCAAATATCAAAAGATTCTTATTGGTAGAACTGAAGAAGACGATTTTTAAAGAATATTCCTCATACTGCACTAATTTAAACATTTGGGCTCCCACAGACAGCCCAAATATGGACCCAGGGAATTGATTTCAATAAACATTTTCTAAGTCCCACCCCAGACCCCAAATTTTCAGTGTATAAAAAAAAAAAAAAAACTTTTGCCTTAACATTGACCAAAACACATAAAAAGTCAAAAAACTAATTTCTGGATTTTGGTCCAAAATTTCTAAGTCCCACCCCGGACCCCAAATTTTCAGTGTATAAAAAAAAAAAAACTTTTGCCTTAAAACTGACCAAAACACATAAAAAATCAAAAAACTAATTTCTGGATTTTGGTCTAAAATTTCTAAGTCCCACCCGGAACCCAAATTTTCAGTGTAAAAACCAAAATGCATAAAAACAAAAAAACTCATTTCCGGATTTTGGTCCAAAATTTCTAAGTCCCACCTGCACCCCAAATTTTCAGTGTAAAAGATTCCTATTGGTAGATCTGAAGAAGAAGATTTTTAAAGAATATTCCTCATACTGCACTAATTTAAACATTTGGGCTTCCATAGAGAGCCCAAATATTGACCCAGGGAACAGATTTAAATAAACATGTGAAACAATCTTCCAAAGAAATAAAAGGTGAAATTTGAAAGCTTTTGGAGCAGTGCTTTGGGAGAAAAGTAGTGTTAAATGTTTTTCCCATTACCCACAGTGTTAAAAAACTCAGCACTTTTTCAAAGTCCCTAAAAAGTATCCCATAATAAAACCGATAGCAATTTTTTTTGACCAATCATTCCAATCTGTTGGTCCTAAGGAAGCTTCACACCAAATAAGAATTCTCAGTGCCATGTAGTTTTGGAGATATGGGCGTTTTAATTTTTTTCTATTTTTAGCTCCTGCGGTTCCCATGGGGCGACGGGGAAAAAACTTGGGGCATAAATTAAGTACTTATGACCCAATAAGCCCTCATATCAAATTTGGTTCAAATCTGCCTCTCGGTTTGGAAAATAGAAATTTTGGGCTTGGTGAAAATTCTTGCCTCTCCCAGAACAAAGGCAAATATTGCCCATCAAACTTCTCTTGAACAAATTTGAGTCTACACCTCAAATGGAAGCTGCATACCAAACATCAAGTCTCTGCTACAGTTGGTTCATGAGAAGAAGATTTTTAAACATTTTGTGCATTTTGGCCCCACCCCCCTCCTCAATAAGAACAGAAACTCAATTTGAAGAAAAACCCAAATGCCCCTATATAACTGCTACTCATGTGAATTTTCATTGAACTGCAGCCAGTGGCTTGGGAGAAAATGTTCCAAACACCACCTTCACGACGTACCACAGACGACGGACAAAAGTGATCAGAAAAGCTCACCCTGACTTTCAGTCAGGTAAGCTAATAATATCCAAAAGGATAACATAAATTTATCAATCAGACAAAAATGTTCCGAACCGCATGGTACGCAAAAGTCGCACGCGAACACAGAGAATATAAAAAATATAATTAAAATGTGATTGAATATAATAACGAGAATATATAAAACACAGTCCCGTTATTTTATGATCATCAGATCCATAATGTTAGTCACAGGTAACCATTATCAACGAGTTGAATTATCACTGTTTTTAAACTCAAACGAATGCACATCTTCCCAAGATGGCGGAAGAAAAAAGAATGAGTCATTGGTTACCTGTCTGCGCACTGGTACTGGAAGCTGTGGATCTGTACTAGGAGAAAAGCATCCCCCTGGGTGTGCGCCAGTAGCACTCTACCCAGTTTTGGCTTATTCCCAAATCGCTTGGGAAAAGATCAAAATAGATTGTATATTTTCTGAGTTAGGGACTTCCACTGTAGTGCAAGCCTGTAGTAAACAATTGTAACGTAGGTTGATAAGAAATTTATAGTTACATTGCACATCAAGGGAGATAATCATAGACTGAATTTGCAGCTGGACAGAGTCACGGCATAGTCCATTTACACTACATTTGGCCTTTGTTTTTTGGGTTTCATATCTCAAGAAATAGACAGAAACAAACGATCATTCCTTATAATTAAACCTGGGTGGCAATAAATTTAAACATTCTCTACTTTGTGGAGTTATAATAAAAACTCAGTGTTTAACACTCTCTACTTTGTGGAGTTATAATAAAAACCAGGTCGCATCATGCTTCCTAATGAGAAATGAATATTTATTTATTGGTGTTTAAGGTCACATACTTATGCACAATGGCTAATCGCGACCATGACAGTTTTATCAGTGGAGGAAGCTGGAGTACCCAGAGAGAACCACCGAGCATTGACGAGCAACTGTCAGCTCCTCAGCAATCTAACTCTGTTCAAGCTCCGCTCAAGCGGGGTTACAGCGGTTGAGAATATGTGCACCATCGACGTACAGTATGTCTTAGTACACGGCGTCATCGTGCCTCCATGTAGGCAACAGGGATAAAGTGCCTTGACCAAGGACACAACGTGGGTCATCCCAGATGGGGATCGAACTTGGGACCTCTAGCATAGAAGTCCAACAGTGTACTACTGAGCCACCGTGCTCCCATTGAGAACTGAATAAAATAGGCATAGTTTTCTAAAATTCTGTCTGAAATGACGACACATTTCACTGAACGATGTTCTTGTGTCATTAAAAATTTTATTGAGCAATGAATTGCATATGTTAAAAGGAATGCCATAGGCCATGTCCACACAAAACTTCATTCATTCTTCTTTTCCACTTGACATGTTGGTGATGTCAATTCAAAGAATCACTGGATTAAATTTCATTCTGATTTTGATCATTTCCTGAGAAATTGAAAACACTGTTGTTAAATGTGGAGTTCAATATAAACCCAGATGACATGAAGTTGGCTGAACTTTGTCTCAAAAAGAGTTCATTCAGGTTATTTGTAAGTTGGAAAGTTTTGATTGCGCAAGTTTTGTTTGTGGATGCCATCGACGACAGTGATGTAGCATTTTGTTCATGCTGACACTGTTGTGCACGAAGCTGAATTGTTATGGAGGACAGTGTTTGACTGATATTTTGTTTCTTTAAAGTGAGTCATTCCCCATTGCAACTGCAGACAGAATCATTTCGATGTCCAATCACATACATAATTTGTCTTAGTTCAAATCCAACATCATGCATTCTCTGGATACTAGTTGCACATAAACAGTGTGTTGCGTATGTTGTGCTACAATGCCACCATTTTGCATTTCATGACATGTCAGGCATAAATTTTGAGAACTGTTATTCTTTTACACTCGTCAGTGAACTGCATACATTCATTTGATGGTGAAAGGAGAACACTGTCGAGCGCAATTAGGTGGCAATTTTATGTCAATCAGTCCAATCAGTTATATCTTTATGATAGGTTGGTAATGATTATGACCGGCCATTGTTTATGTTTGATTTGGGTAAAACAATGAACACAGACGATCATCTATTAATTTTAATTGTGAATAAAAAATTAATTACGGAATAAAAAGGATTTCATTGTTTGATTTTATTTTCAAGGTATTTTTAAAATGGTGAGTTAAATATTAATTCATTTTGAAACAATATGAGCGTGCAGAGGTTCTTTTCCATTCACACTATACAGCGTAATTTTAACGACGAGCATTGGGGTGTGGTTTAGGGAGGGCCTAAATGCTTTTTTTTTCAGTTCATTGTGATATGAACAGAAAACAAGAGGCCTGAGGGCGCTCACCTGACATGGTAGCCTAAATATAAAACCCAGGGAATTGATTTCAACAAGTTGCATCTGCCCTTCCTTAGAAAAGCTTATACCAAATAACCAAAGATTCAGACCAGTGGATCCGAAAAAAAAAAATTTTTTTTAAAGAATATTCCTCATATTGAACCAAGTTATAATTTGGGCTCCCATAGGAAGCCCAAATATGAACCCAGGGGCTTGAACAAACTTGAACCTCACCTCCAGTGGGATGCCGTTTTCCAAATATCAAAAGATTCTGACTGGTGGACGTGAGAAGAAGATTTTTGAAGAATATTCCTTATACTGAACTAAGTTATAATTCAGGCTCCCACATGGGGCCCAAATATCAACCCAGGGACTTGGCTTTAACAAACTTGAATCTCACCCTAAGGATGCTGCATGCCAAATATCAAAACATTCCGACTGCTGAATCTGAAGAAGAAAATTTTTAAAGAAAAATTCCTCATACTGAACTAAGTTATAATTCGGGCTCCCACAGGGAGCCCAAATATGAACCCAGAGACTTGGCTTCAATAAACGTGAATCTCACCCACCTAAGGATGCTGCATACCAAATATCAAAATATTCCGACTGCTGGATCTGAAGAAGAAAATTTTTAAAGAAAATTCTTCATTTTGAACTTACAATTCGCACTCCCACAGTGAGCCCGAATATGAACCTATGGACATGGCTTGAACAAACTTGAATCTCACCCCACTAAGGCTGCTGCATGCCAAATATCAAAACATTCTGACAGCTGAATCTGAAGAAGAAGATTTTTGAAGAAAAATTCCTAATATTGAACGTAATTATAATTCGGGCTCCCACAGGGAGCCCAAATATGAACACAGAGACTTGGATTTAGCCCCCTAAGGATGCTGCACACCAAATATCAAAACATTCCGACTGCTGGATCTGAAGAAGAAGATTTTTAAAGAAAATTCCTCATTTTGAACTAAGTTATAATTCGGGCTCCCACAGTGAGCCCAAATATGGACCTGGGGACATGGCTTAACAAACTTGAATCTCACACCCCTAAAGATGCTACATACCAAATATCAAAACATTCCGACGGATGGATCTGAAGAAGAAGATTTTTAAAGAAAATTCCCCATTTTGAACTAAGTTATAATTTGGGCTCCCACAGTAAGCCCAAATATGAACCCAGGCACTTGGCTTGAACAAACTTGAATCTCACCCCCCCCCCCCCCCCCTAAGCATGCTGCATAACAAATATCAATAGATTCTTATTGGTAGATATGAAGAAGAAGATTTTTAAAGAATATTCCTCATACTGCACTAATTTAAACATTTGGGCTCCCATGGAGAGCCCAAATATGGACCCAGGGAATTGATTTCAATAAACGTGTGAAACAATCTTCCTAAGATGTTATATGTGAAATTTGAAAGCTTTTGGAGCGGTGGTTTGCGAGTAAAGTAGTGTTAAATGTTTTCCCCATTACCCACAAACAAGTGTTAAAAAATGCTGACTCAGCACTTTTTCAAAAGCCCCCCCCAAAAATACCCCCATGATAAAACCGATAGCAATTTTTTTTTACTATTCCATTCTGTTGGTCCTAAGGAAGCTTCACACCAAATAAGAAATCTCAGTGCCATGTAGTTTTGGAGATATGGGCGTTTTAATTTTTTTCTATTTTTAGTTCCTGCGGCTCCCATGGGGCGACGGGAAAAATTTTTTGGCATAAATTAAGTACTTATGACCCAATAAGCCCTCATATCAAATTTGGTTCAAATCTGCCTCTCGGTTTGGAAAATAGAAATTTTGGGCTTGGAGAAAATTGTTGCCCCTCCCATAACGAAGGCAAATATAGCTCCTCGAACTTCTCTTGAAGAAATCTGAGTCTACACCTCAAAAGGAAGCTGCACACCAAATATCAAGTCTCTGCTACTGCTGGTTCATGAGAAGAATTTTGGTGCCCCTTGGGGGCGTGGCATCACCCAGGGAGAGGGGCAACTTCATTTGAACAAATCCAAATTGGCATTAGCTAATAAACATTTACCCAACATTTGAATTAAATTGGGCTAGTGGTTTTGGAGGAGAAGTCGATTTTGTAAAGTTTATGACAGTACGATGGACGACGGACGGAAAGTGATCAGTAAAGCTCCACTCGCTTCGCTCAGATGAGCTAAAAAAGAAATAATTTAGTCAATCATTTTGCCTGAAAATACATGAACAGAAAAAAGGTTTAATTATATAAAATTATCCTTTCAACTAATATTTTTCATTACACAAACCAGTGATGAGTGAAATCAAAAAACTGTTCAAAGATGGAAGTTTCCAGAAGATACCCTTATTTTCTAGAGTAAACATGTTTAGAAGAGGGCCCAAGGGGCCTGAGGTGCTCACCAGACCAAAGTTGTATAAAGAAGGATTTAATTAGCATCTATGGCTAGTTAACACTAAAAGGAATGAAGTTATTTAATTAATTATAACTTATGTCCACAACAGACAATTTTTTTCTAGTACTGGAATGCTACCACAGAAATAATGCCCAGATTTCCAGTCATGCAGAACTAGGGAGTCCAAACATCAACCTAGGGACTTAACATGAACAAACCTGAATCTGACCCCTTACCCTCCACCTCCAGGATGCTGTATACCAAATATCAACAGAATTTGAATGGTGGATCTGAAAAAGGAGATTTTTCTAAAGATTATTTATTCGTCATTTTACACTAAATTAAAATCTGGGCCCCCAAAGGAGGCCAAAATATGAATCCAAGTACTTAATTCAAACAAAAATCAATCTGGAGCCCTTGCGTCCTGCTAGGGGGTTGTATACCACATATCAAAACATTTTGAATGATGGTTCGCAAGAAAGTTAAAATTAGGGATCAAATGTTAACTAAATATTAACCTGTCTTCCCCACCCCAATGATGTTGTATACCAAATATCAAACAATTCTGACTGGTGGTTCTGGAAAAGATGATTTTTGGAGTATCACCAATTTAACAATATGTTAAAGTTGCCCCTCTCCCACCCCCCAACACTGCCACTCACCATTGGCAACACAAATATCAACCCAGGGACTCTTTATTTCAATAAATTGAATCTGAACCCTCTAAGGATGCAGTATACCAAATATCAAAAGATTCTGATTGTATCTCAATAAGCAGATTTTTAAAGACTTTTTCTCATATCTGACTGAGTTAAAATTCAGACTCCAATAGGCCCAAATATTAACCAAGGGACCTGATTTTAACAAACTTGAATCTGACTCCACTAAGGGCAGTGTATACCATGCATCAAAAGATTCTGATTGGGGGTTTTGTGAGAAGAAATTTTTTAAAGAATATTCCTCATACTGTAACACGTAAATATTCAGCCTCCAATAGGGAGTCCAAATATTAATCAAACACCTTCATTTGAACAAACTTGAATCAGCCCCCCCCCCACCTCCCCACCCTAAGAGTGCTGTATACCATATATTAAAAGATGCTGACTAATGGTTCTGGAGAAGATTTTTAAAGATTATTCCTCATATTGGACTAAGTTAACATTTGGCTACAATACGTCCTAAGGATGCTTATACCAAATAACAGTTTTCAGTTCTGGGCGGTTTGGGAAATATGGGCGTTTGAAAAAAATTCTATTTTTTGGTCCAGAGGTTCCCACAGGGACACAGGATCTCTTTTTTTGCATGAATCAAGTACTTATGACTCAATAATACCACATACCAAATTTTGTCCAAATCAGATCAGTTCAAGAAACAGAAATTTTAGTTAGGGCCAAAAATCTTGCCCCTCCCATTACAAAGGAAAATAAAGATCCATGCACTTCGTTAGAACAAACTTCATTCTATACCTCAAAAGGAAGCTCCATACCAAATATCAAGTCAGTGTACTCACTGGTTTATGAGATGAAGATTTTTTAAAGCTTTTGAGCATTTTCCCCCATCCCCTCCCTATGGGGCTGGTCAAGTTGATTTGAACAAAAATAAAATGCGATGTCAGAAGATGCAATCACTTCAAACTTAACTGAAATCGCTTCAATGGTTTGGGAGGAGCAGGTGCAAAGACCATGTTCATGTTTGGTGGACGACAGACAGTGAGTGATCATAATAGCTTGTCCTTACTTTCATTCAGGTGAGCTAACAAGGATTATCCAATGCTGATGCAGAGTTGAGTTTTTTTGTACCTGTAAGGCTAGTCATAAGAAAATCAAACCCATTGATATTTATTCGATCAAAAACTGATTCTTATCAATCGAGGCATATTTTAAGGCATGCACCATACAGCTTATTCCAACACTTTCTGTAAATGGCCAGGTAACAATGATAACAGAACTATTCAGTTCTGTATTTAACCTTTTACCTAACATAACGGCCAAAACCGGCCAGGGCTATTCTCAAAAATTGCCAATTAATTTTCATTATTTTTTCATTTTTTGCCTCAAAAATATAGGTTAGGCCCAACGAGCTCATTCCAATGAGGGGTCATAACCTATGTTTTTGAGACAAAAAATTAGTTATTCAAGAATTATTTTTGCAGGTGTCGTCTGCTTTTCATGTTAGGTAAAGGGTTAAGCAACACATCTGCAGTATGACAGATGAATTTGAGCTAATAACTCCACATAATGCCATGCTTATTCTCTCTCCTCTACTTAAAATAATGAATTTAATTTTCATTGTGTGACATCTCATTTTTCATAACACAAATTTTGACAGCATGAATAACATTTCTTTGATCTTCTGCTTCAAATAGCAGTATTTGTATTCTCCTTTACAAAAAATACCACAAGGCGTAATGAGATATGATTAAAAATTGAAGTTTTATCTCTTCTTTGAAAATCACTCATGCTTTCAGACAAAAGTAATGACTTTTTATAAAATTGACAAAATAAAAAACCAAAAGTTTTGCTAATTTGTTGCATAATAAATAACACCATGAACAGTTATGCTTCAAAAATTTGGAGATGAACATGTGTGGAGGAATAGTTTTACCTTCTGAATCAAAATGCATGTTAACCCTTTTCCTAACGAATCGAAACTGCTCAAGTTGTTAATTATGCCGGAGGATCAGGCCAATTCATCAGGTAAAGGGTTAGCTTGGATAAGCCTAACATTTTTAACACTGAGTTCTCATTAAGTTTTGGCTATCTGGGAGTTTTTTGCATCTATGATTATGTCCCAGAAGTAAATTGAAAAGTCTAGGCTGTATGTTTTGGCAGCCATGACAGACTTGAAACTACTGACAAACATCACAAGTGATGTGGTTTTGTCGAAACTTTTTGAAAAAGTTGAAAAAAAAAAAAAATTAAAATAACAAATTTTTACATCATGTGCATTGGGTAATGCTAATGGAATTGTTGACAATTTATATGCCAAATCTAAGATGGCCACTGGTGGCTATATTTTTCACTGAAATTTGGAAAAATTTGATAGCACCCATCCGGACATATCCCAAAAGCCACATATGAAATTTGGGACTGATCAAGTGAGAGCCGTGGCCTGTAGGGTGTGATAAAGGAAATGTTGGACAATTTATATCCAAGATGGCTGCTGGTAGCCATGTTTTTCAACAAAATTCAGAAAAATTCAATAGCTCCTATTTAGACATCATAGCAAAGCTACATATGAAGTTTGAAAAAGATGGGGTGAGAGATGTGGCCAGTAGGGTGTGCTAATGGAATTGTTGGACAATTTATATCTAAATCCAAGATGGCCACTGGTGGCCATGTTTTTCAACGAAATTAAAAAAAATTGACAGCTCCTATCTAGACTTTGCCCCAAAGCCATGTATGAAATTTGGAACTGATCAGGTGAGAGCTGCGGCCTGTAGGATGTGCTAAATGAATTGTGGCTGGACAGAAGTACGGATGGACGTACAGATCATAACCCATCCCAATAGCTCAAACTTGAAGTTGTCAAGTTGAGCTAAAAATGGTATTAAAATTTTGGTATTTTAATTTCAGCTTCTAAAACATTGCTTATTTTCAACCATGCGAGTGGAGCTCAGAAAATTTTGATAGCTCCCATTTAGACATTGCCCCAAAGCTACATATAAAATTTGGGACTGATAGGTTGAGAGCTGCGGCCTGCAGGATGTGCTAAAGGAATTGTTGGACAATTTATATCTAAATCCAAGATGGCCACTGGTGGCCATGTTTTTCAACGAAATTAAAAAAAATTGACAGCTCCTATCTGGACTTTGCCCCAAAGCCATGTATGAAATTTGGAACTGATCAGGTGAGAGCTGCGGCCTGTAGGATGTGCTAAAGGAATTGTGGCTGGACAGAAGTACGGATGGACGTACAGATCATAACCCATCCCAATAGCTCAAACTTGACGTTGTCAAGTTGAGCTAAAAATGGTATTAAAATTTTGGTATTTTAATTTCAGCTTCTAAAACATTGCTTATTTTCAACCATGCGAGTGGAGCTCATATTCATTGTGATATAACAAGCTATAACTTGATTTGGAAACAAAAGTGAAAATTTTGTAGTTATAAATAGATTTGCACAATATACTGTGCTTTCCTCCTTGAAAGGATTAAATATTAATTGTTACAGTATGTGGCACTGTATGACCTATTCTCGCACATATTATTTGCTGAAAATGCAATTTAAAGATACTTTCATTAATAAAAGGCCGTTTGGCGACATGTCCCACGAAAAATCGCTACATCGATGCCATAGCTGCGATGGGTGGTGCAATCTCACAAAATTCTAAGTTCATCAAGGGCCATAACTCCAAGAAAAATATTTGGAACAACACATGCATTGAACAGTGGCTAGACGTCAATAAGATACACTTACATGCCAAATATAAAGTCATTCCATCAAGTATTTCAAAAGCTATTGAGTTTTGAAACTCATTGGTCACAGACAGACCGACCGACAGACAGACCGACATTGCCACTTATTGAGCTGCTAGTCGCAGCTAAAAAGTGTGCAATCGAAGTCGAAAAAGGGACATAACTCTGGCAAACAATGTTGGACCAAACCCCGATGTGAACTTGACCTGTGGTTTATGTTGCTACACCTATATGCCAAATTTAATTTGAATCAGTCAACAACAACTAAAGTTATTAACGGGAAACCAGAAAAAAAAAGAATTTTCGAAGTCGAAAAAGGGGCATAATTCTGAAAAAATTGTCGGACCACACCCCGATTCAAATTTGACCTGTATTCTATGTTGATACACCAACATACCAAATTTCGTTTGATTTGGTCAACTATAACTGAAATTATCATCGGGAAACCCCCAAAAAAGAATTTTTGAAGTAGAAAAAGGGGCAAAACTCCGGCAAAATTATTGTACTGCACCCCGATTCGAACTTGACCTGTATTTTATATTGATACACCGACATACCAAATTTATTTGATTTGGCCAACTGTAATTAAAGTTATCTCTGGGAAACCAAAGTGGGACGGATACACACACAGATGGACACCGGCTATTTTAATAGTCCCCCGAAAAACATGAAGATTAAATTGCAAAGTAACACTCGCAATTTGTACACAATTCAACATGCGGTCACTCATGAAATTGTATCTATTTTCGTCTCTGCTTTTGATTGGCAGACATTGATTTTCTGTTGTAATATACTGTTTGCACAGGCTGAATGTTTTACAGTATCCTCCCTTGATAAGCAGACACATAAGTAATGTAATATTAGTTAACCTTGGATCTTCCAAGTTGTATGGGAATTTACACCGATCTGTGGACTCATACACCCTTAGGTGCAGCCGAAGGGTATATGAGTTCCCAGACCGGTATAAAATCTCATCCACTCCAGAAGACACATGGATAACAGATTTATTTCGAAATCCTTTCGTTCTGTTAACCCTAAGGCTAATATTGCTTTCAAAATCAACATTTTCTCCTTTTTCCAATAGATATATGTTCTTACTAAATTGGCACAATTTTTGTTACACATGGCTGTATATACTGGTATTACTTTTGTTCTCTTTTCTAAAATTTCAGTTTCAGTATGACTTGCAAAGCCTTTATTAAAATTAATTTGAGCCATTTTTAATTAAGCAGATACCAAAATAAAATCACACACCTTCCCAAAAATAGCATCATAAATAAATAATCCTTACATGATACATATGCATTTTTATTTTCATTAAAACTTTTGTGTAATAATTTACTTCAAAATATTCTATTAACCTTATTTTTATTTTTTCAAACATGCAAATTAGAAGGTAAATAAATATGTATAATAATTTTAACAGGACTTTTTTCAGCCTTTTTACTAGTTATTGTGTATTCCTGTTTTTACACAATAGTTAACCACAGTGTAAAAATTAAAGGATACTGTGGGCCAAAAGTTACAATGTACCTCTCAGCCAATCAAAAAGCAACATGTCATCCCATTTGGAAATAATGAATCATGCGCTTGAAATCTCCCAGTAATCTTCCACTTGCGACAGACTGAAAAGACTTACTTCCTGCTAATTATCAACATGAATGTTAATTTTAATTAATATAAACATCGTACTACCTCCTGGGAGTTTACAATATGTGAAGCAATCACATCACACAAAGATTTTCTTTCCAAAATGTTCCCAATGCCAGGCAGTCATATTGGTCCATCAACGGCGTGCCTCGCTTCAAATTGAAGCATACAAAGTGCAGCACACCTTCAATTTTCAAAATTGAAAGAATGCATGGCTATTTTTTAACCCTTATGTACCCACAAAGCCACAAGCTGCCCCTTTTGTATTGCTTTGTAAAAGTTGGCCCAGCCGCCCTGGTGTATTCTTCCTTGATGTAGGATGCATTTATCTTGACGGTGTTTTTACATTATTGTTGGCTGCCTGTACAGGCAGCCAACAATAATGTAGAAACACTGTTAAGTCATCTGCAGCTACGTATATACAGTAGTTATTAATGAAAAATTAATCTCAGGACATCAGGGTTACTTTCCATTTTAAAGATGAGAGTCTCCAATGCAAAGGGGAGAAAAACAGAGAATTTTGATCAGATTATGATCCACCCATGATCTGTTGGAAACTCTTTTGTCGTTTATTGTAATCAAAGTACAGAGGAATGCTGTTAATTGAATAGTCACTTTGTCAGTTGAAATTATTCAATTAACAGGAGTATTCAATTAACAGGGATTTGATCACGTTCCTGTATTCTAGAGTTAAACGGAACATTTATCTGTTACATCTTTTTTGACAGCGCTCATGGAGTTCTGTCCAACAATATATAAAGGATTAAAAATCTGTACTGGATTTTGTGAGGTCAAATATTCCTAAAAAGAACGGGAAATTCAGTGATTATTGTGTAATTTCTAAACATAATCTACAATATTCTTTTATTCAATTAACAGGAGTTTACGCAACAACCCATAACTGGTCAATTTTGCATTAACTTCTTGCAAGCTGTTGGTGGGCATTCCAGCCCAGGGCTGGATTTCTCTAGCCACTGAAATAGGTATAACATGGGCACATTTAATCAAATTTCCCCTTTCTCAACTAGATGCAGCCTGTCCCAAATTGGAACCAAGAATATCCCCTGCAGCACACTCTCTGATAGTGGGCAACAATAATACCAAGTATCATTAATATCCTTCAAGGCTATCAAAAGTTCAGAGCCGGACATGACTTGTTACAGTTTGATTTGGATGTGGGGGTATATGAACTTGAACTAAGTCTGTGACCTTGACCTTGTAGGCAGGCATTCCAACTTTATTTGTGACACACCCTCTGGTGGTGGGCAACATTAATACCAAGTATCATTAATATCCTTCAAGGCCATCAAAAGTTCTGAGCCAGACACGACATGTACAGACAGATTGTTTGTTTGTTGGTGGTTAACGTCACATATTTATGCACCATGGCTAATCGTGACACAACATGGAGATGAAGTCAAGTTTAGTCCATCGGCATTGGTGACTGGGTCCTATTTTACTAGTAAAGCGGAACTGGTTTACCACAGTAAACAAGTGCTGCTTACTTCCCGGGGTTCCCACGGGGATTACAGACAGATGGACAGAAAGACAGATGGATGGGCAGACAGACAGATGGGCAGACAAAGTGATTCCTCTATCCCCCCTTGAACTTTGTTCGCAGGGGGTATAATTAAGTGAGTTTTTTCAACAATGATTCTTCAGTCAAATTTAGATGAATTTTTCATCAAATTTAGTCATGGCTGCTTCACAGCAGGTTAAGAGTTAAAGGTGTGATGAAACATATTGCGTTTGAAAGTTATATTCAGTTAACAAGGTTATCAATTAAAAGATTTTAGATTAAGTGGGCTTTACTGTACTGTAACACACTAAATACTAATAATCACAATTAAAATATTTAACTGTCTATCAGGTTTTACTATCAGTCAAGTCATAGTAAATTTTATTACATGTATTAAGTATTTTAAATTCAGTGAAACCTTGTTACCTGAATAGGCAATTGGCTAGAGACAAATATCAAATCATAAATGTGACTGTTTATAGTCTGAATCAAGTTAGTATTTCCATTGCTTTGCACAAGAATTTGATCATTTTCCTTTTTTCAGCATATAATAGATAAATAAATTTTCCAGTAAATTATTGTCTTATCATACCTAACACAATTGTTTACTTCTGCCTTGCCTATCACTAATCCCAAAAGTCGGAAGATTTATTTTAAAGTCTCTTAAAGGAAAACCTTTTAGAAACCGCATTAGTGCAAAGGCATGAATAATGTCAAAATTTTGAAACAGGGGCGAGTGCACTAGACATGCACCACAGCAGAGCCGATCTTCCCTGTTCCCATACTTGCATGTTCCAGAGTAGCATGTACTGTATATTTGAACCATCTTGATGATTATTTGTTTACATATTTATTGGTGTTTACGGTCACATACTTATGCACAATGGCTAATAGTGACTGTGACAGTTCTATGGGTGGAGGAAGCCGGAGTACCCAGAGAGAACCACCGAGCATCGACGAGCAACTGTCAGCTCCTCAACATTCTAACTCTGTTCAAGCTCCGCTCAAGCAGGGTTACAGCGGTTGAAGACATGTGCACCAGTGACGTGCAGTACGTCTTAGTACATGGTGTCATCGTGACCCTATGTTGGCAACCGGGATAAAGTGCCTTGCCCAAGGGCACAACATGGGTCGATCCACATGGAAATCGAACTCGGGACCTCTAGCATAGAAGACCAAAAGTCTACCACTGAGCAACCATGCTCCATCCTGATGATTCTATTAGTGAGAAGATAATTATGTGAGTGGCAGGGAGGCTACGAGCAAATCCCAGTTTCAAACTGGGAGGGCTGGCAGTAAACTAAATTTACCAGAAAATTTGTATTTTTTACCAGCCTAGTCACAAGTGTTTACTTCTGGTTGAATAAACAAAATGAGGCAGTGCATGATATATCCCCATGAAATGAATGACACAGGAAGTGCAGGTACCGGACTAAAGAAGGTAGCAAAATTAAGTAGCCAAGGATAGCATACTGTAAGCATAACTCAGATACAAGCGTTAAACAGAACAATCTGAGAATGTACATGACAAAGAGTAAGAAAGGAACTGAACTGAATAAGGAATATCAGAAAAGTGGTTAGCGACGAAGGGAAGTAACCACTGACTGCACAGAAAACAGAGGACCCAAGGTGTAGAGGTCACCAGATTAAACCTGAAGATCACGGAAGTAAAAACAGGAGAATGTAGAAGAATTTCTCCAGTAAGCCACCTGCAAAAGATCAGACACGGCTGAATTTGCATAAGCCCAAGAGGCTGACAAGGCGCAGACCTCAGGTACAGAAATCTGATTGACAATACGATGCCCACTGGCTAAATGTGAATAAGCTGGCTTAAGATTGAGGGAAATCCACCTCAAGATCGAGTGGGGAGAGATAGTATTTCTTCCCAGCATGAGGGAAAGAAAGAATCTAGGATGGCCCTTCCAAATAGGATCAGTCCAGTCTATGTAATACCAGATGGCCCTGACTATATGAAGAACTGGATGGAGACCACCCTCCAGCAAAAGAGCCCAGGTGCAAATAGGGTGAGTGACTTTCGGTAACTGATTCTTTGCAAGAAAAGAATAGTTAGTAGTAAAAGTAACACTGTTGTGTGATAAGTGGAAGAAAGTTGGCTTGACAGACAAGGTATGCATGCCATGTTATGGAAAAGGCTAGTAAGGAGGCCAGCTTATAGGTGAGAGAGCAAAGATCAGCAACCAAGAGAGGTTCAAATAGCTGCCCGCCCCCACCCCCTCCAAAGCAAAGCAACTTCCAAGATAAACTACACTTACTTGGGTGTGGTGTGAAGCGCCTTTTCAAGGAAACGTGCCTGATAAGGTTGGAGAGGAAAGCATTGGAGCCGATGTGAAGATTTCCCACAAACGGAAAGGTATCTACAGTATCGACCTATAACCCTTGATGGTGAAAGGCTGTAGATCCCTGAACCAGACACACCAGAAAAACGGAAATCTGAGCGAGAGAAGTTTTGTGAAAGTCAACTGAGTGATCAGAACACCATCAACAAAAATCCTTCCACTTATCCATATAGGATAAGTCAGTAGTGTGCCATTAGGATGCAGAAGTGCACTCTGTGAGTTGACTGGAAAGATGTCAAAGCCAGAGACAGGCCCTGATAAAAAACAAGAGGCCCTACAGGACCTGAAGCGATCACCTTGAACAGAACACGAGTCCAAGAATGAATCTACATTAAGCAATCCATCTCCATAGGATACATTGTCAACCCTTGAGCCCCTCAGGAGTGACAAAAATAGTCCAAGCATCATGCCAATTCTTCAGTTAATCACAATGTAAAATGTGGAGCTCCCCTATGAAGCCCCTTGAACCTATGTGGATTAATCTCAGTTACACATCTCTAGAGGGTACTGAATACAAAATTTCTACCTCTTCAGCTACATGGCCAATTCCAGCTCCCATAGGGAGCCCAAATATTAATCCAGGTACTCGATTTGAACAAAGTTGAATCTGACCTCCCTGGAGATGTTGTACCGGTATACCAAATATGAAAGCATTCTGTCTGGTGGATCTGAAGAAGAACATTTTTAAAGAAATTTCCTCATATTGATTGC
Organism: Pictodentalium vernedei; assembly: GCA_031216915.1. NCBI lineage: Eukaryota > Metazoa > Mollusca > Scaphopoda > Dentaliida > Dentaliidae > Pictodentalium > Pictodentalium vernedei. The sequence continues at coordinate 262,247,829 of CM062291.1, read as the reverse complement.
ACTGTTAAAATTTGGTCTACCACAGAGAGCCCAAATATTAACCTATGGACCCAATTTGAACAAACTTGAATCTGACCCGCCTAGAGATGTAGTATACCAAAAACGAAAGCATTCTGAATGGTGGATCTGAAGAAAAAGATTTTTAAAGAAATTTCCTCATACTGCACTAAGTTAAAATTTGGGCTACCATCGGGAGCCCAAATATTAAAGCAGCGAACCAATTTGAACAAACTTGAATCTGACTCCCCTAGAGATGTTGTAAACCAAATATGAAAGGATTCTGACTGGTGAATCTAAAGAAGTTTTCCCTCATATTGTACCAAGTTAAATTTCAGGTTCCCACATGGAGCCCAAATATGAACTCAAGCACTCAAATTCAACAAACTTCAATCTGACCACCCCTCTAGAGATGTTGTATTCCAAATATGAAAGCATTCTGACTGGTGGATCTGAAGAAGATTTTTAAAGAAATGTCCTCATATTGCACTAAGATAAATTTTGCGCTACCATAGTGAGCCCAAATATATACCTAGGGACCCGATTTGGACAAACGTGAATCTGAACCCCCTAGAGATGTTGTATACCAAATATGAAAGCATTCTGACTGGTGGATCTGAAGAAGAAGATTTTTTAAAATTATCCAACATATTGCACTAAGTTAACATTTGAGCTTCCATAGGAAGCCCAAATATTAACCTAGGGACTTGGTTTGAACAATCTTGAATCTGACTCTCATAACAATGATGTATACCAAACATTAAAAGATTCTGACTGGAGGTTCTGAAGAAGAAGATTTTTAAAGAATATTCCCCATATTGCCCTAAGTTAAATACTCGGGCTCCTGTAGTAAGCCCAAATATGAACCAATGGGCTTCATTTTAACAAACTTGTATTCTGACCATTGGTTCTGGAGAAAAGATTTTTTAAAATTTCTGCAAGCTGACTCTGCATTTTTGCGATGCCCTATACAGAACACCCTAACATAACCTATGGCATTTTTTTTTCACCATTCAATTCTACTAGTCCTAAGGATGGTTTATACCACATAACAGTTCTCTGTTCCGTGTGGTTTGGGAAATATGGGTCTTTGAAAATATTTCTATTTTTAGCTCCTGGGGTTCTCATGGGGATGTTGGAATTTTATTTTTTTTGTTAGAGTCAAGTACTTATTGCCCAAAATACCACATATCAAATTTGGTACAAATCGTATCATCGGTTCAGAAAATAAAAATTTTGGGAGGGGCCAAAAATCTTAACCTTCGCATAACAAAGCCAAATATTGCTTTACAAACTTTGATTGAGCAAACCTGAGACCACACATCAAAAGGAAGCTCCATTCCAAATATCAAGTCATTTTTTCCCACTGGTACATGAGAAGAAGATTTTTAAAATATTTTGGAGCATTTTCCCCCATCCCATCCCTATGGGGCTGGGCATGTTGAGTTGAACAAAAATGCAATGCCCCTTCAGGACCATCACTCACACAAACTTTCACTTGAATTGGCCCAGTGGTTTTGAAGGAGAAGACCAAAACATGGTGTTGATTGATGGACGACGGACAGAGAGCGATTAGATTAGCTCTGCTTGACTTTGTCAAGGTGAGCTAAAAAGGTGAAGGCGCAGGGTTGTTAAACTGGCGTGCCGCTTCTGAGAATGACCCTGGCAGTGGAGCTCGGGATTACCCAGAAGGCAATAAGGCAGAGGAGCCAGTGAAGGTTAAAAGTTGATTTACCCAAACCCTTTGAAAGGAGAGAGGGTCAATCAGAAGTATCCTGCAAACTGAGGACCTGACTTTGTCAAGAACCAAGGGCTGAATGGGAGTAGGTGGAAAAGTGTAGCTATGGAGTCTGTTCGAATCTAGGGATAGAGCATCCATGACATATGCATGAGTATCCAGATAGGGGGAAACAAAGTGGCAAAGAGATTGATCAGAGGTTGACTCCATAGAATGCAGAGAGACTGAAATACCTCTCTGTGGAGCATCCGCTCTGTAGGAATGACTATTTATAACAGGACAATGAGTCTGCTAGGACATTCAAATGACTTGCTATGTGACGGACAAGAACCCAGGCATTCACATGCAAAGCTAACAAAGTAAGCATCCTTGCCATCTCATACATCAAAATGGAGTGTGTACCTCCTCGATTCCAAACATAAGCTACCACTGGTGAGTTAACGGACAGAAGGAGAACATGATGACCTGACAAATGAGGGAGCTACAGCTACTAGTTGAGAACCAATGAGAGCCAAGAGCTCCTTCTGGTTGATGTGAAGAACAGTCTGATCTGCTGACCAAACTCCTGGAGTTGAAAACATCTAGTGGATCCTAGGTAGCATCCCCACATCCGGTCGCTCGCATTCATGGTTAGAATGCAATGCACAGGTGAAAGATTCAGTGGGACAGCCTGCATAATCTACTGAACATAAGCTAAATGAGCCAGGTGGGGGCTGCAAGGACAGAGGAAGATTGGTCACAGAGTCCAATGGATCGATATTTGGTGTTCATGGTCCAACAAGAAGTATCGAAGTGGGCAAATAAATAGATGACTCAGAGAAAGCACATCGCATGTTGAGCCACAAAGGCCATTCAGGCATAAAAGATTCTGTGCTGGGGTTGGGCTGAACCTTGCGAGAGCCAATGCAAAAGGAACAACTGGGAATAAAATCCTAGGCGAAGACATTCTAAATTACCTCAATTGCCCCTTTGGGGAGAATCTATTTGGCTTGCCAAAGAAGCTGTTAGTTCCTGTCCTGTGAAACTGTACTTGTAAAGGGCTCCTTGGAAATGGAGGAGGGAGGCACTCTGATGAAGGATATCTGGAGCCCTGAGAGAACAACATTGGGAACCCAATAGTTTTATGTGATTTCATGCCAACAATGAGCAAACAGGGCTATCCTTTCTCCAACTGTGGGAAAATCGAGGTAGTATCTTCATTGACAAGGCCCATGAAAGGTGTATACTGTATCAATCCTGTTATTTGACTTTTGCCTGCAATTTTTCCTTCCTTTCTTATTTTTTAACCCTTCAGCTAACGAATTGGTTGCATCCGACTACTTAATATACAAATTTGGCAGTTGAGAAAAAAAATATTCCACAGCACCACATCACATCATGTGATCCCCTCATTGGAACAAGCTCATTGAGATTGTTCCAAGGCGGGGGTCACATGATATAGTTCTGTTGAAATTTTGTGTGAAAAACTGAAAACAAAATAATAAAATAACAAGTTTCCACATACAAGGCTTACATTTTAGAATCGAGACCAGGCTGATCAATAGGCCTGGTAAAGTGGTCGACCAAGCAGATTTTTGTTCCCTGGGTGGGGCTGATTTATTTTTTTACACTTGCAAGTGCATATTATATTGATATGTCATTATCTTGTGTTATTTGTTGATTTGTTGCGAATAAAGATTAATAATTCCAACCTAATAGACTTTCATTAATTCGCTATGGGCTATTAACCAGGCAATATTAATACCATGCTGATCCGTGTCTTGACTTTTGGCACATATTCGTGATTTAGCCCCCCTTCCCCTCCCACCTTTCTGCATGTTGAAAACAAGGTGCCATATCCATGTTCAAGCCTACTCCCTCAGTTTCAAAGACTTTAAAAGTCAGTGGAGCGCAGGTGAATTTTGAAGTGAAATTAGGTGAGTAGCAATGTGTTGTCAATTACCCGGAGGATGATATGCAGATTTCCTTTTTCATCTAACGTTCAAGAAATGGATTGTCGCCTGTTTTGATATGGCAAAAGGATGTAAGTGATTTTATTTTATTAAAATAAAATCCATTCTGAAGCAAAAACAGTGTTGTTTTTATTTTCACAAATTCCCTGTGCTGAAGCTCAACAAACTTGACATCATGCACTCTCACTTGCCAATTATTCCCTAAATACACCCATAATATTAATCACTCATGAATAATTAATGCCTGAACCAGTACGTGTTTAGTGTATATTTTCTCGAATAAATTGTAATTGCTTAGTTTTGTGACAGGTTATTTTCGAAGACAGCTTGGAGGGAGTGGAGGGGAAAATCCACATAAGATGCAGAAATTAAAAATTCTTGTATAACCATTTCAGAATAAACGCTCAATCAGTCAGAGGTTATGTTTATTCTCTTTATTATAATAGATGCACGTGGTTGTGTTGACAACACAGTCACACACAAAATAATATTTTTTTAAATCTGCCAATGATACTCAAATGGCTTTTCCCACCATATGTATAAAATTTGTGCCAGGCAAGCAAACAGTCATCGCAATGGAATGTGGTAATAAATAAGGGATTCGAACTTGTTACACCATATAGGGTTTATAAGGTCAGTATCACCCTGCATGTGCATTTTTTTTTTGCCAAACCCACGCCCTCACGTCTTCTACAATCATTTGCGATCATCTTTTAGTACATCCCCGGCAGAATTACACGAATAAACCTGTAATTACCTGATCGATTAGTCCCTCTGCCAGAATTTATTTTGTTTTACAAAATCGCCCGCCGCTTGATTCGCTGAGATTGGGAACACAATACATTGGTGACAGGACCGATTGATCGGCCTCGTCAGATTATTTTTGCAGTCGATTTCCAGACTGGAGCGATCAACCTGGTCAAAATGCAAACCCTGCACGTAATGGACATTGGGTAACGAGTTAAACTGCCTAAAAATAAGGAGTTCACACCTACATGTACATGTAAGCTGCAGTGGATGGTAAAAATAAAACAAATTCCAAGTACATGTACATACAGGGCAATAACTTTGACAGAAATACTCCAAATGACACCTGCACTGAACATATGGCTTGATATCAATAAGATACACTTGCATACATACCAATGATGTCATTCTGCCAATTATTTTAAAAGTTACGGAGTTTGAGGGAAAAATTAGACAAATTCCCAGTCGATAAAGGGCAATAACTCTGGAAAAATACTCTGAATAGCACCTGCATAGGACATGGGGCTAGAAATCAATTTAGATACACTTACAGATCAAATATGATATTATTCCATCAAGTATTTTAAAAATTGTCAAGTTTAAAAACTTGATGGTCACAGACTGACAGACACTGCTAAATAAAGAGCTGTTTGTAGCAGCTAAAAAACTAAATGATAAAACTCTCCAGCTGGGCTGTTGTCATTAGTGTGGAAAAATAAAATAGAAATCTGAAAAAGTCAACTATGTGTCATCTTACAGAAAGAAAAAAATCAATGAACACAAACTAATGTATGACGAATTGTATGTTTTTTATAGAAAATAGAAGAGAGAGTGATCATGTGAAAAATATAAAACAGGACTAATGAGTCTACCCTACTGAGAATAATTGCAATATTGTCAGCAACTTTAAAACAATTCCAGAAATAATATGGCACTTCCCTGACTGAGAGAAATCAATCTAGCTAGAATAAAAGAAATCATTGGAACAGCTTTATAGATTTTGTCTGTGGTCTGATTTTCTGGCCAAAGATTATCTTGTACGATTAGGTCCATTCAATGCTTAGCCTTTCAATGCCATCACTCTTATGTTGAAGTACCATGATCCTCCACTATATTTAACCCTCTACATAACTAAAGGCCAAAACAACCCGATAGTGCTATTCACAAAAATTACCATTCAATTTTCATTATTTATTTTTTTAGTGCTATTCACAAAAATTACCATTCAATTTTCATTTTTTGTCTCAAAAACATAGCTTATGACCCCTCATTGGAACGAGCTCATTGAGCTCGTTCCAATGAGGGTCTTAAGCTATGCTTTTGACACCAAAAAAATGAAAGAAATTAGTTATGCAAGAATTTTGTAAGTGTCATCTGCGTTTCGTGTTAGGTAAAGGGTTAACCCTCTGCACATTGATGTCAATATATTGACATTTCAACCAGCAAACTTTTCTCATAATGCAACTAGGAATATAAGCAATTCAGCAATAAGCAATTCAGTCTTGTTTGACTGAGCTCATAAAACTCTGTTACGGTGTGTAATAACAATAATGGTAACAGAAAGAAATCTGAGAATCAACAACAATAACTTCAATTTAACTACTATAAAATTTAATAACAAAAATAATTTGAAATGAAAATGACACAAAATCCTTTACACTATTTGGTTTACAGAAAAATAAAACAGAAATACTTATCAGTTAGTCCAAAATAAAGTTCAATAGAATCCACTGTTAAAACTAAAACAGCTATGAAGTGAAAGTTTCACACACACAGTAACTGTTATTCCTCTGACAAAAGATGAAAAAAAAAAAAAAAAAAAGAGCACCAAGCAAAGTTTCAGCCAATGGACCTTCGAGTTAAACCCAGAGGTTCATTGGCTGAATCTCTGCTTGGCATTCTTATGCTTTTTTCATACACAAGGAATTTTGTCTAGGTGGAGACTTCACTCCAGGGGTATTTTAGGGGTAATCCACTCTCCATGTACTGTAGAGTACTGTGATTACAAAAGTGGATAGAGAATTCTGACTAGGGGCCAATACTATAAAACTTTCACAATTGTATTTTCCATAATTGTATTTTCTACACGTGAATATAAATAACTGAAATGAATAATTAGCATTTCAAAAGACGTAGCAACCTACCGGTAAATTGCCACATCTTTTGAAATGCTAATCATCCATTTCAATTAGTTATTTTAGGCAGAGAATATACAATTCTGAAAAATACCATTGTAAAAGTTTTATAGTATTGGCCATGGATCATCTGGGTTGCAATCCGCTTGAAATCCTAGGTTTGCTTTTCTCCCAACAACACTGCAGAATCCCACCTGTTAAAACAGGAATGTGACTACATTAAATATCAGATGCCATTTCTGTTCACTTTCCTTCCCTTGGACTTAATTAGCGATAATTTTCTCAGGAAATCCAGACAAAGTGATGTACTCTCACCTGCCGAATAATAGTGATGGCACTTAAATTATTAAATTTGGAGAAAAATATTGGCCATCACATATTACTTGGTAATGAAAAGTAGAGTGAAAATGCCATCACTATTAATAATTTATGTAGAAAAGAAAGCCATCACTATTATTTGGCAGGTTAGAATAAGTGGGTCGCGATGTGACAGGATCGAGATCTGACCAAGAAAGAGACCACATTTGGGAACACAGTACTGTAGTAACATTTATTGAGAGGTAATGTTATTTGTCACTAATCAAAGAAAAGTATTGATTACAGACCAAGCTCTCCATTCCCATCCCCTGAATTTCACATTAAGCCGATGGTAAAATATTAAAATTTTTTAGTAAATTTTGTTTCTTAACATACCTACCACAATTGTTTACAATTGGCTGTAACATAAGTGCAAGCCCTACTTCGGAACTAACTCAAGCTTTTAGAATCTTTTCCAAACGAGTTGGAAAAGTACTAGAGTGCAAAAGCACGAAAAAGATCGAAAAAAGGGTCGAGCGAGACCAGCGCTCGAAATTACAGGTACTCTCTCTGCACACCTCTTGCGTTTACCGAGCGCATGCGCAACAACCGTGACGTCAATTCCGTATTTCCGCCAACGAGAAGTTTGTGATTTAGCGGGGAGGCATCGATATCAAAGATATCCCCAAGGAGGGTGGGCCTCCGGTAATCAATTGTGGTAGGTATGTTAAGAAACAAAATTTACTAAAAAATTTTAATTTCTTTTCAACCTCCTCACAATTGTTTACAATTGGCTGAATAAACAATAGGAGGAGGTGAATCACATAACCAATACCAACAAGAGTAGCAGAACGAAAGCAAGGATGGCAGAGAACAATAACGAAAACCTGTAATGAAGATAGAGAGAAGGCACCTGAAAAGAACAAGGCTGAGTGAAGCGCAACCTCGACAAAAACAATTTTAACGAGGGTGCACAACAGCATGAGTAGCAACGAGAGGGCCTAAAGAATAAAGGTCCTCAGATTGCTGCTGAAGGTGGCGGAGATAAAAGGAGGAGAAGGTAGAAGCATTCCTCCAGTAAGCCGCATTCATAACATCACGGAGCGAAACAGAATTGGAGAACGCCCAGGATGTAGAAATGGCACGAACCTCGTGAGCATTAAGCCGGTTCGAAACAAGATCCGATGCAGACAAGCGAGAATAAGCCAGCTTGATTGCAAGACAGATCCACCTGGAAATAGAATGGGAAGAGATAGACTGCCTCTTAGGAATGAGAGACAGAAAGAATCTCTTCCGACCCCTCCTAATGAACTGAGTGCGAGTAATGTAAGTCTTGACCGCACGAACAGGACAAAGAAGAGGCCTCCGTCCATCTACAGCCGGGAGAGCCCGAATGCAGATGGGAGGAGGTACCAAATCGGGGAGTTGATTCTTAGCCAGAAAAGAGCAATCAGTAGTGAATGTGACACTGTTAGCCTCATTTCGGAAGAAGGCAGAATCAACAGATAGCGCATGAAGCTCACTGACTCGACGAGCAGAAGCAAACGCTAGAAGAAAAGCCGTCTTATAGGTGAGAAAACGCATGTCGGTCTCAGATAAAGGCTCGAATGGCGCCCCCTCCAAACAGTGCAACACCCATGCCAAGTTCCACTTGGGTGTAAGACGCAAAACTCGAGGCCTCTTCAAAGAAAAGTGCCGAATAAGTTTGGAGAGGAAAAGATTAGGACCGATAGATACACCGCTTTCCCACATAAGAGAAAGTATCAGACAGCATAGACCGATAGCCCTTAATCGTAATAGGCTGGAGGCCCTTGGAGTCAAAAAGAAAAACCAGAAAATCCGCAATTTGAGCGATTGACGGATCACGGTAATTCACATTGTGATCTGAACACCAGCGGCAGAAAACCTTCCACTTGGCGGCATAAGTCATTCCAGTGGAAGGTCGCCGCGATGCAGAAATGCACTCCACTGATCGTCTCGAAAAACCTCTATGTCGGAGACTGGACCTGATAAAAGACAGGCGTGAAGGGACAGGCTCGCCAGGTTGTTGTGATACTTCCTGGGACGACCCTGTGAAAGAAGATCGCGACGTAGAGGTAGACGAATCGGTTGATCGGCCAATAGAGGCCGCAGCAGATTGATCCACACCCTCTGTGGAGACAGGGGTGTGATCAGAATGATCCTGCAACTGCACGCACGAATCTTCGCTAAAACTTGAGGAAGAATCGGTGCAGGAGGAAAGGCACAGCCGACCCAACCTGTCCAGTCCAGAGACAGAGCGTCTACTGCAAATGCCAGAGGATCTGGACAAGGGGAGACAAAAGTCTCTACCTGATGATTCCAGCGAGTAGCGAAAAGGTCGACCTGAGGACGACCCCACTGCTCGCAAATCGCCTGAAACACCGACCGATGTAGCATCCATTCGGTTGGAAGGACACTGTCGCGTCGGGACAGGAAGTCTGCTAGGACGTTGAGATGCCCGGGAATGTGTCGAATGGACACCCAAGCGTTCACATCCCACGCCAACAGAAGAAGATCCCGAGACAGCCGATACATGGGAATCGATTGTGTGCCTCCCTGATTCCGTATGTAGGCCACTACTGTCGAAATTGTCCGAAAGAAGTAGGACAACATGGTCCGACAGATGAGGGATCCAAAGCCGAAAACTCAACAGAAGAGCAAGGAGCTCCTTCTGGTTGATATGAAGGCCCACCTGCTCGCTGTCCCACTCTCCGTGAGTAGACAGACCGAGAGGATCCAACGTCGCACCCCAGCCCCGATCGCTGGCATCCGCAGTAAGGATGCGATCGGCCAAAGGAAGATCCAACGGAACACCCTGTGTCAGCCAGGGAATATCTGCCCAAGTGCGGAGGTGACAAAGCAGAGACCGAGGAATAGTGAGTTCCAGGTCCAGCGGATCTACATTCGGACGCCAATGATCCAACAGGAAGTGTTGGAGAGGTCGGACAAACAAGCGACAGAGCGGAATGAGATCTGTCACCGAACCGCAAAGGCCCAGCATCCAAAGGAAAGTCCTGGCCGAGACCGAGGAAGATTGAAGCAGGTCCCGAGTCAAGGCGGAAAGAATCGTCGCCCGAGCCTGGGGGACCGACACTACATTGTGAAGAGTGTCGAAATCCATCCCCAAATGACGGAATCGCTGAGAAGGAAGAAGATCCGACTTCTCGCGATTGACTCTGAAACCCAGCGACGCTAGCAGGCAAAGAAACTGCCGGACATCGAACTCCAGAACAGCAGCATCGTGGTGCCGTTGGAGGATGTCGTCTAGGTAGGCTGACGAAGTCACTGCCGACTGAGTGCGATGGAAAGCAAGCACATGTGACATCAGTCGGGTGAAGGCCCAAGGAGCCAGGTTCAAACCGAACAGGAGAGCTCTGAATTGAAAAACGAGAACCGAAGGTATTTCCGTGACGCCAGATGAATGGGTACATGGAAGTAGGCATCCTTCAGGTCGATAATGGCCGCAAAATCGCCCTGATGAACTGAACGTCGAACCGACCGGAAAGTCTCCATACTGAAACGAGGAGCAATTATGTACTCGTTCAGGGTACTCAGATCGATGACAGGACGATATTGGCCGTTTTTCTTCGGCACCAAGAAAAGTCTCGAGTAAAACCCCGGTGAAAGGGTGTTCCTGACCACCTCGATCGCCCCTTTGGAGAGGAGATTGTCGATCTCCTGCACCAGAAGGTCCCGACACAGAGAATCTGAAGGGACCTGAGTCGGAAAGGGCACCCGAGATAAACTGGGGTGCCGATGGAAGGACAGTCGCAGACCGGAATGAATGACGTCGAGGACCCAAGAGTCCGATGTTATCTCTGTCCAACGGTCGTAAAACAGCGACAGCCTTCCCCCGACTGGAGGCGAATCGAGGTGAGAACCTTCACTTGCGGCCTCGACGAGGCCCCCGAGAGGAGAAACCACCTCGGGAAGTGACAGAGTCCTGAGACTTTCCAGCCTGAGGCTGCCAGCGGGCCTGGCCACGTCGGCGCTTCTTATGAGCAGAAGGAGCAGACAGAGCCGACGGCGTAACCGACGTCGCCGACGAGGCAGACGCCGCAGCATGCTTGGCGGGCCTGGAACGACCCCCACCCGCAGCAGCAGGTGGGTCAAGCTGTCTCAGCAAAAGCCGGTCCTTCGAATGATAAAGAACTTTGCCACGAACAGCTTCCACGGAACCATGGAACAACTGAGGTCCCACCAAAGAGGCAGACCTCAGAACAGCACGTCGCTCAGAAGGAAGGGATGGTAAAGAATCCAAAACTGCATCCCGGCGTGCCAGCTCCAAATTGGCCGTGTTACAGGCGTGAGCGTGAGTCAAGTTCATAAGAGCCTGTGACAAAACGCGAAAAGGCGCCTGAGCGTCATCAAACTCCCCTGGTGGAAAATATTCGGCCAGAGCAGCGACGACATGGTCCGCGAGAGATAACATACCCAGCATCTCTCGGGACAGGCCCACCATAGACTCAACTACCGACATCGGGAGAACTGCCGACTTAGGCTTAGTCAACCCGAGGGAAGAAGAATCCTCATCCACAGTAGTCATCCCTTGGAAGACTGGTGGAGAGACGGAATCGTACACACGAAACCGCGATGGAGGCAGAAAGGCATCAGCCAGCTCTAGAAAAGAAGGAACCCTTGAGGGCCTTAGAACGCATTTTGGCGTCTAAGCCCTGGAAGGACTCAACCACCTGAGCCGATTGCAGAGGACGCAAAGCCCCGGAGCTAGAAGGCTCAACAGGGTTACGGCGCTCCACAGTGGACCGTGGCCGGACGGTCACAGAAGGCTGGTCGGAAGGTTGAACGTCCGGCAATAAGCCAAAGACGAAATCCAAAGCCTGCCCCAAGACTGACGAGGGGGGCCCATCACCTTCAAGATACTCGTCATCCTCCGTAGCAGAGGAGACGTAGCCCAACTCGGGCTGACCAGCAGAAACCTCCTGTGAATACTGTGCAGTATCCAAGGGGCCAGGCGAGACATCTCGGCGACCGACCAAAGGAGGTTGTGCCTCAGGAGGCACAGGGAGGCCAACTTGAGGGTTGCCAGAAAGCAACCGGGTGAGCGCCAAAATGGCCTGGCGCAGGTCACCCTGAGAATCCGTCGCAGCAGAATCGCCCGACGGAGTGTCCTCCCAATGGACCCTTCTGGTAGAAGAACCCAAATCCTCAGAAGAGACCGACGGCGCACGTCGATCGGCAGACAGAATAGGAGCACGGTGAGAAGACACCGGAGGATAGTCCCGATTGTGACGCCCAGGGGCCATCACTGACCTCTGCGAAACAGAAGGCCCTGCCTGCAAAGCCTCTAAAGAGACTGACGGTGCACGTCGATCGGTAGCTGGACCTAGGACACGGTGAGAAGACACCGGAGGATTGTCCCAAGAATGACAGGAACCTGTCATTGGCCTCTGCGCAGCAGACGGCCCCAACTGCCTATCCTCTGAGACCGACGGCAAGCATCGATCGACACCCAGACACAGAACACAGTGAGGAATCACCGGAGGAAGGTTCCGAGAGTGACAGCTAACAGGGGCTGTCACTGACCGCTGCTGAACAGCAGGCCCTGGATGCCAACGTCCCAACACCATCCCGCTAGTCGGCACACTAGCAGGCGAAGGTGGAACAATAAACGATTCACTCGAGGGACGAGGAATCGCTGCCGAAACGACCGGCCGGCTCAACCGACTAGGAGAAAACCCAGCCAGATGAGACAGAGCAGACAGCAAACCCGCACAGCCCCGCCGCGAGGCTGGGGGAGGCTGAGAACACACAGACACACCAGCAGATACAGCCTCGGTCCCCTGAGACTGTAGACCATCCCCAGAGGAGATGGAAGAGCCACCATCAGACAGAATAGGATCTGGAGTAGCAACCTCCTCAACAACGGTCGACGGTGTAGGAGGCAGATCGGAGAGGGTTACCGAGCTGACCTCGGAAAAGCTCTCAACGAAAACAGACGCCTCAATAGTGACATCAGAAGACAAAGAGACCACGGTCTCCTCGTCAGGTATCACTGAACTAACACCGCCAACAGTTGCAGAGGAACTCGCCACAGAAGTCACCACGTGCACCAGCAGAAATGTCTGCTACGGCACGGCTACCCTTACCCCGAGAACGAGGGGTTCTAGCTCTGGAAAGAAGCACCTTGTTCACAGAAGCCCAAAATTTAGAGGACCAAACCCCACAGATACCACATGATTGGGCCTGAGTGCAATTGTTGCAAGTGACACATGTGGTATGAGAATCGTCCACATGTTTCACCTGCAAACAAGAGGTACAAGGAATAGTCTTAGGCATGATATCAATACAAGAATCAAGCTTCCCGCCGACGGAAAACAGTACTAAGGTCGTGTTCACACGTGGGGGAAAGACAAGATAAAGTGTGAAGAGAACAGCAATAAAAATACAAATTAACATTAAATTATAATAATAATTTGGTAGCTTGATAAAAGGATACAATCCAGTAGCACATTAAATATGAAGAATAAGTTGTTCACGAAGAATACATAGCATAATTAGCACGAGTCACAAAAATTTCCGACCATGTACAATGGTGGAAAATAAAGGAATTGACGTCACGGTTGTTGCGCATGCGCTCGGTAAACGCAAGAGGTGTGCAGAGAGAGTACCTGTAATTTCGAGCGCTGGTCTCGCTCGACCCTTTTTTCGATCTTTTTCGTGCTTTTGCACTCTAGTACTTTTCCAACTCGTTTGGAAAAGATTCTAAAAGCTTGAGTTAGTTCCGAAGTAGGGCTTGCACTTATGTTACAGCCAATTGTAAACAATTGTGAGTAGGTTGAAAAGAAACTCATAGTTGATAATAATAACTCTGCCAAAATAAGATCGGCCGATTTCAAAATCACAGGGCACAGGTTTGCATGGTGCTTAATCTCTGTGCTAAGTTTTTAAAAATATGCCTGAATAAGCAGAGACAAAATGCTGAAGGTTACAAAATAAACTCTCAGTAGAAAAGGACAAAAAATCTGACAAAATGATTCTGACCAATCTCAAAACCATAGATGCACATGTGTCCATGTTGGTCAACCTCTTTGCCAAGTTTTAAAAAAGTTCACTGGAAAATAAAGGAATACAAGCTCAGACAAAGTTGTGTCCATGGACGACAAATTTTAAGTCAAAAAGGGCAATAACTCTGCAATGACATGACCAGTCAATCTTGAATTCTTGATTCGGTCTGAGACTCTGAAGTGCACTTAAAAGTGCACAGTAAGGTGACATTATAGTGTTACAGCAAGTCAAGTACACGCCAGAGGAGTAGACGGACAGTTGCAGTTGGTGAAACAGGAGAACAATTAACATTAAAAGTGGATGCTGCTACACACAGGATGCTTGGAAGGAGCAAATAAACAATACTTTGTGGCATTGAGTGGCAACAGGAGACATCAACTAGAGAATGCCAGGGACCCAAAGAGAATTTGAACATTCAGGTGGGGGATGGCTCTGGTCCATCTAACATACCAGCAGCATTCCTGAATCAGGTGGTTGGCAAATCTCTGAAATATGAATGCATGCCCAATTACATGTACTTTTTAGGGGGTGTTTACAACTACTGGTCTTGGAAAAAGGAATGTGGTGGGTAAATGGCTGCACACTAACATTCTCGTAATTTTCCATTATCAAGAGAAAGCAGCATCTGTCTGATGTTTGTATTTTTGACTTTTATCTGAAACTATATATATCTCAGGTTTAAGGAAGATGAGATATTGTTTAGCAATGAGGCTCTCTGGTTTAGATGCACCAACTTTTCTGAAGAAAACCTTGAAGAACATGGTGAAAGATATATTGACTTTTTTGGATTTTGACAGCAGGAGGGTGATAAAAATGAACAGATTTATTAGTTTTATCAGCACCTGCATGCATTACATAACCATGAGGCAGACAACATAAGGTTTTGTTTACATTTGTCATTCTTGCCAAGTTAACACCAAGCCTGTTATTTTGTGGTAGGTGATCACCCTCTTTCTCTATGGTCCACCTGGAGAAGTGTAAATGCCCACATAGAAAGTATTTAATAATAAACTTAAGGGGTACGGTACGGTGGTGTAGCTGTAACTGGTTCTCGTCAGATCAGTGAAGTTAAGCAACGTCGAGGCCGGTTAGTCGTTGGATGGGTGAACGTCTGAACGCTCAATTCGAACTCCCATGTTGTGTCCTTGGGCAAGGCACTTAACCCTGATTGTTCACATGGGGGCATGATGGAGCCGTGTACTAAGGCATACTGCGTGTCAATAGTATGCGTGTCTTCAACCAATCTAACTATGCCTGTGCTGCAGTGCGGAGTTACGATGCTGGGGAGCTGGCAGCTGCTCGTCTTTGCTTAGTGGTTCTCTCCAGGTACTCCGGCTTCCTCCACCTGTAAAACTGTCACTGACATAATATGACCTTGGCTATTAATGTGTTGTTAAACCTTAATAAATAAATAAATAATTTAACGAAACTTAACAAGAGCTATTACTGAAGGCACAGTAACAACCATAACGTGTTGAAAAAACGTGGGCAATTTTTTTATAAAATGTGCAGGAGTGGCTTGTCATAAGGATCCCTTATACCAACTGGTAAGAAATCGCTGTGGACGGACAGATACATGGATGGATAGACAGATGGACACATGTAATCCAGTATACCCCCATTCTCTTCGCACATGGAGGTATAAAAATCTAAGTTTCCACAATAAATTAATGGAAACATGTCAAGTTGTTTTAACCCAGAAGGATAGGGGAAATTTCCATACTTTTTGCTATTCTACTTCCCGTGAGTCTAATGGGTTAGCAGTGCTTTCTAACCAAGTCCAAAGGCAGGCCAGACTTGACCAGAAACAACTGACACAGGACCTCTTGTTGACTGTATGTTCAACTGCCTGTTCTGAGACTATAAATTTTCTCAAAGTTGTATAAAGGCCTTTGAAGGTCAACAGCTCCCAAAGGATGAGATTAACCCTTAGGCCATCAGATAAACTTTTTGTTAATACCTACCGTATATACTTGTACACAGCTGCAGATGACTTAACAGAGTTTATTCGTCATTGTTGGCTGCGTGTACGGTCAGCCATCAATGATGTAACAATACATCAAGATCAGATCAAAAGGTCGTATGTTCAATCCCGAGTTGAGTCATTGGTAGAGTCCTTGGGTAAAATACTTAACATTTGTAATCCCAGTTGCCCAAGTTCAAGTTTGAGCACTGTGGCAAATTGTGCTAAGATATACTGCATGTCAATAGTGAACATCCCTTCAGCTGTTGCTAACCCTGCTTGTGCCGGGTTAGTAATATGGAGAGCCTGACAGCTACTTTTTGCTACTTTGTGAATGCCTGCGGGTACTCCAGCTTCCTCCACCCATAAAACTGACTGGAATGATATGACTCTTGACTGTTTAAGGCATCATTAAACCCCAATAAATAAATATAAATAAGTTAAACAAGTATTTTGCAAACCTGTTTAATCATATCAATATTATTATATATCAATTTTTGATTGTTTGTTTGTTTATTGGGGTTTAAGGATTATTCTTACAACTGGGGTTACATCATGTCAGACATAGGCTGCCTACTACTCCTGTCCTACACCTGTGGCTTCCTGCAAAAGTGCAAAACAGTTAGTCCACCAATGTGAAGATACACAATTAGCAGGAAAGAAGTGTAAGAACTATCCCCAAAATCAACATGAATAGGCTTCCAGTAAATTATTGTGGTCGGCATGTAAAGAAACAAAATTTAATGAAAGTGTCAACGACACTGCAGCTTAACTTGACTGTGTGTTGTGTTTGATGAAAAGGATAATCTTCAATGTTTATGAAAGGATTATGAAATATGACAAGAATTGTGATAATTGAGAATATGTTAATTTCTGTTCCCTGTATGCTATGTTTTCAATAAAAATAATTTGAGGTGTACTAAAGAACTGAGGGGTGGGTTAATGGGGTCCTCACAGTTAATGTATGTCAACCAAAGTTACCAAGTTACAGTGAAATTATTCCAAAACGAGTCATCCTATCAAGTTACAATGAAATCCCTTCATAAATATAACTCGTAGACTTTGCTAAAGGAATCTTGGTCACATGATGGCTCGGCAGACACGGTTGACCGATCATGACCAATATAGGACAGTCTTATCTAGATAACATACCAAGTTATCCCACCAAGTTACAATTAAATCCCTTTATAAAAAGCACCTGTAGACAGTTCAAAATGAATCCAGGTTGCGTGACCAGGTGGCAGTAACAGCTGACTGATCGTGACCAAAATAGGAAAGTCTCATCTAGACATTATATCGAGTTATCCTTCCAAGTTACAATGAAATCACTTCATAAATATGAACTGTAGACTGTGCTAAACAAATCTTGGTCACAGGCCTGTGCAGCCATCAAGGTTGACCGATCACTCCCAAAATAGAACTTTCTCATCTAGATATTATACTGAGTCAGCATACCAAGTTACAATGAAATCCCTTCATAAATACGACCTGTAGACTGTGCTAAAGGTTTTCGGGCTTCAGCCCCCTGTCATCGTAACAGCTGACCAATCGTGACTGAAAGCAGACATTCTCATACAACCTGTAGACTGTGCTAAACATTTTCTGGCTTTGGGCCCCTGAAGCTGTAATAGTTGACCAATCGTGTCCAAAAGGGGACATTCTCATCTGGACATCATACGAAGTCATCCTTCCAAGTTACAATGAAATTCCTTCATAAGTACGACCTGTAGACTGTGCTAAGAGTTTTCGGGCTTGGGCAGCCATCACTGTTGACAGATATTGACCACAAGGTGACATTCTCATCTAGACATTATACAGAGTCATCCTACCAAGTTACAATGAAATCCCTTCATAAGTACAACCTGTAGACTGTGCTAAAGGTTTTCGGCTCGAGCAACCATCACAGTGGACTGATCGCGACCAAAAGGAGGCATTCTCATCTTGACATGACCTCAAACCTGCACATGAAATTATGTGACGATTGGACAAGAACTAAGGTGTGCAGCCTGTGCTAAAGAAAAATGTGAACAGACTCACAGATTTCCAAATGCGTGATGGCAATAGCTTATCTTAACTTTGTCAACTTGTACAAAAAAAAAAGTAAGGACCAAAAAATCATGAAAAATTAACAAAGTAAGGACTAATTCTGGTGAAAAATAAGTAGGCAATGTCTCTATAACATCTGCAGAAGCAGCTTGACACAAGGATCCCTAGTATCAAATTTCATTGAAATCCATCAACTCACTGCTGAGATATCGCTGCGAATGGAGAAAAAAATTATGAAAACTTGACAAATTAAAGGCTGTAACTCTGGTGAAAAATATGCAGACAACTTTTTAATAACATGTGCAGGAGTGGCTTGTCACAAGGATTCCTCATACCAAATTTTATTGAAATCTTTCTACTCACTGCTGAGATACTGTTGCAAAAGTACGAATGGACAGGCAGATGGATGGATGCACAGATGGATGGATGCACAGATGGATGGATGCCTTCACGAATGCATAGATGGACACATGCACAGACAGACGAATGCATGCACGGATGCATGTAATCCAGTATACCCCCCATTCTCTTTGAGAGTGGGAGTCATAAAATGCAAATGTTTTACAAAATAGCATATAAATATAGAGGACATGCTACTGTATTATCAAAGTCTTATCTATGATACAAAAAAGCCTTGCAAATTCACCAGGTAGATACAAAGGAAAGAAATCAACCTAAATAGTTAGAGCAAAAATATTAACTCTTTGCTGCTGCGAGTAGATGTTCCTACCCAGTACAAAAAGTACTCTTTATACCATGCTCGCCTATGTTACTACCTGTGAAAAGCCTGTATGTTAAATTTTAGTTTTTAACCCCACTACTGGTGTAAAGCTCATAGTCGGAAGTTCATCCAACTTGATCTTGGGCATGACGCAATTTGCCAACTTCGATACATTCACACTTGGCAATATTTCATTCAAACATACCACATTTTGCAGTACTATCTACTACGTGCAATGATTTATTACGTTTCAAATACCTACAATTAAATATTTAAAATAAGATTTAAGAACTGTTAATAATAATTTGACTGAAAAAGCAAGGTAAAACCAATCAACTTTGACGATGTGTCTAGCTGTCAATCAAGCATTCACGTGCAGCCAGTAGTACTGCTCACCGGCACAGATGTAAACACAACAAACCTGTGTGTTTGCAATAGAAAGTGTCATTTTTTCTCCATTTCAAGTGACAAAGTCGATTATTTATTAAATTTATTAAGAGCATGGTATAAATAAAACAAAGAGGAACAAGGGCCGGTAAATGGATTTAAACCACTCATAGAACAAGGGTTTTAACCACTCAGCTTGCCGAGTGGTTAAAACCCTTATCCTACTCATGGTTTAGATTTAAACCACTCGAACTCGTGGTAACTCCTACTCATGGTAATTAGATTTAAACCACTCGTCAAATAAGGGTTTTAACCACTCGGCTTGCCGAGTGGTTAAAACCCTTATCCTACTCGTGGTTTAAATCCGATTACCAGCCCTGGTACCTATTTATTCTATATGTTAAATGTACAGAACTGTTATCACAAAAGTGGATTGAGAATTTCGACTGGATAACAAGTGTATTGCCATCTGGTTGAAATTCTCTGACTGCTTTACTTCCCACAAAACAGTTGAAACTGTCCTGTAGAAAACAAAATGAATGAACACTAAAACTGAAAATCCCATGTTATTTTCAATTGTGTTTGTTGATTCTACATTTCTATCTGGGAGTTTTATTTATGAAACTCTTCCTAAACTGCAGCCATTCCATGATGTTATGAAAAATTTAAGAAACTGGGTTAACAGCTACATGTACATGTACTCAAATCTTGATTTTCATCTGCAATCAAATTTAGTAAAATATTTTAAATCATTTTGAATCTCAAATGAAATCCTGCATGGACTGTGAATATGCCACATTACGATTATACAAGAAGCCCCATTGGGCCTGTGGCACTCACCTGACCATAGTTGTTTAAAGAAGGATTTATTTAGCATCTATGGTTTGTTAACACTACAGAGGAATGAATATATTTAACCATTCATAACTCTGTTGTCCATGCCAGATGTACTGGGATGCTACCAGAAAAATAATGCCAAGACTTTCAGTAATGCAAAACTAGGGAGTCCAAATATCAACCTTGGGACTTAACTTGAACAAACTTGAAGGATGTTGTATACCAAATATCAAAAGATTCTGACTGGTGGTTCTGGAGAAGATTTTGAGAATATTACTAATTTTGCACTATGTTAAAATTTGCCTGAACACCCCCCCCCCCCCCACCCCCACCCCCCACCCTCCCCCACACACACACTTCCCAAAGGATGTAGTATACCAAATATGAAAGGATTCTGACTGGCAAATCTGAAATTCCCTCATATTACACTGAAATTCCCTCATATTGCACTAAGCTGGGCAAATTAAAGTGACCAAAAATGCAATGCCCTTTCGGGACCATCACTCACACAAACAAACTTTCACTTAAACTGGCCCAGTGGTTTTGGAGGAGAAAACTCAATCACAATTTAACACAAGAGGCCCCAAGGGGCCTGAGAGCATTCACCTGACACTGACAACTATCAACCGAGGGTCCTGATTTGAACAAACTTGCATCTGCCCCATTAAGGAAACCATATACCAAATATCAAAACATTCTGCCCAGTGGATCCAAAAATTCTTTTTTTTTTAAATATTCCTCATATTGAACTAAGTTATAATTTGGGAATTGGCTTGAACAAATTTGAATCTCACCTCCCTAACGATACAGTATACCAAATATCAAAAGATTCTTACTGGTGGATGAGTAGAAGAAGATTTTTAAAGAATGTTCCTCATATTGAACGAAATTACAATTCGGTCTCCCACAGGGAGCCCAAATATGGACTCAAGAGACTTGCTTGAACAAACTTGAATCACACCTCCCTAAGGATGCTGTATACCAAATATCAAAACATTATGACTTCTGGATCTGAACAAGAAGATTTTTAAAGAAAATTCCTCATATTGAACTAAGTTATAATTTGGGCTCCCATAGGGAGCCCAATTATGAACCCAGACACTTGGCTTCAACAAATGTGAATCTCACCCCCCTAAGGATGCTGCATACCATCAAAGACTGGCAGATGTGAAGAAGAAGATTTTTAAAGAAAATTCCTCATATTGAACTAAGTTATAATTTTTATATAATGTGTTTTTGTGTTGCAATTTTGATTATCTGGAGCATTCATAATGTCGGCAGTGTGTGAGTCATGACTGGGTTATGGGTGTCTCAAGAAATGCTTTGTAATGCATTATGCCTTAGTTGTACTGGAAATAGGTTTTCCATTAATTTGGAGGTATATCTTGATACCTGATATGTGGTCACTTTTGCACAACTGCACAAGCACCATACAATGTAATTTTATAATGTAAGGGTAAGGCGTTAAGATAGGCCTAGCCTGTTCGCCAAACCCGGTTTCAAATGAATGAAATAAAAATATTGTTTTACAAAAAAAAAGTTGGAATTCGGGCTCCCACAGGGAGCCCAAATATGAAACCAGAGACTTGGCTTGAACAAACATGAAACTCACCCCCCTAAGGATGCTGCATACCAAATATAAAAAGATTCTGATTAGTGGATCTGAAGAAGAAGATTTTTAAAGAATATTCCTCATACTAATTTAAACATTTGGGCTCCCATACAGAGCCCAAATATGGACCCAGGGATTTGAATTCAACAAACATTCCAAAGATGTTATATGTGAAATTTGAAAGCTTTTGGAGCAGTGATTTGGGAGAAAAAGAGTCTTAAATGTTTTCCCCATTACCCACAGTGTTGAAAAATGTTGACTCAGCATTTTTTCAAAGTCCCAAAAAAGTACCCTGTGATAAAACAGATAGCAATTTTTTGGACCATTCCATTCTGTTGGTCCTAAGGAAGCTTCACACCAAATAAGAATAAGCCATGCAGTTTTGGAGATATGGGCGTTTTTTTATTTTTTTTCTATTTTTAGCTGATGTGGTTCCCACAGGGCATTTTGAAAAAAATTTGGCATAAATCAAGTGCTTATGATCCATTAATACTTCATATCAAATTTGGTCCAAATCCGCCTCTCGGTTTGGATAATAGAAATTTTGGGCAGGGCAATAATTCTTGTCCCTCCCGTAACAACGACAAATATTGCCCCTCGAACTTCTCTCGAACAAACTTGAGTGTACACCTCAAAAGGAAGCTGTATACCACATATCAGGTCTCTGCTACAGCTGGATAATGAGAAGATATTTTTTTTAAAATGAGGCATTTTGCCCCCACCCCCTCCTCAATATGAGCAGAAACCCAATTTGAAGAAAAACCCAAATGCCCCTATATAACCACTACTCATGTGAAATTTGATTAAAATGTGGCCAGTGGTTTGGGAGAAAAAGATCCAAACACCACCTTCACGCCAGAAGACAGACGACAGACAAAATAGCTCACACTGACTTTCAGTCAGGTGAGCTAAAAAGATGGACAACAGACGGCGGACAAAAAGTGATGACAATACCTCACCCCGACTTTCAGTCAGGGGAGCTGATAATAAGAAAAAGAGTCTGGCATATTTTTGTCTGTTTTAACCCTTTACCCAATGCAGACAATATCAAAATTTATTATATTAATTATTGCTTCTTTTCTAATTTTTCCAAAAATGTCAACAAAACGATATCATGTGACCTTAGGATTGGCCCCAATGAGGGGGTCAACGATAGGGTTTTGTAAAAATTTCTTGAAAATATATATATATTTCAACTGTTTAATTTGTAAATTACATGGACGGATACAGGTGTTTCATGAGGTAAAGGATTAAAGTCAATGGTTAACATGACTCATGGCAGATTGTAGACTGTTCTTGGCAACCTTCTTGTATAAAGGAAACTGGCAAGAATCGGTATTCAAAATTTATTTATTTATTGGTGTTTAAGGTCATATATTTCTGCACAATGGCTAATCATGACCTCAACAGTTTTATGGGTGGAGGAAGCCGGAGTACCCGGAGAGAACCACCGAGCAATGGCGAGCAACTGTCAGCTCCCCAACATACTAACTCCACACAAGCAGGGTTAGCATTGGTTGAAGACAGTGCACCATCGACGTGAATGACGCCTTAGTACACAACGCCACCGTGCCCCCTGGCATTCAAAAGCAAAACAGATCATCAAAGAATGGGAAATGCACGTGTTCACATTTTTCCCGCAATATGCTGAAATCTCACTTGTCAAAAAGAAATGCAAGAACATTGAATCACAGATACTATACTCTCCCAAAAAAGAAAGTGTGCATGCTAAAAAATAACACTAAAAAAAGATATATATCATTTTCATTCATGGAAATTTTAATCAATCACAGATGAATCAATTTGTGATCAACACAAGAAATTTCATTACGCTACGACAAATACTCTTGGTGCCATGGAGAGTCAAAGACACTAAGGGTCAAACACAAAAGTCACACACTCAATATCTGGTATGACCTCCGTCTGCATCGACTACTGCTGTGCATCTATGCCTCATGGAAGCGAACAAGTTAGCATGGAAGTGTTGTGGGATGTTGTTCCATATTCTGATAAGCTGTCTTTGGAGTTTCACAAGCGTTGACGGTGCATGGGGAAGCCGGCGTAGCTGACGTTTCATTTCGTCCCATATGTGCTCAATGGGTGAGATATCAGGCGAATTTGCAGGCCAGGGAAGAACATCCACTTGTTGTTGCTGCAGATACTGTTGAACAACACGAGCTGCATGGGGTCGGGCGTTGTCCTGCTGTAGAATGACGCAGGGATCGTGACGTTGCAGAAATGGGACAACAACAGGTGTAAGCACTTCATCACGATATCTGGCTGCATTGAGATTGCCATCAATAATGACCAGCTCAGTTCTGTTACGGGCAGTGATGCCACCCCACACCATGAGAGACCCTCCCCCATAACGGTATCGCTCCACAACACATGGATCTGCGTAGTGTTCGTTTCGACGTCTGTACACTCTCTGGCGGCCATCTGATGATGAAAGATGGAAACGACATTCATCTGTGAATAAAACACGTCGCCACCAGTGTAAGGGATATGCCTGAGATGTTGTCTACACCACTGCAGTCGAGCACGACGATGACGTAATGTCAAAATCGGACGAATTGCAGGTCTTCGAGGACGTAAGCCGTATTCTCTCAGCCGGTTGATTACTGTTTGAGGATGTATCCGTCTCAGGTTAGGAATGTTCCTGGCTGTCATCGTTGCCGTTTGTTGCCGGTTCCGGAGATGGACGACACGGATATACCGATCTTGTGCAGGGGTGGTAACTCGGGGTCTCCCGGAGCGGGGTCGGTCTCGAACGTCATCATGTTGTGCATGTCGATGGACTGGCCTGTCTACAGTATTACGGTGGAAGTTCAAATGCTGGGCAACCTCTCTGTGTGTTCTGCCAGCTCTAATCATACCCAGGGCAAAGAGACGTTGATTCATTGTCAATCTTGGCATGCTAATGTGGAGTGGTTTTAACAGCAGCGCAAGTTTAAATGTTAAGGATAGGAAGGCCTTACTTTGGTGTTTAAATACCCAAGGATTCACACTGTTGCATGAATTTTCAGACTCTCCACACTCTCCTTTTCACAAACGTGCAGCACGTCATTTAACGTTAATGCAATTTTAACGGGGAAAGCTGTTTTTGTGTTCAATATAACTTATTCATGAACAGGTTAACACTCTTTACACCTACACTCTTTACACCTATAAAATTATTTTTTTGGAGTTTGATCAATTTCTGCAATGCACACTTTCTTTTTTGGGCGATTATATTTCATTCTTCTTGATTAAGTCTTTTTATTTTTGAAATTTGGAGCCCCTAGTTTGTCGCAACCACTGATCTCTATACAACAGGATTGCTAGAATACTCATTGGTCATATATAGAAAGACATATATAGAAAAGTGTCTCACCTGCTGCCATCTTACTGGTAGGGGTGCAGTTGTTGCTTTTAATAACAATGATCAACAAACCAAAAAATTTCATCATTTGTATTTTTAAAGAATATACTTTGATGTCTGATGAAAAATGAATATGTGGATGATGTGTACATCTTTCACGGCAATGCAAATTGAACATTACAACATACATGTACTTTAGTTATCACTGTCAAAAAACACTTGCCAATGTTGGAAAGTTGATACTGTGTTTTTAGCTATTGTACTACAGTATACAGCTGATGTGGACTGGCCACTTTCCAGGGGGGCAATATTTCCACATACGCAATAATATTAGATTCCAAACACTAATTACAGGAATAGTCATCAAAAATTTAATTAATGAAGCACCGGGTACAACCCGGTGCTTCATTAATTAAAATTTTGCTGCTGTAAATTTCTATTACCTGATAAAAGCATGCATGGACATCACTGCCCATGTGTGGATTTCAACCTGTACTTGGCGACTGTACTGTAATTAAGTAAACACCATGACATCTGATGAAGTGAAGGTCATTACACAATGATTACAGTCACAGTGCAACAGCTTTATACTCACAGTATAACAGCTTTCAATTCATCAAATGATACCAATGGTTGGGTCGTTTGATTTAAGCTTATTAATTTTACAAGGATTGGCAAGCAAGTTATATAATTTATATTAACACCTCTCCATGGCCCAATGGCACGGGTATGTGAGACCTCCATAGTGGCAACCTCGTCGCCTCGCTTTTCTCAAATGGTTCGAACTATCTTCAGCCTTCATGGAGTGTGTCTCTCTCTGCACAGGGGACAACCATTTTATGCCCCCACTCAACAGGATAGTATGCTGAGATAACATCAACCCCACAATTGATGTGGACAGAGAGTGTTCTGCCACCTGGAGAACTTTCCCTGACCGAGTAACTAACGTGGGACCTCTGACATGAGAGACCAGCGCCCTTATCCACTGCTCTCTTGGGAGGGGCTGCAGCGCTGATTGACAAGATGCCATCTTGACGAGGAGGCAGATTGAGTTGAGAGTTTTTTCGCTGACATTCCAGGAATGCACTTGTATTGAGAGCAGTGGTTGCAATCAGACGAGACCCACTCCAGGATAGTGTTCAACTGATGATCGGAATCGGCCACCACAATCAGCCAATTGTGGCCAATCGGATGAAAACAGCAACGGCTCCTGGAACATCGGTTCAACCGATTGTTGCCAAGCATTTTTTGTGCTGATTCAGTACATTGTAACCACATCTTATTACCTTCTGTAACTGTTCAATTATTAATGTAAAATGATGTCAATTATACAATTCAATAAAGTTGCAAAACCACCACAATGTGTATTCTTAACCCTTTACCTAACGAATCGCCCGCTTCCGCCCGCGTAATATACAAATTCAGCAGTTGATTAAATTAATTTTTTCAAAATATTTCCACAAAACCATATCATGTGACCCCTCATTGGAACGAGCTCATTGAGCTCGTTCCAATGAGGGGTCACATAATATGGTTTTGTTGAATTTTTTTTAAAAATTTTAAAAAATTATATTTAAAATAATAAATTTTGATATCGTCTGTGTTGGGTAAAGGGTTAAACTCTCTAGATGCCCCTTTACAGGATATACCAGTTAAACGACATGTAAAGCTTGCAATTGAGCGTACTTGTGGCAATCACCAGTTCATACCAGAAAGTGAAGGTTGCACTCCAGTGTCTCAGGTCGCAGTTAAAATTTGCACTTGAATGATAAATATGGCTCAGAGAGCCACATTTACCGCCCAAGTGTGTGCGACTGGTAATTTACTGACCTGAGTTCAATTTAATGTAGTTCTTTCGAGCCTTGACTTGTCTAGTAGTGCACGGTATTACAATCGGAATCGGCATCAGAATCAGCTGATTCTGAGCTCAAAAAACCTGTAATCGGTCAGCGGCCATTTTTGGTAATCAGTTGAACACTACTTAGGGAGTTTATTAGTGGTTTCCAGTCAGTCATGTCTGCCAAAACAAACAACAAACATCCTAGACTTCTGGAACCATAATCATGGCTGCAAAAAGCAGAGAGCCAAGACAGGATGAGAACTCACTATGGGACACAATTTTTAGAGGGTAAGATGTTTAGAAAAAAGTGATAAAAATGTTAACCCTTTACCTAACGAATTGGCCTCATCCACCCGCATCATTTTCAAATGAGCAGTTGAAAACAGGTCATTTTTCGTAAAATTTTAACAAACCATACCATGTGAGGCTTCACTAGAATGAGCTCGCTTAGCACGATCCAATCATGGGTCACATGATAAGGTTTTGTTGAAATTTTCGGAAGAGTTTTGCTAAAGAAATAATCAAAATAAAAATTTTTGTTAACGTGTGCATTTGGTAAAGAGTTAATAGCTTGCTGTTCACACCACCTTATGTGTATAGTAATCCATTACTGACTATGATAGATTGCTATCATGGTTGAAAATAATTAATAAAATGTCTGCAATCGACTGACCTTTTACAACTATCACTGAATATACTTGTTAGTTCGCTCATGGTATTATTCAATATTACTGGAGTTGTGCATTCGTTATGAGGTTGGTGCAGTCAGACTCAGTCTATCAATTACAATAAGACAGTTAGGAACATTTCATTATTATTTCTCCTTTCAATAAAAAAAGATGAGTCAATAATTTCCTTTGAGGTTACAATGACCTCCTCGAAATTAACTCCATATCTAAGATATGTAAAAAACACAAACATTTTACGCAACTACAGCATGCACAGAGCAGGTATCCTTGGAAACTGGTGGGATGGAGGGGGCATTTTTGGACTACGGACCCAACTGCGGAGACCAAAACAAAATCAGTGAAGTTTACAAAGAAAACTATGTAATAACTCCAGAGATCCCAATAAATCAATCAGTTCAATTGGGAATTTTACTGCCTGCATGTATCTTGCATTGTGAATGGGGCAGAAATTTGATCCCCAAGGGCATGGAGTAATCATCTGATTATTACTATTTATTGATGTTTAAGATGACTTTCAGCATATATGGCTGCACATCTACAAAGTCAAGTTTTGCCACTTATTTATACCTATGCTGCCTTCATGTACTTTGTCAGACTTCCACTCCAAGTTGTGTTTATAGGGTCTTATTTTATCAGTAAGCAATAACGTCTTTACCACATTAACCCTCTGCATTCTTGTGTCAAAATGGCAAGGATTTCAGCAGCAAATATTTCCCATAATGCAGATGGATATTTAACCAAATATACCTTGTTTGACAGAGCTCAGTGAGCTCTGTCAAACAAGACATAATTGGTTAAATTCATAGTTAAACAAGAGAAAAACAGAGTGATTGGAGAAAATTCTTTTGCACTACCAAGTGCTAGGGGTTAAGGGAGGACTGCAGCACTTCCAATGTTCCCACAGGGAAAACAGAAAGAATTACCTAAAATACACACCGGGAATAGATTTTCCATCCTGACAATGACACAGTTCTGTGAACAGCATTTATTTATTTGTTTTAGGTCACTTTCAGCATCTATGGTTATATCATGAATCCAACAGTATACAAAGTATAAGTTCAGTCAAACTTAGCCAACTCTTTATGCAGTGTGCAGAAACTGGATTGCTACTGAAACATCTACAGAGTGGAGTTCCATTCCAAGAAATAACTTGTATTGTATTCTATGGAAAAGAATAAAAATTAGAACAAAGTTTCAGTCAGCCACTGAACTTCAGGGGACCTGAAGGAAACTTTTCTTGTGTCCTGCTCTTTGCATAAAACAGACCTTTTAAGTGTCAAAGACATTTTGCGAAATTTTTCAATCTGGTGCCAGGAGTTAGTTCACAATTCCCAAAGCACACAATACAGTTTCGAGTCAACTGGAACCTGATAAAATAAAAGAACACAACCACTTCACACTGACAATCACTCTGTTTTTAAATCACTGCATTGGCCTCTTTCATGACAATGAGTTAAAAATCAAATCATTGCAAGTGTAAAGCAGTCTGCGTTGACAGTGACATACATGTATACGATACTTTCAATGCAGATCAATGGCTTTCCACTGGCAAATCTATATGAGAATGTTACCTAAGCTTGAGATCTGAACTATTTATATCTGTGTCATTTCCAATGTATTTATTTATTGGTGTTTAAGGTCACTTTTAGCATCTTTGGCTATATCATGACTGTAACATAATGTAGGTATGAAGTCAAGTTTAGCCAATCGTTTATACCTATGCTCAGGCCTAAAAATAAGCAGTCTGACATTTGCAGAATGAGGTCCCCAGAAGGTGAATTTGATGATGCTATCCCATATAATGGGCCAATTTATCCTCTGGGTACCTCTTTCTGTTTAGTTTTGCGACCCTGATTCAGACTGAGGTTCACAGAGGGTAAATGTAGTGATGCTACCCTGGTGTGCAGGGTTGCATCACTAAATTCACCCTCTGGTGACCTCATTTTGCAGATGACAGTCTGCTTATTTGCTGCCCACTTTAGAGGACTTCCACCACAGGCACTTGTTCTGGGCCCAATTTAACCGGTAAAGCAGAACTTGTTTACCATAGTTAAACAAGCACTGTCCAGTTCCCAGGGTTTTCATGGATGGCATTTCTGATTAAACTCCATGCATAATTTATATTTAACCCTCTGCACACAGATTCGAAACACCAAAATATCAAGCCACAAGTTTTTCCCACAATAAAAATTGGAATTTAACAAATTCTGTCGGAAATTTAACAGGGTGATGGCAAGCCTAAAAATAAGCAATATGTCATTTGTAGAATAAGGTCCCCAGAGGGTGAATTTGCTGACCCTAACCCATACAGTGGGCTACAATCCCCCAGTCTATCCTCTCAGTATCTCTTTCTTGTTAGGACTGAGACCTTGTTTCAGATTGAGGTTCCCTGAGGCTAATTTGGTGGTGCTACACTGCTGTGCAGGGTAGCATCACCAAATTCACCTGCTAGGAACCTCACTTTGCAGATGAAAGTTTGCTTATTTTCTGGCTTGGGTGATGGCTGTTTGTTTATCCACTTTATGTGGAAACTTGAACACAGTTGACGATTGATTTAATTTGCGATGCCTTTACTTATAAAGATATACAGGTATTCTATCCTCCTGCTGTTGCAGATATTCCAATCAATAACTATTCAATTCCCCTTGAAAACATCAAGATACTATAATAATTTGTGGAACTATCCAGTGTAATCATAAAACTATGGCTGTGGTGAGAATTCATTACTGATATGTTATGGCTTGAAAATGATGATCATATCAAGTCTTGATTAGGCAACATTTATAGCTTTGATTCACAGTTTAGAGTTTACACGTATAATCAGCAGAGGATATATGTGGTAAAACTTCTCTCCCACCATATGTAATGTACACTTGTATGACATAAAGAAAATATTGCCACTGTAACAAGACAGTCAGTCATTGTAACTGGTGAATTCACAATATTTTTTTCATACAAATGGTCAAAGAATTAATATGAAACAGCAGAGAACCCAAGTCACTAGATTCCAATAAGATAGTTATCTTTCTTTACCGAACATCAAATGAAATTCCAAGATGTGGTTTTAATGTACATGTGTACTACAGCCTATAATATAGCATGTTTTAATCTGGGCCCTTTTGTGGGCCAAAATAAGAGCCCTTTCACAATGGGGTACATGCTACAAAATTCCCAATTTCTGGCACAAAACACTATTATTCCCCAACTTATTCAGCATAATCAGATTACATAGCCTCTGTACACTTCTGATAGTTAACTCTAATACTATGATCCTCATTTTTAACCTGTATTCTCTTTCCCAATCTACTTGGATCAAACCCCGAATACAGTGGAAAGGTAATGAGGCAATTAAGGCTATGCCATATTTTTGCCATAATGTTACTACAGTGGAATCTTGTTAATTGAATAGCCATTTTGCCAAGGAAAATTATTCAATTAACAGGAGTATTCAATTAACAGGAATTGTGTTACTTTCCTGTATTGTGGAGATAAGCTTAGCAATTATTCTATTACATGTATATCTTGTCTGACAGAGCTCCATGAGCTGTTAAACAAGATATAACAGATTAAATGCCTGAATTGGATGTACTGAGGCCACATAGGTCTGTAAACAAAGGGAAAACTGGGGAGAGTCAGGGTAATTTCTAGACAGGTTACAAGATTGTTTATTCAATGAACAGGAGTTTTCTCTATAACCTATATTCAATTAACAGGTCAAATTTGTAATCGAGGATGGTAAATGGTTTTGTGTTGGGAAATTATATTCCAATGTTAAGTTAAGAGATATCCAATAAAGTGGGCTCCACAGTAGTACCACAATATTGCAATATTAAGAAAGAAAATCTTTGTAAAACAGTTTAAAAAATAAGGAGTCTGAT
The DNA here is from genome assembly GCA_031216915.1 of Pictodentalium vernedei. NCBI lineage: Eukaryota > Metazoa > Mollusca > Scaphopoda > Dentaliida > Dentaliidae > Pictodentalium > Pictodentalium vernedei. The sequence continues at coordinate 262,216,582 of CM062291.1, read as the reverse complement.
TATGGAAAAATATTCCTGCAAATTATTTTCTAAGTTGAGGAGGTAAAAGCACATAAAATGCAAGAAAATTATCTTCATAACAACTGATGATTGCCCGATTGTAAGAGCATAATGTTGCCTATGACACACTTTGTTATTTATTCATTTATTTATTTATTTATTTATTTATTTATTTATTTATTTATTTATTTATTTATTTATTTATTTATTTATTAGGATTTAATGACAGTTTGACAGCCTGAGATACCTCATTTTATGGGTGGAGGAAGCTGGAGTACCCAGAGTCAAGTACTGAGCAGTGTTGAGCAACTGTCAAACTCCGCAATGTACTAACGTGCACAGGAAGGGTTAGCATTGGGCGAATACAAGTACATCATCAACATGTACATGTACAGTGCCTTAGTACACAGCACCACCATGCCCCCACATGGGCATTCAGTATTTAGTACCTTGTCAAGGACACAATGCAATCACCACTGGTCAAGATAAAACCATGGACCTTTCAGTTTGAAGTTCAATGCTCTAACCACTGAGACACCACTCTCCCCAGGCACATTTTGTTATAGGCTGTATTGTATATCACAAATTTTCTCAACTTTTCTTGACTATTTTCTCCCTTCGACTCCGATGGGGATATGACCTCTTGCCCAGAATTAGGACTAACCTTAAGTCCTGCAGAATAGGGTGATGTCACTAATCTGTCAAGTTTGGTTAAGGTAGAATGTCCAGCTAGACAAGAAAACATTGATAGACAAGAATCAGTGAAATACATGTATTACTGAGAGAATTAAAATGAAGAAATGATTCAACACTAAGGAAACTGAAATATGTGTACCAAAAACCTGTCTGGCACTGAAAGTGTACAATTCGTGTGCATGACAGAAAAAAAAAAAAATCTCTACATTCGTAAATGCATTTGCCACATAATAATAATCTTTTCATGTAATAACATTTTATAATTTAACATCATCAAAATCAATTCCTGATTAAATGATGGAAGAAATCATTTAACGATCAATGAATAACAATCTTTAGTATAAAAAGAAAGCTTTGGTACAGCTATAAAATAAATACTACTGTAGGAAACTGAGTCACATGCTGAGCTGAATGTTTCAGTGCATCAAACTATTTTACATGTATCATTGTACAGTTTGCTTGGAAAAAAAACTCTTTGAACTGCTCCTCCACCAGCCATGTGCATGACAAAAGATAATAAATAGACCAAGACATTTTCAGGGCTTATATTTCGTCTAAATTTGTGAGAATCCATTTGGATTCTCGTGAAAATGGTTGCGAGAATCCATACCTGCTATGAGTGTCCCAAGATCCCATGATGCCACCAAGGTTGAACCACTGTTGTATACTGATAACACATCTTAACCTTTTACCAAACACACTTTTTTAATTTTTAAAACCAAGATTGATAACTTTTAAACAATAAATAATAAATAAATGATAAAATAATTAAATGAACAATATTTACCAATAAAATCTTACAAATATGGCTGTCGTTGGAACCGGCTCAATGAGCCGGTTCCAATGACAGCCATATTTGTAAGGTTTTATTGACAAAGTGTCAGGATATTTCAGGTCATGTTAGCCTTCTATTGGTTAATTTGTTGCCGCGGTGTTAGTTAAAGGGTTAAATTGACTCAATTTTTTTCACGCGAATCCTAGCAGAGGTGCAGCGAGAATCTACATGGATTCTCGCCGGTTTTATTGCGCGAATCTTTGTGTGAATCGATTCTCGGATTCTCGTCGAAATATAAGCTCTGATTTTTAAGAATCCTCTCTCAAAGAAAACTGCCCAATTTGTGCTATGATACCAAAATGAACATTTAAAAAAAACAAAGAGGCATAACTCTTGAATGAAATCATCAAGCATTGTAATTTCGCATTATGAATACTTTGTATATGATGAGGAAGATACATGTATGCTATAAATTTCATGAGAATCTGTCAAATACTGATGAAGCTGTGTAAAAAAATAAAGCCAACATGCATATTGTGAACCTGGGGGCACAACTCGTAATGAAATCCTCTCGCACCATAATTTTGCATTGTGAGTATTTAGTATATGATGGGAAAGATACATGCATGTACTAAATTACATAACAATCTATTGCTTACTGATGGAATTGTACAAAAATTAGGTCCAACATGTACATTTTCCATGAAAGGGAAATAAAATCTTTTGTCCATTTTGTTTCTTCATATACCTACCACAATTGTTTACTGTTGGCTTTGCATTAAGTGAAAAGCCTACTTGGAAACTGGCAAACTTTCTCTTAATATTTGAAAACTTGTTCCAAGGAAAGCCCTGTGCTAGTAAGAAGGGTGAACAAGCACTATGAAAAAATTAAGGATTGAAAACTGGGTCAGGCAATGGCCGGCACATGTCAACCATAGGCTGCTACTCCTGTAACACCTGTAGCTTCCTGCAAATGTGCAAAACAATGTTAACAAACCTTAGTTCCAATTAGTCCACAAATGAGAAGATTTCCAATTATCAGGAATGGAGGAGTAAGATTTATCCCCTAAATCAACATGGATAGGCTTCCAGTAAATTATTGTGGTAGGCATGTAAAGAAACAAAATTTAATGAAAGTGTCAAAGACACTGTAGCTTAACTTGACTGTGTGTCTATTTTGATGAAAATGATAATGTTCAATGTTTTTGAAAGGATTATGAAATATGACAAGAATTGTGATAATTGAGAATATGTTAATTTCTGTTCCCTGTATGCTATGTTTTCCATAAAAATAATTTGAGGTGTAAACTGTAAAGAATTGAGGGGTGGTTAATATGACCCTCAAAGTTAATGTATGTCAACCAAAGTTAACAAGTTAAGTGAAATTATTCCAAAATGAGTCATTCTATCAAGTTATAATAAAATCCCTTCATATTTATTTATTTATTTATTGGTGTTTAAGGTCACATATTTCTGCACAATGGCTAATCATGACCACAACAGTTTTACGGGTAGAGGAAACCGGAGTACCCGGAGAGAACCACCGAGCAACGGCGAGCAACTGTCAGCACCCCAACATACTAACTCCACACAAGCAGGGTTAGCATTGGTTGAAGACAGGTGCACCAGCGACGTGCAGTATGCCTTAATACACAGTGTCACCGTGCCCCCACGTGGGCAATGGGGGTGAAGTGTCTTGCCCAAGGACACAACGCAATTGCCACAGGTGGGATTCAAACTGAGGGCCTCTCGGCTTGCAGTCTGCACTTCTACCTACTGAGCCACCGCACCCACAAATCCCTTCATAAATACAGCCTGTAGACTGTGCTAAAGGTTTTGGGGCTTTGGGCCTGTGTAGCCATCACGGTTGACCGATCACAACCAAAAGGGGACATCCTCATCTAGACATTATACTGAGTCATCCTACCAAGTTACATTGAAATCCCTTCATAAATTTGACCTGTAGTCTGTGCTAAAGGTTTTTGGGTTTTGGGCTCGGGCAGCTGTCATGGTTGATTGATAACAACCAAAAAGGGACGTTCTCATCTGGACATTATCTGGAGTCATCCTACCAAGTTACAATGAAATCCCTTTATAAATACAGCCTGTAGACTGTGCTAAAGGTTTTCAGGCTTCAGGCCCCTGTAGCTGTCACAGTTGACCGATCGCGACCAAAAGGGGAGGTTCTCATCTAGACATTATACGGAGTCATCCTACCAAGTTACAATGAAATCCCTTCATAAATATGACCTGTAGTCTGTGCTAAAGGTTTTCGGGTTTTGGGCTTGGGCAGCTGTCACAGTTGAATGATCATGACCAAAAGGGGACGTTCTCATCTAGACATCATATGGAGTCATCCTACAAAGTTACAATGAAATCCCTCCATATTAAATATGGCCTGTAGACTGTGGTAAAAGTTTTTGAGTTTCGGGCTTGGGCAGCCGTCATAGCTGACAGATCATGACCAAAAGGGGAGGTTCTCATCTAGACTTTATGCAGAGTCATCCTACCACGTTACAATGAAATCCCTTCATAAATACGACCTGTAGACTGTGCTAAAGGTTTTCGGGTTTTGGGCTCAGGCGGCCATCATGGTTGACCGATCATGACCAAAAGGGGACATTCTCATCTAGATATGACCTCAAACCTGCATATGAAATTTTGTGACGATCGGACAAGAACTACGGGGTGTAGCCTGTGCTAAAGGAAAATGTGAACAGACTTATACACTCACAGATTTCTGCACGTGTGATGGCATTAGCTTATACTGACTTTGTCAAGTTAAGCTAATCAAAATTTTTATATTTCTTACACACCTACTTTCAATTGTTTACTATTGGCTGAACGAACAAAAGGAGTAGGGAGTAGGAGTAGTAGAATTATAACCCACAACACTACATGATATGGAAAACAAAGGAGACAGGATGACCCAAAGCACCATAGCCACAAGAAAGACTAAAGGGAAGAATGGGCAAAACACATCACAAGCAAGAGAAACATTAAGGGACAATAACCAGAAGGAATCTTTACTGAATCTAATGAGGAAACCAAAACTGCTATTAATTGGTTCTTGTCGATGAGCAAAACATAAAACTGGAAAATTATGTTTGAAAACAAAAATATATTCACATCAACATAAATTGCAGTCCTCACAATTGTATATTTCTGAAAAAATTTGACTTTAGCTGAACTGTATTTGAGACATAAAGAAGGTTTGGTGAAGTCTGCTAATCAAATAAAAAGACAAAAGTCAAGGACTGAATGGCAGAGTTCTTTTTCTGTTCACCATATACATGAATAGTGAAATTTAGTACCATCGGAAATTATAATTTCTTCCTCGCAGAATTGCATTGTGTGTGGATTCACACAGATTTTGACTGCTATAGGCACCAAAAGGTTGCCAAAATTTATGTGAACTGTACAATCTGTTGACAGAAATAGCATGAAGCCACCTGATGGACAAAATCACACAAATTACCGAAATAAGACCACAACGTCTCATAAGTTCTTAGATAAATGAATTTAATAACAAACATAATTGTGATATTGTTCAGGCATGTAATTCACTGCCTACAAAATTAGTATTGGTAAGCAGATCAGTTAGGCCACACAAAGTAGATCTTCTGTTTCTCAGACCATTATTTGTAAAATTGCATGTGGGTGTGCGGTTTTTTATTTTATTTTTCATTTTGTGTAATTATTTCTTTGCCATTAAAAGTTCATGTTCTTGGTTTTTGTTTTAGGACTAATAATCTATGGAATAGTATGGGTGGTGGTTTATTTCATCCCTTGAGAACAAGAAGGCTTTGCAATGCTGAAGCATTGCAAAGCCTTCTTGCACTCAAGGGTCAAATTTATCAATTTTTTTAACTTTGGTAAAATATCAGACATAAACCATTTAATTTTTACTTTTTTAAAGTTTACTTTGGTTATAAAAAGAGAGCATGCGGCAGCCAAAAGGACCATGCAGGAGGGCCTGAGAAATAGATTTTTAATTTTTTTAGGCCTTATTAATGTTTTTAAATCTGATGAGTAAGCAACAGTCAAGCCTCCCCAAACAGCAAGTATAGAAGGGCAATAGTTTCAAAACAAATGAAGCATATCAAACCATATACAGAAATGAATTAGAATCCATGCTTTCTAACTTAATGAAGCCGATGTTAGGTAAAGGGTTAATAACAATTTGACACAAATCTCATGCAAAAATGTGGTGCAGAATTGTGGTGAGTATGATCACTGCATATTGACAGAAGCCACATTGGATATTCTTAATTTTACATTGATGCGCCCTCTCATGACTCCATGCTTGTTCTTGTGAACTGTGTGCATCTGACCCTTCGTGAACTTCATAAAAGGTAAACAAATGCCCAAGCCTAAAAATAAGCAATCTGTCATTTGCAGAATGAGGTCCCAAGAGGGTGAATTTGCTGATGCTATCCGAAACAGTGGGCCAATTTATCCTCTGGGTACCTCTTTCTGTTTAGGTTTGAGACCCTGATACAGATTGAAGTTCTGAGTGTAAATTTGGTGATGCTACCCTGTCGTTCAGGGTAGCATCACCAAATTCACCCTCTGGGGACCTTATTTTACAGAAGTCAGTCTGCTTATTTTCTGGCTTGTTAACGCAAGAAAAATGGCAGCCCTTGTGAAATTTAGATACCCTATATTATAATTAGTCTTACTGTCCGTTCCTTGCTAGAATGAGAAAAAGATTTCTCCGAGTCTGTACTAGAAGGATTGCAGAATATAACTATTCAGTTCATTTAAGGTATTTTATTGTACAAAATCTGGTCTCTTACTTATGCCATAGCAGACTTTCAGGCTGTGCTTTCTACTACCACATGGTAACAGTCAGTGCTGGAAATGAACTAAATTGACGGGGGCAGTTTTAAGCTCATGTGAAATCAGAGATGGGAGTAAATTGCACTTGGAAAATGTTAGTATATAAATTTTGAGGAAATACTGTCACCAAACACCAGAAACTTTAAATGTATAAGGACCTGCTAACTGTGACAGTAACCTGCCACTGGCCACAGAGTGCAGCTTTCTCAAAACAACACACATTTATATGCCCTCGCAGTATATTAGTGCTCCACAGTATTTTTCAATAAGTGCATTTTTAGTTCCTGTAAAATAGAAAACACGGGTGCTGACGGGAGCAATTGCACTTGCACCCGTCTCATTTTCAGGACTGAATAGTTCCATGGCAAATATTATTTTCCATATGATCTATGTTTCATTCCAATAAAATTGATAAAAAATTTATTGAGGTTATTCCTTTCCGGCCTTCTTTAGACTTTGGAAAAAATTACCTGAAATTTGACCTAACTTATATTTGACGTCCCCTTAAAGTAGGATTTGAGGGCACATTCAGCATCTATATGTTAATATAGTTAATCTAATTTAGCCGGGGTCTGTTGGGTAAATTTTTTTTTTCAGCGGAAAATCACACAAACCCCTTCAAAACACATTTTGAAGCAACAAGAAAAAAAAAAATAACTCGGTAGACCTTTTCCTACTCCCCCCACCAGCAGGGCGAAAGTCATTTTTTTCATAAAATCAATTAATTAATCAATCAGTTAATCTTATGTGGATGTGAATCAGAAGATGTTTTTTAAAGAATAGTACTTATATTGCACTAAGTATTGCACTAATTAAAATTTCGGATCCCATAGGGAGCTCATATATGACCCAAGGGACTTGATTTGAACAAACTGAAATTTGAACCAATTTAGGTTGCTGCATACCAAATGTCAAAGGATTCTGACTGTTGGATCTGAAGAAGAAGATTTTAATTTTTGCACTAAGTTAAAAATTTAGGTTGCCATAGGGAACCCAAATATGAACTCAGGGAATTGAATTGAACAAAACTGGAATTGTCCCCACCCCTCCCAAAGGATACTGCAAAACATATATCTTGCAAACTATATATGACTCGTGGATCTGAAGAAGAGGATTTTTAAAGAATATTCCTCATATTGCAAAGTTAAAGTTACAGTCCACATAAGGTGTCGTAATATGACCCCAGGGATTTGATTTGAACAAATTTGAATTCACCCCACAACAAAATTCAGTAGAGTGATTTGAACCCTCATGTCTCCAGACAGTTACAAACTACTCCTTTTATATTACATTGAAAAAGCTGTCACAAGTGTATTCTCCCTTTAGAACTCCACTGGAAGGCTGCACTTATTTTGAAAGTGTTTTTACAATGATGTAGAAACACTGTTAAGTCATCTGCTGATGTTTACATGTATATTTACAGTTGTTAATAACGTAAAATCAATCTGAGGCATTAATGGTTAACCCTTTACACAATGCAGACGATATCAAAATTTATTATTTTAAATATCATTTTTTCAAATTTTTCAAAATAATTTCTGCAAAAGCATATCATGTGACCCCTTGCTGGAACGAGCTCGACAAGCTCGTTCCAACAAGGGGTCACATGATATGGTTTTGTTGAAATGTTTTGAAAAATAATATTTTTTTAACTGCTGAATTTGCATATTACGTGGGCGGATGCGACCGATTCGTTGGGTAAAGGGTTAAGCCCTTACCTAAAGTAATGACAAGAATAGGCCAGGACTCTACATGAAAATTGCCATAAAATTTCATTATTTTTTCTTTTTTTTTCTCCTAAAACATAGCTTATGACTCCTCATTGGAATGCGATCTTTGAGTTCATTCCAATGAGGGGTCATAAGCTATGTTTTTGAAGTAAAATATAAAAATGTTTAGTTATACGAGAAAATGTTTTACAAGTGTCATCTCCTAGTTAGGATAAGTAACAGGTGACTGAAATGCGATATTGCATGTATAAATCAATTAATAGACATGATGCCCTCACAAGAATTGAAGGTGATTGATTAATTGCTCGCCTAGTGAAACTTTAAGAGAGTGATGATGAGTGAGAGTGATCACTCTCATTTCTCGGCAGTCTTGCCCGATTATGCAGTGCAAATGAAGCAATTCATCCTAAATATTTCCTATTAACTTAATTGAAATGCAATATGAGACAAACATTTGAAATATCACGAAAGTGCAGATCATTTTCAGCAACCATGTGCTTCACAGTACCTGAGGGAAAGAAGATGATATTCTAACACAGCCAATGCATTTGTAACATTTAACCTCGTGCACTGGGCAAGATTCATTTCATTTTATAATCAGCTACTAATATTTGAGCTTGAAAAATTTCACTAATTTCATTTGTGTGCAGGGAACAAAATTTTATTCATTATATTTAAATGCAAACATTGCCAAATGGGAAGCCACAAAACTGTTTGCACGCAATGATTTCTGCATGTTTAATTTACAGTTTAAAGTTGTAATTTATTCCACACAGTACTTTATCTTGATTTGTGGGCACATGCACTGAATCGAATAATTTTAATAAGACCGTGATTGAATCTGAAAAAGCATTTCTCGAAACCCCTGAACACCTGGTTGCAGTTTTATGAAGTAAACCTCAAAATTTATCCCGATTCATAAGAATTGGTTTTGATTCTCGCGAACTCATCCTAATAAAAGAATCAATTTTCAGTTTTAAACTAATTTTCAGTTTAGGAGAACTGTTATACTCTTGTGAGTGCAACCAGACTATATTCCACAGTAAACAAGAGGCCTTGTTTAAGAAAGGATTTAATTAGCATTTATGGTTAGTTAACACAACAGAGGAATGAAGTTATTTAATTACTTATAACTCCAATGTCCATGATTTTTTTCTAGTATTGGGATGCTACAACAGAAATAATGCCCAGATTTTCTGTAATGCAAAACTAGGGAGTCCAAATATCAACCTAGGGACTTAACTTGAACAAACTTGAAGGATATTATATACCAAATATAAAAAAAAGATTCTGACTGTTGATTCTGGAGAAGATTTTGAGAATATTAACAATTTTGCACTATGTTAACCCTTTACCCAATGCAGAAGATATCAAAATTTATGATTTTAAATATTATTTTTTCAAAATTTTCAAAATGTTTGAACAAAACTTATCATGTGACCCCCCCCCCCCCCCCCCCCCCATTGGAAAGAGCTTGTTCCAATGAGGGGTCACAAGATATAATTTCGGTGTAATTTTCTGAAAATTAATATTTTTTCAACTGCTGAATTTGCATATTACGTGAGCAGATGCAGCCAATACGTTAGGTAAAGGGTTAAAGTTTGCCCACCCCACCACTCCCCTCCCTCCAAAGGAACACAAATATCAACCCTGGTAATTTATTTGGACATTTTGAATCTGAACCCTCTAATGATGCTGTATATCAAATATCAAAAGATTCTGATTGTATCTCAAGAAGCAGATTTTTAAAGATTATTCCTCATATTAGACCAGGTTAAAATTTGGGTTGCAGTAGGGAGCCCAAATATTAACCCAGAGTCTTGATTTGAACAAACATAGTTTTCACCACCCAAATGATGCTGTTTACCAAATGTCAAAAGATTCTGACTGGTGGATCTGAAGAAGAAGATTTTTAAAGATTACTCTTATTTGCACTAAATTAAAATTCAGGCCCCCATGAGGAGCCTAAATATTAACTGAGGGACTTGCTTTGAATAAACTTGAATCTGACCCCTGTACAGATACTGTATACTCAATATCAATAGATTCTGAAAAAGAAGATTTTTAAAGATTATTCCCCATATTGCATTAAGTTAAAATTTGGGCTTCCATGGGGAGCCCAATTATTAACCGATGGGCTTGATTTGAACAAATTTGATACTGACCCCTGTAAGGATTCTGTTTACCATATATCAAAAGATTTTGACCAGCAGTTCTGGAGAAGAGGAGTTTTAAAGATTATTCCGCATACTGGACTAAGTAATAATTCGGGCTCCAATAAGGAGCCCAAATATTAACCCAGGGACTTAGTTTAAACAAACTCAGATCTGACCTCCCTAAGAATGCTGTATACCAAATAATAAAAGATTCTGACTCAGGGATCTGAAGAAAATTTTTAAAGATTATTTCCCATATTGCACTAAGTTAAAATTTGCGCTCCCACAGAGAGCCCAATTATTATCTGATGGACGTGAGTTGAACAAATTTGAATCCAACTGCTGTAGGGATTCTGTATACCATATATTAAAAGATTGTGACCAGTGTTCCTGGAGAAGAAGAGTTTTAAAAATTATTCGTCATAGTGAACTACATGTGCATGTAAGTTCAAATTTGGACTCCAATAGGGAGCCCAAATATTAACCCAGGGACTTGGTTTGAACAAAATAAAATCTAACCTACCTAAGGATGCTGTATTCCAGATATCACAAGAGTCTGACTGGTGGATCTGAAGAAGACTTTTAAAGATCATCCCCGTACTGCACAACGCATAAGTTGAAATTCAGGCCCCCATAGGAAGCCCAAATATTAACTGAGGGACTTGATTTGAACAATCTTGAATTTGACCCTCATAACAATGATGTATACTAAACATTAAAAGATTCTGATTGGTGGGTCTGAAGAAGATTTTTAAAGATTATTTGCCATATTAGTTAAAATTCGGAATACTGTAATGAGTCCAAAATATCTGCCATTCCCCCGCCCCCTCCCCTATGGATACTGTATATCAAATATCAAAAGATTCTGATCAATGGTTCTGGAGAAGAAACTTGTTTTAATTTTTTAATTTCAAAATGCAAGACTCAGCATTTTTTTGATGCCCCCCCCCCCCCCCCCCCCCCCCCCCCCAACAGAACACCATGCCACAACCAATAGTAATTTTTTTTTACCATTCCATTATACTGGCCGTAAGAATGATCCTGTATTGAGACCAAATATGAACCAGGGGGCAAACTTTCAACAAACTTTTATCTGACATCCCCACCCCTTATATGGATGCTGTATACCAAATATCAAAAGATTGGGATCAGTGGTTCCAGAGCAGAAAATTCTTTTAATTTTTGCTAATATGCTGAAACAACATTTTTTCAATTCCCTCTGCCCCACCCCTACAGAACACCCTGACACAACTGATGACAATTTTGTTTTAACATTCCATTCTACTGGTCCTACAGATGCTTCATACTGAATAACAGTTCTCTGTTCCATGTGGCTTGGGAAATATGGCTGTTTGATGAAAATATTCCTAGTTTTAGTTCCTACACATGGACACAGGATTTTTTTTTTTTTTTGGCATGACTCCAGTACTTATGACTCAGTAATACCACATACCAAATTTGGTTCAAATCTACAGATCTACACTTACATGTACTAAAAGCGGTAGGTTACAGACAGGCGCGTAGCCAGGATATCAAAGTTAGATATAGAGAGGCAAGAATAATATCTAGGGGTGCATACAGAATATGATTTGCTGCATCATCCGAGCTTTGCAGTGGCCAGATGGGGGTGAGAACAAGGGTGAGTGTCCCCCTTTCATTTTGGAGGGGGTGCGGGGCCCTGCCGCAGGAAAAAATTTGAAATTTGAGACAAAAAATGCAATTTCCTTGACTATGAGTCCGTTTGAGTTCATAATTTATAAGTTGTGAAAGGCATCAATAATTAGGCTAATTATTTATGTCTTTCACAACTTATAAATTATGAATACAAATGGACTCAGAATCAAGGAAATTGGTAGATATTAAAATTTCTTGCCTAATGTTCCCTATATGGGTTAAAATGGGGAGGGATGGGGGGGGGGGGAGGGGGCATGACTGAAATTTGGGGGCATGTGCCGCCCCTCAGCCAGCCAGCCAGACCCCCCCCCCCCCCCCTACACCACTGGTTACAGGTACAAATAAGATCTATTACCAGTTGTAATAGCCAAAACATAAAACTGTTTCAACTGGAAATCTGTTTCCATGCATAATAAACACCATAGATGGCCTGGACAGCAACACAAAAGCAGGGAAAATGACATGTGTAGCACTTTTCGGATTCTTTAATACATGGCATAAATGTTCTATAAAATGATGCACCACAGGCCATAAAATTTGAGAGGAACGATTTTATCGTTTCTCTGGTGGTTATCTAAATGAAAAAACAGATAACCGAACAGCATGTACAAACAGTTTGTCAAAACGTTGTGTCTTATCACCTTATTTGATAGTACTGTTTTTACAGCTGATGACCCCTGTGCTTGATGCAGATGCATTCGAAATCTGTGAACTGTCATTCAGTAGGGCCATCGTGGACGGGTCAAAATGCATAAGGTTGTCATTTTTTCCAGCATAAAATTCAGAGACGATTCGCTATGACACCAAGCAAAATTTCTACCAATGAAGCACTGGGATTACCCTGGTGTTTCATTGGTGGAAATTTTCCTGGGTGTCAGAGCAATCATCTCTGAATTATATGCATGGAAAAATGCCCACCCTTAGATTTTGACCCATCCATGATGGCTGTACTGTCATTGGTCCTCTTTATTATATCCAGATGAACGGTCAATACGTTATCTTAATATTTAAGATTTTATTCTCTGCACTGTTATGGCACATGTGTTAAAGGGCCAATTCATGAACATCTATCCTGAAGTATTGGACTTCAAACCGAAAATTCTACAGTTTGATCCCTGCTAGGGGTAAATGCACTTTGTCCTTGGACAAGGCACTTCATCCCAATTGCCTACTCGGGAGCACAGTGGCACTGTGTACATGGCCTAAGGCATACTGCACATCGATGGCCCACATGTCTTCAACCAATGCTAACGCTGCTTGTGCAGAGTTAGTACATTGGGGAGTCTGACAGCTGCTTGCCATTGCTTGGTGGTTCTCACTGGGTACTCCGGCTTCCTCCACTCGTAAAACTGTCCGACACGAAGAGAACCTGCTGTGGAAAGTGCCATTAAACCCCAATAATAAATATCCCGAAGTGTGGCAAGCTGTTATCTCTTTTTCTGTGGAATAATTTACTTTTAAAATTTTGCACAGATCAAATGGAAATGAACAGCACTTTCAAATGATTGTATAGCCGTTTTCTCAAGTTGAAACAGTTACAGTGCTTTCTCGATCGATTAACCTTGGTTAACCAGTTAATCACTTGCCCTAATGGGTAGCTGAATAAATGCCATACTGTTGATGATTTACAACATTAACACTTTACCCAATGTAACGAACAAAATCGGCCAGCACTATATACAAAAATCTCCATTTTAATTGTTTTTCAATTTTTGTCTCAAAAACATAGCTTATGACCTCTCATTGGAATGAGCTTATGTGGGTTATAAGCTATGTTTTTAAAACAAAAATTGAAAATTTTTAGTAATTTATTTTGCAAGTATCATCTTCTACCCGCATTGGGTACAGGGTTAAGAATAACCATTTCCAGCTACTGATACAGTATAATGATCATGCAAGTGAACAAGCATGTCAGCACAGCAAGTTTGTTCCTTTGTTAACCCATATACATGAAATACAGTAGTTCAAAAGTAATGGTTAATCAATCAATTGGGGGCGGAGTGGCATTGCGGTAACCGGTTCTCGTCAGATCACCGAAGTTGAGCAACATCGAGCCCGGTTAGTCCTTGGATGGGTGACCGTCTTAGCAATTGATTCGACCTCCCAAGTTGTGTCTTTGGGCAAGGCACTTGACCCTGATTGTCCAATTGGGGGCATGATGACGCCGTGTCGATGGTGCGCATGTCTTCAACCAATCTAACCCTGCCTGTGCTGCAGGGCAGTGTTACAATGTTGGGGAGCTGGCAGTTGCTTGTTGTTGCTCGGTGGTTCTCCCTGGGTACTCCGGCTTCCTCCACCTGTAAAACTGCCACCGACACGATATGACCTAGGCTGTTAAAGTGTTGTTAAACCCTAATAAATAAATAAATAAATAAATAAATAAATAAATAAATAAATAAATACTTTTTTGATCAATCAAAATGTTAATCATTGGTTAACAGATTGCTAAGTTAACCATATCGGTGCAACTGTTTTCATATTAAATCCTAATAAATACGTACGGTAACATAACTGAAAAAAATCTTCCGTCAGCTGGATAACCCAATTAACAGAAGGTTTTCTTCATATGTCATATTCTATACAGTCATTTGAAAATATTGTACATTTCTATATTTCACACAGAGGGGCAAGTAGCCATGCTCCATGTACAGAACATGGAGATTGGATTGTTACTAAATCGCTGGTGGGGTGATGTCTCCACTGACAAAAAATCCTTTTCTGGGAAAAAGCATTAGAACAATGAGTAAAGTTTCAGACAAGGGTACTCCGGGCTGAGGTTCCTCGGCTAAACTGTGCTTGTCCTTTTCATGCATTACCACAGGAACAAAATGTGATTGTTTGGGTGGAAACTTCACTCCATGAGTGTTTTAGTGGTAATTCATTCTCCACTTACTGCATGTCATCCAACTGATGGAAGGTTTTCTTCATATGTCATATTCTATACAGTCATTTGAAAATGTTGTACATTTCTATTTCACACAGAGGGGCAAGTAGCCATGCTCCATTTACATATACATATAAATTTCAAAAATAAATTATTCCTGGCACAAAAGGGAATGACAGCATGTCCCACTTTATATGTGAAACCTGTGCAAGAAAAGGAAAGGTAATTGTCTTATAATCTAAATTATGATTCATCATCAAGGTACTGAACAGAAAAACATCAGTGACTCAATCAGTATATTCATGGAATATTGATTGACCTGTGTAATGTCATTCTATCACAATTTAGAAATCATCGTTTATCACTTATTATTACTGACATGCATCGGATATTTCCACTTACCTGACCTTTTCAATTACAAATCATTTATGTCAGTTCCAATTAGATTACCTCCAACAAACTTATGCTGAGCTGATTATTATTGCCTTCCAGGATTTCCTATAAACCCGATTTTGCGACCGATAAGACCTGCGAGCACCTCAGGAATTACAGTACAGTGGAACCCTGTTAAATGATCAACCACTTTGCCAGTGAAAAATGTTCAATAAGCAGAATTCATATTATTTTTATATTTTCCTATAGTATGGTCGCCGTGGGCTGGTCACTTTCCACGAGTAGGCAATATTTCCACGGATGCAATATTATTAGATTCCAAACACTAATTAAAGGAATAATCATCAAAAATTTAATTAATGAAGCACCAGGTTGTACCCAGTGCTTCATTAATTAAAATTTTGCTGATGATTTTTATTACCTGGTAAATGCATATCTGGACAGCAGGTGTCGATTATGACCAGTCCACGGCAACTACTGATTATTCTTAAACTGATCATTTATTTATTCCATTTCTAATAAATGTTGTTTGACAGAGCTCTAGATCTTTGCCAAACAAGATATAAACAATTTTTTTTTTATTAGAATTTAATGACACTTTTGATATCCAGAGTCACATCATGTCAGGCAGTTTTGCAAGTGGAGGAAGCTGGAGTATCCAGCCAGCCAGCAATTGTCAGATTCCCCAACAACATACATTGTACTAACTTCAGACAAGCAGTGTTAGCACTGGTAGAAGACAAGTGCCTCATTGACTTGAAGTACATGTATGTGTCAGGACATAGCATCAATGTACCCCCCCACATGAACAATCACTGAGCCTGAGGACAAATAGGTCTACAACCAAGAAAAATTCAAAGTAATTCTTTGACAGCTTGTAAGATTTTTTATTCAATTAACAGGAGTTACTCTTTAACTCATATGCAATTAACATCAGACTTTTGAGTTTGAAAAATGTGGGTTTGAATCCAGCTATGTCGTTTTGTTTTTTGGCACCTACATGTACATGTAATCAGTGCTGGAAATGAACAAAATTGATGGGTGCAGTTAGTTTTAAGCTCCAGCGAAATCAGAGACGAGAGTAATTTGCACCCGCTAAATGTTAGTATATGAATTTTTGAGGGAATACTGTCACCAAACACCTGAAACTTTAACCCTTTGAACCTGAATGGCTGCTTTTCCAGCCAGGAGCATGATACGTCATAACGTCATTAAATAGGATGGCTGTTCAGTAAATGTATGGGGTAGACCAATCAGTATTTTCAACGTGCAGCCTCAAGGCTGCACGTTGAAAATATTGATTGGTCTACCCCAAATAATGAATATGGACTCTCCTAATTGCTGTCATTGAACTGCATGGCAGATACCCCTAGTGTCCAAATAGTTAAATGTATAAGGAATTGTTGAATTATGACAGTAACTTGCCACTGGCCACAGTGTACTGCTTTCTCAAAACAACACACATTTTTATGCCCTCACAGTATATTAGTGCTCCACAATATTTTTCAACGAGTGCAAATAAAATAGAAATCACGGGTGCTGACGGGAGCAATTGCACTCACACCCGTCTCATTTCCAGGCATGTAATGGGATTTGATAGAATTCATATCTGATATGCATGACTTTATGATAAGAAAAAATCATGTCACTTGTGGAACTGAGTTTTGCATTGACTAATACTTTTATCTTCTCATGTTTCTCAGCCTTCAATGATAGTTATCTACTCACAAATTTCCAACTGTACTCTAAAAGTCAGCCTCCAGGGCTACACTTTCTATTGCATGCCTGACTGAGTGGTACTCGCAATAGAAAGCCTAGCCTTGGCAGCTGGATGTCACATTAATAATAATCACAAATGAAATTGCCAAGGACACTGTAGCTTAACTTGTCTGTGTGTTGAGTTTGATGAAAAGGATAATGTTCGATGTTTATGAAAGGATTATGAAATAAGCAAGAATTGTGATAATTGGGAATATGTTAATTTCTGTTCCCTGTATGCTGTGTTTTCAATAAAAATAATATGAGGTGTAGACTGTACTAAAGAATTGAGGGGTGGGTTAATGTGGCCCTCACAGTTAATGTATGTGGCCCTCACAGTTAATTTATTCCAAAACGAGTCATCCTATCGAGTTACAATGAAATCCCTTCATAAATACGGCCTGTAGACTGTGCTAAAGGTTTTCGGGCTTCGGGCCTGTATAGCCATCACGGTTGACCGGTCGCAAACAAAAGGGGACATCCTCATCTAGACATTATACTAAGTCATCCTACCAAGTTACAATGAAATCCCTTCATAAATATGACCTGTAGTTTGTGCAAAAGTTTTTTGGGTTTTGGGCTCGGGCAGCCATCACGGTTGAATGATCGCAACCAAAAGGGGACATTCTCATCTGGGCATTATCCGGAGTCATCCTACCAAGTTACAATGAAATCCCTTCATAAATATTATCTGCAGACTGTGCTAAAGGTTTTCGGGCTTCGGGCCCCTGAAGCTGTCGCAGTTGACCAATCACGACCAGTAGCGGATGTCATCATCTAGACATTATATGGAGTCAACCTACCAAGTTACAATGAAATCCCTCCATAAATACGACCTATAGACTATGCTAAAGGTTTTCGGGTTTTCGGCTTGGGCAGCCATCAAGGCAGAATGATCGTGACCAACAGGGGACTTTCTCATCTAGACATTATTTGGAGTCATCCTACCAAGTTACAATGAAATCCCTTCATAAATATGACCTGGAGACTGTGCTAAATGTTTTGGGGTTTCGGGTCCCTGTAGCCGGCACAGCTGACCAATCGCGACCAAAAGGGGACACTTTCATCTAGACATTATATGAAGTCAACCTACGAAGCTACAATGAAATCCCTCTATAAATACTACCTGTAGACTGTGCTAAATGTTTTCGGATTTTGGGCTCGGGCAGTCATCACGGTTGACAGATCGCGACCAAATGAGCATGTTCTCATCTAGACATCATACGGAGTCATACTACCAAGTTACAATGAAATTCCTCCACATTAAATATGACCTGCAGACTGTGCTAAAAGTTTTTGGGTTTCGGGCTTGGGCAGTCATCAGGGTTGACAGATCATTACCAAAAGGGGACGTTCTCATCTAGATGTTATACAGAGGCATCCTACCAAGTTACAATGAAATCCCTTCAAAAATACCACATGTAGACTGTGCTAAAGGTTTTCGGGTTTTGGGCTCAGGCAGCCATACCGGTTAACCGATCGCGACCAAAAGGGGACGTTCTCATCTAGACATGACCCCAAACTGCATATGAAATTTCGTGACGATCGAACAAGAACTACGGGGTGTAGCCTGTGCTAAAGGAAAATGTGAACAGACTCACAGACTAACAGACTTCCGCACGCATGATGGCAATAGCTTATCTTGACTTTGTTAAGATAAACTAAAAATCAGGAAGATTTCACCCAAACGGTTCACTGCTTGTTGAACATGCATGGTGAATGATGACACTGCAATTGAATAACAAAGCCGGCTTCAACAACATACAAGTGGTATCGTTCATGTTGTCCAGAACACTGTGTTCTCTGATGAGTTGAAAATAAGTTACTAGCTTACACAGTTGATTCAGCTGAAATGGCATCTCGATGGCTAGCCGCTAACACTGCTAGTGGCAAGTCGCATTTCTGTTTACCACATTAAAATGAAATCTACAAGCGAAAAATCATGAGGCACACATTTTTTTGTTCACTGCTTTTCGAATGCATGCACGCAATGGTGCACAGGTGCTGTTTTGTACCTCGAAATGGAAACTGAAAGGTTGATTAACATAGCAAATTTGTATTGAAAGTGTGGTAAATGGTTAGGTATTCAGAAGGTAAATGCAACTAACAGTTCATTCATTCATTCATTCATTCATTCATTCATTCATTGGTGTTTAAGGTTGCATACATGTATTTCAGCACAATGGCTAATCATGACAGCAACATGGGTACATGTATAAAGTCAGATCCAGCCCATTGTTTATACCCTTGTTGCCTATTTTAGAGGACTTCCACCTCAGGCATTGTTGACTGAGTCCTATATTACAAGTAAAATGGATCTTGTTCGTCAAAGTAGAGAAGCATTGCTTCACTTCCCAGGGTTCCCATGCGGGCAATTAACAGTTATGAAACAAGAGGCTCCAAGATGCATGAGAGCACTCACCTGACACTGACAACTATCAACCGAGATTCCTGATTTGAACAAACTTGCATCTGCCCCATTAAGAAAACCATATACCAAATATCAAAATACTCTGACCGGTGGATCTGAAAAAAATAGGGACTTGCCTTGAACAAACTTGAATCTCACCTCCCTAAGGATGCTGTATTCCAAATACCAAAAGATTCTGACTACTAAATCTGAAGAAAAATATTTTTTAAAAATATTCATCATGTTGAAATAAGGGAGCCCAAATATGAACCCAGGGACTTGGCTTTAACAAATTTGAATCTCACCTCCCTAACGATACAGTATACCAAATATCAAAAGATTCTTACTGGTGAATGTGAAGAAGAAAATTTTTAAAGAATGTTCCTCATATTGAACTAAGTTATAAGTCAGGTCTCCCACAGGGAGCCCAAATATGGACTCAGAGAGTTGGCTTGAACAAACTTGAATCATACCTCCGTAAGGATGCTGTATACCAAATATCAAAACATTCCGACTGCTAGATCTGAACAAGAAGATTTTTAAAGAAAATTCATCATATTAAACTAAGTTATAATTCGGGCTCCCACAGGGAGCCCAAATATGAACCCAGAGACTTGGCTTGAACAAACTTGAATCTCCCCCCCTTAGGATACTGCATACCAAATATCAAAAGATTCTGATCGGTGGATCTGAAGAAGATTTTTAAAGAATACTGCACTAATTTAAACATTAGCCCAAATATGGACCCAGGGATTTGATTTCAACAAACATGTGAAACAATCTTCCAAAGATGTTATATGTGAAACTTGAAAGCTTTTGGAGCAGTGGTTTGGGAGAAGAGTCTTAAATGTTTTCCCCATTACCCATGGTGTTAAAAAATTCTGACTCAGCAGATTTTCAAAGTCCTGAAGAAGTACCCTATGATAAAACCAATAGCAATTTATTTGGACAATTCCATTCTGTTGGTTCTAAGGAAGCTTCGCACCAAATAAGAATTCTCAGTGCCGTGTAGTTTTGGAGATATGGGCGTTAGAATTTTTTCCTATTTTTAGCTCCTGTGGTTCCCAAGGGGCATTTTGAAAAAAAAATTGAAATAAATCAAGTACATGTACTTATGACCCATTAATATTTCATATCAAATTTGGTTCAAATTGGCCTCTCGGTTTGGAAAATAGAAATTTTGGGCAGGGCAATAATTCTTGCCCCTCCCATAATGACGACAAATATTGCCCTTTGAACTTCTCTTGAACAAACTTGAGTCTACACCTCAAAAGGAAGCTGTATACCAAATATCAAGTCTCTGCTTCAGCTGAGAGAAGATTTTTTAAAAAGTGGGGCATTTTGGCACCACCCTCTCCTCAATACCATTATGAGCAGAAATCCAATTTAAAGAAAAACCCAAATGCCCCTATATAACCCCTACTCATGTGAAATTTCATTAAAATGTGGCCAGTGGTTTAGGAGAAAAAGATCCAAACACCACCTTCATGGCAGATGACGGACAAAAAGTGATCAGAATAGCTCACCGTGACTTTCAGTCAGGTGAGCTAATAAAGACATATCCGATTAGGTAGTACTCACTTCACCGTGATCACAAAACTGATCTTCATGATCAGAATGCGATCTGTCCACAGCACACTCACCACACTTCCATCATTCCATGTACATCACTGGGTCCTGATTTCATCAAGAAAATACTGAACAATTGAAGATGTACATGTTCATATAATAAGAAAAACAAATGAATCCCGCAACTGAAATTTTTGTTCTTGCTTTTCAAGGCTTACATACATTTCATCTAAATTTGGGAGAATCTATTTCGATTCTCACGAAAATGGTTGCGAGAATCCATACATGCTATGAGTGTCCCAGGATCCCATCATAGTTGAACCCCTGTTGTATACTCATAATACATGTTAACCCTTTACCCAAAGCAGCTTTTGAATTTTTAAAACATAAACTGAATTTGATAATTCTAAAAAAAAATAAATAATATTTATCACTAAAACCTTACAAATATGGGTGTCATTGGAACCTTTTCATTGAGGCGATTTCTAGTGACAGACATATTTGTACAATTTTATTGACAAAGAGTCAGGATACTTCAGATCATGTTTGCCTTGAATTGGTTAATTTGATGCCGTAATGTTAGGTAAAGGGTTACACTGACTCAATTCTTTTCATGCAAATGCTACCAGAGGTGCAGTGAGAATCTACATGGATTCTCGCTGGTTTTGTTGGACGATTCTTTGCATGAATCAATTCTCGGATTCTCGTCGAAATATAAGCCCAACCTTTCTTTTTTGACATGTCAGATTCTACAGTGTTGTGGGGAGAAATGTGGAAGGAGAATTTCAATCCAGTTGCGATCCGATCAAAACTCTGTGTGCTCTTGTAATAACAATCCTCAGGATGTACTGGTGCTAGTTTTTCAGTCCAATTGTTCAGGATTTAATGGTAACCCTTTATCTAATGAATCAGCTGCATAATTTACAAAATGAGCAGTTGAAAAAATATCACTTTTCATAAGATTTAAATAAAACCATATCATGTGACACCTCATTGGAATAAACTAGTCACACTCATTCCCATGGGAGGGGTGCGGAGTGGGGGGGGGTCAGATGATACTGTTTTATTGAAATTGATTGAAACATTTAAAAAAAGAAAATTTACAATAATAAATATTTATATCATCTGCACTGGGTAAAGGGTTAATCCAATATTCTCTTTCGTAATCAAATGTATCCAATTAATTATTTTCATTGTAAGTGTGTATTACTGTGTGTGCTGGGTTATGTGAGGGTTTCAGTCAATTAGATCAGCATGGTAGTATATTAATGAAAGTTTTTACCCATTTTGTTGGTTTGTGATCAAAAGGTCACAGGGCTTACCCAGCCAGACTAGTTTTGAACTGCTTCCTTCTTCAGAGGCATAAGCCAAAGGGTCACTGTTGCTCACTACTTTATACACTCTCCACTATGACCTCAAAGTGACGTGGTCATGGTGTCATGGTCCAGTCAGGAGAATGGGTCAAAAGTTTGTTTGCTGCCAGAAGCAACAATGTACCATACCTAAAAATTAAAGGCGCTATTATTTTCGAAGGAAGGGAGGGGGAAACTCAGACACTGAATGTGCTGAATGTGCAACTCCATAGTTTTACAGGAAAACAATTGGCAATGTTGACATTTACATACATGTACAACTACTTGCAGGTGGATATTATCCTGTCAGTCATGAGAACCATACATGTAGCAAAATTATCTCCCCTGGTGTTGTTGACATACATTCTGGGATGTTTGATTCCAAGAATGGAGGAGTGGGTGTGGTTAAAAGGTGGATGCCTACTTCTTTAATTACCACACCGGAGAGCTGTTGGACTTGATTTGTGGGCCAATGTGGGGGGAATATGAGAGTATCCATTCAAATAAAGATTTAGGAGGGCATGAGACAAGCTGTCTAGGAGATGCAAGTTCCAATACATGGTGACTCGGTTATCCTCCAGTTATATTATTACATGTATTAATTATAGTTTGGATAGTCTGGTCTAGATTAAATTCCAAATGTTGTGTTTAAAAATTCATTTGAACAGATTGTCTATATTTTTGGTCATTGCTTATCACATTGTGATTTTTTGCTGATCTACATATACATGTATACCTGTTCCTTCAGGTTATAGGTTTGAGTACCATTACCTGGGATGTCTGAAACTTGTCTGAAAAAAAACAGTGTTAACAAAAGTTTGGGAAACATCCAGTTTACAGCCATCCAGTCCCAATACATTTCATACACTTTTGCTCAATTCTTAACTATATTTTCTCCATTGAAAATTATTTTCTTACAATTTATTGAAGCACCAATATTAGTACATGTATTAACCCTTTACCCAATATAGACAATATTAAAATTTATGATTTTAGATATTAGTTTTTAATTCCAAAGAGGGGTAACATGATATGGTTTTCTTGAAATTTTTGGAGAAGTAATTTTTGTCTACTGCTCACTTTGTATAATACGTGGGCAGGTGCAGGCGATTTGTTAGGTAAAGGGTTAACCCTTTACCCAATGCAGACGATATCAAAATTTATTATTTTAATTTTTGTTTTTTCAATTTTAAAAAAAAAAATCAACAAAACTATATCATGTGAGCCCCTCATTGGAACAAGCTCCGAAGCTCGATGTGCTCATTCCAATGAGGGGGTCACATGATATGGTTTTATTGAAATTTTTAGAAAAATATATCGTTTCAAATGCTCAGTTTGTAAATTATGCAGTCAGATGCAGGCGATTTGTTAGGTAAAGGGTTAAGCAATCTAAAAATTAGTAACAAAAAAAATTCAAGGCTACATGTAAATTATAGTAAGGTCCATAATTGCAGATTGATTCAAAACCATTCCAATTTTTGGCCATAAATTATGATATAACTATAAAATATAGCTGTTATTTATTTATTTGTGTTTAATGACACTTGTGTCAGGACAGTTTTACGAGTGGAAAGGCTGGAGGACACGAGAGAATCGAGCAGCGATGAGCTGCTGCCAGACTCCCCAACATACATGTAGACTTCGCACATGCAGGATTAGCACTGGCTGAAGTCAAGTGCACCATTGACAGTACACCTTAGTACACAGCACCACCGTGCCCACAAACTGGCAATCAGGATTAAGTGCCTTGCCCAAGGACACAACTTGATAAGGTTCAAACCAAGGAACTTTTGGTATGAAATCTGATACTCTAATCACTGAGCCACTGCGTTCCTGCCTTTATGAGTTCATGTATGACATGTAATACATGTAAATATCAGTCAAATACTAATATTCACACCTCAATAAATTGTACGATAATAATTTTCAAGGCATCTAGCACTAAGTATTATAAATGAACCAGCTAAAGACTTAAACTTCCGCACAGTGATGTCAAAATATGAATATTTCAAGCTGCAATTTCTTTCCATAATGCAGCTGGCACCTTAATCAATTCAGTCTTGCTTGACCGAGTTCATTAAGATGTCAAAGAAGACTGAATTGTTAAATTTATAGTAGTTGCATTAGACCCCACAAAGTAGATCTTCTGTTTCTCAGGCCATTGTTTGCAGTTTATTTTATTTTTTATTTCTGTAATTATTTCTTTGCCATCAAGAGTTCATGTTCTTAGTTTATGTTTTGGGCCTCATAATCTATGGAATAGCATGGGTGGTGGTGTATTTCATCCCTTGAGAGTAAGACGGCTTTGCAATGCTTTTAATTTGGGTAAAATATCAGACATAAGCCATTTCATTTTTATTTTTTTTAAGTTTACTTTGGTTATAAAAGCCAAAAGGACCATGCAGGATGGGCCTGAGAAACAGATTTTTTATTTTTAAGGCCTTATGGAAAAAAAATTGCTATTTGAAATTTTAATACTTTTACATCAGTGTGAATAGGGTTAAATTAAGATAGTTTCTGTTCAACTCTCCACCCCAACCAATGTCTAGTTGTCTACCTTTAACTATGCATACATGTAGGCACGCAGTCAAATATTTATATTGGGGG
Source organism: Pictodentalium vernedei (assembly GCA_031216915.1). Classification (NCBI taxonomy): domain Eukaryota; kingdom Metazoa; phylum Mollusca; class Scaphopoda; order Dentaliida; family Dentaliidae; genus Pictodentalium; species Pictodentalium vernedei. The sequence goes on along the minus strand of CM062291.1, from coordinate 262,191,736 downwards.
ACAGGCACAGGTGTATTATGGGGGTCCAAGAATTTTTTATGCTGCATGTGTATCCTGAATATCCAAATTTTTGGGGAAATATTTAGAGGTGGTGTCCCTCTAGTGTTGTGCAACTAGGTGTGTGTGTGTGTGTGGGGGGGGGGGGGGGGATTTCAGTCCATTTCTTGGGGGGGGGGGAGGTGAGTCTGGGACAATTTTTTTGAAGCCCCAAATTGAGCTATTCGGAGACTTTCATATGCTAGAAAGAACTTTACATAAAGCATGACATGTCATCTATAATTTCATTGTTGATGCCCCATGCAAATCGTGGAATTCAGACTTTTTAGGGGGATGTGGGGAATTGGGAGGCCATGGCTCTCCCAGGCTCCCATGGGTATGAACCACTGGGTACATGTTATGGACTCTTGGAAGTTGGATAATCATTAGTCCATACATGTACTTGTACAGAGCGGCAGTAAAATAACTTTTTGGTGTGGTAGAGACTACATGTAATTTATTTTGTAGCCTTATTGTCCAAATTTGCCTTAAGCTGAAGAACAGGGGACTCGGCAATTTATTTTAAAAAATACCTGATCTCGGCAAATTTTTTCTGTTTTCACTACTCTCTATTATATTTTCAATAAATTTAGGGGAAAAAAATAGGATTTAACCCTTTTGTGCCATTTTTACAGGCTCATTATGAGGGCCATATGACAACAGTACATGCTTTCCGTCTGCCTATGTTCTGCTTGCATTGTAAAGTTCTACCTGCTGCAGTGGCGTAGATAAGGGGGGGTGCAGGGGGAGGCCCCACCACCAGAAGTTTTGTCGGAAATTTTTTGGGACCATTTTTAGGCAAATTTATGCCTAATAACATTAAAATGCTGGCTTTGGGGATAAAAACATGCCATTTTGGGTAAAAAAAGACTAATTTTCAGTACCTTTGCAGTAAACAACAGATTCTTTCTGTTTGTTTGGGTTTTTGTTGTTGTTACACTGTCGGAAAATTTTCAGTCTGTCGGAAAATTTTGGGCTTGTCCCTCCACCAGCGAAAAGCTATCTACGCCACTGACCTGCTGTGTGAAAAAAGTGGCAGAACTCGAGAGAGAAATCATTTGCAAGAAAAAGTTGTAACCCTTTGGTGAAATCATTTTGGTCAGTAAAAGAATTAAGGGTTAGCAGGTCACTACTAACCCTCCCCGGTAGCCTGACTGAACTGATCCTACATCATTACAGATGTCACCAATTTAATCAACTTCAGTATGCTGATTCTCTTTCTCAATATGTTATGTTTACAGTATAAGAAAGGTTAAAAATAACTTATAAAATATGATATTTTTTGGAAATGAACAGTTATTTGTTTGGAAAATGATATGGAATGAAAATATAGAGAAAAATTGAGGTTACCAAATATTTTTAAAATAAATTGTGAGGTTACCCTAAATTGGACTAAATCATCACATAACATTCAGGCTTTTACCTAACTAATAGGTTGCACCAGCTTGTGTAATATACAAATTGAGTAGTACAGGAAAAAAATTATTTCAAAATAATTTCAACAAGACAATATCATGTGACCCCCCCCCCCCCCCCCCCCCACACCACCACCACACGCACACACATATAAACACACATGGACACTGGACTGAGCTTGTTCCAATGAGGCCATTGAGGGGACGCATGATGTTGGAGCCTGGAGGGTGGGGATATACATAACAACTTTTGATATCCTGTAAGAGTTAATGATATTATCATTATTCACTGAACTAGTGTCAAAAATTATCAAATATCCCCGATTATATAAGATGAAACACAATGGGCGCATTTGTACTTTTTTTTTAAATGAATTATTCGTTGGGAGATGGCAGTCATGATCCATGGCATGAGTCGTTTACCTGAACTTTGCGGGAAAGTATCTTCTTCTGCGGACGGTACATGAAGTAGTGATGTACAGCCCGTGTAGTTCTCCTTGAACGAGGAGCCTAAAAGAGACTAATATTTATCACGTACCGTGTACATTGAGGCCTGTCAAATTCGTCATTATAACCCATTATGAAATTTGCATGTAAAATACCTACTGTCAAGAGACAAGACTCCCGTTGGCGTCAATACACAATCGTAGCAGAGGAAGGCAGAGGGGTTAATATTTTACCGACACTCGGTAATACTAATAGAACGGATAGATGCTACTCACCCCACACTTTTAGCCAACCATTTACTCGACATGGATATTCGAAGCTGATTCTTTCCGTGCCTGAGGCCATTTCTGCAGAGAAGAACTAAAATGACAGTAGAGCTCGACGAATGTCACATTTTTCACTTCTGTTTTTTTACGCGACACTGCACAGCGTGTTTCCCAGCGTTCGCCATGTGTGCATCGCGGATGACTTTCTTCTGAAAAATCAATCAAACACGATTTGGTTTTAAAATCGACTCCTCAAGTGGAAAATATGGTAGTAAAGTTGAAGGGATACAGTACGGTTTTGTCTGTTGGAAATAATAATGACACTCATCTTCTTCACATATGAAATGCATGCATGCCTATTATAACATGTAATCTTCGTGAGATCGCAGCACTATTTTTCAGAGTGATCGAATTTACAATATTTTTGAGTTAAATGCACTTATTTTGCAATGGAAAGAGGTCATATTCCTATAAATAGATAATGGAAACACCTGTCGAAAGTAAACACAAGCACGTGGCTGTCAGACACACAAAAATTGATTTTGTGGGTCATTTGCACTCATGAGGCCACTGACAATATTTTGTGTGATATGCGTGAATATTTTTGTTTTTAAATTTCTCCAAGTTCAACTGCGTTCTTTACTTATTATTCATGCGTGAAATGACTTACGTAGTGCATTTTTAATGAATTTGAATGGATTTCGAATTTACGATGAATCTGATCATGACGACATGAGAATAGACTAGACATTACACTTTAGTTAACCGTTGACACTGTCATTAATATTGTACCTTCTCTGAGTCGTGGAGGGAGCTTTCTCACGAGAGTAGATATGAACTCCTGCATAGCAATGGGGTGATAGTGCTCATCAGTTGAGGTCTTGAAGATACCGGACTTATTTTTTCAGACGATATGGAAGGCGAAGAGGGTCTGGAGACAATGCAGACTGAGAATAAATGGTAACTTAACAAGATAGGGCATGGGGGCGCTCACCTGACCAAGGTTGTTCAAAGAAGAATTTACTGGTAATTGGCATCTATGACTAGTTAACACTACAGAGGAGTGAATTTATTTAATTATTTATAATTCTGTTGTCCATGCCAGTTTTTTTTTTGTTTGTTTGTTTTTGTTTTTTTGTTTTGTTTTTTTTTTTTTGGGGGGGGGGGGGGGGTAGTATTTGGACGCTACCACAGAAATAATACCCAGATTTCCAGTTCTGCAAAACTAGGGGAGTCCAAATATCAACCTAGGAACTTCATTTCTTCTATATTAAGTATCAAAACATTTTGGATGGTGGTTCTTAAGAAGATTTTAAAGAATATTCCTCTTTTGCACCAAGTTAAAATTAAGGCTCCCGTAGCCATATGGCGAGCCCAAATATTAACCCAGGCTCTTTATTTGAAAAAATACTCGAAATCCCCCCCCCCCCCCCTCCCCAACAAAGGATGCTTGCTGTATATCCAAAAATCAAAAGAGTCTGACTGGTGGTACGGGAGAAGAAGATTTTGAGAATATTACCAATTTAGCACTTTGTTAAAAAATTTCCCCCGCCCCAAAGGGAACAAAAATATCAACCCAGGGACATTATTTGACCAAATTGAATCAGAACCCTATAAGGATGCAATGTACCAAATATCAAAAGATTCAGATTGTATCTCAAGAAGCAGATTTTTAAAGATTATTTCTCATATCGGATTAAGTTAAAATTCGGGCTCCAATAAGGAGCCAAAATATTAATCCAGGGACTTGATGTTAACAAACTTCAATCTGACTCTCCTAAGGGTGGTGTATACCATGTATCAAAAGATTCTAACTGGGAGTTCGTGAAAATAAGATTTTATAAAGAATATCCCCCATATTGCACCAAGTAAACAATCGAGATCCATTAGGGAGACCACATATTAATCAGAGAACTTGAATTGAATAAACTTGTACCTGACATTCGTAATGGTGTTGTATACCATTTTTCAAAAGATTCTGACTAGTAGTTCTGGAGAAGGTGATTTTTAAAGATTATTCCTCATATTGGACGAAGTTAACATTTGGGCACCAATAGTAACCTAAGGCCTTGTTTTTTTTTCCACACTTGAATATGACTGCCCTAAGAAAGGTGTATACAATATATCAAAAAATTCTGATTGGGGTTCGTGAGAAGAATTTTTTTTAAAGAATATTCGTCATATTGCAGAAAGTAACACTTTGGGCTCCAATAGGGAGCCCAAATATTATTCAAAGGATGTGATTCGAAACAAACTTGAATCTGACACCCATGAAGGTGCGTATACCATATATCAAAATATTCTAACCGGTGAATCGGAAGATGAAGATTTTTAAAGATTAATTCTCATATTGCACAATGTTAAAATTTGAGCTTCCATAAAGAGTCCAATTATTAACCGACAGACTTGATTTTAAGAAACTTGAGTCTGACCCCTGAAAGGATTTTGTATACCATATTTCAAAATATTCTGACTAGTAGTTCTGGAGAAGAAGAGTTTTAAGGATTATTCCTCCTAAAGGACTAAGTTAAAATTCGGGCTCCAATAGGGAGTCCAAATATTAATCCAGAGACTTGATTTGAACAAACTTAGATCTGACTTGCGTAAAGATGCTGTAAACAAAACATCAAAAGATTCTGACGGGTGGATTTGGAAAAGAGTTTTAAAGATTTTTCCTCATATTGCACTAAGTTAAAATTTGGATTCCCATAGGGAGCCCAGATATTAACTGAAGGACTTACTTTGAACAAACTTGAATCTGATACCCGTAAGGATGCTGTATACCCAATTTCAATTTATTCTAAGGACTCGTTTCCTATTAAAAGGTCATTTCCAAGGTTATTGGATTTCCTCAGCCAAATGGCTATATTGAGCTATAGTTTTAGTTTATGGTGGTATGCATTTAGAAAATAATTCTCATTAATGGTGATATGGTCAAAATAATCTATTGATGGTCTTGATTCAAACTGTGTACTGTCAAGTGCATTTCAATAGGGAGTCAAGGTCACACGGGAGTGTTAAATGACTAACCCAGACCTGTTTGGGACCTGACAATTTGCAGGTTACAAATGGGACAATTTTTGTGTAAATTTGCTTTGAGAAAGCCTTCTGAAAAAATGAATAAGAAACCCATTTGTTTTTTATTTGTCAGAATGATCATCTTATGCTGTAAAATCCTCCGTGGAGGAATGGGGAACACCTTCAACACAGTTTTATCACTATCGATGCACGAAAATTGGAAATTTATCCCCAAAATGAGAAAACTTTGACAATTTTGAGCCATTTTTTTTAGCCATCCACTGCGTCATTCAGCTGAGTGAGATTGTAAGATTTTTGTTGTGTGCAGTTGTCCCCAGAAAAAGCCATATTCAGAGCTTCCAGAAACTGTGCACATTGTGGGAATTGTGAATTTGTGAATAGGGGAGGTAATTTGAATGCGAAATATCCTCGGCCGTGTTAATGAGAAGCCGCGCATTTCTTGAAAAGCCAACGTTTTCACCTGAATAACTGTAACGAGACCTAAGTGGTGGATTTGAAAAAGAAGATTTTTAAAGATTATTCCCCATATTGCATTAAGTTAAAATTCGGGCTCCCAGATAGACTCCAATTATTAACCGATGGACGTGATTTCAATAAACGTGATACTGACCCTTGTAAGGATCCTGTATACCATATAACAAAAGATTTTGACTAGCGGGGGAGGAATTCGTCACATACAGGTGAATTGTGCACTTGGTGATACCTTCTTGAAATTTGGCACACTGTTAGTGTAGGCTATGAGGTTCTCAAAAACGATCGGCTACAAGTTGACACCGACCGGTGGCGACCAGTAGCGGCACAATCCAAAATGGCCGCCAGCGGCTGAAGGGAACCTCCTTTTCGACGGTCTACCGACTATACATCCGATTGTAAGGGCGCGAAAGTGAACTCTGATCCACGCACGTGTTGGAAACAGACGTGGGAGATGATGTAGAATAAAACGAGATTCTCTATACGGACGCATCAATTTCTTGGAACTTGAAAAGAGCGTTGTTTCTCCGGGATCAGCGTCATTCAGGCAAACCTGAATGACGCTGATCCCGGAGAAACAACGCTCTTTATGAAGCAGTCTCTTTGCCATACAATCTCTTGTTTGGCGTAATTCCGCAAGCAATTCTGATTTGTCTGTCGAAATTAATTCGAGAACGCGATTGTTCACAAAAATCATTCACAGAATGAGTGAGAATCCTCTTCGTGTACGGACTAGTACTGACTGGGAACGTTGTTGCTTTTGCCAGCAAGACAGTTCCAAGAAATTGATGCGTCCGTATAGAGAATCTCGTTTTCATGACGCCTATAAAGCTATTGAGGAAGACATAACGCGCTTCCTAGATAATGGTGTTGAGCTTCCATATAATTTGACCATTGATTGTTTGATGAGAGAGAGTGATGAGTGTATGTCGATGTCACTGTTGACGAATAAGGCAATATATCATAAGACATGCCGTGACAGTATTCGGACTCACATCGTACAGCGCGTGCTACACAAGCGAGAGCGAAATGAGGCAGTGGCATCCTGCTCCACGCTGAGTCCTAAAAGAACACGGACAAGTTTTGAATCTGGCTGTGACAGGAAACTGCCCCAGTGTGTTTATTGTCACAAACGCGAAGGTGACAGCAGTGAGCCTATTTGCAGATCAATGTCTGATAACAATAAACTCAAAATTATGGCAAAGGAAGCCGAGAACTGGGTTGTTTTTTCTCGGGTCAATGCAGCATTTGATTCCGCTGCTAGTGATCTTTACTATCACAAAACCTGTTATTGTAAGCTTGCCAATGAAGCACGAGCGGCTAAATCTAAAAAGTCGAAGAACGCCGAACATTCCGCGTCAGGCCTGCCCTATGACCCTCTCGTTATGGCAGAGCTCATAACATTTGTTGAACACAACGATTCCGCGATGAAGCTTGTCGATCTCAAGAATCTGTACAGTCGGAGGTTGAAGCAAGTCGGTTCTGATTGGCTTAGTGAAGAAATACATTCCACTCGATTCAAAGAACATTTGTTGCAGAAATTGGGCGATGGCTGGGACGCCTTCACACAGGGTAGAGATGTGTTTATTTCAAGTAGGTTTCGAGTTGGCTCCTTGTTGTCCGAATCTTCAACTCGTATAGTGTCTGAGGAAGAGGCAAAAAAGATAGTTGATGTGGGTCTTCTTCTGCGTAAACACATACTCATATCTCAAGCTCCTTTCACGGGATCATTTTCATCTTATTGCTTGAGCGAGCCTGTACCCAACTCACTCCTGACTCTTCTTAGAGTTCTACTTGAGGGCACATGTAGTATACAGAACTTAGGCGATGATGAGACTGTTAATGCCAAGACTCGAGTGGCTTGTACTATTTCACAGATGTTGATCAGCAATTCAGCGAAACGCTCCGAACATGCACAAAATGTTCACCAGAGACGTGACAGAGAAACTCCAATGCCTCTTTATGTGGGTTTGAAGTTGCATGCCCATGATCGTATGAAAAATCTTATCAGAGATTTTCATCAAATGGGACTCTCTGTCTCTTATGATCGCGTAATGGATGTTCGCAGGAGTTTCGCGAGAGCTGTTTCACTGCGGTTCAAGAACGAAGGTGTTGTAGTCCCAGCTAACTGCAAACGTAATGTTTTCTCGATAGGAACCACTGATAACATTGATGTATCTGGTAGACCTGATATGCATGGTACGTCCATCACACTCATTGGTCAACTGAGCAGGGACAATGTGGGTACTGATCCCCCACCACTGAGTTTAGATGTTCCAGAAGACACACAAATTGAACTCCCAGACGACTATGCATTTGTTCCTTTCGTTGAAGACTTTGGTGGGGACATCAGGCTTGAATCTCCAGATGAATGTAATGTACGGCCCAATGAATATGCAGATTTGAACGTGGGAGAGAATGACTGGTTGTCTCATGTGTCACAGATCAGCAATAAAGGGAAGGTTGATGGCAGCTGGCAGCTTGATGAAGTCCCTGTGACCTTTTCAGGCTTCTTTTCAAAACATGAAGATCAAGACAATGTCAAACCTCGTGCAGTTATTGGGGTATTCCCTGTTTTCAGTGAGCAGAAAGCGGACTCACTCAGTATGCAGAAGCATGCTATGTATGTGGTCAGGGAAGCTACTGCTTTCGTAAACCCCGGCCAGATACCTGTCATTGAAGGTGACTGTCCGTTGTATGCCAGGCAGAAAAAATGTCAATGGCTGTTCCCAGAGGAGATAGGTGAGGATCGAATGGTGTGTATGATTGGATTCCTGCATCTTGAAATGTGCACCCAAGAAGCTGGTGGTAAGCTTATGGGTGGTTCTGGTTGGGAGCGAATGTTTCACCTCGCAAAGATATTCACACCCGGTGTAGCATCATCCCTACTTGGTGGGAAACATGTCAAGAGGACGCGACAGGCATATCTTCTCACTCTAGCTTGGCTTGAGATCCTCAGAAAGAATGCTTATGAGATTTACTGTCAGCAGACTGGGCCCCATGAGTCATTTGAAATGTGGGAACAGAGGATTCTTTCACAATCTCCAACTGCGCGCTATTGGGGTGAAATCGTTCGGAACTTTCTCTTGACAAGCTGTCAATTCGTTCGGAACCAACGAATCGGTAACTGGCCTGGTACACTGTGTTCTATCGATGAGTTGTGCAGTTACTTTTTTGCCCTAGGACATACAAATTATTGTCGGTGGGTCCCCGTATTTCTGAGAGACATGTCTCAGCTACCCAGGCGGCATCCTTCAATCCACAACAAATTCATGGAAGGCCATTTTGTGGTCCAGCGTAGTGAGAGGAAGTTCAGTATGATGGGTTTAGATCAGAGCCAAGAACATAGTATCCAACTACTCAAAGAAGACAGTGGTCCAAAAGGTCTCTATGGCCAGGCTGAAGAGAAAGTCGTTATTGAGCTTTCAAGGTCAGAAGTTCTGCGTGTTATAGATGAGTATGAATATGCAAGTTTCCACACAACATCATCAGATAACACGGAACACCCGGAAAGTTCGGTATCAGAGCAGAAAAAATTTCTGAATCAATTGAAATCTCTCCTCGATCTGGTGAATCAGGGACTCATTATCAACCCTTATGATGAAACTAGTGGTCAGCTGGTGACATTAGATACTGGTGAATATATGGACCCCGAAGTTAGTAAGAGTTTACGGTCATTACCCGAAAGGGGCAAGCATTTATATTCCACTTTCTTGAAGGAAAGGCTTGTGGAATGCACCGTACCCCTGAATGATGTTATTCCCAAGGCAAATATATATACCTTCCTTAACCCACCCCCAGCCAACCTGGACAAAGGCCGAGACAAACTCATGTCAAGTAAAGCAACTGCCGCAATAGTTACCCAGATGTTCGTTTCACTGCAAGCCCGGCCTGATTCAAACATGGATGAGTTTTTCATGCACGAGAATGCACGTGATCCGCCAGCATTATCCGATAGAGGTAAGCTACGGAGTGGGACAAAATCTCAAATTCTCAATTGTTTACCAGCTATTCCTGCACAAGGGAAGAATTCAGCAGCTAGACAAGCTTCAGTTGTCATCTTGGATATGCCTGCTGTAGTCCATGTAATCAAACCACAGAAAGCGGATCTGTTTGGAGAATATGCTCGATTGCAATTATTGCCATACATCGAATCTCTGATTAACACGAACACCACAAGGGTTGATGCGATCTATGACTGTTACCCCGAAGGCAGTTTGAAGAATCAGACGCGAGCAAAACGCCTCGGTGAGACAGCAGTTAGGTTGATACGGGTGTCCGAGAACGTCCCTTTACCTAAAGGGAAGAATTGGCAGGCATTCTTGAAAGTTAGTGAGAATAAAGACGAATTTTTCAAGTTCCTGTCTGCTGAACTGCTGAAATTAACATCAACATCCGAGTACCAGTTGTTAACGACATCAGGAGAATATGTACTATGCAATAAGGATGTTAGCTTATGTGACATATCTCCATCGAACCACGAGGAAGCAGACACGCGCATGATGCTTCATCTCAACCATGCAGTCTCACAAGGTCACAAAATAGCTTTTCTTCGCACGGTTGATTCTGATGTCGTCATTCTGTCTTTGCACCATTTCGCAACATTCCGTGACCTTGGACTCAGTGAGCTGTGGATTGGGTTTGGAATTGGAAAGGCATATAAAGATATGCCAATTCATGAGATAGCTTCACAACTTGGACCTGATTACTGTAAGGCCCTGACTTTCTTCCACGCCTTCACAGGTTGTGATGTAACATCCAGCATGCTCGGCATTGGGAAGAAGACAGGATGGAATGCATGGATGAATTTTCCCGCATCAACTGAAATGATGATAGAATTGACTGAGAATCCGCAAGTCTTTTCAGAGGATTCCCCTCATATGCAGCATATCGAAAAACTCACCATACAGATGTACAGTAACAGTTGTGTCAGTACACGTGTCAATGATGCGAGACGGCATATGTTCACACATGGCCTTAAGTCTATGGAAAACATCCCGCCCACCAAAGCAGCTCTGTATCAACATGTAAAAAGGGTAATTCTTGTGTCATCTTTCATTTGGCATCGTGCTCTGCAGAAACACTTATGTGTGCCAGACCCATCACAGTACGGATGGGAGTGGAATCCACGTCTCAATATTCTGGTCCCATTTTGGACTCACCTAGGAGACGCAAGTGCTGCATGTGCACTGATGCTCCACTGTAGTTGTGCCAAGGCCTGCAAGGGCAATTGCAAATGCTTGAAAGCTGGATTAAGGTGCACACCTTTGTGTAAGTGTGAAGGTGGCTGTTGTAACAATATTGAGTAGTATACTGTCATGTTAGGACCAGTCATCTCCTATTCTGGTATTTTTTTTTCCATTTTCGGCCAGTTAACACATGTCATGTTTCTAGTTGAGTTGATTTTGCTAACAAATGTTCATCCCATGTGGCTTGCTACATTGTCCGGGGTATAGGAATACAGTTTTAGATTTCGGAAAATAGTCTGTTATTTACTGCACAAGACGGTGTTAATTCATGCATAGCATGATACAATATCCCCAACTATTTTGCCTCTGTACAACAGTTGATACGTTCGTTCACCCGTGTGTTCATCTATGGTATCCTTGTCTTTCTCTGGCCATAGGCCACATGTGACTAGTCAGTTCCTACTCCATAGCAAATCAACTTGGAAATCCTTCATCTTGTAGCGCACTCATGTCTCAATGAATCCATACCTGAGTTGATCTAATAAATCTAACGTAAGGTATCAAATTGCCATACCGGATCATATTTCGATAAGTTATTCGCTAAAACATTTCGACCACTCATCGACATCAAAGGTCATGTTTTGGCTCCCAGTGGTGGCTATATCTCTATATCCCTGGTAAAGTAGCATACCATGAGGGATGGGCATTAAGTGTCGGCAACATTAATCCTGACTTGGAACACACCACATCTTAACTGGCCGAAAATGAAGAATACTACTTGTAGTCAAAAAATATTCCTGTACCTCGAATGACTGCAAACATACACTCACCCCTTCTAGTCCCATTTTGCCAATGTTCTATACTGGCAAGATAACATTGTATAATTAACAACGGGAACTAATGCATCCCGAGTTCATTCCAGCACTGCCCTTGCTGGCAGACGTGTCGCTATGGTGTTGAGATTGAACCAGAACTCCTCTAGAAATTTGATAGTTTTATTTTCTTAGAAAATAAATCTATCGAAAATGCCGGAAGTTGAGAATAGACTGTCACTTTAATTGGATTATCAAATGTCCAAGTATCCCCACTGCTGCATACTATCGAGTACCCTTGTTCATGTGTTGACAGGAATCTCTCATACCATGTTCATTTGACCATTGCATTCCCGAGAAACATTCAACACTAATTTATCTACGGACGGACGATCATACTGACAGTCAGACACACAGACGCACACATCGACGGAAATTCTGATCCCATTATCCATTAATCTTCCCCCCAACTTGTTCCAAGGGCTTCACTCCATCATTCACATCAATTACAGCACATGTATGGTGTTAGGTTTGGAGCTTCAGTTGTGCGATCGGCGAAAATAGCTTTTTTTCGATCCGCTTGGCGGCCATTTTGGATTTCGCTGCTAGTGGTGGCTAGAGGATGGTGCCAACTTGTAGCCGATCGATTTTGAAATCTCTGATGCCTACCCTTACATCATGCCAAATTTCAGGAAGGTATCACCAAGTGCACAATTCTAGCGAATTCCTCCCCCGCTAGACCAGTTGTTTTGGAGAACAAGACTTTTAAAGACCATTCCTCGTTTCAGACTAAGTTAAAATTCGGGCTGCAATAGGGAGCCCAAATATTAACCCAGGGACATGGTTTGAACACGCTTAGGTCGGACCTCCATTAGGATGCCATATATCAAATATCAAAAGATTCTGACTGGTGGATCTGAAGAAGAAGATTTTTAAGATTATTCTCCATATTGCACTAAGTTAAAATTCGGGTTCCCAAAGAGAGCCCAATTATTAACCAATGGACTTGAACAAATTTGAATTCAACTCCTGTGAGGATTGTTTATACCATATATCAAAAGATTCTGAATACAATTTCTGGAGAAGAGTTTTAAAGATTATTCCTCATATTGGACTGAGTCAGTATAATTCGGGCTCTAAACGGGAGCCCAAATATTAATCCAGGGACTTGCTTTGAACAAAATTAAATTAAATATACCCCTCCCCCTAAGGATGCTATATAATAAATATCAAGATTTTAACTGGTGGAGCTGAAGATGGGGATTTTGAAAGATTATTCCCCATATTGCACGAAGTTAAAATAGGCCCCAGAGGAAGCCCAAATATTAACTGAGGGACATAACTTTAACAAACTTGTATCAGCACCCCCCCCCCCCCCCCCCCGCCCCCCCCCCCCCGGATGCTGTATACCAAATATCAAAAGATGCTAATCAGTGGTTCTGGAAATTTGTTTTTCAATTTTTGCAAATATGCAGACTCAACACTGTTTCGATGCTCCCTACAGAACACCCTTACTCAGCCACAGCTGATGGCAATTTTTTTTTACCATTCCATTCTACTGGTCCTAATGATGCTTCATACCAAATAACAGTTCTCTGTTCTGCGCGGTTGGGGAAATATGGGCGTCTGGAAATATTTCTTATTTTTAGCTCCTGCAAAGATACAGGATTTTTTTTTCTTGCATGTATCAAGTACGTATGACTCAATAATACCTCATACCAAACTTGGTACAAATCGGCTCATCGGTTCAGAAAATAGAAATTTTGGGCGGAGCCAAAAATCTTGCCCCTCCCATTATAAAGGCAAATGTTGCTCCACGAACTTCGTTTGTACAAACTCGATTCTACGCCTCAAAAGAAAGTTCCACACAAAATATCAAGTCATTGTGCCCACTGGTTGATGAGATTATAAAAAAATGGAGCATTTTCCCCCACTCCTTCCCTATGGAGCTGGGCAAATTGATTTTAACAGAAACGAAATGCGATGTCAGAACAAGCAATCACCTTAAATTTAATTGAAATCGGCATAGCGGTTTTGGAGGAGAAGGTGCAAACACCATGTTCGTGACGACGGACGCTGGACGACGGACGATGAGTGATAACAGTAGCTCATCCCGACTTCAGTCAGGTGAGATAATAATTCTTGGGTCTTACGCCACACGATTCTCGCGGTACTCTAACGAGGAGCCCAACATCACCCCGTCTCCGACGGTTAATTCCTACCCTCAACTCTCCTTTCTAATGTCCCAGTATAGTGGAACTCACTTAATTTGATATCTCTTAATTGTATATCCTTGTTAATTGAATACAATTTTCAAACACAAAACCATTCACCATACCTTCAGTACAAATTTGATCTGTTAATTGCATATGGGTTGTAGAGTAAACTCCTGTTAACTGTATATAAATTTTTGTAATATGTCGAAAAAATTACTGTGACACGCACCAAATTCCCCTTATTTATCAACCTTTTTGGCCTCACTACATCCAATACAGGCATTTATTCTATTATATCTTGTTTGACAGAGCTCTATGAGCTCTGTCAAACAAGATATAATAGAATAAATGCTCAGTTTACCTCCAGAACAAAGGAAACTGACCAAATTCCTGTTAATTGTATACTCCTGTTAACTGAATAATTTTCACTGGCAAAATGGATATTCAATTAAGAGGATTCTACTGTATTCAGACACGAGTTGTTTTATAATCAACCCCCCCACACACACACACACACACACATTAGCGCTTTCTCAATCTCCCCATCTGCAGGACTGATCCTTTCCCTCATGCCGCCCCTCATCCGCTTATCTCTCATGTTTTCAACCCATTCCTCTATTAATTTCTCAAGGAGTATTATTCTTCAGGGCAGGTATTTGTGGCATTATGGATTGAAATGTTCCAGGGTCTCCATTATTCATAAGCTGGGCATTTGGCACGATCTTTGAACTCAGTTTGAACAACAATATCACCATGATATAGCCTTGGTTGCTTATGTGGTGCTAAGCTCCAATAAATGATAGAACAACAATCCCCGTCCCCCGCCCCAATAAATAAATATCCATATATCCAGGTGTTACTCAAGAGTTGTCACAACCTATCCAATGTGTTTTTGGCCCTAACTTCAGCGTCCAGTTAGTTCTATTGCAACCCTCCGTCAACTGATAAATAACTGCTCCCCTGCTCCAATCCCTCTTCCCACACACAGTTTAGGGCCTATATGAGTAATGGAATTTTGTTTATTTTGAAATTCTCACCTCTCATATTCCTTAAATTCAGATTAAATATACACAAATTATACACCAAAATGAAGGTTGGGATCTATACAATACGAAACACATATGTAATCAACTCATAGAGTCGACTGTAGGCACAACTGGTTCCTGGAAGTCTGCTACCGTATTCGCACCAGAACTGATAATAAAATAATATTTCATCCGAACAACTTGTGGCCAAATGGGCTTCAAATATCCAAGAACAAAGCTAGGCATTCAAAACACTTTCGAATACAGCGAAGGGTCTGCATTTTGGAAAAGGACAACACTGTCTGCATTTTTTTATTGAAGACTGTTTCCATGCTCGACAAACATGCGCAAATCACTCGTTACCACGAATTTCCATCAAAAAACAAAATCGTAATTCTAAGAAATTTCAACAGGTATCATGATACCTTGCATTGAATATGGCAACTGTGCAATCTCAATCTAATAACAGTATACTGTATGAAGGCGATCTTTTTCATTATTTGATTTTAGACGGCGTTGTTTTTTTACTTCTATGTTTCTCTTTTTTTTCTTTCTTCTCACTCAATTTTCCATTATTTTCTTTTGCTATAAACATGTATATGTTTTTCGCAATAAAGGATAGTATAGTTTTTTACATGCTTTTTCTGTCCGATGACGTCGACCGGAAATCGAAAGTATACTCATATGTAAACAAAAGCAAAGGCTTTGGAATTTTCCCCGTGCAGCTCTGTCGCCGTGTTTTGAAGAATTTTTATCCCCTAGCTTTGTTCTTGGATATGTAAAGCACATTTGGCCACAAGTTGTTTTCGTGAAATATTATTAAATTATCAGTTCTGGTGCGAATACGGCAGCAGACTTCCAGGAACCAGTGGTGCCTACAGTCGACTCTATGAGCTGATTACACATGTGTTTCGTGTTCTATACACCCTAACCTTCATTTTGATGTACATTTTGTGTATATTTAATTTCAATTGAAGGAATATCAGAGGTGAGAATTTTCAAAATAAACAAAATTTCATTACTTATATTGGCCCTTAACCACCAGCCCTTGGTAGCACAACGGAATTTTCTCCAACCGCTTTGTTTTTCTCTTGTTCAACTCTGAATTTAACCAATTATATCTTGTTTGACAGATCCCACTGAGCTCTGACAAACAAGGTATATTTGGTTAAATCTTAAACTGCATGATGGGAAATATTTGCTGCGGAAAATTTTGCTATTTTGACATCAGAGTGCAGAGGGTTACACTTTTACACTATATTCCATTTGGAAAGTTTAGCATGTAATTTATGTAGCATGATTTCTCCATATCTATATTATATCTTTATGGTGCTATATAAGTAAGGAAAATTAGTTTTACTTTGAAATTCCCAAGTTTGATATTCCATAAAAATAAATTAAATATACTCAAATGATACATCAAAATGAAGGTATAGAACACGAAAAGTATATGCGTCCAACTCACAGAGTTGATAGTAGGCATCAATAGTTTCTAAATCTGCTACTGTATTCGTATTTTTTCGTGCATGGAATCTAACGGGATATTGAAACAGAATTGGATAAATCTAATGTCCATCCCTCGATAGCTTCCAACAGGGAGAAGAATCGGGCGTTTGCGTGTTGTATTTCGGAGTTTGATATTTCTTGTTTATCATCTACCTGGCAGATTGTCCGACATGAAAGGGCTACGAGCATGGCGCCCTACCTTTCCGACGGAGAAGAATTTTAACATATTTTAAAAACAAATGCGATCCAGTGACGCAGATAGCCTTTTCTTCCTGTGTGGCGAAATCATAGAATTTCCGACAGAATTTGGCAATGTACTGCATAGTTGCCCGCCAAAAGTAGAACACGGCGACGCATTGCATCGCTAATTTCTACCGGATGAATTAATGATGGGCGAAGGCCTCCAATAATGTACCCTTTTATTTATTTTTCTTCAGGTTTTAAAGGGATAACATTTTTGACCCTTTACCCAAACGCGCACGATATCAAAATTTCATTATTTTTTCCCTCCAAATTTTCAAAATATTTCGACAAAACCACATTATGTGACCCAGCATTTGAACGAGCTCCACGAGATCGTTCCAATGAGGGGTCACATGACATGGCTTTGTTGGATTGTTTCTTTAAACTCTTCAATTTGTAAATTACCCGGCTGAATGTGGTCGATTCGGTAAGTGAATGGTTAACACGCTTCCTAACGTAGCGACAATATCCGACCAGAGCTTTTCACGAAACCCAACCGTTGGAGTTTAAATATTTTCTCTCCAAAATAAAGTTACGACGCCTTCCATATTGGAATGAGCTCGTCCCAAGGAGGGCGATAAGGCTATGCTTTTTTTAGATTAAGATGAAAACGTTTTAGTTACAGTTACTCAAGATATTTTGGGGGCAAGTGGCGTGAGTAGTAGGAGAGCCTCATTGGCAGGATCTCATACAGGATCTCATGTGACGTCATAGTCACGTGACCTGGTGGCTCCATGTTTGGTTGTCATGGTAACCCGCGTGAACGGCCATCTTGTGACATAATCTCCATTGTGATGCGTGGTCCTAGTGCGCATGCGCAGCGCGTGTTATTAGGGTGATAGGTGTTTCCGTCCGCCATTTTGTATACTGGAGGCCGCCATCTTGGTTTCTATGGTAGCACGTGGTTGCTATGTTACCCACAGACTTACAACAAGACGTGGGTATGTTCGGAGGGTGTGTTCCTTTGAACAGGAGTAATTTTTCGATTCGTAGAATTAGCCAAATAAACCCGACAATCCCTCCAAATCACCAAAAACGACATTATTTACTACGGATTCTTCAAGAATCGTTTTTAGGACAGCCATACCGTAGATTTTAATAGTAGCACCTAGTGCTATAGTACCGAGGGGGCACCGGGGTAAGTTCAGTTGAACTAGAGTAGTTTTTCTGGTTTGGATTCCCCCCAGAATCCCTTTTTAGGACCGCCATACCATGGCTTATAATATACTTCTCAAAGTTTGATGAGCACCAAGTACATCCAACTACCTGTTTTACGTTTTAGTTGAAATATTGTAATGAAAAGTGTATATATTTTTTACTTAATTATATCTTTAATGATTTGTGTACAGAAATAAAGATTTTATTTGTGTTTGGCATTATTTTTTAACTTTTGAATACGATAACCATGGAAAATGGATATTTTTGGTAAAAGAGGAAATTTTTCAATATGCCAAAAAGTTGATTGAGCGAACTGGTATGGCTTCAGTATCGAGTATGAGACCCATTACTGTTAATTACAGCTTGACAACGCCTTCTCCTGCTCCCAATCAGGCTCCTGGTGGTCCTTTGTGGGATGTTGTTCCATTCTTGGACCAGCATGACACCAAGCTCCTAGACACTTCTTGGCCGGACTGGACGGGCTGAAATTGCAAGCTGTAACTCATTCCAGACATGTTCGATTGGAATGAGGTCAGGGGATCTTGTTGGCCAGTCCATACACTCAATCCCCTCCCTCTGTCGGTACTCCCCGACAGCATGGGCAACATGAGGACGGCATTATTGTCGATCAGAATGAATCTATCACCCACTGCACCTCCATACAATCTGACGTGGGCATCCAGGATCTCATCAATATACCGTTGTGCAGTCAATGTACCACGGTCAAGGACACAGAGCTCTGTACGTCCATCCCAGCTGATGCCACCTCAGACCATGATTGACCCTCCACCATAGCGGTCATGCTCAGCAATGTTGGATGCATGGAATCGCTCTCCTGGTCTTCTCCATACCCTAGAACGCCCATCTGTGTGGTCTAGGCAGTACCTTGACTCATCTGTAAAAAGGACAGGTCGCCAATCTTCTCTGGTCAATCCACGTAGTCCATGGCCCATTCATATCGTGCCTGGCGGTGGTTCTGGGACAGCGGAATGCGAATACATTGTCTTCTCGATCGGAGACCACCTTCGTGCAATCTTGCCCGGATAGTTTGCGTCGAAACATTTACCCCGGATGCATTCTGAAGGTCACTGCGAAGCTGGGTTGCTGTGGCAAAGCGGTTTCTACGGGCCTGAATGATCAAAAACCGGTCTTCAGCTGCAGATGTTGCCCTGTCTCTGCCACCACCATGCCGTCTTACTGGTGTGCCATACTGCTGAAATCTTGCCCAGGCTCTGGTGATCACCGTATGGTGCACACCAAGGGCTTCACCAACCTGACGATGGGTAGCCCCTTGCTCCGCCATCCCTACAGCCCGCCACAATTCTGCTTCCAGAAGATGACAGAAAACTGCCTGGTGTGTGAGAGACAAGTGACTACAAGTATTTGGGATCAATATAAACAGCATGGGGAGAGACATTTACAGAAACGACACGAACAAACTATGAATGAAAGGAAAGAGAATTCTTAATCAGCTGAAACTTTTTGTGGAGAAATTGCTTCACTAACGTTTTTGTTGAGAAAATCATTTGAAAGATGGTGGGTGTACCAAGTATAGCACTAAACCAAAAGGTTCTAAAAAGTTTGGAACCTCTGTAAAAGGTTCACATATAGATGGATAATATGGTCTATTGATGTAGCAGCACTCGAAGCAGTCTGGGGTGGGGGGGGGGGGAGGGGGGCGTGGGTGGATGAGGATCAAGGACAGGATTAATTTGATGAAACTGTGTTACCTGAACTATGTGGTTATTCTCGCTGATAGCTGGTGGTTTCAGAATATTTGGGATTCTAATATTAAGATGGAGTGTCTTGAGCGAGTGAAAGGGTGAATGGAAAACTACTCAATATGGATCTCTGATCCAGAGGAGGGGGGGGGGGGGGCACGTAAAAGACTCGTCAGGGCGAGAATCGTCGAGGATAATAACCGAAAATGGCGAGGAGTTAGAGATAAAAGATGTTTTGGGGCCGTCTGCGTGATTTGGATAAACCAGCATTTGAGGAGTACCTGGATGGCACCTTTTGAGGGTCACTACTGTTCAAACTGATGTCGATGTCGGGGTCGCTGAAGATCAGGAGGAAATTGGGAAAGATGGTGACAAGGAGTGGCTAATGTTTAATTTTGGAGTAATAAAGACCCTGCAACACTTTCTCTTAGAATATCCAAAATATCAGCCTGGCAGAACAGGATTCACTGGGAGTATAATTAAGAAATGGGTAGAGGATTGAAGGGCAGGTGGTTATTGGGCGATACAAAGGAAAAGATTAGTATGCTGATAAGTGAAATTAATTGAGAAGAAAGATGTAATAGCATTAAACAGTTCGTTTCAGTGTATTGGGAAGAGAGGTGGGAAGATGATGGGGCAACATTTGAGAGCCCAGGATAATTAATGTCTTCTCATATAAGAACCGTTAAACCAGCGGATGGCCAAAGAGTTATTATTGTGGCTACAATCTGATAACAATAAGTGTTAGTGGCAATTGAAAAGCAGGGCCGGGCCCGGGAAGTCTCCTCTTCTTTCAAATGAAGATGCCTGATTGGTATTTTTGTTTGGTTCCATTTCTCGATTTGGTCTGCATTTACTCTGAAAGGTGTGTGAGTTGAAGTGACGTTTCATTTCTTTGCATCGAACTAACTGTATACAGGGACGCGGCTAGAGGTTTCCGATTGGAGGTATATGGTAGTGAATGTCCAACGAGGTGGAGGGACTGGGATGGGAACCCCCACCCGGTCCCTCCCCCTAGTTGGAAATTTACTACCGAGAAAATTTTTGAAATTGAAGCCATGAAAGGGGGCATAACATTGATTATAGTAGCTGAAATGCCAACACATTTATGAGGTTGTTATTATTATTTGGTATTATTCTGGGAATTGAATATGTGCTAAACAAATGCTCAAGCTGAGAACTTTGAGCAATTCACACTGTCCTAAAATTAAATCAGATCTTATGCAGGAATGATCAATTTTCAATGTTTTATCATTTTGTAACTGTGAATGATGGAATTAACTCAGGCTTACGATTTTACATGATGCGATATTCTTGAAGTGCATTTTGAGAATTTTTTTTTATTACGATAAGTATACGTACTCTAGAAATCTCGTCCCATCTGACATCGTGCATTCTTATGAAGCTCGATATTGTGTACACTGTAGTTGTAAATAGTAACTGTTGGAATATTTTGCCGCTTGGAAACCGAGTTGGAGTTTTGGGAAGTAAAGGAGACATCAGCATCACCAAAGAAGCTCTAAAATCCAGATAGATGGAATTTCCAACTACTCATGACTTGCCCTCCAACTATAGGAAATTTTGGGCAGGATTGGGGGGGGGGGGGTGACACCCCCACACTCCCTGTCGTAACGTCCCTGACTGTATACAACCCATTACCATTGCCACAGTCATAGCCGTGGTAATAATAACAGTGGGTGTGCGTGTGTGGTGGTTGTGATAAAATAGAGGTATTATAGCTATAGTTAGAACCCAGATAGGGTGGTATTATTATGATCCCCGATGAGTCTGGAGGTGGGATGGGGAAATCTCACCCGAGGGGCAAGATATTTGAACCAGACCCGAGGCTTGCCGAAGGTCTGGTTCAAATATCTTGCCCCGAGGGTGAGATTTCCCCATCCCCACCTTCAGACTCATCGAGGATGATTTTTCTCCCCACACACGAGTATTACGTCATTATAGTTAATTGGCGGTCACGTGCTGACATACCCAATTTATCAAGTCGTAGTCCTTTCGAAAAACGAACAATTTCATCGGAAAGATCTTACAAAAGTTAGGTTTCTACTAAAAAATTGATTTGTAACACTGTCCGTCAAGGGGTTGATGAATTTGCGCGTGTCAAACTCTAATGTAAAGGGCATTGTGAGATTATTGATCGATCGATAAATTCGCGCAGTGATATTATTAAATCTGCAGAGAAACATGGGGTTGAAACAAATCAAGCTTAATATTTGAATAATAATTAAATATTGAGTCCATATCAACAAGTAACAGATAAATAGGTAACAAACGAACACAATTTAAGAAGCGTTTTTTGTGCAGACGATGATGAAATAGTAGTAATATTAGGCGACCTAATAAAATATGCAAATGAGTATGTCATATGCTGTCTCACCCGGGACACGCGTATGTTTCACGTATAGTGGGGGGGGGGGGGGGGGGGGGGGGGGGGACTAATTGTGTCAACACCAAGAAAGGGGCCGGAAGAAATATTAATTTTAAAAGACGGTAGTAGTGGCAGAAGAAAGAAGCAGTGGACTAATAGAGAAAGCCATATAGTGTCCACAGAAGTATGTAGCAGCAATAACAGTAGTGATGGGATAAGTGTGAATAATTGTTATGGTTTAATCCAACAGTACCGGTAGCCCGGGAAATAGCATGTAAACGTGGAAGCCGATCACAAGACAGATAGTTGTAACGGCTGAAACCAATAGCCGTGGTGGACCATTAGCTCCCTGGGTGCTTGGCGTCAAGAAGCGATAAATCTAGGAGACGATAGCTAAGAAGCTATGGGATAATCCAATATCCATATGTGCTGCATAGTGTCCAAAGAAGTCTGTAGAAGCAATAATAGTAGTGATGGGATAAACGTGAATAGTTGTTATGGTACAATTCAACAGTACCGATAGCCCGGGAAATAACAAGTAGGCGTGGAAGCCGATCATAAGACAGATAGTTGTAATGGTTGTAATGGTTGAAACAAAAAGCCGTGGTGGACCATTAGCTCTCTGGGTGCTAGGTGTCAAGAAGAGATAAATAAAGTAGATGATAGCCAAGAAGCTAGGTGATAATCCAATATCCACATGTGATGTGCGCAGATTATGTACTAGCCCAATAGTAGGCGCCATATCTTTTCGCGGCTATGATCCTCCGATAATGATCCTCCAAAGGTATACCACTGTGACTAATGTTGATTATATGGCTAGGTGGAATCTATCTATCTTCCAATACTGACGAACGCAGGGGTCGAAGATTTAGTAAGGCACTAACTGGATGAAGCCGAAGTTTTGCACGGGAAAGGGTTGCTCTGGCAAAAAGCTTATGTTTTTTATGGGAATTTAACACTGGGGGCTCCGACAAAGCTCCTGATAATGGGGCAAGTTCAGTACATGCTAAACTACTAAGATCTACGCTTAATATTTAGCTGAGGGTATTCCGTGGAGTAGAGAAGGGGAACCGAGAGGTGTCAGAGGGGGTAGAGGAAGAAAGACTAAACGGTGTATCAGGATGAAGAGGATGGTGACGAGAGGGTGTCGGCAAGAGAAAAGGCGAGGAGGGTGGTTGACAGAAAAGTAGAGGGCGATGTGGTCAGTGGTAGGTGTGTTTTGAAAAATAGGTTCAGTGTGTTGGCAGTGGTAGGTAATAATGAGGGGCCTGAGAAGGTGGTCGGTGATGGGGAGGAGATGCTATCAGGTGCGGTGGTGATATAAGTCAGTGCAGGAAAGGTGGAGTGGTAGATAGTAGAAGGGAGCCTAAGCAAAAACTTGTGATAGACGGCAGTAGTATAGTACGTGGGCTATATAGGGTGGTTTGTGATCCGGACAGTCTGAACCGAACTAAACTGTGTTTCCCGGGGGCCAAGGTGGAGGATATTAGGGATAGAGTGGATGGTATTGTTAATGTCTCGGGACAGATCCAGTGGTGGTGGTGCATGTGGGTACAAACAATATCAGGGAAAGGAGGTCTGTTCAGCTTATGAATACATACAGGGTCTTGATCACCAAGTTACATAGCAGGAATGCGACTGCAGTAGTGCCGGGACTTCCAGTGATGGGTGGAGGGAGTGAACGGAATTCTAGAATCATTGGGGTAAACGACGAATTAGAGAAGTACTGCATGGACCTCGGGATACCCTTTATCGAAACTGGGGACTTTCTGGGGTTTATAGCGGAAGTTGTATGGCAGGGGTGGTCTCCATCTAAGTCCAAGGGGTACAGAGGCGTTGGGTAGGAACGTGTTGCAGTTAGTGGAGCCTTTTTTGGCATAAGGCAGGGTGGGTGGGAAAAGTTTGGATGCAAAAACAATATGGGGAGAGCAAATGTAAAAAAGAGGAGTCCCACAAAAAGACGAGAATAACACCTCAGATAACTAATGCGCTTTCAAAATAGGGTACAGCAATATTCAGGGTCTCCGTAGAAAAGTGAGCGAAATTACTACCTTGGTGGAGGACAAGAACCTTGATTTGATAGGCCTTGGTGAGACATGGATTAGAGAGGGTGAAAAGGCTAATCAGATCAGGATGAAGGGGTATGTGTGGATTGATGTGGGACGGCCAGAGGGTCAGAAAAGGGGAGGGGGTGTAGGCATGTATATCAAAGAAGAGTTAGGCCCTGTGAGAATCACAGACTTATCAAAACAATACAACAAAAATCAAGTAGAAAGTGAAATAATATGGGCAAAAAGCAAGATGACAAACAGGAGTGTCGCAGTTGGGGTTGTATATGTAGCAGTTGAAGGGGTCAAGACAGATTGGAATGATAGAATATATACAACGCTCAGATCGTATGTTACAGAACTGGAAAATAGGGGGTTCTATGTTGTACTGATGGGAGATTTTAATGGACACACTGAGGACGGGGGGGGGGGGGGGGGGGGTAGGGTATAATGGGCGGGGATAGGAAAATCAATGTTAATGGGAGGAAACTCTTAGAGAGTTTACAAATAAACTGGGCCTGGTGATTTGGAATAGGGATGCAAAGTGTAAGGGTATATGGACGTGGAAAAGGAACGATAGAAAGACAATAATCGACTATGTACTCACTGACCCAGAGCTATGGAGGGAGGTCATAGACATAGAAATAGACAACGAAGAGTTAAATAGTGATCACAACCGACTAACAGTACGGGTTAAGGACAATAGAATAGCAAAGCAAGAGCGGTCTATAAGGACATCTGGAAGCTGGGAAAAGAAACAGACTAGGGGCACTTTGAGGAGAATTTTAAATCAAAGTTAGAAAATGTGTCAACCGGGGATAATGTTCACGAGAGGCGGACTCAGTGGTGAGAAGTCTAAAAGATGCTGGGAGGGAAAGCATAGGGAGAATCAGTGTGACGACAAATGAATTAGGTTATAAAGTAAATAATGAGCTCAAACGCGCAATAAAAGAGAGAAAGAAAAAATGTGCTGCGTTTAGGTGTATAAAACTCAAGGGGGGGAAATGATAGATCCACTAAAAGTGCCAAAGAAGTATATGAGGCGGCAAGAACAAAGGTTAATATAATGAAGGACAAAAGTAGGAAAGTACGGAATAGTAATCTCATTAAAGGAATAAGAAAAGCAGGGGGGGGGGGGGTGGTCAAGTTACAATATATTCTGGAAATCGATAAATAAAACCACACAGGTTATTAAGATGGATTTCCCCGGGAAACGTACTGATGACCAGAACAGTATGGCAGTAGAAATGATCAAGTATTGAGAGAGGGTAAATGGTAGAAGGTGGGTGGAAGGTATCCCTCCAGAATGTATGATGGAGAGTGAAGAAAATTTATCTGACTCAGTAAGCAGGGAAATTGGGGCGGGGGAAGTACGAAGAGCAGTTACCAAGTTAAAGAATGGCAAAGCATCAGGCACTGATGAAATTCCCAACTGGTTTTTAAAAAGAGGAGGGGATCCATTATATGAACATCTTGCAGCACTATTTAACATGGCCGTCACAAAGCAAGAGATCCCGACAGATTGGAAGGAAAGCAGCGTAACATTCATACACGAACAAGGAGATAGAGAAGTGTTAGGTAATTACAGAGGGGTATCTGTAGGCAGCAATATTGGGAAGGTATTCTGCAAGGTTCTGTGTGGAAGACCTGTGGAAATTGTTAAAGAAAGAGGATTCCTGGGGGACATTCAGGTACCTAAAAGGGAGACGAGTCACCGACTACTTGTTTACACTATCACAACTGATAGAATCAACGAAAGTCGATAAGACAAAGATGTTTATGGCCTTTCTTGATGTGAAAAAGCTTATGACAAGACATGAAGGGAAGGAATGTGGCAAAAAACGTGAGGGCCTTGGATTCGGAGGAAGTGTTGTTGGATTCATGAAAGCACTGTACAAAGATGTGCAGAGTGTACTTAAGCTGAAAAAGATCACAACGAAGAGGGTCCCAATGGAGATAGACATTAAGCAGGAGTGCATCTTGTCACCGATTCTGTTTGCGTTGTACATAAAGGAATTAGGAGATGAGTTGATTGCAAGCGCAGAAGGGGTAAACGTCGGAAAGACAAAAACCTCAGGGCTTTTCTTTTGCCGACGACATGGTTTTATTAGCCGAGGGTGAAGAGGGACTACAAAAACTGTTAACCACAGTAGGAAAGTGCGGGGATGAATGGCGTCTTGAACTAAACGGAAACAAAAGCAAGGTAATACCAGTGAGCCGTAAGGTAAGTGAGTCGCGAAGGTGGAGGGTGGATGAATTCTCTATTAGTGAAGAGGAAAGCAAGGATATAACAGCGGGAGAAACGGGCGAATATGAATACGTTTGGGGTGAATTTATGTGTTGCATGTAGAGGCATATACAGGAAGCATACAGATAAACTTAAAACAAACGGGAAAGGAATACCCAATCAGTTAAAACTTCTTGGAAGAAATAGCTTTAACAAGGTGTTCGTTGGAAAAACTATATGGGAGAGGGTGGGATTACCAACTATAACATATGGAACAGAAGCGATCCCTCTAAGCCAAATGGTAGTGAAGAACTTTTACAAAATGATGCTGGTCGGTGGATAACCGGATCAAGAAACGCAGCCGCACTGAAAGCGATCAGACGGGAACTCGGGTGGATGCCGGTTCAAAATAGAATAGATATGGGAAAATCATGATACCAAAATTACGCGAAAAACGTCCCAAACAGCAGATGGTGTAAAACGACGTTTAACCATGTATGGAACTATAACATTCAGACAGGATGGATAAAGTATGCGAAGGAGCTAATGGAGAACTTCTCTATAGAAACTAAAGATCTAGAATGGGGGCTGCAGCAGGGGAGGAGTTTTATTAGGGAAAATGTGCTTGAGAATTGTAATAGAAACTGGCGAGCTGGGATTACGACCATGCGTTCTTTAGACGGGTTATATAAAAAGGATACGCCAGCTTTTGAGGAGTACCTGGATGGAGCATTGGGGGTGGCATTGTTGTTCAGAGTGAGATCCAAGTCACTGGAGATGAGGGGGGAGGGTCGGGAAAGTCGAGGAAAGAATGTGCCAAATGTGACCCTGGAACATATCATTTTAGAATGCCCCAAATATTTGCCTAGTAGAACAAAACTCCTTAGAAAACTAATGGAAAAATGGAATGAAAATATGAAGGATAATTGATTGAGGAATGACATGAGGAAAAGGGTCAGTCAGTTTTATAGTTTATAGAGATCGCGAAGGTGCCAATGGGGGAAATTATGAAACATTTTTGACTGAATGCTGGGAGATTAGAGAGAAAGTGGGGAAGGAATATCCCGACGGTGCGCTGGGTTAATGTATGCCTCCTCGTTACAGGACCGTGACAAATCAGCGGAATTTCCGAATATTTATTATTATTATTATACCTTCAAGTTTTGTGTTAAATATAGGTAGTAGGCTTATTCTGTGTTTATTACTTTTTTGCATTTTGTTTTTTTTAATGATTTGGCATTTGAACGGATTAAATTCCATATCCCATTAGGAAGTGGCGGTATTATCGGCGAACATCCTAACCTTGAAATTTTGGACCATGGATAGGGAGATCATTTATATTTAGTGTTAAAGAGAACTGGCAATAAGATCGAGCCCTGAGGCACACCGGAATAAACGGGACAACGTCGGATGAGATACCATCTGATTGTTACGTTAAGGAATGTCCGAATTCAGTTTTTCGTGGTTTACCTTACCAAACACTTTAGAAAAGTGTAACAGGGTAAGAATCGTCTGTTTTTTGTTTTGAGTTTTTTGTTTGTTTGTTTTTTGTTGATTGGCTTGCACTACCAGCTGTGTTTCGCAAGACCTTTTTCACGAAAGCCATAATGTAAGTCGTAGAGAATATTGTTTTTCAGTAAGGTGTTTCGATATGTTGGAGGAGACAAAGTGGTACATACAGATTATCATGATAAAGTGCATGTCCTGCGGTTTGTATCAGATTCGAGGCGGTGTCCAGAATGGGATCTCAATGAGCCGGCTTTGCCGGCGAGTTGTGATCCCATTTTTGGACACCACCGAGAATCTGATGCAAATCACAGGACATGCACATTATCATGATAATTCATTTATCTAACAATTCTGTCACATACACAGATTAAATCTTAACCCTTTTACCCAACGTAACGGCCAAAACCGGCCAACGCTATTCTCAAAAAATCGCCAGTTAATTTTCATTATTTTTTCAATTTTTGTCTCAAAAACATAGGTTATGACCCCTCGTTGGAACGAGCTCGTTCCAACGAGTGATCATAACCTATGTTTTTGAGATAAAAAATAAAAAAAATTAGTTATTCAAAAATTTATTTTCTTTTGCAAGTGTCGTCTGTTTTTCATGTTAGGTAAAGGGTTAAATTATTTTTAAACATTTTTGGGACATAATGTTCGATCGATCACTGAAACGCACATAGAATGTGCCTGTTATGATAGCCCGTAGCGCTACCGGAAACGAGTCGTCTATATGATACGGAATCAGAATGAGTCGTCTATATGATACGGAATCGGAACACATTGTGTGATACGTACCGTTTCTCGTGGTTTTCAGGTCAAGATCTATATGATTGTTAGATAAACTACTTTACACAGGGTGCGTGTGAGGGATATTGGTCTGCAGTTTGCGGGGTTTGACTTGTAACCCTTTTATATATACTGGTGACCTATTGGCTTTTTTCCACTCATTTGGGGGCTTGTCGCTGTCAAGACCTTTAAAATATCGATTCTGGAATATGTGCGTGAGGTTTACTTAGCGATTTGGGTACCACCGGTTTCAACGGATCTGCAGCTTTGTGGGGATAATTTAAGTTAGCTAATAATTTCCATGTTCCTTTGGACTGAGCACATTTTCTTTTGGGAACTGGGGCGTTCTGCGTCGACCACATCATGGTCATGCAAATGCTGCAACTTCATATCGCAAAGAGACTTCAAGGAAAGTAGGGACTTTTGACTAAAGACGGATTGGATTTGTGCATTTAGCACATTTGCCTTGCCAGCATCACTATTTACCTTGCTGTTTCCATTTTTAAGGGGAGCAGCACAGAGCGGAGGAGGGGCGGATTCTTTTTGCGAGACGTTGATAGGGGGTGGGGTTGGTGCTTACCTGAGTCCCCAAGAATACATTTTTTTCTGAACTGTGCCAATTTTTTATTAAGCATTTTTTTCAAATCTATTTGATAATATTTGTTGTTTATTGTGATTGCCTGTGATGAGAACAACAACAGTGTATCCACTATCATGATAGTTTAGCCCCTATGTGCTAAGTTTTCGAGGAAAATTGGTTTCAGTGAGTCATCTCATCGGGGTGGATACCAATATCGGAGAGGAAATTTTTTGCATGCATTTTGTAATTTTTTTTTCTCTTTCAGGTCAGATTTGCAAGGATGTTTCAGGAATTTGCATTGGCTTTGTCCAAGAGAACATTCTTAATTGTTTAAATGGTCTAAAATAACTTGAAAAATGTCAGATTCAAGTACTAGGATCAAACAATTAAGACTGTTATCTCATTTTAAGCATAAGGGCCAGAGCAAAAGCTTGTAAATATATATAGATTCTAATCAATAACGTTTTATAATATTTATTAAAGACAAAAAACAGGCAAAAATCATACCCCTACCTATACACCCACTGTTTCAAGTTTACAAAAATAACAACAAACATTCTGTGACCCTCAGCAACACATGCTGCCATTTGTATTGAGTAAATTTAATCTG
This sequence comes from Pictodentalium vernedei, assembly GCA_031216915.1. Lineage (NCBI taxonomy): Eukaryota > Metazoa > Mollusca > Scaphopoda > Dentaliida > Dentaliidae > Pictodentalium > Pictodentalium vernedei. Next base: position 262,162,046 of record CM062291.1, on the reverse strand, counting down.
GTCTCAAAGAATAGATACCATCAAAGTGTGTAGGCCTAAACTAGACTCGAAGTCCAGTTGTTTTTTAACTGTTAGAAACTGTATCAGAGCAACAAATCCTGCAATTGTTTTAGTGGTGGGTGTCTAAAGCTCAATGGAAAACAGTGCAAAAAGGGTGGGTGGATGGTAAAAATGGCGCTGCAAAAAAAAGTTCAACCCAACGTCTCCCCCCTCCTCCGTCCCGAGCAACAGCGGAATTACCACTTTTGGCGTGTTATACTAGACTATCTGTCTCGTGAAGGTGTAGTCTGTTGGTGATCAAACGTCTGTTGGCAATCTAATGCTTAAAGTTCACTCTACGAGTGAGAAATTTATTTATTTATTCACTTCATCGATCACCCCACGATACCTCTGTCGACACCATACCACTCGTCAAATACACAAACCATTGGTTTCTCTGTGTCAGTGCAGTCAGTCGCATTCAATCTCCTCATAAAAATATTCATCAAAGACCCACAGGTGCGCGCTTCCTGTGCGCTTCATTTTGTAAACATCTTTGGATGAGTTTTGCATCCAAGAGACTGGAGGGTTAAGAGTTCGGCAGAGCAGTAAAAATATAATTTGTAGCCATTTGGCTGAACTAATTTCAACCGTATACACACCCGTTATCCAGCATGGTCTTGCGAATAGGATTTATTGTGAGCGTAGAAGAAAAATTGCTTCGAGGCGACGAGTCTCCTTATCGAGGGCTCAGAGCAAAAAGGTGCTTTGTGCATTTTTCTAACTTTCGAGTAAATCAAGTTTTAAAATTCGAACCTTTACAATATATGAAGCATTGTTAAAAAATGTTACCTTACCAACTTGTAGTATATAGCATTAGGTTAACATTGAAAATGTTTAGGATACCTTTATCCATTGTACTTCGTGAAAAATGAAAACAAAAGCAGATAGCACTTTTCTGCGTTGAAGTCTTCCACTAAAACCGCACAGCACAACGGTGTCATGTGACACTACTACCTTTTTGCTCGATGAATTAACTCATTTCACCAAATGAATAAACAATTTGAAAGGGGCTCTAATGCTAAAACAAAATTACCCTAAACGCTAACCTGCTACACATTCCAGTGAATATATAGTTTATAATTCCCAAGAATCCAAATGTCCAAAAGCAGTCTAAAGTATTTTGGAAATGCATAAAACATACAGGTTCATAGACACATATTTAGTTTGCTTAATAATTTTCAATATCGGTATCTTGATCTTCCGCCTCCAGATCAGGCTCCAGTAGTTTGCCTTTAGTACTCTTACTGGTAATTAACCCTTCGCAGTATGTGTGGAAGTTGCTTGGAATGAGGCCAGACTTGCACATGGATAGCAAGTCTTTTTACTTTTCATGTGAAATGGATAGCTTTCTAGAATAAAGTTCTGGTGGCACAAAAGTCGCAAGAGTTTGTGTCCGTTTGAAACCTCGCATAGAAGCAGATTGAACTTTAATCTACATGAATTGCTTATCATCAAAGGTGTTATTCATAAAAATACTATCAGGATTTAACCCTTTACCCAACGTAACGGTCAAAACCGGCCAGCGCTATTCACAAAAATCGCCAATTAATTTTCATTATTTTTTCATTTTTTGTCTCAAAAACATAGGTTATGACCCCTCATTGGAACGAGCTCGTCCAGTTCGTTCCAATGAGGGATCATAACCTATGTTTTTGAGACAAAAAATGAAAAAAAAATAGTTATTCAAGATTTTTTTGCAAGTGTCGTCTGCTTTTCATGTTAGGTAAAGGGTTAATTCTGATACTTTTAATCCACTTTACTTTTAGCCAATTGTCTCTTTGACCACTTACTGCTGCTGTCATATTTTTGAAGAAATCACTGCAGTTCAATGGTAGGGCAACATATGGGGTCTTCTGTCGTGTCATGGAATGGAGACAATGGTGTCCCAATGAGATGGATGGTATATATTTGCTTCTTTTTGCATGTTCCACCGCTGCATGGATTGAGTCACATTCATTTTCTGAATGTCCCTTCTCAAAACATTTGTGATGGATGCTTTGGATGTTATCATGTTTACGCAATGAATACAAAAGAGCAAATTGGTTTCTGTTTTGTCCACCGCATGTGTCGGAGTAAAAAGTTAATTTTTGGATGCGCGGATTTTTTGAGGCTGCAGAACTAATATGTAATAACAAACAAGTACCAATTTCACAAGAGCCACGATCCCCATTTGTTTCGTTCCTTATTTAGCATGTTCTCTTCTTGTCACGTAAGTAATGTACTGACAAACTGTGAGTGGAGAGACAGCGTTTATAATAAAGTTCACCGAAGTTCGAATATGGCGTTGGTAGTACTGCTTCAAGGTCGAATGCTGCAACAAATGTACATTTGTTCCCCTTTGCAGCTTTGCCATTTCTTATTCTCTTTGCCTTTCGTCCCTCGACTTCCTCTTGTTATTGATATGTGTCAGTATAATTTTGTTCATCTATTTCAACTTTTTCGCCTTTCTGGACCTTTTCATTATATACAGCACAAACAAGACAAAGGTCTTCTTTAGTTTGTGAAAAGCCAGATTGTAATCGTTACAAAACACGTTTCTGTAAACATTTGGACTTGCGTGGCTTTCTGTTATTTTCCTTGCATTTTGCCACATAAAGGTTATACATTTTGTGAACAAAGTTTCATCTGAATATTTCCTCTTTGTATCCTTCCTTATGTAATGCGATTCAACTCCTGGAGATGATTCTTTATGTTGTCTTTAGAGAATTTTGTCATTATCAGGGGTTTTGTTGAGTGACGCAGATTTTCCACTTTTGTCGTCATCTGCAAGGACCCCGTGGTGTTTCTTACAAAGGGAATACTCTACAGCCTTTTTGCGAATATCCAATACACCATGGAAAAACTTCTTAAAAACCTGTACTCTGTCATGGGCTTTTGGTAAAAAAAAAAGGAGATGGAATGTGATTAACAATAGGATTTTGACCTCGGTGGGTACAAACAAACAAACTCTTTTGCCTTTATACCTCGTGCGTGCGTGCGTGTTTTCCCGTTTTCAACATTTATAAAGACTGCCCTACTGTTATCTTGGTGTGTAAATGTGTTATCTTATCAGGTTTTGTATTGCAGGATAATTGACATACTATACCTCCATGTAAAATGGCACTTTTTATCTCTATTGGCAGACAACTCCAAACCAATTCGTTAGAGCAAAATGGGGCTACATGTCACATAGCTCCTTTTTGCTTAACCATCTTTTGGTATATGAAACTTCGGACACTCTTTATTCATATTACGCAAAAATGTAAAAAAAGGTCCAAACTTTGCAGATAGCACCTTTTTTGCGCTGAACCCTCGATATAAAAGTAACTTTTCTCGTGCGAATAAACAAACACGCGACCACACCATTTTAGGCGGATGCGAGAATGGTGGCCGAGTGGATAAGTGCTGTGGTCTCTCAAGTCAGAGGTCCCGGGATCGATCATCGGTCGGGGACATTTCTCGATGTGTCCCTGTCAGCATCAATTGTGGGATTGGTGCTGTCACAGTGTACCGCTATTTCGGATAGGGACGTAAAATGGATGTCCTCTGTGCGGAGAGAGATATACTCCGTGCCGATTAAAGACCCCTTCGTAGTATTCGAGAAGAGCGAGGCCATGAAGTGGCCGTTACGAATGTATATATATACTATAACAGCCATGGACCTTATTTTCAGATGCATCATGTGTGGACGTGATACCACACTTGGAATTTGGAAATAAACACTCGAAAATCCTGTTACCTGTATTTGGGAATTGGACCGGGATTTTCATTCATCATTGTCGATATATATATGTTTTTTTATTTTAAAGTGAGAAATTATGTCCTTTTGCCATACCATATCACGTTGTTCGCGAAGTCCCATATGTCCACCGACCATGGGTGAGGCCAACCGGGGGGGGGGGGGGGGGGGGTGTCGAAAAGATAAAATCAGCTGAAACTTTTTGAACTAATTGGAGCACAGTCATGTGGTTGGTGTCAAAATGATGGGTGTCGGACGTACTTTACGATACACTATGTTAGGATGCTCTATCGCGCTCATAAATAAACATTTGAGATCAAAACGTGAATAATCCACTTGACTCTCGGGCATTAAAACGCGTCGAATGCTGTTGTTTGGCGGTGGCATGCACTCATTTTTGTTCAAGTCGATCACACAATCTCTCGGAAAGAAATTGGGACAGAAATGGGAAAGATCTGGGAATTTTAACGTATACAACAGCATAATTTCTACTCCCTACTGAGAAACGTCTTTCTTTTACTCTATTGGTCGCCATTTTAAAATGGCTGAAGTCGACAGCATACCTCCAGGTGAATACCTTGTGGACTGCGCAGGAGACTATAACTTGTTCGCCAATCCTTGTAAAACAAATAAAATTAAATAAATGCGGGTGCTGGCCGGTTAACATGCAATGTTTCTCCTCACAAATCCCCCGTTTATTAATAATATTACTGCCAATTTGAAACCAACAAAATGTGTTTTCTAACCGACTTTCGCCACTTCGGTGGCTATTTTTGCTCGAAAAAAGGGGCCGGCATATTTGTTTTAAAACATATCTATGATACGAGTTCTATTAGACAGTGTTTTAATTAGTTGAGCATGATATGTCATGTGGTTTTCTCCCCAAAACAACTGAAAACATGCTATTTCCAAAACAATGTGCGAATAAATATGGATAACATGTGCTCACCTGGAAATGCAGGAGACAACAACTGCGCGCAAAATGGATCACATCGTGCGTAAAATAGGATAACATGTCCATAAAGATTATGAGCGTTTAAATAGGCTTTTAGACAATATTTTCAGATGATATCGTGACAAGAGGTGACATTTCAATGTGAAGTTCAACAAGGCGCACGATATAAATCCATAAGACTATATATACGATGTCGCATTTCAAATGCAGTATTTTACTCCTCCTAACGTTATTCAAAGAGGAGCAATGTAAATCACTTGTTGGCATATCGTCCCCTGAGTTCCAATGTGTTCTATGTGCCAGTAGGCACAGAGAACACATTGGAACCCATGGGACGATATTTACGTTTTGCAAATTCCTGTACTTAACTGAAGTAGATTCCTCAATTTACGGACATTTAACCTATTCAAACATACATGAAATCTTTCAAAAGCCTTCTGACTCCCAGTACGCTATTATCGTATACACCATAAACGGACACAACATATCGGTCTTTCATAGTTCACAAGTGCAGTAATCTCAATTTTTCTTTCGTAAAACTTGTAATCGTTGGGGCAGTCTTACAATGGCTGTTATTTATATACTTTATTTGCAATCTACATTATTTTCATATTTTATCAATAGTTAAATACGAAAGTAGACTTTCAGCCTTTCTTGTGGTTTGGATAATATTGTTGATTTGAGAACATGGTGGATGTTACATAGTTGCACAAAATTGAGGAAAATGCCCACCATTACAGATTATCGAGTGTCCAGAATGTTTCTTAACATTGTGGCTTAGAATGTATAACTTACTTTGGTCATTTAATCTAAATGGCGATATGAGAATATTGTTAACCCTTTACCCAACGTATCGGCCAAAACGGCCAGCTCTATTCACAAAAATCTCCAATTAATTTTCATTATATAATCATTTTTTGTCTCAAAAACATAGGTTATGACCCCTCTTTGGAACGAGCTCGTTCGAATGAGGGGTCATAACCTATGTTTTTGACACAAATAATGAAAAAAATTAGTTATTCAAGAATTTTGTTTGCTTTTCATGTAAGGTAAAGGGTTAAAGTGACATTTGATGTGGACAGTTGCCAGACGTTGCATAATTGGATAAGCAAACAGTCATCTTCATGTGTAAACATATTCATGAGCTAGCTTCTAAGCACTCTGTTGAATTGGCCCTTCATTATGTATTTCTGTTGTTTTTTTTTTTATTGTTGTTGTACTGCATATTATTATGACAAGTATTCCATTTTGCATACACTTAACGTTATTTGTTCAAATACAGGTAAATATTGTTTAAATTTAAAAAAAAAGAAAAAAATATCTATTAATAACCACTGACGCGTCTTTTCAGACAGCTACTGCAGTATAACCTGTCCCGACAACTGACAAGCATCACTGCAACACTAGGAGGGTATAGTCTCAGAATGACGCCTCAGACCGCGATCACTGAAACCTTTTGGGGAGAGCTATAATTGTGAAAGCAAAAAAAACCTTCCTGGTTCACTTCTTTCGCATAAAATTCTAGCCACGCAGCACAATAACACTATCGATGGGAGTGTGTGTGTGTGGGGGGGGGGGGGGGGGGGTGCACCACAGAGTAGCCGAAAGCAACCGTGTGATGTATTGCATTGATTACTAATCATTCCATTATCCATCTGCAAGTATGTCGGCATTTTGGATAGGTCAGTGCTTGGCTAGTGGCCAAGGATGCAATTTCTGGATATTGCTGACCATATTTGTTGGCAAGTACCTCAAGGAGGAGTTGGTACAGACTGACAACACAGGCCGCTATTACTGGAACCTTTTGGGGGGGAGAGAATATAATTGGGAACCGCAATTAACATTTTCCAGTTTACTTTGTTACAGTAAAACATTCACAATCGGTGGCATTATCGGTGGCATAACATAACGACCCCAACCTGTCACTGGGGACTAGGAAATGAACTGGACACGTGAGGAAAAAAATATTCAGCAGTTTCACGTTCAAGGGTGTCGAACTGGGTGCAGTTCACATAAAAGGATACTTCCTAAACATAGAAGGACATTTCCTATATATGAAAAGGCCTCATATGCGATATTTCTCTTATTTAAAGTCATCATTAATTTTAGCACTGGATGTCAACGACGGTTTTATTGTTAAGTCGGCTTTCCTCTGTTTTGAAAAACAAAATAAGTCTTTCAGAAAATTGTAGAAATAATGCGTTTGGTTCTTCGTTGTATAAAGTAAGTTGAACTATTTTACCACGGGCTGGCATTAAACACTATTGTTACTTGTTTGCAATATCCGGAACGAGATAAAATATTATTTTAAACTGTATTATTTGTAACGTATAAATGTACAAACTGAACAACACAACAGAAGCGTACACGAAGTGAGGAAATGGATTTAACATCAAGCGAGAGAAAATTTCGATTTTCTACCCAGAAAGGAAACCAAAATTAGCCTACAAGCCATCTGCTCACGCTGCCCCAAAAGTTAGAATCAACGCAATCCGAAAAGAAAAAGATGTTTATGGTTTTCTCTGGATGTTAAAAGGGCATATTTTAGAGTAATAGGGGTGTGTGCAAAAGCTTTGCCCTTAGTGTGTGTGTGGGGGGGGGGGGGGGGGGAGGATTTGTTGGGATTTTGAAAGCTCTATTTAAAGATTTTCAATGTGAACACAGTCTGGTTAACGTAGCAATGAAAACGGGTGACCATGGAGATTGGCAGGGTCTATCCTATCACAGATTCTTTTTACGTAGTGAATCAAAGATTTAGGAGATGAACTCCTGCGTAGCGAAGATGGGGTAGCTGGAGACCGAAACCCACAGGGTTGTTTCCGCGGATTCATAGTTCTTGTATCAGAAAGCGAAGAGGGGCAAGATAAAATGTTTACAATTGTTGTGAGATATGGGAATAAATGGAAACTCGAACTGAATGAAGAGAAAAGCAAGGTTATACCTTTGGGGCGCAGAATGGAGATTATCCGGAAGTCAAAAATGGGGGCGATCTATTCCGGAAGGTGACCGCAAACTGATTTGTGTGGGGGACACATGTTACTACGGTATTGAGGGGGGGGGGGGGGGGGCAACATAAACATCCCGAGAAGAGGCATCTATCGAAACTACTCAAATAAATTAATTATGGAGAGAAACGAATTCTTAGTCAATAAAAACTGTTAGGACACAACAAGTTCAATAAGAATTGTATGGGGAAACCATTTGGGAAAAGGTAAGTGTAGTAGGTATAACCTATGATACGAAAGTTTTTAAAGCGTTTAAAAACAGTTTTGAAGAGTTTGAAAATACAGCAGAATAATATAGGTCGGTGGATAACAGTGTCGAGTAATGCACAGCAGCGCTGAAAGCAATCAGGGGCGATCAGGGGTGAGTTTGAGTGGATGATGATCAAAGACAGAATAGACTTGATAAAACTCTTATTATCTTAATTAACCCTTTACCTAACCTGAAAAGCAGACGACACTTGCAAAAATAATTCTTGAATAACTAATTTTTTGTCTCAAAAACATAGGTTATGACCCCTCGTTGGAACGAGCTCGACGAGCTCGTTCCAACGAGGGGTCATAACCTATGTTTTTGAGACAAAAAAATGAAGAAAATAATTAAAAGTAATTGGCGATTTTTGAGAATAGCGCTGGCCGGTTTTGGCCGTTACGTTAGGTAAAGGGTTAATTATTTAGTACTTGTCCCCCGACAGCCAATGGTGCCAATTGATGTTCCGTAATATGTGGAATTCTACTGTATAGACAGGGTAAATTGCGCAAGTTAGGGAGTTAATGGATACTGTTCAATAGATATCACAATATCTGTTTTCCAGCAGGACCAGAAGAAGCTAAAATCAGTACCTTAAAGCGAGGAATAGATGAGAATCCTGTCTTCACGTGTTATCCATGTGATATTAATTTTTAAGCACCATGTTATCCTACATGCGGACACGTTATCCTTTTGTGCACATGTGATCCATTTTGAAGCGCATGTGGCCTAATAAATTGCAGCTCTTTGGTATTACCTTCGACAACTTGGATTGGCACAAAGGATGAAAAACATAATATTCATCATATTCTTGTACTAATATTTCCGTCAAGACGTTTTTTTTCGAGCCTAAAACGCCACTGAAGTGGCGAAAAGCTGTTCGAAAACAGAACCTGTTAGTTTCAAACTGGCAGTAATATAAATAAATGGCAAATTTGGGTGGACAAACATTACACGTGAACGTGGCAGCATCCACAACAAATGGTGCGAACACGTATATTTGTTTATTCGCCGGTGAAGTGTTACTTTAATATGCAGAATTAAAACTCACCTGTTCGTCACCAATACGTTTTCCTCCTCCGCGCACAACTGAGTCGGATAACGGGTTTTATCTTATACCTGTTGAAGATATAGCCCATGTGTTATAGATTATCTATAACACATACCCCTATGTCATATAGATTGGAGAACATTTTGAGTCGACATTTTGACTCGAAATCATCCCCAAAACCCTTTTAAAAATGCAGAAAAGAACAAAAATGGTCGGTATAAGATAAATACAACAATACCATAGTGTGTTTTGATATGTTTGATATCTCAACTCGTTGAAAGTGAGTTTTGTTCGCTCGGCAAGCCTCGCGAAAAAAACTCACTTTCAACTCGTTGAGATATCAAACATATCAAAACACACTATGGTATTATCGTAAAAATGTTCCTCAATTTTACGGGTTATGTTCCTCAATATTTATTTTAATTTATCTCCCTTGAACGGACAATTGCCCTTCAAGAGCCCCTTCAAATAAACCAATGAAATTTCTGAATAATTTATTTACTACAAATAACAAACCATTGGAAGAAAAGCGGCCATTGGAAGTGGGCTGAACCTTTCGTTCAGCTTTTTGGGACAAAATGGGTTTCGAAACATGTGGTCCAAACGAAGTGATGGTTATTTCGGGTAAATGAGCAACACTTAGAGATTCCTCTTGAAGGAGAATTTGGAAAATTTGTATGAAAGTACCAGTTTTGAATACAACGAAAATTGGCGAGATAATGCCAGTGGTTGTCCACATAAATTAATTAGGGCAACGTTTGAAACCGATACATTCCTCACATATTTTCACCCTTTATACAGATTTTGGTGCAAATGTTGCAAAATTTTTATTTCGTTTTCGAAAATATTTTATGTGTTAGAGGCATTGATTTTTATGCAAAAGCGTTGAAAGTTGTAAAAACATGAAATTGCTGACTCCAGGAGGACGAGATAATTAATTATGGTATACTAATATACTGTCACTATTGACACTAAGTGATTTGTTGGCAGAGATGTTTGCAGTTGCAGTATGTTGCTATGCAGGAAAGAGTCTGTTGACAGTGTTATGTTTAAGGTGCTATATAAGTAGTGGAATTTTGTTTATTTTAAAATATCCACCTCTGATATTCCTTAAATTCAAATTAAATGTACACAAATTATGCATCAAAAAAAGACAAAATGAAGGTTGGGAGGTATAGAACACGAAAAATATATGAATTCAACTCATAGAGTTAACAACAGGCACCTCCAGTTCCTGAAAGTCTGCTACCGCATTCGTATCAGAACTGAACTGATAAAACAGTATTTCCTGAGAACCACTTGTGGCAAAATATGCTTCACATATCCAAGAACAAAGCTAGGCATTCAAAACAGTTTAGGATGCAGCGATAGGACTGCATTTGTGAAAAGACAAGACTATCTGTTTATTTTGAAATAATAATTTTATTAATCATTATTTTCAAAATAAATTTCCATTACTTATATTTCATGAGAACAACTTGCAGTCAAATGTACTTCACATATCCAAGAACAAAGCTAGGCCATCAAAATTCTTGATAATGCAGTGGCAGAGCTCCATGGGGGTAAATTCCAAAACCTTCGCTTTTGTTTACATTAAAATGTACCTTCGATTTCCGGTCAACATCATCGGATGGAAAAAGCATCGATATACAACACTGTCTAAAACCAAATAATGAGAAAGATCGCCTTAATACAGCATACTATTATTATATAGAGGCTGCACAGTTGTCACATTCTGTGCAAGCTATCATGACACCTGTTGAAATTTCGTAGAATTACGATTTTGTTTTTCGATGGAATTTCGTGGTATCAAGTGATTTGTGCGTGTCTGTCAAACATGGAATCCATCTTCAAAAAAAAATGTAGACGGTGTTGTCCTTTTCCCAAATGCAGTTCTATCGCTGCATTTGAAAGTGTTTCGAATGCCTGGCTTTGTTATTGCATATCTGAAGCTCATTTGGCCACAAATTGTTATTTATTACGAGTACTGGTACGAATATGGTTTCAGGAACCAGTGGTGCCCATTGTCAACTCGATGAGTTGATTACATATGTGTTTCATTTTCTGTACATCTCAACCTTCATTTGGATGTATAATTTGTGTATATTTAATTTGAATTTAAGGAATAAGAAAGGTGGAAATTTCCAAATAAATAAAATTCTATTACTTATATAGCACCTTAAGGTTCGTTTTTTGACTGATTTTGCCCAAACATAGATATTGGGCGAAGTGAGCGGTGCAAAGGCGCGGATATTGCCAACTTTACTTTGCCCGCTTGGCTGACCCCTGCATTGATTTCATCTCGGTCAAGACAGGCGATTGATGTTTTTGAAAGGAAACGGCTGCATAATAGGATTTGAAAGTTTGCAATATTGCATCTTGGGGTTTGTTATGTACACAAAATACACATGGGAAAACACTTATTGATTATAATAACTGCATATTGGGAATGCAGCCTTAACTTGACACTTGACAGTTTACACCTGACAGACCTGCCGTCCTGCTCGATTGCAGTAGCAGCAATAAGTTTAAAAAACTTTCAATAGTTACCTGCCATCCATTTAACAGGATATGTTTTATTTTAATTGACCCATTTTATTGTTGACAAAAAACAGAACTGCCAATGCGCAGCGTTGTCTCTGAACGTGTGACACTTTCAGAGAACGTGCAGAATTTAGCTAATTAACCTAATTGACCTGTAATTTTTCCCATGTGAACTTCGAGGTTTCAAAACTCAATAAATTTTATGTTTACCTCCAATCAAATTTACCACGCGCCGTTCGCAGATGATTTTGGTTCAAAGATAATTTATATTACTTTTACACATTTTATATATTGTCAGGTAACTTTCAATACCTATTTGATCGAATATGAGTGAGCCTGAGGATGTGCCCGGTTAATTAAATTTACTTAACGATTCTTGAATCGTATGTATGGATTCTTACGTACATGTACGACTTTTAATTTTTCATATTCCTTCTGGTGGTGCTTCTGTAGATATCGTTTGAGATATAAGAAATTTGCTACCACTGTTTTGGGGGAATTTGTTGTCAATCCGCTCAAAGTAAGCATAAATGGCACAGCGTTACCTTTGCCAAGCATTTTAGTCTTTGGTGTGCGGAATGCATATGATTGAGAGTAAACTCATCAATTCTGGGAAATTTATTGAAACCGTAAGTCTTGGGTTTTTGTTAAGATGGTGGTTCAGTTTTGGTTTTAAAAAAATAACCGAACCGAAAAACCGACAAACCGCCCATCCCTACTCTGGACCTTTCGGTTTGAAGTCCATTGTTGTAACCACTGATCCACAGAGTTCAAATTTTTACTTGCTGCAATATGAAGAATATTCTTTAGAAATTTTATTCTCACAAACCTCAATCAGAATCTTTTGATTATATGGTATATACCTTTCTTAGGGTAGTCAAATTCAAGTTTGGAAAACTCAAGTCCCTGGGTTAATATTTGAACCCCCGATTGGAGCCCAAATGTTAATTTTGACCAGTATGAGGAATAATCTTTAAAAATCTTCTCCAGAATCACTAGTCAGAATGTTTTGATATATGGCATACAGCACCCTTGGGGTGGAAGGTGTTCAGATTGAAGTCTGTTCAAATCAGGGTCGTGGTTAATGTTAGGGCTTCCTACTGGAGCCTGAATTTTTATTTGGAAAAGATGAATATTCTTGAACCACCATTCAGAATGTTTCGATACTTGGTATACAACTCCCCAGTTGAGCTCAGATTCAGGTTTCTTCAAATTAAGTTCCAGGATTCATATTTGGGCTCCCTATGGGGACCCAAATTTTAACTTAGCATAATATGACAAATGATCTTGAAAAAAAATCTCCTCATTCAGATCCGCCATTCAGAATCTATTGATATTTGGTATTCTGTATCCTGGGGGTGGAAGGGAAAGGGACCAGATTCAAGTTTGTTCAAGTTAAGTCCTTAAGTTGGTATTTGGATTCCCTAGTTTTGCATTTCTGGAAATCTGGGCATTATTACTGTGATAGCATCCCAATACTAGAACAAAAATAATTTGGCATGGACAACAGAGTTATAAATAATTAAATTAAATAACTTCATTCCTCTGTAGTGTTAACTAGCCATAGATGCTAATTAAATCCTTCTTTAAACATCTGTGGCCAGGTGACTGTCTCAGGCCCCATGGGGCCTAGAGATGGGCAGTTAACCAAAAATTTTGTTCAGTTTTGGTTTTGTTATCAAAACTGAAACCGAAACAATTACAGAAAACCCATCGTCTCTGTTTGCAATTTCAGTGTACTGTGTTGAAAAACTCTAATCAGGTCTTCACTTTTCAGAATAAAGAGAAACAACCTAAAGTCAACCTCAAAGTGTTCTCAAACTTCAGAGTCGCGATACCCCTTTAAAATTCAGAACAACTGCACTAATTGGTATTGCATTCCAACATGGCCTTTACCATGAATATAGGTGACAAAATTACTTCTTACGCATCGTGTTTTAAACATCTGTTTATCAAATGCGATTTCCCTTGCAGAACTGTCACTTGTTCCACATTTATAATGACAAATGTATTTATTTCTACACGTGATTTTGAAAGCTTGAACTCCAAAACCAGCGTCAAAATCACAGTTGAAATTGGATGGAAATTTAGGATAAGGCCAGAAAAAAAAATACCTGTGTTTAGGGCAACCCAACCGACCCTAAAAAAAATTATGCGGATCCTTAAATTTTATTGAGTAAAAGTCACTCATTTAGTTCATTGTAACCCTCAATTTCCATCCAACTTCAACTGTGAATGTGAAACAGATTTTGGAGTTCAAGAATTCAAACTTACATGTAGCAATCAGGGATCATCCAAGAGGGCAAAAGCAGTGCTATCTTCACCTTGGTACTGCTCACTGAAATTGAAAAAATAATTCTGTTAAAAACGGACCTCTACAGTCGAAATTAGGAGAGATATTGGTGAAAACATTGGACTAAGTAACCAACAAAAGTGATTGGAAAATCATGACTTACTTAACCCCTAGCACTCTGGTAGTGCAACCAAATTTTCTCTAATCACTCTGTTTTTCTCTTGTTCAAGTATGAATTTAACCAATTATATTTTGTTTGACAGAGCTCTTTGAGCTCTGTCAAACAAGATATATTTGGTTAAATATCAAACTGCATTATGGGAAATATTTGCTGCTGAAAACTTTGTCATTTTGACATCAGAGTGCAGAGGGTTAATAAAAGTTAACAAAATCGGAAGAAATATTATTTATGTTGTGTTTCTTCTATTTCACTGGCATTTGATGGGGGAACAAGAAACCGGAAAGGTTTTTTGCGAATTTTGAAGCAATATCTAATTACCGAAATAAGCACAACAATTGCATATAATTCCTCTAAACCATGGTAAGAGCTTAGTGACTCCTCAAAAAACAGATCTTCATTTAAAAAAAATCCTGGTGCGCTATACGTTGTGCCCAAGATGATGCCAAGGTGCGCGGTTTCTTTGGTTATGCGCCTATTTGGGAAAATGCCTCTTTGGGCACAAAAAGGAAAAAGGAGATGCAATTACGAAATAAAAATATAAAGCACTGAAATAAAGTGCAAATTGGTTTAAATTTAATGATACAAACATTACAATTTCTTACCACTAAATTTCCAACTTTTAAGCATATTATACAGTGGAATATTTAGCGAGGTACAAGTAAATGCAGTTCAAAATCCTGACAACACAAGTGAAAATCAAAGCACAGTCTGGACTCTTGAAGTTTTCATTTGGGTCATTTTGGGGGATCTAGAAACTGTTGCTTGATAAAAATTGCTAGGAATATAGCACACGGTGTTTATTCCAGCCAATCGGGTCATCTAAAAAGTAGAGTTTACTGGGAATTCCTCATTGACGTAATCAACTTTGTGTCAGTGACTGTCACATGATGCTAACACTTCAAAGTATGCACATTCTTTCAGAAATTTAGTGTCAATAAATTTCAAACTGATATTAAATTTATCAGATTTAAAAACTAAAATGGCAAAAAATAATATGGATTATCAACAATTTGTTCACAATAGCTTGATCCAGAGCAGAATTTAGGTATGAGAACATCCATTTCATGAAATAATATGCGAGGTTAAAGTAAAAATTACTGCCTATTTTCGTGATGTAAACAATGAATACGAAGGATAACAGGTACCGAGAAACGTTACGTGCCCCTCGCAGACCAATATTATCATTCAGTGGCATGATGTATACGGCTAAAAAAAACAGTCGACATTGAAAAATAATAGTAGACTATAGCACCTTACGGCGGTTATTCGATTAATCGAATAGGCAAGGCAGCCTAGTGTTTACAGACACAGTTTCTGAAACTCTGACATTGTTGACGTAAACTAAAAAAATAACTGCTTTTTTTCTACGTCCGCGATTTGATCGTTCGCCGCAAATTGTAATTGCACGAGCGATGGCGCATGAGAGCGATCGAGCGTCATTAAAATGAATGTCTGACAAAATAAGGAAATGTTGATTTTTGAAAAAAAGTGTAGTTTTCTTGGAAATTTTAGCATCTTGACAAAGTCCCAAATCTCACTGACAGAACAAGGTAGATCCCACCCGGGACTGAGCCATGGTCTGAAAGCCTGGGGGACCAAGCTAGTGGAGAGTGGAGGGAGGGGGTATCTCAGGACTGAGGGCACTGTACTCGTAATGATGGCAGGAAATCAACAAAAAAAATTCCTTTCAAATTTGGGGGTGTGGAGGAGCAAGGGGGATTGGGGGCTAGGTGTGGGTTGTCTAGAAATCCCATGGCTCCTTCACTAGATCCCACTAACTTGATTTTCATTGTTTGACAGGTTATTTGTGAATTTTGAGATATTACATTAAATTCTCTTCTCAGTATTTCTTTCTTTAGAAATTTTACTTTTCCCTGCTGAAATCTGAGAAGGCCATTCTTGTGAAGAAGGGGGGGGGGGAATCTCAGGACTGAGGTCACTGTACTTGTACTAATGGCAGGAAATCAAAAAAAGAAATCTTCAAATTTGGGGGGGGGGGGGGGGGGGGGAAGCAAGTAGGATTAGTGCCTTTCCCAAGGACACAGTGCATTTAGCCCTGGTGGGGATTGCATGGTGGACCTTTTTTCATAATTTAATTTACGTGCCATTAATCCCCATCAACCCGGAAGATAACACACTTTTAATACTCATTTACATACGTTAAATAACAGACATCAAAGGGTTAATTTTATGTCAATGAAGCACCATCAATGCAGTATATTTTCGATTTAAAATAAACAGCTAACAACTGAGTCGAGAAGTTATCAAAAGCTGTCGTTGGAACCACACGTTTTAAAGTGGGAGTTTCTTTTTGGTAAACCCATATATAGGATTGTCCCGCACGAGTCATGACGTTGTGCTGCATTATCTATTTTTATCACATGCTCCACACATTTCAACATGAGAAAATTTCTGTGGCTTCGTGTTGATAAATCCCACCCCGAATGGCCCGATATTAAACTTATTGCACCCAAACCTCTCACAGTTAACACAGATTACTAATATGGAGGAATTATCTGTCCAATATGGGAATAAAGAATGCCATTATATATTTAATGAGACGATGAGCGTGGTTGAAAGAAATATTGCGACATTTTGCAGAATGCAGTACAGTTTGGGCAGTGAAGATCGCCCGTATTCACATGATGGATAAAAAACAACTCGGTACACACTTACGCAAGCAAAATCTTTAATATAATATTCTGCCTTTTCTTTCATGAGCCATCACTTACCTGATATCAGTAACAGACGAGTGATGTACCAATCGCTTGCCACTGGTTGTCCCACGAAGGGGAAGAAAGTTCATTACAGATCATAACACTTTCACTGAGTTTCAGACAATTGGCAAGGGCCGATGTTGAACCATCGAGTGCCGGTGGTGAATGATGGGCGCTTATCGACCAAGTGTCGATGTTACACCGATTAATCGTCTCATCTCTACCTTTCATCACTTATTCCTTTGTAGTGTTGATGAACCATGTCTAACTGAATGTGACCCCAAATACTTCTTTGAACCGCTTTGTCAGGTGAGCGATTAAGACCCCTTGGGTCATCTTGTATTCTACAGGTTTTTTTTTTGCCTTACAATGACCTATATGAGTGACTTTTACTTGATAGAATTTTTATGGTCGGTATAATTTTTTAAGGTGTGTCAAACCAAAACTGGAACAGAGATAAAATTTGAAAACCGCCCATCTCTAATGGGGCCTCTTGTTGTAACTCCCCTCCACTCCCCCACCCCCTCCCCACCCTGGAATTGTTCAAATTTGACGATAACTCCTTTTCGGTTCTTTCTGTGTTTTAAATCAGTGGGAAAAGACGCGGAACGATTATTCAGTTCCATGATTTTTTCCCATGGGAAACGATATAAGAAAAAAAGAGTTTTTGGTTGAAAAATATTTGCGACCAACTTATTATTCACTAGGTATTGTAACACCAACAAGTTTTGAAGCTAACTGTTGATAGTTCATCTGAAAAATCTCTGTTGAAAGCTAAGACATGTTCTCTCGGGATCCAAATAAACATACCTGTATTTTAATATTTCTGACCAAACTTTCACACCCGCAGGGTGCTTATTCAGACTTCTACATTTATTAAATTCCAGTGGCAAGAATTCATATCATCAATGAAACAGTGATCCGATGCATAACAGTAATAATGGTGTTCTCGTTTTAACCATCTTAGTCGATTAAGATTATCGAGCATGCGTGTTGGCAGCAGTTTCTGAAAATCGATTGTACCCAATTTTGATAACAAAACCATGTGAATCCAAACACACGAAACTGTATCATTGAATACAATACCAAAATCACATTTTATCACTGAAACTGACAATGAGGGGAAAATTTCTTTGCTAAAATGCAAGATATGTTCTTCCAATATCACATCACCCCATGCAGTATCAAGGGGAAGAGGTGTGTTCAGGCTTTATTTATATTCAGGGTTAACCAACATTTCGTCCCAATCAATTCAATACCGTTACCTTTGTACACAGGATGTTTTGCACTTGGACGATTTGCCCCTTCCGAATTAGAATGCATGAAGATTTTTTATTCAATTATTTTTTTATTTGTTCAACTTTAAAGTAAAAAACAAAATTATTATTTCATTATCCTACAGTTATGATGTTTTTTTCTTTGCTATCTTTTTCACTTGTTAGTAATGTTGTATAGGACTGTCACGATATTTAGCTCACCTGAGCTCAAGGGGAGCTTTACTAATCACTTTCCGTCCGTCCGGCGTTAACTTTACATTATCGACTTCTCACAAACTAATCATCCAAATACTTCTTTGAACCACTTTGGCAGGTGAGCGATTAAGGTCACTTGAGGCCTCTTGTTGAGGGAAATCACCCATCCACCCTCGAATTCATCCCAATAATATTTACAAAAAAAAAGAAGAAATTCGGGAGGAAGTTGACTTCCATGGCTCCCCCTGCACAATATGTCATCCAATATGCACACCTACATGTTTGTTTTCGTCGGAGGTTTGGTCAAAAGCGAACAAGAAATCACTCAAAGGAATATTCTCCAAACTAGATGGCATGTATATTCAGTAAGTGGCAGAGCTATGGGAGGGGCACCAATTCAAACCTTATTTCAACTACTTTCATTCATCTATCGCATGTTACACCCAAACTGAGGCAAAACTTTTCTACAGTGTTCGGTTTGGGTAACTAATGTTCACAGATTGTTACCTCCAGTTGGGAGCAAATTTTACCTGGAGACACCCAGTGCACAATATTTCTTAAAATTTTCCTGTGTGGGAGGGCCTCTGAACCTCTGCTCTAGGGAAGGGAGCTCCCCTCTCCCAGGCTCACCGCTCGCACGGACTTGGTTCCTTGGGACATGACAAAGGCATCTTATTCCATGCTGCGCTTAATATTGCCCCCCCCCCCTCCATATCCGAATCCAGGCTCTGCTTCTGCATTTAATAAGATTCATTCTTATTAGGCCACACTGAAATGAACGTTTGTTAATGAGAGTCAATCCATGTTTTCGGAATCCCCCCCCCCCCCTCCCCCCCTCCCCCCCCCCAAAAAAAAAAATTCAGGTATTTTGTAAATTTGTGTTGGCTGTACCTATAATTGAGTGTAGGCATACAGTCTTCCAATTACATGTACATACATGTGAGGCAAGGGTTAAATAATGGAATATTTATTGAAAAAAACCCTGTAGTATTGAACATTGTGATGGGGAGGGAGGGATATGGGACCAGGTGATGTCGTGTCCCATTCCAGCACCCAACCCCTCCATTTCTGCATGTCACCATCACTGGCATTAGTAACAATGATTGCTGTTGATCGAGAAGTTATCAATCAAAAATTAAGAAAGAAAAATACATTAAAAAAAAGAGCCATTTCCACCAGTCGTGTGGTTCTTGTGTTTAACTGTTTGCCTACATGTAAAAAATACGCTATTTATCCCTAGAGCAAAAATCAATCAGTCAATCTGTGTTTGTACGTCTAATCACCTGAAAGACGGTCCTTTTGGGTTATTTGACATTCTGATTATCGCATACGTTTTGTCGGCTAAATAGTTAAAGAAATGTGTATATCTGTAGGACAGAAAACAAGGAAAGTAAGTTACAATTTTTTATTCAGCAGTATCATTGAGCAGCCTGTATTTTATGGACCAGTGCAAAGTGTTTCACACAGACCTGAAAGTAAGCGTCTGACATTTGCAGATTGAGGTCCCCAGGGGGTGAATTTGCTGATGCTCTCCTATACAGTGGGCCAATTTATCCTCTGGGTACCTCTTTCTGTTTAGGTTTGAGACCCTGATTCAGATCGAGGTTCACAGAGAGTAAATTTAGTGATGCTACCCTGCTGTGCAGGATTGCATCACCAAATTCACCCTCTGGGGACCTCATTTTGCTGATGTTAGTCTGCTTATTTTACTGTTTAGTGCAAGTATATTTCGCTCCTATGCAGACCGACCCATTTTGTTAAATGGAATCAAGCAGACCACCCCATTTTGTTAAATGGAATCAAACATAATATTATATGCGTGGACAACCTATTTTTTTACGGTGGCTGTCCAGTAGCCTGGTGCAAACTCTGCAAAGTACAATGTCATATTGGAAGATTTGAAAATACCCACCTAGTGTAAATTCCACCCAGATAATAAATCAAGTTCAGTGTGAAACTGGGAAAAAATGTATTTAAAATAAAAAGTTAGTAAAGAGACTTCTGAACTAAATCAGAACCTGTGCGAGAGGAATCTCCACTCTTGAGTGTATAATTAACCTAATTCATCCATCGTCTCATTCTTCAATGTATTGAAGACAAAGTATTAGCCTCACAAGAGAGTCCTGCAAACCAAGAATACAACAAATTTGCCACAAGCTCCCAATAAAAATCGACTGGTTACAGAAATCACACCTCACTAAGTGTATAGAACTTGCACAAGTGACGATGATTACAATAGTTTGTTTAGTAATTAAAACCAGTGGCAATAATCTTTCAATAAAACAGGGGCGTAATCGACCAGTGACATAATCAAATGGCTACTTGTCATTGTTTGAAGCTTCTTTTGATCACAGACTCTCAGCAGCCAATTGTGTTGCACATGTTTACTTCAAATTAATATTCGAGCAGGATCTCTTGGCAATACGAATAACTTAACTCGACTCTAGAGAAGGGAGCTCCCCTCTCCCAGGCTTACCGCCCGCACAGACTTGGTTCCTTAGGACATGACAAAGGCATCTTATGCCATGCTGCGCTTAATATTGCCCCCCACCCCCCTCCATTTCCAAATCCAAGCTCCGCTCTGTCCCTGCATTTAATAAGATTCATTCTTATTAGGCCACACTGAAATGAACTTTTGTTAATGCGAGTCAATCCATGTTTTCGCAATCCAAAAAAAAAATTCAGGTATTTCGTAAATTTGTGTAGGCCGTACCTATAATTGAGTGTAGGCATACAGTCTTTCAAATACATGTACATAATGCCGGGTTAAATAAAAATGGAATATTTATTAAAAAAAACACCTGTAGTATTGAACAGTGTGATGGGAAGGAGGGGGGGGGGGGGGTGGGGAAATATGGGACCAAGTGATGTTGTGTCCCCTTCCAGCACCCAACTCCTCCATTTCTGCATGTCACCATCACTGGCGTTAGTAACAATGATTGCTGTTGATCGAGAAGTTATCAATCAAGAATTAAGAAAGAAAAAAAGAGCTATTTCCACCAGTCGTGTGGTTCTTGTGTTTAACTGTTTGCCTACATGTAAAAAATACGCTATTTATCCACAGAGCAAAAATCAATCAGTCAATCTGTGTTTGTACATCTAATCACCTGAAAGACGGTCCTTTTGGGTTATTCAACATTCTGATTATCGCATACGTTTTGTGGGCTAAATAGTTAAAGAAATGTGCATATCTGTAGGACAGAAAACAAGGAAAGTAAGTTACAATTTTTTATTCAGCAATATCATTGAGCAGCCTGTATTTTATGGACCAGTGCAAAGTGTTTCACACAGGTCTGAAAATAAGCAGTCTGACATTTGCAGAATGAGGTCCCCAGAGGGTGAATTTGCTGATGCTATCCTATACAGTGGGCCAATTTATCCTCTGGGTACCTCTTTCTGTTTAGGTTTGAGACCCTGATTCAGATTGAGGTTCACAGAGAGTAAATTTAGTGATGCTACCCTGCTGTGCAGGGTTGCATCTCCAAATTCACCCTCTGGGGACCTCATTTTGCTGATGTCAGTCTGCTTATTTTCTGGCTTGGTTTCACACATGTCGAACACATGCTCGAGACATTTTACTGTTTAGTGCAAGTATATTTCGCTCCTATGCAGACCGACCCATTTTGTTAAATGGAATCAAACATAATATTATATGTGTGGACAACCTATTTTTTTATGGTGGCTGTCCAGTAGCCTGATGCAAACTCTGCAAAGTACAATGCCATATTGGAAGATTTGAAAGTGCCCACCGAGTGTAAATTCCACCCAGATAATAAATAAGGTTCAGTGTGAAACTGGGAAAAAATATATTTAAAATAAAAAGTTAGTAAAGAGACTTCTGAACTAAATCAGAACCTGTGCGAGAGGAATCTCCACTCTTGAGTGTACACGTCATAATTAACCTAATTCATCCATCGTCTCATTCTTCAACATATTGAAGACAAATTATTAGCCTCACAAGAGAGTCCTGCAAACCAAGAATACAACAAATTTGTCACAAGCTATCCAATAAAAATCGACTGGTTACAGAAATCACACCTCACTAAGTCGATTGAACTTGCACAGGTGACGATGATTACAATAGTTTGTTCAGTAATTAAAACCAGTGGCAATAATCTTTCAATAAAGTGGGCATAATTGACCAGTGACATAATCAAATGGCTACTTGTCATTGTTTGAAGCTTCTTTTGATCATAGACTCTCAGCAGCCAATTGTGTTGTACATATTTACTTCAAATTAATATTCGAGCAGGATCTCTTGGCAATACGAATAACTTAACTCTACATTCATTTAACAGAGAAAATTAGTTTTTAGTCCTCTTTGTCAGTTTATAATCTTGCATTAAACTTCGGTAAAAAATTAGCACTGGAAGGGGGGAGGGGACGCTGAAAGTCACAAGAGTGTGGTAATTTTTTACTTTTTATTAATTAATTTTTTTCTTTTTGGAGGGGGGGGGGGGTGGGGTGGCGCCACATCACTGGTTGTGGCAATTAATTCTGACAATTTCTGGATAAAATCTAAGGAAACACCCCCCCCCCCCCCCCCCACACACACACACACACACACACATGATTTTGTGGTAATATTCTGTTCCCATAATAAGAACTCCAATATGTCAAATTACAGTAGAGCACATCCGCACAGGGCAATTATATGAATGTTCATGGTAGCAGTTACGATTGTCTTTGATATTGCTGGTGGTTTTTCTTCTTTTTTTTGAGGGGGGTGGGGGAGGGCCTGGGGGTTCTCGTTTGAAAACGTCGTTATTCGATTCCAGTTAATGAAAGCGAACAGGATATCAGTATATCACAAGCACAGATCCGTACAAATTATAATGAGGGGTCCAAAACCTGGGTGATTAAATTCAAGTTTATTTGTTGATTCTCCGGCACGTGATAGCTCGAAGGGCGGGGTTGATTGCCATATATCGTATCTCACTCCTTTATTCAATGGAAAATAACACGTAACAGAGTTTGAAAAGGATGTGTATGGGAAATACAAGTTCTGAGGTGATGAAATACTGAAATAGGTGTCCAATTTTGAAAACTTGCTATCGAAATTTATGGCAAAAAGATTTGTTTTCATTGATTGCAACGCCAGAGCAAGGTGAGAAATTACACCATGTAGGCCTACACATATTTTTATACTGTACCAATGACCCAGACATAGTTGGTGCTAACTCTTAAAATATAGGGCCAAACACAAATTTTGCCCCCCAATCCCCAAAATTTGCATCTAAAACCAAAGAAAACATGTCCTGAATGGCCCTCCACACTTCACCTCTACTGCGCATGCGCAGTGTCAAGGACGTTCCAAAATTGGCGCCATTAATCATTCTTAGTTTGGCCCTTCATCAGTTAACATCTGACTGATCTTTGTGCTTGTAAATCTCAGTTTAAATGATGCCAGACACATAAATATTAGAGAAATGGTGATTCTAAGGAGGATATAGAAGGAGGAGAGGAAAAATGTGTGACAGAAAATTATCAGGGCTGTAACTTAAAATTTTTTAATGAAATTATGTTAAGTTACCTATTTTCGAGGCAACAGCCATTTTGTTGTCATTCTTGTTATCAAGTTACTCTGTTTGTTCAGTGTTTTCCTCTCTCCCTTTCCTTTAAGTCCCCTCTTGCTATTCTCCCATGCTTTTGGCATATTTTCTGTAATTTTCTTACTAAAATTTCTTGGGAGTTTTAGCTGAATAACAGAATGAATTCTGTTCTTTTCCCCATGTTTACGTCTTCATCTGCGGGTGGTTACATGTAGGTGTAGTGTTCTGCATCTACCATCTGATGTTCTACAGTTTCTTCCCTGGAAGTCTCTGTTTTGCATCAGATAGTGTATTATTGGTAACTGATTTCGGGCCAGGGTGCCTGGAGTCTTATTCTAGTGTTTTTACACTTATTGTTTACATTTACAACAGCCCTCTGTGTGAGGGGGGATTTCTTGAAAATAATATCTTGATGTTAATTTAATCATAACTAGATACATTATTATTGTTCGTAAGTGTTGCATAAATTGTTTAAAATATTTTTAAAATTTTTGTCCACACTTAGGCTTGGGATCCATTGGGGCTCAACGTTACTTTTCAGAAACTTGGGCTGTTCTGAAAAAATATTTTTTCAAAATTTTTTGATTTCAGTTATTTTTTCTATGTTAATGGATCATATTATTATGTATTTTGATTGTCAGAGGTTGGTGCGAGTACTAGGACTTTGTTTTCTTTTCACATTGAAAGGATTTTGGTCAATTGTAATAAGAGGAAATCTTCCTCTGACTTTTATAGTCATTGTATATGTAGTCAGTGTACTCGCACTAACTCCTGTTCTGCATGTGATAATTTTGATGACAACATGGGAAGCGTGTGTCACGGTATGTTAGTGGGGAATTGGACATTCCGGTCCTTTCCCCGCAGGGTCACTCTACTTTATCAATTTCTGTTTCATACGATCAAGATTAGGGTGATGTATTTGTGATGTCTTCCAAAAGTGTGCCTCCGTCGTCACAATTAATGAAGAGCTAGCGGAAAAGTGCTCATGTAAATACGCCATTTGCCTAAGAGGACCCTAGTAGGTTCGACGGCCTTTGACGTCCGCTAGCTCGCCCGGTGTAGCGTCCATTCATCGAATGGTTCGGCAGCCGGGTTCATCCGTTGCGGTCTAGAAGGAGTTTTGGGGTGATGCGAGCACTATAAATCAACCAAATGCACACCCAGTGACGGCGGATTAGAGGGAGAACGGAGGAAGCCTTTTAGTCCGGTTCCTAGCTCGTCCAGGTCCATCCGGACGGCAAGCGAGAGAGGCCCCTCTCTCGTACAACATCATCTGGCCCCAGATGTTGTGGTACAAAATGTTTCGCATTCGGAGCATACGTCCGCCGCTCGGGACACTCCGACATATAGTCAGTCCGGAGAGACTGTCAATAAGGCTTCCTCATTCTCATGGTAGCGCACACGACCGCTCTTGGCTACGTGACCTCGGATATCCAGTCAGCTTCGCCAATCAGAGAATCATCGGCGACCAGGTCACACCATCCGGTAGCCAGGGGCACGAGGCCTGCAGACTCCGGACGTTCGCATAAGAAAGTGTGCGGGAGTCAACGTACACGGAGCTTCCGGCGGCAATGCATCGTAAGACCGCTACTGCACAGAC
Organism: Pictodentalium vernedei; assembly: GCA_031216915.1. Lineage (NCBI taxonomy): Eukaryota > Metazoa > Mollusca > Scaphopoda > Dentaliida > Dentaliidae > Pictodentalium > Pictodentalium vernedei. The sequence goes on along the minus strand of CM062291.1, from coordinate 262,136,669 downwards.
CTCGGTGACGGACGTGCTATCCCAAATAGCACAGCTTATCGCAGCATCCCAGCAACGACTGAATCTGTCGCATCATGTTTTATCTGACGATGCTGGGTCGGGACGCTCCGCGCAAGCAGGTACGGACGTCCGAAAATTTCATCCGGTCCGACGGGATGCCGAAAGGGATTCGGAGGATTTTGAGCTTTCCCTTTCGGAACAACATATGCTGTTGTGTATGTCATCTGACTTTATCTTCTACAGGTTCTTTCGTCGGACCAGAATGCTGTGATGCCGGATAAGAAACTGATAGCGTCGGTGGACTTAGAAATTTTTGGTTCGGTTCAGGGACATCGTCCCTCAGTTCCGACATAGTCCAATAATGTCACACAATCTTTCGAATTATTGAACAACGCTATATATATTATTATATGCTTGCTATTACCAAGCATTTCTGGTTTCTTGTTCGCAAAGTTACGGAGATGTCTTTCATTTATTTATTTATTGATGTTTAAGGTCACATATTTATGCATAATGGCTAATCATGACCGTGGCAGTTTTACGGGTGGAGGAAGCCGGAGTACCCGGAGAGAACCACCGAGCAACGACGAGCAGCTGCCAGCTCCCCAACATCGTAACACCGCACTGCAGCACAGGCAGGGTTAGATTGGTTGAAGACATGCGTACCATCGACATGCAGTACGCCTTAGTACACGGCGTCACCGTGCCCCCACGCGGGCAATGGAGATGAAGTATCTTGCCCAAGGACACAACGTGGTTGCCGCAGGTGGAATTCGAACCGAGGTCCTCTCGGCTTGCAGCCTGCACCTCTACCTACTGAGCCACCGCGCTCCCGAGATGTCTTTCAAAGTGTGCCTCTGTCGTCCTAGTTAATGAAGAGCTAGCGGCAATAAGTGCTCATGGAATATGTCTATCGCCTAAGAGGTCCCTTGTAGGATCGACGGAGTGACATTCGCTAGCTCACCTGGTGTAGCGTCCATTCATCGAATGGTTCGGCAGCCGGGTTCGTCCGTTGCGGTCTAGGAAGGAGATTTGGGTGATGCGAGCACTCTAATAACTTTAGTACTCACCCAGTGACGACGGATTGAGGACAGATCGGAGGAAGCCTGTTAGTCCGGTTCCTGGCTCGTCCAAGTCCGTCCGGGCTGTGAGTGAGAGAGGTCCCTCTCTCGTACAACAACATAGGGGACCGCATGTTGTGGTTCAGATATTTCGCATTCAGAGCATATGTCCGTCGCTCGGGACGCTCCGTTATATTGACAGTCCGAGAGACTGTCGATAATGCTTCCTCATCCTCACAGCAGCGCACACGACCGCACATTGGCTACGTGACCTCGAGTATCCGACCAGTTTCGTCATTCAGTGATTCCACGGCGAATAGGTCACGCCATCCGGTAGCCAAGGGACACGAGGCCTATACACTCCGTTCGCTCGCATAATAGAAGTATGCACGCGGTAACGATCACGGAGCTTCCAGCGGCAATGCATCGTAAGACCGCTTCTCCACAGGCCTCAGTGACGGACATGCTATCCAAGTTAGCACAGTTTATCGCAGCATCCCAGCAATCGACAGATTCTCGGTCGGATCAGGAATTATCCGACGGTGCTGGGTCGGTGCGCTCCGCTGTTACATCAGGTTCGGACGACCGAACGCTTTATAGGATCCGACAGGATGGCGAAAGGGATTCGGACGATTTCGAGCTTTCCCTTTCGGAACAACGGAAGCTGCCATACATTTCTTCTGGCATTATCTTCCAGAGGTTGTTCCTTCGGACTACATTGCTGCGATGTTGGATAAGAGACTTATAGCGTCATTGGACACGGAATTTTGGATCGGTTCAGGGACATTGTCCCTGATTTACCGACACAGTCCAATAATGTCATTAGAACATTTGTATTATTTATCGACGCTATATATATATATAATGATAGTTTAGTTTCTTGTCCGCAATGCTCTATTCTGCCTTTTATCATTCCTAGGAATAATTTATTTTGGCAGAACAGGGCATACCGAGAGTTCATATGCGTCTAGACGGCGGGGTTAAAGACTGGAATTTATCTTTTTCGCCGTCTATGTCTTTTCGCCGTCTATGTCTATGTTGGAAACGACAATGATGTCTAATAGACTTAACTTAGACGCTTTATCATACGTAGTCCACCTTACTGAGGCGTTATCATTACGTCTTCAAGAGAAAGAATTCCGGGATATTATCCTCAATGTGATTTCTTTCAAGGGCAGTAGTTTTTCCACGTATAACTCCGCCCTTCAGTGGCAACCTGGAGTTGGTTAGACGTGACGCAGTCCTAGCTATACATCCACGCGCGTGGATAGTAAGGTGAAGAACTCTCTCAGAGTCGCTTCGGTCTCGGAGAAGCTTCTCTTCGACGGCAACTTTTCAGCAATCCATGAATTGCTTGATATACACGTTCTCTTGTCTATCAAGTGTAGCAAGAGATTCAGACTGGGGCAAACATTCGGTGGTTGACTCAGAGAGTGCCACTGCAGTTGCCGGATCCGAGTTTTATAATTATGACGGTTGCCAGTCAAACAGGTTGGGATATAATATTGATCCCAACGGATTCGATGTGCCAGGGTCTTTGGGTTCTGCAGTCTCTAGGCAAGCACTTATCTTCCACGGAATAATGTTATTTAGGCTTGCTTTATGTCATTGGATGAACATTATTCAGAAACGCATGTCCAAATCCTGTCCGATAATACGACAGTGGTTGCGTATCTCCGGAACCAGGGAGGCACTCATTCGATTCCGTTATTCAATTTAACGGAAAGAATCCTTCCGTTTGTTATAGTACACCAAGTTCTGCTTCGGTCCGTCATATTCCGGGTTGTCTGATTGTATTAGCGGACTCCCTTTCACGTATGGGTCGCTTGTTGCTGTCAGAATGGACTCTCAACAAACAAGTATTCAATCAGATTTGCTATCAATGGGAGTGCCCAATGATAATTTTTTTCGACACAACTTGCTAATCAATTGCAGACGTATGTGTTTGCATGTCCGGATCTCTGAGCTTATGTTGTTAACGCTCTATTGATCTAATAGGACAGAATGATAGGATATGCGTATCCTCCTGCGCTGTTGTTTCAGCAAGTATTGCTAAGATAAACAACCACAATACATTTCTGTTGATAGCATCTCTTTCTTCACAGAGACCGTGGGTAAATTTACTCAGATGTCTACTGTGGGACTTAACGCGAAAACTTCCTCTATGAGAGGATCTTCTTTCGCTGGGGAAAATTGTGTCATCTTCATCACAACCCGCAAGGTCTCAACCTTCACGTATTCCGTTGTGTGGTCCTTATTGCATTGTAAGCATTGTACTGGACGAGCTTTGGACGTGATTTTTTACTGTAGGAGAACCTCTTCTTCGCTATACTATGCGGCTAAAGTGGAGGCTCTTCCGTCGTTGTTGTAGGGATCACTATGTTGATATTGTTGATCCCTCCATACTAGTCATTGCAACTTTCTAGTATACTTGTTTGACAAGATCTACTGCAGCCTGTTACTATTAGGGTTATAGGTTTATGTTATCTCATACCTATGCACTCTATGATAGTTTACAATTGAGTCTTATGTCTCTTTATCTAAGTCAGTTAGTAACTTTTCGATAAATAGACTTAGAATCATTAGATTAAATTTCTATATGGAATTTAACTTCGGTTCTTTTTTAGCAAAGTAATCATTTGAGCCTCTGGAAACAGTAGTTTTCAAATTCTGACCTTTTAGACAGTAATTCTGTTGGCTTCTCTTTTACTGAAGAGTCAGTGAGCTTCATGCACTATCGGTGGATGATTCTCACTTTCGTAGTTTCGGAATCACTACTTCCTTTACTATTTAGGTTGGATTTTTGGTTAAGAGTCAGGCTCCTAATAATATCCGGAACCTATCGTTATTAAGGTCCTTCCGTCTTCGTACGGGCAGAGGCCTTTACTCTGTCCGGTTAGAGTTTACGTATTTATAAACAGATATCTGTTTATTACTACGGACGTAAGCTTCTTCTGTCTTTGATGCCTAATAGAAGGACGTTACGCTCCATTCTATTGCTAATGGATTCAATTAACTATCGGTACTGCTTATGGTATATCATTGACTCAGCAGTTGTGCTTGAGATTTCGGCTCATGAAGTAAGAGTTTTTTCTACATCTTGGGCTTACATTAATAGTGTCGCTATTATAGATTTTTGAAGGCTGCTCATTGCGCTCAGCCATCCACATTCATGAATTTTTATCTCAGAAATATCGAGTCCATTTCTGGAGGCCTCTATTGTTAGGTCTATTATCTACTGCTCAGAATGTCATTCACTTAACAGTTGCTACTATAGCTAGGTAGGCTTTCTGTTTCGGCAGTGACTCCGTTCTGCTGCCCTCTTCGCTCTGGGCTATTTGACCCAGGGCAAGAAAAAGGGGGGGGGGGGAGGGTGTTCCCTTGGGTCACCTGTTTTACTATGAAAGCAAGGGGATACCTCCTCCGGAGTTAGTAATTCTGAGCTGTTACTGGGATGGCTTTTTAGTGAGAAGTTTATGTTTTAAAAATTCATTCAGGTCTTAGTTTTTAAAGTATAGCTTTTGAATATAGCACGTGTCATACGGACGTTATTATACATTCCTCAGACACTTTTAAGGAGTATAAAGAGTCTCTATTCTCTAGACGTTCTTTATTTATTGGCTTACTTTAAAAATTATTAGTATAAGGATTATACTAGATATTAATAGAGTACATGGATGTGTGATGCTCAATTTTGGAAGGTGTTGTATCTTTCTAATTTATCATAAATAAGAAAGATACATGCAAGGCCTAATACTTCTTTTTCCCTAGAGGGGATGACTCTATTTTATATAATTGAGCGTATTCCAACTTGCTCTATGTCCTAGGCCCTCCAGCCTTTTTACTATTCAGCTATGTCTGGGTCATTGGTACAGTATAAAAATGTTAAAAAATTTATAGTGATTTATATATTTTTTATACTTACCAATGACCCAGACGGGGATGGCCCTCCCAGGAGTTGGGAACTCATACCTCCCCGCTGAGTACATAGCGCTTACCAGGCACTGGTTATAAGAATGATTAATGGCGCCAATTTCGGAACGTCCTTGACACTGCGCATGCGCAGTAGAGGTGAAGTGTGGAGGGCCGTTCAGGACATGTTTTCTTTGGTTTTAGATGCAAATTTTGGGGATTGGGGGGCAAAATTTGTGTTTGGCCCTATATTTTAAGAGTTAGCACCAGCTATGTCTGGGTCATTGGTAAGTATAAAAAATATATAAATTACTATAAATTTTTAAACTTTTTAGGACGCGCAGTCCCTGCTTTGGGGAAATTGGTAGGGTTTCCTATGGTATTAAAGATTGGTAGGAGAGACCTAATTTTTTTTGGCGGGGGGGGGGGGGGGGGGGGGCGGTAGGGGAGGGAGGGAGGGAGGGGGTGTTGGATGTTACCAACAGCCGGTAAATAATAGATATGCCCACCTGTTGATTCTTGCACCTTCCTGGTTTGTGTAGGCCATAATGCGTACAAATAAAACTTGTTTCTATTAAATTATAATTTGCTGTTACACAGAGTACTGGTATTCCCGTAATTATTTGCGTGAATGTGTCCTTTACATGTACAACCATGTTTATCAAATTTTCACATGCTGGGCTTAAATTGTAATGGGTGCTGTCAACCCCTCGATAAAGTTTACCATTCGCACGTGCATATTTTTACACAGGTTTAATAAAAACAAGCAGGAATGAATTGAAATGAACAATATTGAACACAAACACATACATGTACAACCAATTAATGTTTTTAAGAATACACATTTGTGCTGCGAATGCAAACCATCGTGGATGCACTGTGATAAAGATTGATGCCGTGGACTTGTCATCGATCGTCTTCGGAGGCACATCACCACTTTCTTATTACCATCCACGGTAGAACATGCTCTGTCCTACAGTTAAAACTAGAAGTCCTGTCATGAAATGCGCACAAATAGCACGTTGATATGCGTGTTAATGTACGCGTTATGGCCCCAGCACAGCTATCAAATTCTGTACATATGGCCTGTGCACAAGCAATGTTTCAGCCAATGGACCTCCGGGTAATCCGGAGGTCCATTGGCAGAAACATTGCATGTGTTTGCTATGAGTAACCAGGAGAACCTGTCGTGCTTTGGATGCCATTCGATATGGCAATTGTGCGCAATTCCAACGCGCAATTAAGCCTAGATAAGCGCACTATTCGTGACAGGACTTCTAGTTTTAACTGTATGTATTTTTCTGTCCATGGGGTCCACGGTATTTCAGTTGTAACAGAATACCGTGGTTTGAGCGTGGTCATCCGACGTGGGCACGTGGAAAAGTGCCATTCCATGGCGACTGTACAGTACCTGCATTTTGTTGTGCAAGGAGAGGTTTATCAGTTCAGAGCAATGTGCTTCGGCCTGAACCTGGCTCCTTGGGCTTTGACTCAAATAATGAACTTGGAAATGTCATACTTCCGAGCTCATTCAGCAGTAGTAACGTCGGCTTACTTGGACGACATTCTTCAGTGACACGCCGACAGAAGCATTCTTCAGAATGATGTTCAGAATCTGCTTCAGTTGTTTAGATGCCTCGGTTTCATAGTAAACGAGATAAAGTTGGGTCTAGCTCCGTCCAAGTCCTTCTTTCACTTGGGAATGAGCTTCGAGACTCACAACAATCTCGTTCATCTGCCGTTACCCAGAGCGAAATTAGTCAGTTTTGCTCGCTTTTGTCTAAACTCTCCCGCAGTGACTGTGAGGGGGTTTATGCGACTGATGGGGCTGTACGGAGTGGCTGCAGATCTTATTCCAATGGGCTGCCTGTGCATGTGTCCCCTCCAGATCTTCTTTACTCAGAACTGGAGTGTGAAGACGCATTCGCTCGAAACCCAGATTGTTTTAACAGACCTAGTAAAACAAAAGGTTCAGATTTGGGCGGATCTCCAGTGGTTGACTCCGGGAGTTCCAGTTCAGATGCCGGATCTGATCTTCACGATTATGATGGGTGCGAGTCTGACAGGCTGGGGGTGCGTCCCTCAGGCCCGCAGACATGAAGTGTCCGGGTCTTTGGGACCCTCGGTTCCTAGAAAAGCACATAAACATCAAGGAGATGATGTCTGTCTGGCTAGCACTACAACATTCGATTGCTCAAATAGCAAATGTCCATGTTCAGATTCTGTCGGACAACTCAACATTAGTGGTTTATCTCAGGAATTAGGGAGGCCCTCATTCAATTCCTTTATGCGAATTAATGGAGAAGATTCTCCTATTCGCTCTGAGTCATCACGTTCATCTCTCAGTCTGTCATATACCAGGTCGTCTGAACGTACTAGCAGACTCGCTTTCTCGAAAAGATCGCCTGTTTCCATTGGAGTGGACTCTCACAAGCGAGTATTCAGTCAGATCTGCTACCAGTGGGATCTTCCCATGATAGATCTTTTTGCGACACACCTGAACAATCAATTACCGACGTTCGTGTTGCCATGCCCAGATCATCGAGCATATGCAGTAGACGCTCTGTCGATCTCATGGGACGGAATGATAGGATATGCATATCCTCCTGCTCTGTTCATTCAGTAGATTCTTTTAAAAATCAAACAGTCTCACTGCAACATCCTGCTAGTAGCACCTCTGTCGTCACAGAAACCCGGGATCAATCTTCTCAGGTGTCTGTTATGGGACATTCCCCGTAAGCTTCCTCCTCAAAAAGACCTTCTATATCAGGGGAAGTCCCGCACACTATATCACAACCCGGAAAGTCTCAACCTTCACATATTTCCGTTGTGCGGTCCTTCTTGCATGGAAAACATTTTACAGGACGACCAGTGGACCCAAGTTCTGACTGTAGGAGGACCTCAGCTTCGTTGAATTATGCAGCAAAGTGGAGGGATTTCTTCCATTGGTGTACAGACCAGTCTGTAGACATTTACGATCCGTCCATTCCTCAGATTGCCAATTTCCTGGTCTACTTGTTTGACGTATTAAACTTGCAGCCTGTTACAATTAAGGGCTATAGGTCTATGTTATCAGACACTTATGCTCATCATGATAACTTGGCTATTGGATCAGATTCTTCTTTATCCATGCTAGTTAAAAATTTCTCTATTAATAATCTTAGAACCCTCAGATTAATTCCTAAATGGAATTTGGCTTGGGTTCTGTGGAAACTTCAAGAAGCTCTGTTTGAGCTGTTAGACGATGTAGAGTTCAAATTCTTGACCTATAAAACAGCCTTTCTCTTAGCCTTTGCGTCTGCCAGACGAGTGAGTAAATTTCATGCATTATCTGTTGATGATTCCCATTACTGTAGTGTGGGTAATTCTGTTACCCTCACTACGGAAGTGGGATTCTCGAACTGTCCTCCCATGAGTGGGCACTTATACCTCCCCACTGATTATAACATTTAGCAGGCACTATTGAAAGAATGCTGCTTGCCGCCAATTTCGGTACCTTCCTGGTTATGCGCAGTAAACAAAAGTATGGAGGACCAGATAGGACTTCAATTTTTCGGTTTTGTATGCAAATTTTGGTTATTGGGGGGTTCAAAATTTGTGTTTGGCCCTGGATATTATCGAGTTTGCACCAGCTAAGTCTGGGCCATTGGTAAGTATAAAAAATATACAATTTACTTTAAATTTATCATGTTTGAAAATCTTTAAAGTTTCAGGGTTTGAAATTGTCTCATTTGTAAATTGAACAATTTTTATCCCAACGTGAAACAGGATAATAAGTAATCCGGTCATTAAATACAGTCAACATGACCTGACTCAATTCATGCAGAGTTGTATAAAGTTTTGAGTCTGACTGATTCTGATACATGTGCATTCTGATATATTCCTTTTGATGAAGCTGTGTGTCCCTGTATCAAAAGCTTTCTGCTGCATAGTCAGAGTTCCCATGGGGCCTTGTATTCAAGCAATAGCCATGAATTTAACTAAGGTTCATTCAAGGCCTTGAAATCCTGGAAAATGTGTCAGGAGGCCTTGAAAAGCCTTGAATATTCATGGAATAAAAATTTTGATAAAGAACCTAATCATAACAGTATAGTTTTATATGCCAGAGTAAGTGAAGACATAGTCCTAACAAGGACCCTCTGGTCATTACCCCCCTCCTCCCACTTCACTTTCAGGGAAGTGAGAGGAGGGGGTAATGACCGGAGGGTCCTTGTTAGGACTAGTGAAGGCTGGCCCTTAAAAAAATGCTGAAATATATTGAGAAACAGCCTTGAAGATCCTTGAGTTTTATAAGTTTTTGCCTGCAGAACTCTGACAGTGTAACCGTATTATTGCAGCCTTGCAGTCATTGCATGTATGAGTATACAGTTACCTTAAATTGTTTGATTGACCCACATAAATTTACTTCACAATTGGTGTCCTGAACTGGGTGGTCAATAACTCTTAGAAAACCAATAATTGCCAACCTAATGAAGCATCTGAAATGACAGGTTCTCCTTTGATAGTCCAAGAACAGTTTAATAAAGATTACAGGGACTGGAGTGAACATGATTTCATGTGACAGGTTGTTATAAAACTTACTACTTGTACATATGATTATATGTATATATATATATATTTGTCAGTTCTTTTTATTGTCAGTTCTGTCATAAAACTTAACAATATTGTTTTGAACACCTCAAAATTTGGACACGGTGTTTATTTTAGTATTGCTAATGTGGTAAAATTTAAATAAAGCTCTGCAGTACTGAACCACTCACTTAACACAACTCATCAACGATACTTGCAAAAAGATGAAAATTCTTTTTTCTCTTCCAATGAAGAGTCATATGCTATGTTTTGGAGGCAAAATTTTAAATAAATTATAAAATATAAATGGTGATGTTTATTAATAGTGCTGGCAGGATATGGCCATTACATGAACAGCAAGTTTCTCAAACTTGCTCTATTTATTACGCAACATAATATTATCAATTATTATTTTGGCACCCCTATAATTTATTAAACAATCAGTCAAACCCGAAACAAATAGTGGAAGTGGAATATATAATCCCTGGGTGTAAGCGACACCTCTTGAGCCAGTTCTTTAGTAAAGTAGCAGTCAGAGTCCATGGAATTTAATTTGAACCCCCAAGCAAAACAAGTTGGTCAGTCGTAGGAATACAGTGGATTACGGATGGATCTGGTTCCAAAAGTTAATCAGCGAATTAACAATTAGAGTAAGGTCAATCCGTCCCAATAATCTGAGTGGACTACTTCTAATGGCAGCAGGGGGAAGTGAAATGTCACATTTGGTGCATTTCTTTTGTTTCAAGAATTGGCACATTCAGAAAAAGTTCACAGTATAAGGCAGACGGCTCAAGCTCAAGTCAAAACTAAACAAAAACTTTTTGTTTCACCCACCGCCAACCCCAGCTGTCCCCATTCTTCATACCCCCTTTCTCAGATATCAACCACCACGCGTCTCATTCACCTCTTTCTCTCCATGCTCTTCGAACACACACACACCAAGTTCCATTTCTGTACCTTGTTTCTGCTCTGTTCCTTCCACAATTTTTGGTACGGGCGTATGTCTCGCCCATCTTTGTCTTTGTGTACATATCATTTGTCTTTAATTTTGTTATCAGGTTTATTTGCATCTTCTGATATCTTTTTGTTAAAATGTTTCTTATTCGGCTTTGCTGCTACAAGACAGGAAAATTTGAGATCAATAAAAATGCAGCTTAGCCCATTTTCAATCAAGTCTTCTCGTTTTATTTTCATATCCCTGTTGATCAATCCTATGTTGAGGTAATAAATGTATAGGTGAAGGGTAAAACAAAGAATCTGCCTTTCCTACTTTACCTTCTGTTAAGGAAAAAAGTGAAATGGTGCTTGGCTCAAATCTCATTATGAGCACTTGAATTGAAAAAAATTATATCCTTTTCAAATGCTATAGTAATAACACTTTGGCCGGCCGCTGATTTGTCGTGGCTCTTGGGTGAGAAGGCTTTGGTTACCCCTGTGCTCCCAACTGCCTCCCTATTCCCACCCTTTTTCTCTCCTTCCAACACTCTGAGACGAACTGCTTGATGACATCCATTGCCCCATTCTTCCCAGTCAGTCTGATTAGCATATTAACCCTTTACCCAACGCAGACGATATCAAAATTTATTATTTTAAATACCATTTTTTCAAATTTTAAAACAAATTTAAACAAAACCATACCATGTGACCCCTCGTTGGAACGAGCTCGTTCCAACGAGGGGTCACATGATATGGTTTTGTTTAAATTTTTTGAAAAATATTATTTCAACTGCTGAATTTGCATATTACGCTGGCAGATGCCGGCGATTCGTTGGGTAAAGGGTTAATCCTCTCATTTGAATCACTCACTAACCACATGCCCTCCATTCTCCCATCCTACTTCCTCATTGCACTCCCAGTGAATCTTGTTCTTTTAGACTGGTATTTTGGGCATTCTAGTAGAAAGTGTTCTGTGGTCTCCACCATCGGATACTGGTAGCTATGTACAGTTGAAACTAGAAGTCCTGTGATTGTATTGTACATTATTTTGAAGTAATAGCATGCTGATTAAGTCCACTTTTGTCCCTGTCAAACTGTGCATACTGTTAGCGTAACTCAATTTATGTAGAACAACAGTGTGACTAACTCTACAATTCTACACTAGTAAATAGAGATCATTAACATCATTCCTAACCTCTACATGTACATTTCACGATGTAAATAAATATTAAAATTTGACTCCATAGACAGAATGAAGAGTGGATTACTACTTAATTGCAGCACCATATATTCTCAACTCGAAAAGTATTTTTATAATTGTTCATAAAAGCACAAACAACATTTGCAAACTTTCATTACATGGAGCACTAGGTGCAACCCAGTGGTTCATGTGATGAAAGTTTGCAAGTGCTTCTTGAGTTTTGTCCTCAGAAATTGTAAATAATCATTAAGTAAAAAATCTATCCCACAGCTATCTAGTAGTAATCCACCAGCTACACACGGCAGTCTCAATATTTTCTTTCGGTTTGAGGGGTGTAGTTTGTGCTTTCACTACTGACCTTGTAAAGAGTGCATTACATTTTTGCATTACACAGTGCAAAAGCTCTTAAGTATTTCAGACGACTTCATTCTTCTGCAGCAAGGGGCATGTTAACTATCAAGCATTATTTTCTGCGCTAATTGTGACAGGACTTCTAGTTTCAACTGTATGGGCCAGACTTAAATTCATGTGTACCATGAATATAGGACATAAATTTTAAATGACTGATGACAAAAACCAACAAGTCAATGATGATGAATCATCCTTCAAAAACTTCATATCAGCTGTACCATTCAACCACTCTTACATGAAAATATCAATGTACTTGTTGCAGTCTCAAAGATTTGTAGCGTTTTTAAATTATTCTACACTGCAGCAAAATTACACAAGATATTATCATCAATCACCTTTTATGTGTATGCAGTTGTGCATCAGTGGATATTGCAGGGAAAGCCACATTTATGACATGCATGTTTGAGTTTATTATTCCATTGTTTCACATAAAACTGAAAAAAAAATCTTCTCAATATTGTTTTTAGAAATGCCTGACTGAGCGACCATAGTTAGTGTTCAACCGATTACCAAAAATGACTGCTGAACGATTGCAGGTTATTTGAGCTCACAACCGGCTGATTGATTGTAATACCGTGCACTGCTAGAGCCTCGAAAGAACTACATAAAATTGAACTTATTTTATGGGTTTACAGTCCGTTCACTACTAGATAAGCCGAGACATGAAAGAACTACATTAAATGGAACCAATTTCACAGTATTAAACTCCGTTGACTCAGGTCCAGTAAAATTACCAGTCGCACACACTTGGGTGGTAAACGTGGCTCTCAGAGCCACGTTTACCACCCAAGTGTGTGCAACTGGTAATTTTTACTGCGACCTGAGTCAATGGAGTGCAACCTTCACTTTTCCAGTATGAACTGGCGATTGCCAAAAATTATGCTTAATTGTTAGCTTTACATGCCGTTTAATTTGTATATCCCATAAAGGGGCAGCTAGAGAGATTAAGAATACACATTATGGTGGATTTTCAACTTTATGGAATGGTATCATTGACATTTTACATTAACAATTGAACAATTGCAGTGCAGAAGATAATAAAATGTGGTTAATGAATCGTCACAAAAAGTGCATGGCAACAATCGGTTGAACTGATGTTCCAGGAGCCGTTGCTATTGTCATCCGATTGCCCACAATTGGCTAGTTCCGATCATCGGTTGAACACTAACCATATTTTTTCTATTGCATGTTACTTGAACCAAAGTATTTTTTCACCATAGAAAGAGACACTCAGACAGGATAGGAAACATGCATGTTTTTTTTATTTGCCTGCAAAATTAAAATGATGTTCCTCCTATTTTTACTTGGAAGAAAACAGCCAAGTTTTTGTGTGTTCAACCTGTAAATCATTTTAACCGATTTACTTTAAGCATACACTCATTGCAGGTTGTTGCCGAGGGAGGTCGGAATATGTTGTTGGTGGTCGTGTTTTTGTTTGGCCTGTCGTTCAAAAATTACAGAGGTAAGCATATTTGTGCATTATTGTGATATATATCATTTGATTGTTAAACATGTATATAAACTCATATTATTGAGTGTGGAATTTTTAAATATTAAAACTAGAAATCATTATTCATCAAATGTATTTATTGGGAAGTGTGTCGGGAGAGGCTTATTACTAAGGCTGGCCTGTAAAAATTGTGTGAAGAATTGTTTCTTTTGTTTATCCTTAACCTCAAGAGAAATAAAGTTAGGCCCCTGCGAATATTAGGTATCCGGAATGATATTCAATTCGATCATTGTTTTCAATTCAAATTTGATTCGACAATCAACTGCGAATATCTGTCGAATATCTTCAATATTTTTTTCAATGTTTTTCTCTGAAATGCAAGGGATATCATCGCGAGTTCAATCTTTAAATTATCTACCAACAACAAAACGTTTATCATATAGTTTGCTGTGTTACAATACAATAACCAACTTAGAGAAATAAAAAGGCCTAAAAAAAGTTAAAAATCTGTTTCTCAGGCCCTCCCACATGGTCCTTTTGGTTGCCACATGCTCTCTTTTTATAACCAATGCAAACTTAAAAAAAATAAAAATTAAATGATTTATGTCTGATAATTAACCCAAATTAATAAAATTGATAAATTTGTCCCTCGAGTGCAACAAGGCTTTGCAATGCTTTAGCATTGCAAAGCCTTCTTGTACTCAAGGGACGAAATTCACCACCGCCCCTGCTATTCTGTAGATTATTAGGCCTGACACATAAAACAAACCAAAAACATGAAGTTTTGATGGCAAAGAAATATTACAAAAATAAAAAATCTCCCACCTGCACGCAATTTTGCAAAAAATGGCCTGAGAAACAGAAGATCAACTTTGAGTGGACTAATACTAGAAGTCTTGGCAGTCTCGGGTTTTCTGCAGTCTGTTGAATCATTGAGTCATAGCGAACATGCAATGTTAATTATTAAAAGAACGACCCTTTTCCAATTTCTTGGTGACCATTTCTATAAATAAACAGCTTATAACAGTTATATTAGAGTTCTTCGAACTTTCTTGTATTTTAAATGAACCCAGACTTTGTGAGACCCACAGAGAATTTGTTTGTATGAATCTGCCCACCGGGGAACTTGTATTATCAAATTCTGGTCTGTCTACATGGAAAAAACAACTTAATGATATTCCATTGGCGACAGGTTAACTCAACTGCTGTATGCACTGGATTTATATGTGATTTTTTTCCGTCGAAGTTCCGTTGATAACGATTGTTATGTATTTGATTCGATATTTGATTTGATTCAATTTGCGAATAGTGTGCAGTATTCAATATGGTATTCGATTCGGTCATATTTTAATATTTGCAGGGTTCTAAATAGGGTCAGCATTTTTTCAGTCACACACATTACTAGACACCAAGACAAATAACGAGAATGTATACTTTAATTTCCCTTGGTACTCAAATGTAAGATTTTACTGAACTATGATCTACTTTATAATGATGCTTAAACTGAGTGATGTTTGACTTTGGAGATGAAGTGGGCTGATGTAAAACACTGTTGGAAGGGGTTCTCTTAGCCCTTTCCAATGGTGTATTACATCACAGTACCAAATCAGTTCTCCGAAAGAATTTTTAGAAAAACCTGCATTATTCTTGGTTACTCATTTCACAAACTCTGGTAAACACATCAGTGTTCCTCTTTGGAGAGTCTGATAAAATCTCGCAATTGCTTGGTAGTTCTGTCTGTGTACTCAGGCCTTCTCCACCCGTAGAACAGTCTGACACAATATGACTGTGTCTGTTGATGTATCATTAAGTCCTATTAAACAAATGAACAATATTGTATGACGGCCTTTGCACAAAAAAATTAGAAAAAGGGTTACCTGAAAAATACTAAGGTACGGTCTGAAAAAAATGATTTGGTTCTCTGGTAATCCCTCACTCAAAACTGAACTCCTTCATTAAACATTTTTATTAGCTCAACTTGACAAAGTCAAGCTGAGCTATTGCCATCACTTCTCGTCCGTCGGCGTACGTACGTACATACGTACGTACGTATGTACGTACGTTAGTACGTTAGTACGTACGTCCACAATTTCCTTTGGCACACCTCACAGGTCACATTTATGATCAGATTACTTTGAAACTTGGTATGCTTGTTTGGGGTGACCTCTAGATGGGAGCTATCGATTTTCTTCAATTTCTGTCAAAAAATGTTGCCGCGGCCAACGTTCTTAGAACTTAGTTTAGTCAGAAGACTCAATATTTCCCTTTGGCACACCCTACAGGGTACATTTATGATCGGATTGCTTTGAAACCTGGCATGCTTGTTTGGGGTGACCTCTAGATGGGAGCTATCGATTTTCTTCAATTTCCGTCAAAAAATGTTGCCGCGGCCAACGTTCTTAGAACTTAGTTTAGTCAAACCACAATATTTCCCTTTGGCACACCCTACAGGGCACATTTATGATTTGATTGCTTTGAAATGTGGTATGCTTATTTAGGGTGACCTCTAGATGGGAGCTATCGATTTCCTTCAATTTCCGGCAATAAATGTTGCCACGGCCAACGTTCGTAGAACTTAGTTTAGTCAGACCTCAATATTTCCCTTTGGCACACCCTGCAGGGCCCATATATGATCAGATTGCTTTGAAACCTGGTATGCTTGTTTGGGGATACCTCTAGATGGGAGCTATTTTTTTCAATTTCCGTCAAAAAATGTTGCGGCCAACATTCTTAGAACTTAGTTTAGTCAGAAGACTCAATATTTCCCATTGGCACACCCTACAGGGAACATTTATGATCGGATTGCTTTGAAACCTGGCATGCTTGTTTGGGGTGACCTCCAGATGGGAGCTATCGATTTTCTTCAATTTCTGTCAAAAAATGTTGCCGCGGCCAACGTTTTTAGAACTCAGTTTAGTCAGACCACAATATTTCCCTTTGGCACACCCTACAGGGCACATTTATGATTTGATTGCTTTGAAACCTGGTATGCTTGTTTGGGGAGACCTCTAGATGGGAGCTATCGATTTTCTTCAATTTCCGTCAAAAAATGTTGCCACGGCCAACGTTCTTAGAATTTAGTCGAGTCAGACCACAATATTTCCCTTTTGTACACCCTACAGGGCACATTTATGATCGGATTGCTTTGAAACCTGGCATGCTTGTTTGGGAAGGCCTCTAGATGGGAGCTATCGATTTTCTTCGGTTTCTGTCAAAAAATGTTGCCACTGGCCAAAAAAAATGACACTGGTACCAATGATCTTCAATTTTGCCATTTCATTTATAACTTACCAAGTTCAAGTTTGTCAAGTTGAGCTACAGTGTCATTGACACTTTCATTTGCTTTTCAGTGTCTTCCAATATAAGTACAAAATCGGGAAAATATATTTTTTTTTACGTTTTTGGATTGATGTATGTAACTGAAATCTGAAGAGTATAACTAAAGACAGTCTACATCCTTTGGATTTGCATTTGTGTCTTGGCAAGTCTTGGCTGCCTATATAGGTTGCCAAGACTTGCCCAGACATGACTGCCAAAGCACTTAAAATGTAACTTACAAGTTTTCCCAATGTTGGGGCATCAGTTCTGTTGCAGTAAAAAGTGGTCAGAGTTGAAATTAGACCTTTGAAGGTTAAAATTAAATGAGTTTATTTGTATAATTATGCACTTTTTGTATATTCTGTGTGTGAAAAGATAGTGGAAAGCCTCTCGGTCCATGCTCATTATATGCAAGAAAAAAAAAAAAAAAAAAAATTAAAAATAAAACCCTCCCACCCTCACTGGTTTGAAAAAGAAATTGCCTGGGAATCAGTTAATTTATTTTTAGCTTAACTTGACATAGTCAAGATAAGCTATTGCCATCACGCGTGCGGAAGTCTGTTAGTCTGTGAGTCTGTTAGTCTGTGAGTCTGTGAGTCTGTTCACATTTCCTTTAGCACGGGCTACACCCCGCAGTTCTTGTCTGATCGTCACGAAATTTCATATGCAGGTTTGGGGTCATGTCTAGATGAGAACGTCCCCTTTTGGTCGCGATCGGGCAACCGGTATGGCTGCCCGAGCCCAAAACCCGAAAACCATTAGCACAGTCTACAGGTCGTATTTATGAAGGGATTTCATTGTAACTTGGTAGGATGCCTCTGTATAGTGCCTAGATGAGAACGTCCCCTTTTGGGCATGATCTATCAACCGTGATGGCTGCCCAAGCCCGAAACCCAAAAACTTTTAGCACAGTCTGCAGGTCATGTTTAATGTGGAGGGATTTCATTGTAACTTGGTAGGATGACTCCTTATGATGTCTAGATGCGAATTTCCCCATTTGGGCATGATCTGCCAACCGTGACGACTGCCCGAGCCCAAAACCCGAAAACCTTTAGCACAGTCTACAGGTCATATTTATTGAGGAATTTCATTGTAACTTGGTGGGTTGACTTCATACAATGTCTAGATGAGAAAGTCCCCCTTTGGACGTGATTGGGCAACTGTGACGGCTACAGGAGCCCGAAGCCCGAAAACCTTTAGCACAGTCTAGAGGTCATATTTATGAAATGATTTCATTGTAACTTGGCAGGATAACTCCAAATAATGTCTAGATGAGAACGTCCCAAAAACCTTTAGCATAGGCAAAAGGTCATATTTATGGAAGGATTTCATTGTAACCTGTTAGGTTGACTCCATATAATGCCTAGATGATGACATCCCCTTTCGGTCGTGATTGGCCAGTTGTGATGGCTACAAGTGCCCGAAGCCCGAAAACCTTGAGCACAGTCTACAGGTCATATTTATGAAGGGATTTCATTGTAACTTCTTAGGATCACTCCAGATGATGCTCAGATGAGATTGTCCCCTATGGTTGCGATCATTCACCCATGATGGCTGCCCAAGCCCGAAGCCCAAAAACCTTTAGCACAGTCTACAGGTCATATTTATGAAGGAATTTCATTGTAACTTGGTAGGTTAACTTCATATAATGTCTAGATGAGAACGTGCGATCATTCACCCATGATGGCTGCCCGAGCCCGAAGCCCGAAAACCTTTAGCACAGTCTACAGGTCATATTTATGAAGGGATTTCATTGTAACTTGGTAGGTTAACTTCATATAATGTCTAGATGAGAACGTCCCCTTTTGGACATGATTGGGCAACTGTGACGGCTAAAGGTGCCCGAAGCCCGAAAACCTTTAGCACAGTCTACAGGTCATATTTATGAGGGGATTTCATTGTAACTTGGTAGGATGACTCCAAATAATGTCTAGATGAGAACGACCCCTTTTCATCGCGATCATTCAGCCTTGATGGGTGCTCGAGCCCAAAAACCTTTAGCATAGGTAAAAGGTCATATTTATGGAAGGATTTCATTGTAACCTATTAGGTTGACTCCATATAATGCCTAGATGATGACATCCCCTTTTGGTCGTAATTGATCAGCTGTGTTGGCTACAAGTGCCGAAGCCCAAAAACCTTGAGCACAGTCTACAGGCCATATTTATGAAGGGATTTCATTGTAACTTCATAGGATCATTCCAGATGATGCCCAGATGAGAATGTCCCCTTTTGGTTGTGATCATTCAACCATGATGGCTGCCCGAACCCAAAGCCCGAAAACCTTAAGCACAGTCTACAAGTCATATTTGTGAAGGGATTTCATTGTAACTTGGTAGGTTGACTCCATATAATGCCTAGATGAGAACGTCCCCTTTTGGACATGTTTGGGCAACTTTGACGGCTAAGGGTGCCCGAAGCCCAAAAACCTTTAGCACTGTCTACAGGTCATATTTATGAAGGGATTTCATTGTAACTTGGTAGATTGACTCCAAATAAGGTCAAGATGAGAACGTCCCATTTTGGCCGTGATCATTCAGCCTTGATGGGTGCCCGAGCCCAAAAACCTTTAGCATAGGCAAAAGTTTATATTTATAGAAGGATTTCATTGTAACATTGTTAGGTTGACTCCATATAATGCCTAGATGATGACATCCCCTTTTGGTCGTGATTGGTCAACTGTGATGGCTACAGGTGCCCGAAGCCCGAAAACCTTGAACACAGTCTACAGGTCATATTTATGAAGGGATTTCATTGTAACTTCGCAGGATCACTCCAGATGATGCCCAGATGAGATTGTCCCCTTTGGTTGCGATCATTCAACCATGATGGCTGCCCGAGCCCGAAGCCCGAAAAACTTTAGCACAGTCTAAGGTCATATTTATGAAGGGATTTCATTGTAACTTGGTAGGTAGACTTCATATAATGTCTAGATGAGAACGTACCCTTTTGGACACAAGTGGGCAACTGTGACGGCTTCAGGGGCCCAAAGCCCGAAAACCTTTAGAACAGTCTACAGGTCATAATTATGAAGGGATTTTATTGTAGCTTGGTAGGATGACTCCAAATAGTGTCCAGATGAGAAC
Organism: Pictodentalium vernedei; assembly: GCA_031216915.1. Lineage (NCBI taxonomy): Eukaryota > Metazoa > Mollusca > Scaphopoda > Dentaliida > Dentaliidae > Pictodentalium > Pictodentalium vernedei. The sequence goes on along the minus strand of CM062291.1, from coordinate 262,116,725 downwards.
GTCCCCTTTTGGTCATGATCATTCAGCCTTGATGGCTGTCCGAGCCCAAAAACCTTTAGCATGTCTGTAGGTCGTATTTATGGAAGGATTTCATTGTAACTTGTTAGGTTGACTCCATATAATGCCTAGATGATGACATCCCCTTTTGGTCGTGGTTGGTCAGCTGTGATGTCTACAGGTGCCTGAAGCCCGAAAACCTTTAGCACAGTCTACAGGTCGTATTTATGGAGGGATTTCATTGTAACTTGGTAGGTTGACTTCATATAATGTCTAGATGAGAACGTCCCCTTTGGACGCAATTGGGAAACTGACGGCTACAGGGGCCCGAAGCCCGAAAACCTTTAGCACAGTCTACAGGCCATATTTATGAAGGGATTTTAATGTAACTTGATAGGATGACTCATTATGGAATAATTTCATTGTAATTTTGTTGATATATGTTAACTGTGAGGGCCACATATATTAACTGTGAGGTCATATTAACCCACCCCTCAGATCTTTAGTACAGTGTACACCTCATATTATTTTTATCATAAACATAGCATACAGGGAACAGAAATGAACATATTCCCAATTATCACAATTCTTGTCTTATTTCATAATCCTTTCATAAACATTGAACATTATCCTTTTCATCAAACACAACACACAAGTTAAGCTACAGTGTCATTGACACTTTCATTTGTGGCCTTACCTTCAGTCTGCTTTTATTTCTAATTTTTACAGGCCTGTATGGCACCTGTTAAGTGAAGTTACCACCCAAACATCATGTCACAAATCTGATCAAAAAGCTTAGATATAAATATCACAAGTTAGGTCTTACCAATGGTTTCTGTGTTTAACCATCTGATCTATTCACTTATACTTTGCTTGTGCTTCAGGGTTTTCTTCTTTTTTTTTTTTAGAGATGTCAAGTTCTCTCCCATGTGTGTTTTTGTGATAATCCTCTCATTTAACCCTTTTTCCAATACACACAATATCAAAATTTGTTAATTCAATTAATCTTTCTTTAAATTTTTCCAAAAATTTCAACAAAACCATATCGCGCATGCCATCAGAGGAACAAGCTTGTCGAGCTCATTCCAATTAGAGTCACATTATGTAGTTTTGTAAAAATTTTGCTAAAATATTATTTCTTTTTAAGAGCTTAATTTGTAAAAGATGCAGGTGTTTTCTTCTGATACATTGGTTAAGGGTTCTTCCTTAACCCATTGAACCCAAGTGGCTGCTTTTACGTTCAGGAACATGATACGTCATAATTTCTTTCATGAAATAGGATGGATGCTAAGTGCATGTGTGTGGTAGGTTAATCAATAGTTTCAATGTGCAGCCCCAAGGCTGCACGTTGAAAATATAAATTGGTCTTCCCCTTAAATAATGAACATGGACTCTTCCAGTTGCTATCATTTAACGGATATGGAAGATACCACCAGGGTTCAAAGGGTTAAAAACCTTTTTCTGACATGCATCGATCTGTGTGCATAAGAGCTCTTGTCCAACATGCAGCCTCCAGATGAAGTTATGAGAAACAACTAACTTCATAGTTTCTAAGGCACCTTGAATTCCTCTGGGGTCATAAAATTTAGAAATCTGTCAAGAGCATGGAACTCCTTGAATATTGGAATTGTCCTAGAAAAGCCTGAAAAATAAGCTATCAGAAGAGATTTATTTCGGCAATATTCAGCTTGCCACACAGTTGAAGCCAGAAGAAGCATGAGCGAGATTGCACCCCAAAAATTGACAATGCTCTATAGGATTCCACTGTGCAGATATTTAGCTCAACTTTGACATAGTCAAATTTGAGGTTATGCCATGGCCTGTCGTCTGTCTGACTGTCTGTCTGTCCGTCAACAATTCAATATGGCTCGTGCTAGAGGCCGTATTTATAAACCAATTTTTACGAAACTTCGTGGAACGAGAACGAGAACGAGTGATTTTAGGTGGGTCTGAAATTCAAAATGGCCACCAGCAGCCATTTTGTACCGAAATTTGTGCATTCAGTTTTTTGTACAGACCTTCTGCATAAAAGTTCTGATTTGAATAAATGTTTGTATGAATGTTTAGTAACATGGAATACATCACATATAATACAGGTTTTTTTCTCATGCAGAAATTATGCAAATTGGGTGAACTTTGATTTATTCAATACAGCTCGGACTAGAGGTCGTATTTATGAACCAATCTTTACGAAACTTCTTGGGTACCTTTGTTATCACCTTGGGACGAGAACGTGTGTTGTTGTGTGCGGTTCGAAATTCAAGATGGCTGCAAGTGGCCATTTTGTACCAAAATTAGGTACAATCATTTTTTTTAACAGAAGTTCTATACGCCTCGGGCTAGAGGCCGTATTTATGACCTGATCTTTACAAAACTTCTTGGGTACCCGTGTTATCACCATGGTACGAGAACGAGTGTTTTTAGGTGTGGTCTGAAAGTGGCCATTTTGTTCCGAAATTAGGTACAATCATTTTTTTTGGACAGAAGTTCTATACGGCTCGGGCTAGAGGCCGTATTTATGACCCGATCTTTACAAAACTTCTTGGGTACCCTTGTTATCACCATGGTACGAGAACGAGTGTTTTTAGGTGTGGTCTGAAATTCAAGAATACTCCCGACAGCCATTTTGTACCTAAATTAGTGCAATCAGTTTTTAGCTGAACTTGACAAAGTCAAGATACTATTGCCATCACATGTGCGGAAGTCTGGTAATCTTTGAGTCTGTTCACGTTTTCCTTTAGCACAAGCTACACCCCGTAGTTCTTTTCTGATCATCACATTTGGGTTCATGTCTAGATGAGAACGTCCCCTTTTGGTGGCGATGGGTCAACTGGTATGGCTGCCCGAGCCTTGACTTCATATAATGTCTAGATGAGAATGTCCCCTTTTGGACGCGATTGGTCAACTGTGACGGCTACAGGGGCCCAAAAACCTTTAGCACAGTCTACAGGTCATATTTATGAAGAGTTTTCATTGTAACTTCGTAGGATCACTCCAGATAATGCCCAGATGAGAACGGCCCCTTTTGGTCTCGATAATTCAACCATGATGGCTGCCTGAGCCCAAAACCCAAAAAACTTTAGTACAGACCACAAGTCGTATTTGTGAAGGGATTTCATTGTAACTTGGTAGAATGACTCAATATAATGTCGAGATGAGGATGTCCCCTTTTAGTTGCAATCGGTCAACTGTGATGGCTACACAGGCCTGAATCCTGAAAACCTTTAGCACAGTCTACAGGCCATATTTATGAAGGGATTTTATTGTAACTTGATTGGATGACTTGTTTCGGAATAATTTCACTGTAACTTGATAACTTTCGTTGACATACATTAACTGTGACAGCCACATACATTAACTATGAAGGCCACATTAACCCACCCCTCAGTTCTTTAGTATAGTCCACACCTCATGTTATTAGTCCCCTACGGGAACCGTAAGGGGACTATAGGATTGCACTCCATCCGTCTGTCTGTCCGTCTGTCTGTCTGTTTTTTATGTTACCACCTCTCCCTCCAACATGCTTTAAGCTACACCTTTCATATTTGGTACATGGATAAATGGTTCTGAGGGGATGATGCACGCTCAAATTTTTTTCTTCAAAATCCAAGATGGCGGAATGGCGGCCATATTTGTTGTGTTTTTTAAGCATTTTTTTCTCTATTTTCATGTTACCACCCCTCCCACCAACATGATTCAAGCTACACCTTTCATATTTGGTACATGGATATATGGTTCTGAGGGGATGATGCATGCTCAAAATTTTTTTTTCAAAATCCAAGATGGCGGAATGACGGCCATTTTTGTTGTGTTTTTTAAGCTTTTTTTTCTCTATTTTCATGTTACCACCCCTCCCACCAACATGGTTCAAGCTACACCTTTCGTATTTGGTACATGGTTAAATGGTTCTGAGGGGATGATGCACGCTCAAAATTTTTTTTTCAAAATTCAAGATGGCGGAATGGCGGCCATTTTTGTTGTGTTTTTTAAGCTTTTTTTTCTCTATTTTCATGTTACCACCCCTCCCACCAACATGGTTCAAGCTACACCTTTCTTATTTGGTACATGGATAAATGGTTCTGAGGGGATGATGCACGCTCACAATTTTTTTTTCAAAATCCAAGATGGCAGAATGGCGGCCATTTTTGTTGTGTTTTTTAAGCTTTTTTTTCTCTATTTTCATGTTACCACCCCTCCCACCAACATGGTTCAAGACCTTTCATATTTGGTACATGGATAAATGGTTCTGAGGGGATGATGCACGCTCAAAATTTGTTCTAATCCAAGATGGCAGAATGGCGGCCATTTTTGTTGTGTTTTTTAAGCTTTTTTTCTCCATTTTCATGTTACCACTCCTCCCACCAATATGGTTCAAGCTACACTTTGCATATTTGGCACATGGATAGAGGGTTGGGAGGGGATGATGCACGTTCAATATTTTTTCTTCAAAATCCAAGATGGCGGCATGGCGGCCATTTTTGTTGTGTTTTTTAGCTCACCTACATCTGTAAGATGTGGTGAGGTATTGTCATAACTTCGGGCGTCAGCGTCGGCGTCCGGCGTGTCCAATATTGTAAGATTTAATGTTAAGGTTAATTTCTCAAACATCAGTGGGCTCAGGCCTTTGATATTGCATATGTAGGTTGAATGGGACTATCAGAACAGTATTTAACCCTGACACTACGACTTTTTTCCAAATTTCACCTAAAATTTTCTGCCAAAAGTTGTAAGAATTTGCGTTTAAGTGTTGTAAGAATTTGTGTTAAAATCAGCTTTTGTGCAGATTGTGCTGCTTTAACTTCTCATTACTGTTGATTTTCATATTTCAATAACAACTGTAGGTATTAACCCTACTGTATGCAGAAATTTAACAAAAATTTTCTTTTTTTTCACTAAAAATTTTCATGTTTTTCTCGGACTTAGTAAATTTTAAGTTGTAAAACTTTGTAAACTTTGTGTTTAGGTGAGTTGTGTTTCTATGTGTCCTTCCAAGCGATTAATATTCTACACTTGGGTTACTGAACTCCATTGCAGTAATATTTAACCCTCATTACATGCATATTTGAGGAATTTGAGGCTGATTTTCTGCCAAAACTTATTGTAAGAATTAGCGTTTAGGTGTTGTAAGAATTTGCGTTAAAGTCAGCTTTTGTGCAGATTGTGGTGCTTTAACTTCTAATTACTGTTGATTTTCATATTTCAATAGCAACTGTAGGTATTAACTCGACTGTATGCAGAAATTTAACGGAAATTTTCTTTTTTTTTCAGTCAAAATTTTCATGTTTCTCTCGGACTTAGTAAATATTAAGTTCTAAAAGTTTGTGTTAAGGTGAGGTGTTAAGGTGAGTTCTCAAAGATCAGTGGGCTCAGGCCTTTGATATTGCATTTGTAGGTTGTAGGGGACTATCAGAACAGTATTTAACCCTGATACTATGACTTTTTTCCAAATTTCACCTAAAATTTTCTGCCAAAAGTTGTAAGAATTTGCTTTTAGGTGTTGTAAGAATTTGCGTTAAAGTCAGCTTTTGTGCAGATTGTGCTGCTTTAATTTCTCATTACTGTTGATATTCATATTTCAATAGCAACTATAGGTATTAACCCTACTGTATGCAGAAATTTAACGGAAATTTTCTTTTTTTTCAGTCAAAATTTTCATGTTTTTCTCGGACTTAGTAAGTTTAAAGTTGTAAAACTTTGTAAACTTTGTGTTTAGGTGAGTTGTGTTTCTATGTGTTTTTCCAGGCGATTAATATTCTATACTTGGGTTACTGAACTCCATTGCAGTAATATTTAACCCTCATTACATGCATTTTTTAGGAATTTGAGGCTGATTTTCTGTGAAAACTTGTAAGAATTAGCGTTTAGGTGTTGTAAGAATTTGCGTTAAAGTCAGCTTTTGTGCAGATTGTGGTGCCTTCACCTCTCATTACTATTTATTTTCTCATTTCAATAACAACTGTAGGTATTAACCCTACTGTAAGCAGAAATTTAACTGATTTCTTTTCTTTTTTTCAGCCACAATGTTCACGTTTTTCTCTGACTTACTCAATTTTAAGTTCTAAAAGTTTGTGTTAAGGTGAGGTGTTAAGGTGAGTTCTGTTTCTGTGTGTCAATCCAGACAGTTGATATTGTACGCATGGGTTACTGAACTACATTGCGGTAACGTTGCGCCCTTATTACATGCATATTTGAGGAATTTGAGGGGGGTTTTGGGGACTTAAATTCACTTTTTTTAAAAAAAATTTCTTTTAACTTTTTTTTTTTATTTAATACTTTCTCATACTTGTTACTAGTAACATTAAGGCTTATTTTAGTTGTTGATGTGATGTATTTTTGTTGGGACTTATAGTCACTTTCTTGAACGAATGTTTTTCCGCAACTCCTCTTTAACCAATGGATGTACTTCAATTACAATTTCAGTGATTTATGAAAGCCTTTCCTAATTCTTATTTATGATTTAATATCTGGCCTCACGATTCATATTCTTAATCATAAACATTTCTAAAAGAAAAAAATGCTTTTATATCCAATGATTCTATGTTGAATTGATATATAATAAATGCAGAAATATAGACTTTCCAAAGCCATCACATAAACCACATTAATCATTTGATGCCTAGTTAATGATTTATATTAACTAAATATTAGGCATGTTACATTGGAACGACATTATCAAGCGCAAATGTAGGTGAGCGTTGGGATGCAACATCCCTCTTGTTAAGCTTTTTTCTCTATTTTATGTTACCACCCCTCACTCCAACATGGTTCAAGCTACACTTTTTATATCTGGCACATGGATAGAGGGTTGTAATGGGATGTTGCACGTTCAATATTCCTGTTTTGTTTTTTAAGCTTTTTTCTCTATTTTTTGTTACCATTACTCCCTCCAACATGGTTCAAGCTGCACTTTTCATATATGGTACATGGATAAAGGGGTTGTGAGGGGATTATGCACGCTTAATATTTTTTTTTCAAAATCAAACATCTGTCTGTCTGTCCATCTGTCTGTTTTTATGTTACCACCTCTCCCTCTAATATGCTTCAAGCTACACCTTTCATATTTGGTACATGGATAAATGGTTCTGAGGGGATGATGCACAGTCAATATTTATTCAAATACGCTCAAATTTTTTTTTTCAAAATCCAAGATGGCAGAATGGCGGCCATTATTGTTGCGTTTTTTAAGCTTTTTTCTCTATTTTATGTTACCACCTCTCCCTCTAATATGCTTCAAGCTACACCTTTCATATTTGGTACATGGATAAATGGTTCCTAGGGGATGATGCACAGTCAATATTTATTCAAATACGCTCAAAATTTTTTTTTCAAAATCCAAGATGGCAGAATGGCGGCCTTTATTGTTGTGTTTTTTAAGCTTTTTTCTCTATTTTATGTTACCACCCCTCCCTCCAACATGGTTCAAGCTATGCCTTTCATATATGGTACATGGATAAAGGGTTGTGAGGGGATTATGCACCCTCAATATTTTTTTTTCAAAATCCAAGATGCTTATATACTCTAGTGTCTTCTGTGACAAAAACACCTTATGTCACAAAAGCGCCGTTGGGGACTAATATAACCTCGGTGGTCAAACACTTGTTTTTATTAAAAATATAGCATGCAGGGAACAGAAATTAACATATTCCCAATTATCACAGTTCTTGTCTTATTTCATAATCCTTTCATAAACATTGAACATTATCCTTTTCATCAAACACAACACACAGACAAGTTAAGCTACAGTGTCATTGACACTTTCATTTGTACAGAACTTCTGTATGAAAATTCGGATTTGAATAAATTTTTGTGTGAATGTTTAGTAAAATGGAATACATCACATATAATACAGGTTTTTTTATCAGACAGAAATTATGCAAATTAGATGAACTTTGATTAATTCAGTTCTACTTTTACACAGTAAGTACTCATATCAATATGGCTCGAGCTAGAGGTTGTATTTATGAACTGATCTTCACAAACCTTCTTGGGTACTATTGTTATCACCTTGGGACGAGAAAGAGTGTTTTGGGGTGCGGTCCGAAATTCAAGATGGCTGTCGGTGGCCATTTTGTACTGAAATTAGGTGCAATCAGTTTATTGTACAGAACTTCTAGGACTATGTTTGTTATCATCATGGGATGGTAACGAGTGCTTTTGGGCTTGGGCAAAAATTCAAAATGCCTGTCAGCCGTCATATTTACGGGAATTGTGTGTATTACATTTTTTGTACAGAACCGGTAAAGAAGATTTTTTATATCAGTAATGTTTGCTATAAATTTATTGTGTGCCTTTGTTATCACTGTGGTATGAGAATAAATACTTTTGGGTTCAGTCAGACCCACTCGGTGACTCAAAAAGGGAGATAATTAAAAATCTTTTCCAAAACACCAGACAAAATAATGTTTCTTGAATTCAGCATCCCTAGCATGTGTATATTCAATTGTGTTGAAGCCAAGTTCTTGTGTTAATATTTGGTGTTGTTTGGGGAGGGTAAATATTATTAGCACAACCCGATTTTCTATATTTTTATACTGTACCAATGACCCAGACATAGCTGGTGCCAACTCTTAAAATATAGGGCCAAACACAAATTTTGCCCCCCAATCCCCAAAATTTGCATCTAAAACTAAAGAAAACATGTCCTGAAAGGCCCTCCACACTTCGCCCCTACTGCGCATGCGCAGTGTCAAGGACGTTTCGAATTTGGCGCCATTAATCATTCTAAGTTTGGCCCTTCATCAGTTAACATCTGACTGATCTTTGTGCTTATAAATCTCAGTTTAAATGATGCCAGACACATAAATATTAGTGAAAGGGTGATTCTAAGGAGGATAGAGAAGGAGGAGAGGAAAAGAATGTGTGACAGAATATTATCAGGGCTGTAACTTAAAATTTTTTAATGAAATTATGTTAAGTTACCTATTTTCAAGGCAGCAGCCATTTTGTTGTCATTCTGATTATTTAGTTACACTGTTTTTTAAGTGTTTTCCTCTCTCCCTGTCCTTTAAGTTCCCCCTTGTTATTCTCCCATGCTTTTGGCATAGTTTCTGTAATTATTATTACTAAAATTTCTTGGGAGTTTTAGCTGAATAACAGAATGAATTCTGTTCTTTCCCCATGTTTACGTCTTCACCTACGGGTGGTTAGGCGTTGTGTTCTGCATCTACCATCTGATGTTCTGCAGTTTCTTCCCTGGAAGTCTCTGTTTTGCATCAGATAGTGTATTTTTGGTAACTGATTTCGGGCCTGGGTGCCTGGAGTCTTATTTTAGTGTTTTTACACTCATTGTTTACATTTACAACAGCCCTCTGTGTGAGGGGGGGATTTCTAAAGAATAATATCTTTATGTTATTTTAATCATAACTAGATACATTATTATTGTTTGTAAGTGTTGAATAAATTGTTTAAAATATTTTTAAAATTTTTGTCCACACTTAGGCTTGGGATCCATTGGGGCTCAACGTTACTTTTCAGAAACTTGGGCTGTTCTGAAAAAATATTTTTTCAAAATATTTTGATTTCAATTATTTTTTCTATATTAATGGATCATATTATTATTATGTATTTTGATTGCACGGGGTTAGTGCGAGTACCAGGACTTGTTTTCTTTTCACATTGAAAGGATATTGATCAATTGTTTTAAGAGGAAGTCTTCCTCTGACTTTATTATCATTCTATATGTGGTCAGTGTACTCGCATTAACTCCTGTTCTGTATCGTATGATTTCGATGACAATATGGGAAGCGTATGTCACGGTATGTTGTTGGGGATTTGGACACTCCGGTCCTTTCCCCGCAGGGTCACTCTACTTTATCAATTTCTATTTCAGACGATCAAGATTAGGGTGATGTATCTGTGATGTCTTCCAACAGTGTGCCTCCGTCATCACAATTAATGAAGGGCTAGCGGAAAAGTGCTCATGTAAATACGCCAATTGCCTAAGAGGACCCTAGTAGGTTCGACGGCCTTTGACGTCCGCTAGCTCGCCCGGTGTAGCGTCCATTCACCGAATGGTTCGGCAGCCGGGTTCGTCCGTTGCGGTCTAGAAGGAATTTTGGGGTGATGCGAGCACTATAAATTAACTTAATGCACACCCAGTGACGGCGGATCGGAGGGAGAACGCAGGAAGCCTTTTAGTCCGGTTCATAGCTCGTTCCGGTCCATCCGGACGGCAAGCGAGAGAGGCCCCTCTCTCGTTCAACAACATCTGGCCCCAGATGTTGTGGTACAAAATGTGTCGCAAGCGGAGCATACGTCCGTCGCTCGGGACGCTCCGTTGTATAGGCAGTCCGCTGAGACTGCTAAGGCTTCCTCTTCTCGTCAGTGCACACGACCGCACCTTGGCTTCGCCGATCAAGGATTCTTCGGCGACCAGGTCACACCATCCGGTAGCCAGGGACACGAGGCCTGCAGACTCCGGACGTTCGCATAGGAAGTGTGCGGGAGTCAACGTACACGGAGCTTCCAGCGGCAATGCATCGTAAGACCGCTACTGCACAGGCCTCGGGAACGGACGTGCTTTCCTTAATAGCACAGTTTATCGCAGCATCCCAGCATCAACTGAATCTGTCGCATATATTTTATCCGACGATGCTGGGTTGGGACGCTCCGCGGAAGCGGGTACGGACGTCCGAAATTTTCATCCGGTCCGACGGGATACCGAAAGGGATTCGGAGGATTTCGAGCTTTCCCTTTCGGAACAACATATGCTGTTGTGTATGTCATCTGACTTGGTCTTCTACAGTTTCTTTCGTCGGACCAGAATGCTGTGATGCCGGATAAGAAACTGATAGCGTCGGTGGACTTAGAAATTTTTGGTTCGGTTCAGGGACATCGTCCCTCAGTTCCGACATAGTCCAATAATGTCACACAAACTTTCAAATTATTGAACGACGCTATATATATTATTATTTTATGCTTGCTATCCAAGCATTTCTGGTTTCTTGTTCGAAGAGTTATGGAGATGTCTTTCAAAAGTGTGCCTCTGTCGTCATAGTTAATGAAGAGTTAGCGGCAATAAGTGCTCATGGAATATGTCTATCGCCTACGGAGTGACATTCGCTAGCTCACCCGGTGTAGCGTACATTCATCGAATGGTTCGGCTGCCGGGTTCGTCCGTTGCGGTCTAGGAAGGAGATTTGGGTGATGCGAGCACTTTAATTACTTTAGTACTCACCCAGTGACGGCAGATTGAGGACAGATCGGAGGAAGCCTGTTAGTCCGGTTCCTGGCTTGTCCAGGTCCGTCCGGGCTGTGAGCCAGAGAGGTCCCTCTCTCGCCCAACAACATAGGGGACCGCATGTTGTGGTTCAGATATTTTACATTCGGAGCATATGTCCGTTGGTCGGGACGCTCCGTTATATTGACAGTCCGAGAGACTGTTTTTAATGCTTCCTCATCCTCACAGCAGGGCACACGACTGCACATTGGCTACGTGACCTCGAGTATCCGATCAGTTTCGGCATTCAGTGATTCCACGGCGAATAGGTCGCGCCATCCGGTAGCCAAGGGACACGAGGCCTATACACTCCATTCGCTCGCATATTGGTAGTATGCACGGGGTAACGATCACGGAGCTTCCAGCGGCAATGCATCGTAAGACCGCTTCTCCTCAGGCCTCAGTGACGGACGTGCTATCCGAGTTAGCACAGTTGTTTCGCAGCATCCCAGCAATTGACAGTTTCTCGGTCGAATCAGGAATTATCCGACGGCGCTGGGTCGGTGCGGTCCGCGGTTGCATCAGCTACGGACGACCGAACGCTTTATAGGGTCCGACAGGATGGCGAAAGGGATTCGAAAGATTTCGAGTTTTCCCTTTAGTAGTATCGGAAGATGCCTTTCATATCTTCTGGCATTATCTTCCAGTGATTATTATTTCGGACTTCATTGCTGCGATCTTGGATAAGAGACTTATAGCGTCATTGGACTCGGATTTTTCGATCGGTTCAGGGACATTGTCCCTGACTTACCGACGCAGTCCAATATTGTCATTACAACATGTGTTTTATTTTTCGACGCTATATATATATATATATACAAGCCTGCTACTAAGCATGATAGTTTAGTTTCTTGTCCGCGTTGCTCATTTCTGCCATTTTATCATTTATACAAATAGTTTATTTTGGCAGAGCAGGGCATACCGAGAGTTCATATGCGTCTAGACGGTGTGATTAAAGACTGCATATATTCTTTTTCGCCGTTTATGTCTTTTCCAATTTCAATGTTGGGAACGACATTATGTATAGTAGACTTAACTTAGACGCTTTATTATACGTAATCCACCTTACTGAGGCGTTATCATTACGTCTTCAAGAAAAGATTTACGGGATATTATTCTCAATGTAATTTCTTTTGAGGGCAGTAGTTTGTTCACGTATAACTCCGCCCTTCAGTGGCTGATTGGAGTTAGTTAGACGTGACGCAGCCCTAGCTACATCCACACGCGTGGATAGTAAGGTTAAGAACTCTCTCAGAGTCGCTTCGTTCTCGGAGGAGCTTCTCTTCGACGGCAACTTTTCGGCAATCCATGAATTGCTCGATTTATACGTTCTCTTGTCTATCTAGTGTTACAAGAGATTCAGACTGGGGCAAACATTCGGTGGTTGACTCAGAGAGTGCCGCCGCAGTTGCCGGACCCGAGTGTGGCTGTTATGACGGTTGCCAGTCAAACAGATTGGGATATAATACTGATCCCTACGGATTCGAAGTGCCAGGGTCTTTGGGTTCCGCAGTCTTTTAGCAATCAGTTTAACTTCCGCGGAATAATGTTTTTTAGGCTTGCTTTATGTCATTGCATGAACATTATTCAGAAACGCATGCCCAAATTCCTGTCCTTTAATTCGACAGTAGTGGCGTATCTCTGGAACCAGGGAGGCACTCTTTCGTTTCCGTTATTCAATTTAATGGAAAGAATCCGTCTGTTGGTTATAGTACACCAAGTTCAGTTTTGGTCCGTCATATTCCGGGTCGTCTGATTGTTTTATCGGACTCCCGTTCTCTTACGGGTCGCTTGTTGCTGTCAGAATGGACTCTCAACAAACAAGTATTCAATCAGATTTGCTATCTATGGGAGTGCCCAATGATGATTTATTTATGACACAGCTTGCTAATCAATTGCAGACGTATGTGTTGGCTTGTCCAGATCTCTGAGCTAATATTGTTAACGCTCTATTGATCTATAGGACGGAATGATAGGATACGCGTATCCTCCGGCGCTGTTGTTTTAGCAGGTATTGCTAAGATAAACAACCACAATACATTTCTGTTGATAGCATCTCTATCTTCACAGAGATCATGAGTAATTTACTCTCTTGTCTACTGTGGGTCTTAACGTGAAATCTTCCTCTATGTGAGGATCTTTTTCACTGGGTAAATCGTGTCATCTTTATCACAACCAGCAAGGTCGCAACCTTCATGTATTCCGTTGTGTGGTCCGTATTGCATTGTAAGCACTGTACTGGACGAGCTTTGGACGCGATTTCTTACTATAGGAGATCCTCTTCTTCGCTATTCTATGCGGCTAAAGTGGAGGCTCTTCCATCGTGGTGTAGGGATCATTATGTTCATATTGTTGATCCCTCCATACTACTCATTGCTATTTTTTAGTATACTTGTTTCACAAGATCTACTGCAGCCTGTTATTATTTAGGTTATAGGTTTATGTTACCTCATACCTATGCACTCTACGATAGTTTACAATTGAGTCTTTTGTCTCTTTATCTAAGTCAGTTAGTAACTTTTTAATAAATAGACTTAGAATCTTTAGATTAAATTCCTATACGGATTTTAACTTCGGTTCTTATTTAGCTAACTAATCATTTGAGCCTCTGGAAACAGTAGTTTTCAAATTCTGACCTTTTAGACAGTAATTCTGTTGGTTTCTCTTTTACTGTAGAGTCAGTGAGTTTCATGCACTATCGATGGATGATTTTCACTTTCATAGTTTCGGAATCAATACTTCCGTTACTATTTAGGTTGGATTGTTGCATAAGAGTTAGGCTCCTATTATCTGGAACCTATTATTTTAAGGTCCTTCCGTCTTCGTATGGGCATAGGCCTTTACTCTTTCCGGGTACAGTTTATGTATTTATAAACAGATATCTGTTTATTACAAAGGGCGTAAGCTTCTTCTGTCTTTGATGTCTAGTAGAAGGACGTTACGCTCCATTTTATTGTTAATGGATTCTATTAACTATCGGTACTGCTTATGGTATATCATTGACTTAGCAGTTGTGCTTAAGATTTCGGCTCATGAAGTAAGAGTTCTTCTACTTCTTGGGCTTACATTAATAGTGTCGCTATTATAGATTTTTGAAGGCCGCTCATTGCGCTCAGCCATCCACATTCATGAATTTTATCTTAGAAATATCGAGTATATTTCTGGAGGCCTCTATTGTTAGGTCTATTATCTACTGCTCAGAATGTCATTCACTTAACAGTTGCTACTATAGCTAGGTAGGCTGTCTGTTTCGGCAGTGTCTCCGTTCTGCTGCCCTCTTCGCTCTGGGCTATTTGACCCAGGGCAAGAAAAGGGGGGGGGGGGAGGGTGTTCCCTTGGGTCACCTGTTTTACTATGAAAACAAGGGGATACCTCCTCCGGAGTTAGTAATTCTGAGCTGTTATTGGGATGGTTGTTTAGTGAGAAGTTTAGGTTTTTAAAATTCATTCAAGTCTTAGTTTTTAAAGTATAGCTTTTGAATATTGCATATGTCAACGGACATGATTATGCAATCCTCAGACACTTTTAGGAGTATAAGAGTCTCTATTCTCTAGACTTACTTTATTTATTGGCTTACTTTAAAAATGATTAGTATAAGGATTATATTGGATATTAATAGAGTACATGGATGTATGAAGCTCAATTTTGGAAGGTGTTGTATCTTTCTAATTTATCATAAATAAGAAAGATACATGTAAGGCCTATTACTTCTTTTTCCCTACAGGGGATGACTCTATTTTATTTTATTGAGCGTATTCCATTTTGCTCTATGTCCTTGGCCCTCCAGCCTTTTTACTATTCAGCTATGTCTGGGTCATTGGTACAGTATAAAAATGTTAAAAAATTTATAGTAATTTATATATTTTTTATACTTACCAATGACCCAGACGGGGATGGCCCTCCCAGGAGTTGGGAACTCTTGCCTCCCCGCTGAGTACATAGCGCTTACCAGGCACTGGTTATTAGAATGATTAATGGCGCCAATTTCGGAACGTCCTTGACACTGCGCATGCGCAGTAGGGGCGAAGTGTGGAGGGCCTTTCAGGACATGTTTTCTTTAGTTTTAGATGCAAATTTGGGGGATTGGGGGGCAAAATTTGTGTTTGGCCCTATATTTTAAGAGTTGGCACCAGCTATGTCTGGGTCATTGGTAAGTATAAAAAATATATAAATTACTATAAATTTTTTAACTTTCAATGAGAAAAATAAAACCTCCTCACCCGTGGGAACCCTATGAGCAAAAGATAAACTCAAATATCTATATTTTAAGAAGGACTGGACAAATATTTCTCAATTAGTATGATTCAACCTTGGAAGGGTTGCTAACATTTCATTGTAACATTAACCCCATGGAGATTTCTTTTCTAGTTTAGAATCTAACTGTCACCCACCATTACAATACTTCACCTGTACATTTGTTACAGGCTACAGTCAGTATTTATATACAGACCTTTAAAATACTTTACATGTACCTTTGTCATCAGGTCATTACCTAGAGTGTGTCATTGCTGTGTCACATACTATACATGTACATGTCTTCCACAAGTTGAGCTACAGTGTCATTGACACTTTCATTTAGGAGATGAGCCAGTGAGAGCACTCAAGAAATGTTTGAAGGTTCAGTGTAATTTGAAAATAGAAAATAGGTTGAAAATATGTATGCTTTTTGATCATGAAAGTATCATTACTCATATCATTTCATACATGCAAGTATACCGAAGGTTGTTTCTGTGTAGTTACCCTGGGAAGTGAAGCAGTGTTTGTTTACTCTTTTAAACAAGCTCTGTTTTACTGGTAAAAAAGGACCTGATCACCAGTGCCTCTAAAATGGGCAACATGGGTATAAATGATTGGCTGGACTTGATTTTATATCCATGTTGCCATCATGATCAGCCATTGTGCAGAAATATGTGACCTTAAACACCAATAAATATATAAATATAAAAGGTATGTAGTTTTTTGCTTGAAAACCATCAGTTATCGTATCTGTAGTATGCATAAATATGTCAAACTGAGTGGTTCGTGGTTCAATCTCGGCCAAGGGTAACTGCGTTGTGGCAAGGCACTTGGGCAAGGTACTTAGTCCTGATTGCTCATGTGGAGGCACTGTAGCACTCTGTAAGATTTAATGCATGTCTATGGTGCACCTGTCTGTAACCAAATGCTAACCAGGCTTGTGTGGAGTTGTGGAGACTGACAGTTGCTCTCCATTGCTCAGTGATTCTCTCCAGGTACTCTGGCTTCATCTACCAGTAAAACTCTGACACAAAGTAACCCTGGCTGTTGAAAGCGTCATTAAACTCCCAATACATAAATAAATATCTTACATCTCCGAGAGCTCTGTCAAACATGATATAACAGAATAAATGCTCAGTTTATCACTATGTTGCAGAAAAATGACGAAATTCCTGTTAATCGTATGCTCCTGTTAATTGAATATTTTTCACTGACAAAGTAATATTCAATTAACCCTTTATTTAACATGAAAAGCAGACGACACTTGCAAAAAAAATTCTTGAATAACTAATTTTTTTCATTTTTTGTCTCAAAAACATAAGTAATGACCCCTCGTTGGAACGAGCTCGACGAGCTCGTTCTAACGAGGGGTCATAACCTATGTTTTTGAGACAAAAAATGAAAATTAATTGGCGATTTTTGAGAATAGCGCTGGCCGGTTTTGGCCGTTACATTGGGTAAAGGGTTAACAATGTTCCACTGTAGTATAGGAAAAGGCTCATTGATTTGAAGGATTTAAGTTTTAACCCTTTGTACCCCAGCATCTGTTTTTCCGGCCAGGAATATGATACGTCCTAATGTCATTAAATAGGATGGCTGTTCAGTAAATGTGTGGGGTAGACCAATCATTATTTTCAATGTGCAGCCTCAAGGAGTTGTGGAGTCTGACAGCTGCACTCTCCATTGCTCAGTGATTCTCTCCAGGTACTCTGGCTTCCTCTACCAGTAAAACTCTCAGACACAAAGTAATCCTGGCTGCCGAAAGCATCGTTAAACTCCAATAAATAAATAAATATCTTATATCTCCGAGAGCTCTGACAAACATGATATAACAGAATAAATGTTCAGTTTATCACTAGGTTGCAGGAAAATGACGCAATTTCTGTTAATCGAATACTCCAGTTAATTGAATATTTTTCACTGGCCAAGAGATATTCACTTAACAATGTTCCACTGTAGTATAGGAAAAGGCTCATTGATTTGAAGAATTTAAGTTTTAACCCTTTGAACCCCAGCGTCCGTTTTCCGGCCAGGAATTTGATATGTCCTAATGTCATTAAATAGGATGGCTGTTCAGTAAACGTGTGGGGTAGACCAATCAATATTTTCAACGTGCAGCCTGAGTTGAAAATATTGATTGTGGTCTACCCCAAATAATGAATATGGACTCTTCTAATTGCTGCCATTGAACTGGCATGGAAGATACTATTAGAGTTCACAGAGTTAAGCAAATTGGCTAATTTTACCTAGTTCATGACCCAAATTTCTGAATTTCATTTTTCATTAATTTACATGAAAATCATCGTACAGATTATTTTCATGTGAATTTTGAGAAATTGAATGTATGTTAAATTGTAATTTACATAGATGTTCTTCTATTTTTTTGAAGAATAATAATTTTCAGAAATCTTCTTTTGAAAGTAAGAGAAAGTAAGAGAATTTCATATAGTTTAAAATAGACTGGCCGAAAAAAGAAATGCAAGTTTGTTTTCTGTAGTAAATATCTCAAAAGTGTTCTGGCTAATTACTTCATTGTTTGGATTTTGATCTTATTTCTTCATTACTGATTAAAGTTTGACGAGTTTTGTTGCTATTTGCATGGATAACATTCAAACGTGGGTACCCTACGCCATTTCCTGATCAAAATCAATAGTGTGTGCCCACCCCAGGCTTCAGTCACTGCTTATCATTGACCCCATCAAGTTGTTTATGGTCCTTTGTAGGATGTTATTCCACTCATGAAGAAGGGCCTGTGTGAGCTGAGCAGTGTTTAGGATGTTGACGCGCTTGCTGACCCTCCTGTCCAGCTCGTCCCACAAATGCTCAATCAGGGACAAATCTGGACTGGAGGGTGGCCAATCGAGAACTGGGACTTTTGTTTTGGTTGAGGAAGTCACAACAAACCCTAGCAATGTGCAGCCTTGCATTATCCTGCTGCAAAATAAGGTTATGTGCTTGGATAAGTGGAAGGATGTGAGGCATGAGGACCTGATCCCAATATCTTATAGCTATAACGAGACATGTCGGTGAATAACACATGTCTCCAGTGGACCAAGTGAAACCGATTTGATGCATGTGCCCGCAGCCATTGCAATTGATGTTGACGTCGCCTGAGTGTAAGTTGCAGATTATTATCTGGTAAATACATGCATGGACTTCACTGCCCACACATGGATTGTGACCAGTCCACGGCATCTGTACTTTTGCTTATCACTCCTTTTGGAACACACTTTTCAATCTCATTCCAATGAAGGGTCTAAGCTAAGGTTTAGAAGCAAAATTAAAAAGTTTGTAAGAAAAAAATATTATTTATGCCCCATGCATTGTCTTGTATATCAATAGATAGGAACACAGAAATGAAGCTCTTCATGGACAACACAAACATATTTTATGTTGAAATGAGCTATACTATATTTTTAATATTTTCACAAGATTTCAAAATGACACATTGGTTATACATATTATAGTACACCATTATATACATCTAATTCAGAACACAAATCAAAATGCAAAAGTGACAGACAAAAAATGCCGCTAGACAGTCAAAAGTGTAAAACAATCAAGAAAAGCTGCAAAGGTTGCAGATAAAAAAAATGTTGCCACTAACAGTGATGTTAGACCTTAGGGGCGTAAGGGTGTGTTAAAATGTAATGAAATAAAATGTAATGTTCCAGCTCGCACTGTTGTTGAATTGCTGGAACAAAGAGAATGATGCAAAGTCGTCTTTACAGAGGATGCTATCCAAATTTTGTTTCTTGCTATTTAATCGGCTGAATAATGAACTTTGACTTCCTAATTCTTCTTGGATCCAAACGAACTGACCTGATATACCATTGCTGCCATTGTGTAGCTGTGCAAACAGGGAGAGTCGGAAGAGCCAACTCTACTGGTGATTTCTCTTATGTATCAGATTACTACTAGTTCTGAAACAGTTAATTGGATAACTGGTTTGCAACATGTTATCGGCATAATCAGTTGGAAAAGCTGTTAATCGCTATACCTCTAGATTATGGAATAGCATCAGGAAAATAAATAGTATTTGACTGCGAGACATTAGAAATCTTTTGCTGACACAAGCATTGTCAAAATTACCAAACATTTGTCGATTTACAATGATGTGTACTCGATGTAACATGAAAGGGTTATGGTGTTGGAATGTTGAATGAACAGTTATTTCGGTCACTCGGGATGTCAAGTCGCGGATAAATGTCTGTTACTTTGTATCAAACTGCCAACAGTCGAATGCACTGAAGGTTGTTTCCTGCATGGGCAGCAGTGAGCATGTGACTGTCGGTGTAACAATGTCTTTTACAGACAAATTTGACATTCTTCTCTTTGATGAGGTGCTGTTAATTGCAGATTATTATGCTGAAAAAATCCATCAGAGTGAGTGACGGTGCTTTCAGAATAAATTGACTGTTTGGTACTTTACAAACGTGTTTCAGAAAAAACATGTTTTGATTTTATTGAACTGTTTAAAAGTATGAACTTATGTCATAAAAAAAACCTATTTTAAAATTTAGCATTTTAAAAATTGTTTTTCCGTAGTCAATGCTGGACACCGAGGGGCTCTTGATCAATGGGGCATATAATAACTTTTTTCCACACCACTTTTATGACTTGCAACATATTTCTGGCAGAAATTTCATTGTGAAGAATAGGTACCGTAAATGTAAGCATGGAACAGTTTGTGACTTTTATCTTAGCAGTGAAGAGAAAAAGATACTCAAAAAATTAGGATTACATATTCACCCAATGATTCTAATAACTATGTATAACTACAATTTACAAACTGGCTGGAAAATTCTTAACTAATATCAGTGACATTGTCCCTCGATTCAAATGTGCTCCTGTGGGAACAAACTGCAAATATAATTTTTGTTTTGGGTGTGCAGCATGCCACTCGCCTGTTATTTTCACAAGTCGCACGTCTGATTTTCAAGGCCTGTTTTGTGACCAGGCAATGCAGAGTGACGACAGTTATGATGTACCATCACTATTATGTAGGACCATTGCAGTCAGTTAAATTGTCAAGGATCGTTTGCACATTGGCGCTTCCCATTGGCACTCGATGGTGTTCGTTTGTTTACATTTTGCGGAAGTTGGATGGCAGTGTTTTGAACTGTTTTCTCGCCATTCCTTACTGATTTTGTATCATAAACAATGCAACAATACCAGCGGTTAAAATTAACGGATATCTGGTTGAAATCTGGTTATTCCTGATGGTTAGCCAGTTACAAAAATAGGACAAACGTTTCCAAAAATAGGCCAACCGTTTCAGCACTAATTACTACAGCTGTGATCAACACAGAAATCTTTTTACAACATTCTGTTGAGGACATAAAACTCTGTACACGTAAATGTATCACATTAATTTTTGCCACCCCAGCCCACAGTGTCTGGTATATCAATAGATAGGGACACAGATGTGAAGCTCTGTTTCACAAACAACGTGAACATGTATTAACTGGCTGAGTGCTAGAAGCCACTGTCCAGGCTCTTAAAAAGTGGTAAAAGCCAGTATAGTGGCTTTACACTGCACACTTTAACTTGTTTGCTCAGCAGTTGAGAAAAAAAATGTTTATATAAAATTGTTTTGTTATGCCCCGAAAAATGTTCGAGGGGTGAGTCGAGGTGTCCGTCCGTCCATACGAACATTTTGTATTATAACTCGAGCATCAGTTGTCGGATTTTAATGTTCTTTGGTATGGTGATAGGGCAGCTTGGGAAAACGGATGCCATTGTACCTAGCGTTTCGTCCATTCATGTTTGGTAGAGTTATGGTCCCTGTTTGTTTTTGGCCTCTGTTTTTGACTAAGGTAAATTGTACCATAGCCTATAGGGCAAAGTGCTGCCCAATTTTTTTTAGTGCAAGTCCGACTTTGCTACATTCAGGGGCATCAGCACACGTGTTAGCGTTGCTCTTGTTATCATTTATTGGAGAGTGCCAACAAGCACTCTCCAATAAATGGTAATAAAACAATTTTTTTTTGAAGAACATCTAGCTAAACTAAGGCTCCCCTTGCTGGTAGCATGGTATTTTGGAAAAAAACTTTGCATGTTACAAATCACCTTTGAAAAATAATGTGGCACTCTACAAGTAAAGTTGAAACAAGCGGTTATACTTTTTAATATTTTCATAAAATTTGAAATGATACATTGGCTATATAACTTATAATATGCTGTTATATACATTTAATTCAGAACTCGAATCAAAATGCAAAGGTGGTGAATAAAAAAAAGTACAGATTGGGGGGTGGGGTGGGGGGGCGGTTGGGGCAGTGGAATACTGAGATATTATTACACCCTGTTCCTGCACCCAAACCTGAATAATGAACTATGACTTCCTAATTCTTCTTGAATGCTAATGGACTGTCGATGGCATTTTGTAGCCATGTACTAATTATACCCCCATTTTCGAAGAAAATGGGGGAGTATACTGGATTACATGCGTCCGTCTCTGCTTCCGTCTGTCCTTGTAGGCCACTGCAGATGGCCTTACGAGGTGACCGTCCATGTACAGTCGTTACTTGTGAGGTTGGGGGATAAAACTGTTAGTACACCAACCACTTGTGAGTTTTTTTTTCAACTTGTGAGGTGCGAAAAACCCACTTGTGAGTTGTGCAATTTTCCCCATACCTAACACTAAAATCACCTCACAAGTACATCTGCGGTAGAATGTCCGTCCATCCGTCTGTCTGTGTGTGAGTCCATCCGAGAATATTCATAACTTGAGTAAATTATTATTATGGAACTTGGTAAGTAATTAAATTGTAACATTTCCCAAAACTAGAATGATTTTTGGTCTTGTCAGATTATTATTTTTTTTTTTTTTTTTACTTGTTATTACTTGTTCATTTATGCTTCATCGGTCCAGCACTGCAGAGGGGGTATGAATTGCCTTCACCAACAGCTCTTGTTATAAAAATATTCTTTGTTTTCAATTCCAAATTGCTAATTAAAATTCTGGTGCACACTGGGAGAGCTTGAAGAGCCAACTCTGCTGGTGATTGCCCTTATCATGTTTCGAAGGTGTCTTGGTGTAATCAAAACCATTACTTGGGAATCCAATTGCAACAGCCTGATGTGGGCATAAAACTTGATATACACGTACATATATCTCGTGCATTTGTGTCAGACCTAGACGTTTTAGGTAATAATGGTAGTTTAACTCTTTACCCAACATAACGGCCAAAACCGGCCAGCGCTATTCTAAACAATCGCCAATTAATTTTCATGATTTTTTCATTTTTTGTCTCAAAAACATAGGTTATGACCACCTCATTGGAACAAGCTCATCGAGCTCGTTCCAATGCGGTGTCATAACCTATGTTTTGGAGACAAAAAATGAAAAAAATTAGTTATTCGAGAATTTTTTTTTTGCAAGTGTCGTCTGTTTTTCGTGTTATGTAAAGGGTTAATATTTACCTTTCTTTGTTGATCACACTTTTAAAACTACTTAACTGCAGGATTAGCCTAACTGTCCAAACTTTAGCAGTTTTGAGTCATAATGTGTATACCACATATGGAGTTGCTGTATCTGTTACTGGTATAGCGCAAGTAAGTTTTTGACAAATTCATATTGTTCACACAGTCATAGGTAGGTATTTTAACGTGTTAATACATTGTTCACCACATTCCCAACTCTAATTTTTAAGTATGTGTGTATGTGAACTCATAACTGAATATTGTGAGTTTTGCTTTTAACAGAGCTATTACTAATTAATCTGAGTTCACTTTTCTTCTTGTAGAACTTTCCTAATGTGAGCTTAAAATTATCCCTGATTAATTCAGGAAAGTGTATTTAGTTTTAACTTGGTTACGAGATACTTTGGCATCGGTGGATGAAAATTTACCCATCCCGTTATTTGCTAGTCCATTCAAAACTTGGAGATTCTAGTGGTAGTTTATGAATCGCAGGTTAATTGCCTTATGATAGATTTGCCTTATGATAGATTTTTTCTTTAAACCCCCCACTCCCCCACCCACCCCCCTTTCCCCCACACAAAAAATGTTATGGTGGGTGGGGGTCCTGAAAGTAACCCAGCTAGATGTTTTGTTTTTTTGTTTAATCTATGTGTTGAAATCTTGTGCTGCAAACTTCTTCCACATTGCTTAACCCTTTACCCAATGCAGACGATATCAAAATTTATTATTTTAAATATCATTTTTTCACATTTTTCAAAATTTTTTAACAAAATCATATCATGTGACCCCTCTTTGGAACGATATGGTTTTGTTGAAATCTTTTGAAAAATAATATTTTTTCAACTACTGAATTTGCATATCACGCAGGCGGATGTGTCCGATTCATTGGGTAAAGGGTTAATCTGCACGCTGATGTCAAAAATCTCAAAATTTCAAGCTAAATGCAACTTGGAATTTAACCAAAACAATCTTGTTTGACAGAGCTCGGTGATCTCTGTCAAACATGAGTAAATTGGTTGAATTCCTAATTGCATTATTTGATATATTGCTACTTGAACTTCGGTATTTTGACTGAGTTCAGTGGTTTAAGATGTTGGTTTCTTAACTTTGCATACATAAACAACATCAAATGCAGATGTGTGTAACCAATATTTTTTGGTCACTTCTTTTATATTTGGAACATGCATTTTTTCTTGATAAAAATTCAATAATGTTCAGAAACTACATTTGATTTAACTGGTCAAATGATGGAAGCCACTATCATACCTCTTTGAAAATTGACGAAAGTCACTTTCTGGTATACTCGTTAGTAGAAAAAATAGTTTGAATGAGATTATAACAAAACAGTTATTTATGAAGAAAATCTTGCTAAACTGAGGCTCCCCTTTTTTGTAGCATGGTACCTTTGAAAAAGAAAGTGCTCATTACAAATCACATTTGGAAAATAATTTGGTAAACATGAAGAATAGTAGACCCAGGGGCACGGTGGCTTAGTAGGTAGAGGTGCAGGCTACAAGCTAGGTCCTCAGTTCAAATCCCACCTGCGGCTACTGCGTTGTGTCCTTGGACAAGACACTTCACCCCTCTAGCCCACGTGAGGGCACAGTGACATTATGTACTGAGGCGTACAACACATCGATGGTGCTCTTGTCTTCAACCAATGCTAACCCTACTTGTGTGGAGTTAGTATGTTGGGGAGCTGACAGTTGCTCACCATTGCTCAGTGGTTCTCTCCAGATACTCTGGCTTTCTCCACCCGTAAAACTGTTGAGGTCATGATTAGCCATTGTGCAGAAGTATGTGACCTTAAACACCAATAAATAAATAAATAAATAAATAAATAAATAAATAGAATAGCGGACCTTTACTTACTTTTCATAGTTTCTTTATATCCTTTGATGTTTTTTCTTTAAGATACTTAGTTTAGGAGAAAAAAAGGACTTTTTGGCTTTTTCTAAGGACTTTTTATTTCCTCTGGAAGAGAAATTCAGTGTATGCATTCTCCATCTTTTCTGTCTGAAGGCAGTTGCATTTGCATTTGATTTGAGAATCACTTCTACTGAAAGGAGAAGTTTGTAAGTATCACAGTTATATCAACACGTACACATTATAAAATCATAGTGCATTATGTGTTAGGGTCAGTAATGTTAGGTTTAGCAAACCCCAAACCCAAATCTTGACTGAACTAATGATAATAAATTCTCCCCAAAAGAGAAATACGCACATTGCTGTCACATGTTTGACAGTTTGCCTTGAAAGAATGCTGATAAGTGTTTCATGATAAAATGGTAAAATAAATGCCCAGATACATTGTAAATCCAGGATTAAGATACTTTTTGGTCAATGTTTGAAGAGAAAACATCAAAGAATATAAAGAAACCATGGAAAGTTACAAAAGGCTGGTATTGTTTTAATTTGTTTGGTCCTCTATTCATGTTTACAAATAATTTTGCACTCTACCAGTTAATATTTATTGTAAAAGAATCACAGTAAAGTTCAAAATTTACAACAACATTTTAAATTACACACAAGAAAAGATATTTAGCCTGAAATTGAGGCATATGTGAGCTATCTCAAACAAATAGAAAAAAAACCCTAAATCTGATCTAAGTATTTTCAAGTCATTTCTTGGATACCCATATCAGCGGCTAAGATTTGGCTATACTCCCAGCCAGGGGATTTTTTTATTTATTTTTGTCCAGAAGATTTTCTTGCTTTCATGTAATGGGATACCTGTTTGATGAGAGATGTTTTATAAGTCAAAAAGAGTGTCCAGGCTAACAAGGGTAAAATAGATCAGTAACATATTAAAACCCAGTTTGAAGATTTTACTGGGTGATTTTATTCAGTTATCAGTCACCTTTCAGGTGGGTATCTCCCTTATGCTCTTATTCTGATCCCAGTTGGAAAATTTTAGATTTTACAAGTAGCCGTGAAGTTCTTAAATCAATAGATAGACTCCTGGGTCACCTCTTAACGCACTGAATAATTTAAAAATATTTTTCATCAAATCTAGTCATGGCTGCTTTGCAGCAGCCATGACTAGATTTGATGAAAAATATATGAAAATTTGATTTTACAAATCACTGGTTAAAAAGTCTTAATAATTTACAGCGGACAATCTGGTTAGATATCCTCAAATTTGACTTATTTTAATCACACAAGAGATTTCCTCTCTGTGTCAGGATTATCTGCCAACAGCATGCAATGAGTTAACAGTAGTATATTTGTTTGTGGGCCCTCAAGTTTTTACTGGGCTAGCAAGTAATGGTTTGAATTATTTTTACCCATCTGATAGCTGAGTACATCTTTTCAAGTTTACAGTAAAATAGAAGTTTTTAAAAACATGTTCATTCAGACAGATGCAAACACACAAAATATCAGAGATTATTTTAGCTAGACTGACAGTTCATCAGAAATTCATTAAACGTGTGAAATGTGATAGTTGTTGCTTATGAATACATGTTAAAAATAATTACTGGATAGATATTTTCAAAATTAAATAATTTTGTTATAGTAAATGCTCATCTGCATTCCACAAAATGTTAAATTTATCTGGACTTGTTTTCGTTGTTTTTACTTGTTTTTAAAATAAGTCCTTAACTGTTAAAAGTTTGGATATTTTTATACCTTTTTGCTACTACACTTTGACAGTCTATATCCCGTGGCTATGGATTTGTTTCTAGGAAAGTCTTGGCTGCCTATATAGAATGACCCATCGGGGGACCATTGGTTATCAACTTTCAACATTGGTGGGCACCAGTGTTTCCTTTTGAAAGTAGAAACAAATGTCAGGTTGCTGTTGTTTGAGGATGTAATTGATGTACACAGCATAACTTGTGTGGAATAGGGCACAATTAATAATTTCGAAACACTATATTTGTAACATGAATGCATGGTGTAAGGAGGGAAGATGAATGTGTTTCTCCTGGTAAATATTTCATTGATAAGTTACATATATTGTTCCTGTTATAGTGTTGCAATTGGGTGTAGTATTGGGGTTTGACTAATCAAAGTGTACGGTGTTGTCACATGTCAAATTGAACATGACCTATGATTCCCTATATGATATTAGGGCTTTCCAATTGGACATTGACATGACTTTTTGGTCATATGGCACCAGCACTGAAAATAATTAGTTTTCAACATTAGATCTAGTCCAGCACTAATGCAAATAAATGTCGCGTTGAGATTTAAAATATTGCAGATTACCAATGGAATTTGCCCAAGTGAAAACGGAATATTTATATACCAATAATAAGTTGATACAATACGGGTTTGTAATAATAATAAGATAATATGCAGGGTTACAAGCTTCATATTACCTAATCTCGTAATATCCTATGTATGTTGATTTCGAGGAATTAAAATGGAAATTGACCATTAGTACTGAATGTCAGGTTTTGTTCTGTAGGTGGTGCATATACTACTCATCTATCCCCCCCCCCCCCCACCCCCCAGTGCAAAAAAGCTGAAGGTAAATGTTTTGTATTTATAGACAATCGACAGTTTATGAAAAACTGCTGATTTGTTGTCTCAAAACTGGAACATAATTGAACCAAATATGGGAGCCCTACTGTAATTTTTGTTGTTGAAAAACCCATATTTGTTTGGAACCAGATATGATAAGCACTACTGAACTTTTTTTTTTTTTTTGGTTATTTTTTTTATAGGAAAATCCATATTTGTTTGAGGCACTTATAGTAGTTGCCCCAATTGCATAAGGCATCGTCTGGAGATGGAATTTCTGTGATCACTTTCTTTATTTTTGTACCTTATCTATTCTAGTTACATGATTTAGATTTCACAGAGGCAATATCTGGAGCGAAATGTAACATTTTATCATTTTTCATATTGTATTCTTCCAATTTTTTGTGCGTTTTTGGAATGATACATGCCACTTCAATCGACGCAGCTTATCAAACACCTGCTCATTAGTTCCATAGTTGACATGGAATCAGAAATATAAAATCTGTGGTAATCTGTTGGTGGTCTCTCAATGACAACGTTAATAATTAATATGTGTACAAATTTCACTGATTCAGCAAAACATGTCTCTTTCAACTCTGGGAAATTCATGGGGTGATACGCTACCATATTAACATGTTTTTAGCCCTAGTATAATTAAGATTGATTTCTGGTGAAGATTGGGTATTTTGGGCATATAATGTTAGAAAGACTTAAAATTGTCACCAAACTCCCACCTCAGTAAAAAAAAACATGACTGTGTAACATGAACAAGATGTCTCCCAAAGGCTCAAAGACAATTTTTGAGTTTTAGTGGTCTTGCTACAAACTCGGAATCGTAAGCAAGTAACATCTGGATCAAAAGAATAGTGTCGATCCAGGAAGGCATGTAGACATTCATATCACAGAATCTGTCCAGTAAGCAGTGATAACTGGAATAGCCGTGACTGTCACACAATAGGATTGTGGGATTCTGTTAGTCATATAATAAATGCTTGAGTAAATAAATTCAATAAATTAGTTAAATTCAATTAATTTAAGTAATAAATGGCACTAATTGTTGTATGATGGTTTATGTTTCAAAGCTGTGTTGTGAAGAGGAAAGGAATGGGTTAGGAAATGGTCAGTAGTCAGTAACATAGCAGGGATGAACAGCAGCACATTGTGCTATAGGGTCGGTATACAGGTACTGTATGCCAGAAAGTTCATTTGGTTGGTCCAGAGTGTACTCCAGTAGAGACCAAAGCCCCAATCTTGGAGTAGTATCAGTGTTTTGTTGCTACAGTGGAACCCTGTTAATTGAACAGCCACTTTGCCAATGAATATTATTCAGTTAACAGGAGTATTCAATTAACAGAGATTGTTTCACTTTCTTGTATTGTAGAGATAGACTTAGCATTTATTCTGAAATATCTTGCTTGACAGAGCTCCATGATTGCTCCAACCAAGTCTTAAAATCTTCATTCAGTTAAACCATTTCCACTATCACTCTATACAAAGCTATTTATTTTCTTTGATCAGGATTATTTTGGGGGTATTATTTTTCTTATTCCATGTCAAATGTAGCGTTATTATGCCCCCAAACTCCGAAGGAGGATTCAGGGGTATCTAGTGAAGCCCCCTCCCTCTGTCCATCCATCTGTACGTACAAACGTTTTGAATTGTAATTTCAAAACCATTGGTCGGATTTGGATCTCCTTTGGTATGCTGATAGAACGGGTATGCACAAGGAACGGGTTCTGTATAATAATTTTTCCCACTGTTATGGCCCTTTTTTCACTTTTTCGTCTTTAAAATTTTAAAAATATTTTCAGGTCCCACAATACCTTTAAGGCTACTTCAAACATGCCTGCAGATTGGGGGTAGTGGCCCACGGTCCCACAATACCTTTAACTGGTAGAGTGCTAAATTATTTTTGACCATCAGATCTTGTACACATGTCTTTGCCTTGTTACAATTTATGGGAGAGTGCCTATGGGCACTCTCCCATAAATTGTAACAAGGCAAACCCTTACAGATTAAATAATATCACTTCACAGATAATACAAAGCACATGCATTGAATATGAGCCTTCAAGCTGTGGTACCTGCACTTCAGAATAAAGCCCAAATATGGGCTTCCAGCACTTTACCAGTTTAGGCTACTTCAAACATATCTGCGGGTTGGGAGCAGTGGCCCATGCTTTGCGTTGCCCTTGTTGATCCTGTGTGTAACAAGTTGTGTCGTTTGAGGTGGCATGTGAGGTTCCCAAAATGCACAAAAATCGGGTCGAGTACCATATGAAAACTGATAAATTTTCATATTTTGCCCCAGAGATTGCATTTGCGATCATAAAACTTGTACAGATAAAGTACAAAAAATAAAGTTGTCACAGAAATATTCCATTTCCAGGTGACACTTTGTACATTTTATGCCCACACTGTTGTTATTGACTTTCACATAAAATTGCAGTATATTTGGTGAATGAAATTGAAATCTCCCCTTTTCCTCCGTAATTTTCGCTTCATTTTCATAATAGTAGTCTTCAGGTTATTTTAAGTGCTCCCAATACCTGGAATTCACATGCGGATGACAAAAATACATATTTGAAGATTGTACATGTATTCATATGTAATATTGATATTGTGAAGTTCAAGTCATGTGTACATTTGTAGTAGCTTATATCAATTATGCTTTTTGTTCAGACTATAGTGAACAACCTGATTTATTGCACTTGGAAATGGTAGTGTTTACCTTTAGCTGGATCTGTAAAAGAGAGCTGTTTCTTTTTTGGTTTACATAAAATGTCCATATATTTAAATCGGTGCTTGAAGTGCAAGTCTTGATAAAAATCTGTAGTGTGAATATAAAATATTGGCTTAAGTGGCTCCTCGTTTGTTTTTTCAGTACTGGACTTGAAATTCATGTGACAATCAGAATTGTTTCTTTGAAGGAAAACAGAATCAACTTTGTTTCTCGCAAAATGTTCATTTGTTTCTTGTCATCGATTCTTAAAGTGTTCTCAAAGGACCGGAGGAGCCTTTGCACCCCCCTCTCCCTTCCTGACCCCCATTTTATTGTAAAACTTTGCCTTTGCCTTTGGTGTCTATTGAAGTCTTGGCTGCCTATGGGGACTGAATTCAGTCTGCCAAGACTTCACTAGACTCCGCTGCCAAGTTACCGTAACATCCATCAACAAGACCTCCAAAATCCTGTATGTTGGAACTTGTATTCTACATGTGCATGTAAGACAAGAAACTCGCCAAAATGGGAACTATACCCTTGAGGGTAAAACTATAAATATGTGGTTTGTTCCCTAGAATTGAATATATTAATACTCGCAGTGATGAAACAGTATTCTGAAATTATAGTGCTGAATTGTATTTGGTCAAATTTGCTCAGTTATCTTTTCCTGGTTACAATTTATGGGAGAGTGCCTAGAGGCACTCTCCCATAAATTATGACAGGGCAAATCCACACAGACTTAATAATTTTCAACCCTGGGAAGTAATGCAGTTCTTGTTTACTGTTGTTAACAGGCTCTGTTTTACTGGTAAAATAGGACCCAGTCACCAGTGCTTGGGGTGGAAGTCCACTAAAATGGGCAATATGGGTATAAACAATTGACTAAACTTGACTTGATCTACATGTTGCTGTTACGATTAGCCATTGGACAGAAATATGTGATCGCAAAGACAAATAAATAAATAAATAATTTTCCTCCAAAGATAATGCAAAGCTCATCAACAGAATATGAAGCCTGTAATTTGTGGCACTTAAACTTAAGAATAAAGCCCAAATATGGGCATCTGGCGCTCCACCAGTTAAGAACTGAATATTGATTCTTGCAACAGGAGTTTGTGAGGATCAAAACCTGTTCTTGCTAATCTGGACCAATTTTCATTCCTGAAGCTTGTTTCAGTGTTACATTGTATTTTAGAATGGGGACTGAACCTTTCTGTAACTTTTCACTTGCTGATGAAGTGCTGTTATTTACACCGGGTGATTTTATATTTGTCATCTGGTGGATTGACTTCGTCCCATACACTTCTATCAGAGGTGAGTGGGATACTGTACATACTGTGTGCATTATCGCTTTTGTGCCAATACCAATTTTTACCCAGGAAATTTCAAAATACTGAATATTCCATATTGAAAAATATTTCCAACATATTGACAGAAAAACATACACATTTTGCACATGGAAAGTATTAGCTGTCCATTTTGATAGGACAAATTTATTCATTAAATTTACCTTGTCTAATATAAAATGGTGACCTGGTGCTGTGCAGGATATGAAAATATTCTTAAGTATTGGTATTGGTATCGTGTCATTAACGAACACTACTGATAATGAGATAAATAAACCAAAAATACTGATGCCGAACAAAATCTCAACATACTGTACTACCCAACTCTGTATAAGCTAGACTAGTTGAAACTTTATGACCCAAGCAACACGTTTGCAGATCATTATCACAGAGGTAGGTAGTCGCCTCAGTGTTCTGTGACCTGCAGATTTACTTCAAGTTTCAACTGGTCTAGCAAGTAAGTATGCAGGTTCCCTGTGGGAACTCTGGGCAGTGGAGCAGTGCTTGTTTACTGTGGCAAACAAGTTCTGCTTTAATGGTAAAATAGGATGTGGTAACCAATGCCTGGGGTGGACCTCTTCTAAAGTGGCTTAAGTGGGTGGCATAGGTATACATGATTTGCTAAACTTGCCTTTATACCCTTGTTGTGGTCATGATTCTGAAATTGTCCTTAACCCTTAAGGGCCTAATTCCGACTTTGATCACATTTTTTGCCACAGAACAGGTGCCCCTATGTGCAGTCTTTGGGTTAACTTACAAGTTACATTCTAAACACCCTGGCAGTTGTTTTAGCCAAGTGCCAAAACACGGCAGCAAAGTCGCAGGGTGAAGACTGTCAAAGTGTAGCAAAAATATGTAAAAATCTCGTAAGCCCTTAAAGGCTGAACACCAATAAATATAAATAAATATGTTTGCAGGTAAATGTCTACCCCTTGGGAGGCAGAGGCAGAGTTTCAAATCACCCTAAGACCCAAAACGGACACTGAAGTACCGCTGCATCAAATTTAATTCTTAGTCAATAATTGATTTCAGTGTGACTTTAGTGTGATGTCTGTTGTAATTAAATGTGAGCAGATGAACTTCAGATGAACTGTTCTGAGCCAGACTAATTCATAACATGTTTGAAATAGTATTTGCAACAGATGTCAAACTTCAGACTGGTCAAATTAAATTCAATTGAGCTGCAGACATGCTACTGAGGAATTACCCATTAAATGGGGAGTAGCTTGCTTCTCGTTACTTAATTTGTAATTTTTAGCAGTGATCAACAGGTAAACAATGTGAAGAACTCAGAAGAAAATCTAGCACTGTCAGTTAATCCATCTTGATGATGCAACAAGAAAATAAACACTAAGAGGAATTGCATCAGTTCACAGTGGCGTAGATACAGGATGTGGATCCACTTGCGGGATTTAATCTACATGTATTATATCTTGTTTGAGAGAGCTCTATGAGGTCTGTCAAACAAGATATATAATAAATAAATAGTCAGTTTATCTCTAAAACATTTGGTCACATTTTTAGCTTAACTTGACAAAGTCAAGATAAGCTATTGCCAAAACGCGTGCGAAAGTCTGTTAGTCTGTGAGTCTGTTCACATTTTTCTTCAGCACTCGCTACACCCTGTAGTTCTTGTCTGATCATCACAAAATTTCATATGCAGGTTTGAGGTCATGTCTAGATGAGAACTTACCCTTTTGGTCGTGATGGGTCAACCATGATGGCAGCCCGAGCCCAAAACCTTTAGCACGGACTACAGGTCATATTTATAAAGGGATTTCATGGTAACTTGGTAGGATGACTCTGTATAATATCTAGATGAGAATGTCCCTTTTGGCCATGATCTGTCAACCGTGACGGCTGCTCATGCCCAAAACCAAACATTTTTTAGCACAGTCTACAAGTCATATTTAATACTTAGGGATTTCATTGTAACTTTGTAAGATGACTCCGTATGATGTCTAGATGAGAACTTCCCCATTTGGTCGCGATCTGTCAACCAATACGGCTGCCCGAACCCAAAACTCCAAAACCTTTATCACAGTCAAGAGGTCGTATTTATAGAGGGATTTCATTGTAACTTTGTAGGATGACTCCACATAATGTCTAGATGAGAATGTCACCCTTTGGTCGCGATCGGTCAACTGTGATGGCTACAGGGGCCCAAAGCCCGAAAACCTTTAGCACAGTCTATAGGTCGTATTTATGAAGGGATTTCATTTTAACCTGGTAGGATGACTCCAGATAATGTCTAGATGAGAATGTCCACTGTTGGTTCTGATTGTTCAACCATAATGGCTGCCGGGGCCCAAAACCCGAAAACCTTCAGCGCAGACTACAGGTCGTATTTATGAAGGGATTTCATTCTAACCTGGTAGGATGAATCAGTATAATGTCTAGATGAGGACATCCCCTTTTGGTTGCGATCGGTCAACCGTGATGGCTACACAGGCCCGAAGCCCGAAAACCTTTAGCACAGTCTACAGGCTGTATTTATGAAGGGATTTCATTGTAATTTGATAGGATGACTCATTTGGAATAATTTCACTGTAACTTGGTAACTTTGGTTGACATACATTAACTGTGAGGGCCACATTAACCCACCCTTCAAGTCTTTAGTACAGTCTACACCTCAAATTATTTTTATTGAAAACATAGCATACAGGGAACAGAAATTAACATATTCTCAATGATCACAATTCTTGTTGTATTTCATAATCCTTTCATAAACATTGAACATTATCCTTTTCATCAAACGCAACACACATTCAAGTTAAGCTACAGTGTTACTGACACTTTCATTTCATGTTGTGCTGATGCCTTTTTTTTAAAAATAAAAACATACATGTACAGACCCAACTAAGCTTCATACAGAGTGGAATATCTTAACAAAATTAGTAAATGTGCATTTTTTTTTGTACCCGATAGTAATGGTCAATGTTATTTATGCAATGGTTATGAATTCTCGCAAACATATGTCTGAATATTTTCTGAAATATGTTTCACAGCCAGGAACCATCTATGGCATTTACTCCAGGGTAAAAGTTTTATTTGATATAATACAACAATAGTGCCTTGAAGAGAAAAGTTGAAGAGATTTCACTTGCAATAAATCATAGAGCAGTAGTTGCATAAAAAAATAATTCGTCAGCAAACCACTGAAACTACATTCTTATAATTTTTAGCATTTTTTTTCTTATTTCTGCTGCCTTTTGTTCAGGCTTCCTCTGACTACACTAACATTAGCAATTGACAGTTCTAATGTTTACACTAAACAAGGAGTAGCAATATCAGTGACGGGTATAGCACAAGTGAGTCTTATATGTAGCTTGTTTTTAAGGTTAATGTTACACATGTAATAGCAGGCAGAGACAGAAAAAGTGTTAGTAATCACACTTGTAGACACGACAGGTGGACATTAATTTTCTAGTTAAGATTTAGGCCTTGTTTATTCAAGGCTGTACATGTAGTTTTGAAGTTATTTTAGTTTCACCAGAATTTTCTGAGAACCCATCGATTCTATTGTCAGAAATGATCAGAAATACACTTAATTTTTATTTTATTTGGCCTTATTTTAGCAATACAGTGGAGCCCACTTAATTGGAATTCTCATAACTGAATAATTGAATGTAACTTCCAAACATAAAACCCTTGACCATACCTTCAGTACAGATTTTACCTGTTAATTGGTTATAGAGCAAACTCCTGTTAATTGAATAAAAAATCTTGAAATCTGTCAAGAAATTACCACAACAGTCATCAAATTCCCATTGTTAATAGACGTATTTGGCCTCAGTATATCGATTACAGGCAGTTAATCTATTATATCTTGTTTGACAGACCTCCATGAGCTTTGTCAAACGAGATATAATACAATAAATGCTCAGTTTATCTCTAGAATCCTGGAAAGTGACCAAATCCCTGTTAATTGAAAACTCTTGGTAATTGAATAATGTTTACTGGTAAACTGGCATTTCAATTGACAGGGTTTCACTGAATTTTTCTATGATCCAGTTTATTAAAAACCTGTGTACAGTGAAGTTCAGATGCTTCAGCACGCTGTAGCAAATAATGTTATAAAATCGTGCTAGAAAATTCATATCTGCTTGGCCACGTCACATTGGAATCTCAAATGTGGTTACGTTTCATTTCAACACTTTTTGTTCTTCTGACCTCTAATGATGTGTTGTATACTGTTATAGATGTTAGAAAATAAAGCTTGAGTTTTGTGCTTTTGTACTCTTCAAATTTTTAATTTATGAATGTAGTGGCAATATATAATAGTTATTTTTGTATGCTTCTATATTATTGATTAAAGATTCGATACGATTACCAGCAGGATGAATTTCAGTATATCCCCCCCAAAACTGAAGCATGAATATTTTTTTTTGAAAACTAAAACTGGCCGATTTTTGTTTTTGCATTAATTTGTTAGAAGACCAAAAATAAATTGAAATTTTGTAACATGTGTACTTCTTTTGATCTAAGATGGCTTCAGCATTGTTTTCCATGGTGTGGTCAGACATTCTTGATGATTGTGTTGTTGCAGCTCTTTCTGCGGCTCTGTTCAATAAAACAAAAAACAAAATGTAAATCTCCCCCCCCCCCCCCCCCCCCTTTGGGAACCAGAAGAAGCTCTGTTTTACTGGTAAAATAGGATCCAGTCACCAGTGCAGAAATATGTGACCTTAAACATCAATCAATAAATAAATGTAATAAACACATTTTTTGTTGATTATTGAGGGAGTTCGTTGGCTCTAGTACTGAAACGGTTAAATGGATAATCGATTTGAAACCAGTTAGTTACCTAACCGATTCGAAAAACCATCAACTGGTTATCCGAAATATCGATAATTATCTTTATTCCACATTTAAAATGTAGTAAATCTGGCGCTTCTTCTTTGTGATAGATTACACATCGAAGCCGCATTGAAAACATTGAAAAATAATCGGCTTTGACATTCAAGACTTTGTTAATGATCGGCAGTCTCCGTGAGTAATGAGTAATCGCAGAAACTATTCCATAGTGTGTATACAAACGAACGTTGTTGAGTACTTGACAACGTACGTTTGTATACACACTATGGAATAGTTTGAGAATACTGCTTTCTAATTCTATAGTTTTGATTCCATATTCGGTGAAATAATGGCCACGGATAACCGGATATTATCCGGTTATAGCTCGCGGTTAGTTGGTTATGAAAATGAGCCAACTGTTTCAGCCCTATTTGTCTCATTTGTTAGTGCATTGACCTCAGATCAAGTGTCGTGTCCTTGTGCAAGACACATACTATAAAACCTGCATTGTGTACTTGGGCTGCTAAGTAGGGCAAGAGACTTGATTCCATATGTCCAGTAGCACAGTGTGCCAAGGTGAACTGCACATCGATGGTAAACGTGCATTCAACCAATACTAACCCTCCTTGTGTCAGCTTAGTAAGTTGGAGAGTTGAACAGTTACTAACTTCTGCTTGGTGGTTCTCTTTGAGTACTTTGGCTTCTTCCACCCATAATACTTTCAAGCACCATATGACACTGGCTGTTGAAAGTGTTAACTACCAGAAAATAAATAATTAAATCGTTCAGTAAATATGAAGCATATAGTGGCTTGGGATACTTTTCAGCAAAAGCTTAGAACTTAGTATTGAGACAGTGAGAGGTCAAACAGCTTTTGACCCTTTCAGCTCATTCGATATAAATATTTTGTGTAATAAAAATCATAGGATTAAATTATTACTGAACTTCCCAAGTGAATACAAAATAGATTCACCCAGTTTGCTGTAAATTATATCCTCCAGGTTGATGCCATTCAGGAGGTCAGTGTTGAAAGGGTTAAAATTGAAGTACAGTGTGCAGGATTGTTTCCCCCTTAGGAACTTCAGGATGTGCAGTAGTGCTTGTTTACTGTGGTAAACAAGTTCTGTTTTTCTGATAAAATAAGGCCTGGTGAACAGTGCCTAGGTTTTTAAGTCCTCAAAAGTGGGTTGCATTGGTGTGAACGATTGGCTAAACTTGACTTCATACTTGTGTTCCAGTCATGATATGGCCATGAATGCTGAAAGTGAACTAAAATACCTATAAATAAAAATCTTGGTGACTTGATACCTGACCACTTGTGATGTAAAGTCTTGAATTGAGGACTGTGATCATGAAAGGTGTCTCTTTCTCGATGAGCTTGCAATCTGGTCACGACACATATCCACCAGGGGGCCTTGATTCTGAACAAAATAAAATATTCCAAAATCATGACTGAATCAAGGAAAAAAAACTAGAAAAATAGCACCCGAGAATCATTTTCCTCGCATTTCTATTTTAACAGGTGAGATTCTACAGTGTTATTAAGAGGAAAGTTCAAGAGGACTTGAATTTCAACTTGGTCAAATTGAAATTCTCTAGTACACTTTTTTAATCACTGTTCTTTCCCGTAGTGTGTCAGGGTATTAACTAACACAAGACTTTTACTTTACTGACCCTCACTTTTGACGAAAAGAGAGGTCTGGTTGAAAATCTTTACACTGAACCTAAAATAATGGCTTCTTGCATGAACATGTGCTCTAAATTTCTTGCAAATAGTGTTGTCATCTAGCCTCCAGAAATCTGAAAGTTGCTTTGGATCAAGCCTGTTATTGTTTTTGCTGAAGGTGTTTTATAAATTTTTTATGTATTTATCTGTAGTATTCATGTTTTAGTTTGTTACATTGATTTCAGACTTTCCCTCAATACAATAACACTTGCCATAGAAAGTACCAATGTATACACTCAGATGGGTGTAGCAGTTTCAGTCACTGGTATAGCTCAGGTGAGAGTTGTCTTTTTGTTTTTTCACGAGCTTAAAACTTTGCATTATTATTAACTATTAAACTAATCAATTAAATTCATATCATCTTGCTCGGTTTTTCTCAAATTTTAATTCTTTACGATTACAAGCATAATCTGAGCAGTCTTCTTTTTATGTCGGATTTGATAATATGCCACTTTAACTGGTAGAGTGTTAAATTATTTTTAGACTACATAATTTCTTCACGTCTTTTCCTTGTTACATTTTTTTGGAGAGTGCCTGGCACTCTCCCATCTTTTTAGCTCATCTTGACAATGTCAAGCTGAGCTAATCTCATCGCTCTCCGTCCGTCATCTTTCGTCTGTCGTCCGTCGTCCGTCAACACCATGTTTTGGTCTTCTCCTCCAAAGCCACCGGGACAATTCAAGTGAAAGTTTGTGTGAGTGATGGTCCCAAAGGGGCATTTCATTTTTGTTCAACTCAGCATGCCCAGCCCCATAGGGAGGGAGTTGGGGAAAATGCTCCAAAATATTTTTTAAATCTTCTTCTCAAGAACCAGTGTGTACAATGACTTGATATTTGCTATGGAGCTTCAATATGAGGTGTAGAATCAAGTTTGTTCAAACGAAATTCGTGAAGTAATATTTGGCTTTGTAATAGGAGGGGTAAGATTTTTGGCTCCGCCCAAAATTTCTATTTTCTGAACCGATGGTCTGGTATGAACCAAATTTGGTTTGTGGTAGTATTGGGTCATAAGTACTTGACCCATGCAAAAAAAAAATTCCCGCATCCCCATGGGAACCCTGGGAGCTAAAAATAGAAATATTTTCAAACACCCATGTTTCCCAAACCCCACGGAACAGAGAGCTTTTATTTGGTATGAAGTATCCTTATGACCAGTAGAATTGAATGGTAAAAAAATTGCCATCGGTTATGTTAGGGTGTTCTGTAATGGGCATCGAAAAAATGCTGAGTCAGCATATTTGCAAAAATTTTAAAAAATCTTTTCTCCAGAACCAATCATCAGAATCTTTTGATATTTGGTATACAGCATTCATAGGGGGGTCAGATAAAAGTTTGTTGAAATGAAGCTCATTGGTTCATATTTGGGCTCTCTACAGGAGCCCGAAGTTTTAACATAGAGTAATATGGGGAATATTTTTTTAAAATCTTCTTCTTCCTACGGAAGCCCCAATTTTATCTTTGTTCAATATGGAGGGTAATTTAAAAAAATCTTCTTCTTCAGATCCATCAGTCAGAATGCTTTGATATTTGGTATGCAACATCTCTATGGGGGTCAGATTCATGTTTGTCAGATCCCTAGGTATATATTTGGGCTCACTATGGTAGCCCAATTTTTACTTAGTGCAATATGAGGAAATTTCTTTAAAAATCTTCTTCTTCAGATCCACTAGTCAGAATGCTTTTATATTTGGTATACAACATCTCTCGGGAGGGGGGGGGGGGGGGGGGGGGGTCAGATTCCAGGTTGTTCAATTCGAGTGCCTAGGTTAATATTTGGGCTCCGTATGGGAACATGAAATTTAACTTAAAACAATATGAGGGAATTTCTTCCAAAATCTTCTTCAGATTCACTTGTCAGAATGCTTTCACATTTGGTATACAACATCTCTAGGGGGGTCAGATTCAAGTTGTTCAAATCGGATCCATAGGTTAATATTTGGGCTCGCTATGGTAGCCCAAATTTGAACTTAGTGCAATTCGAAGAAATTTCTTTACAATTTCTCCTCTTCAGATCCAACAGTCAGAATGCTTTCATATTCGGTACACAACATCTCTAGGGAAGTCAGATTTAACTGTGTTCAAATCAAGAGCCTGGGTTAATATTTGGGCTCTCTATGGGAGCCGGAATTGGCCATTTTGCTGAAGAATTAAAAATTGTGTATTCAGTACCCTCTAGAGGTACTAAGATTAATTAATCCACATAGGTTGTATCAAGGGGCTTCATAGGGAACCTCTACATTTTACTTATGATCAACTTAAGAAAAGGCATGATGCCCAGATTATTTTTGTCACTCCTGAGGGACTCAAGGATTGACAGTGTAGCCTATGGAGATGGCTTGCTTACTGTAGACTCATTCTTGGACTCTGTTTATATTGTGTTCTGTACAAGATGAGCGCTTCAGGCCCCGTGGGGCCTCTTGTTCTTGTTACATTCCCATAAAATGTAACAAGGCAAATTCTCACATACTAAATCATTTTTCTTTAATGACAGAATAAAGCCCAAATATGAGCCTCCAGCACTTTACGAGTTAATGTGAATCCTGTCCCTTGGGAACTCCAGAAAGTGGAGCTGGGCTTGATTACTATTGTACACAAGTTCTGCTTTACAAGTAGATTTCATAGTATGAATAGAGTACAAGTCCACTAACTGACAACAGTCCATAGTGGTTATTAATCCAGTTTACCCTCTGTAAAGTTTGATCAGTTTATGTATAAATAAACACAGTAAAACTGAGCGGCTGTTTTTGCTGGGTCTTGCAGTTCGACTTTCTGTTTTGTCACAAAAACCGGAACTGAAACGGAAAACTGACCAGTCCTTAGTCGGTCATGGTTCTTGATAAGCTAACAGATGAATACAAAGGTTGATTCACTTAAACTCTTTGTTTGTCTTAAGTATAGTAATGTAGACTAATGAAACATTGGGTCGACATATTTCTTTAGAATCAATTGAAATGATTGCCTAGTTTCAGAGTTGAGTGTTAGAGTCCGACATGCAACATTGATTTTAGTTGGGTTTTTATTGGGGTTTAATAACACTTTTCACAACCAAGGTCACCTTTTGTTGAACAGTTCTATGGGTGGAGGCAGCCAGAGTATCCAGAGAGAACCACCAAACAATGGTGAGTAACTCTCAGACTCCCCAACGTACAAACTCCACACAAGCAGGGTTAGCATTTGTTGAAGACAAGTGCACCATCATTGTGCAGTACACCTTAGCACGCGGTGCCACTGTACCCCCACGTAGGAAATCATGATTAAGTGTCTCCCTGGGACACAAAACAGTCACCCCTGCCAGGGACTGAACTGTGGACCTTTCAGTTTGAAGTCACATGCTGTAACCACTGAATCACAGTGCCCCATGCAGCAGTGATTACAAAAGCGACAGAGACTTTCAACTGGAATGTGACTGGTTCATGATCTGGTTGAAATTCTCTTGGGATTTTCCAGTCAACAGTGCTAGAATCTGACTTGTCGAAAAAGATGTACATAAATGTTGAACCTCAGATGCTATTTTTGTTTTTTCTGATTTGGTCTTTATTTCACACTATTTTTTTTTTTTTTTTTTTTCAACTTCCAAGCCACCAGCAAAAGTGTGTCACAATCAGATCAAAGTCCGGTCAAGAAAATGACTACTTTTGCTTTCCACTATACTGTATTTCAGTTCTACTGAAATGTTGGAAACACAGTGGCTCATTCGTCAGAGCATTGGACTTTAAACTCAAAGGTCGACAATTCGATACTGAGCAGTGGTAACAGCATATTTCCTTGCGCAAGGCATTTAATCTTGATTGCCCATGTGGGGATATGGTGGTTCTGTGTACTAATGGCATATTGCCTGGTCATTGTGCACTTGTCTTCAACTGCTGGTAACTCTGCTTGTGCAGGGTTATTAAGTTTGAGCATCTGACAGTTGCTCACCTCTGTTCAGTGGTTCTGTCTGAGTACTCCTTCCACCACCATAAAACTGTCTGTCACGATGTGACCTCGGCTGTTGAGAGTGTCATTAAACACCATTGAACTAACAAAACAGAAAATGCTGGTACCACAGTTGTGAATGTGCTTCAGATTCATCTAAAATAAAGACTAACTTGTTATTGTGGAATTGTCTCTTCACTATTTATTGGAGAAACCCATCCAATAAATTGTAACACAATAAATCTATATCAACAAATTCTGACTACTAAAATGAATCTAGCACTGTACCAGTTAGCAAACAGTTTCCCAGTGAAATATTATTTGAAAAGCCAATGAAATGGATATGTATTTGACATTCATTCCTTAGACTGTTCACCTTATCAATTAGTCAGATCGGCTCAGTGCTTGAAAAATTATACTTGTATAACCTTTACATAGCTTATGATATTCTAAGTGGATCGGGATCAGAAGTTTTCATTGTAATAGGGTCATGAACTGTGTTTTGAATACTAAAAATGAACATTTTAAGTTTAATACAAAATCTTAAATGATTTGATTTGTGTCAGATATAAATTAATTTCTTGATTTGATGAAATAAGAGCCATCTTTCTGGCTGGAATTTGACTGTTCGGTAATGACTGAACACATAACCCTCTGCACTCTGATGTCAAAATGGCAAAGTTTTCAGCAGCAATTATTTCCCATAACGCAGTTTGATATTTAACCAAATATAACTTGTTTGACAGAGCTCAGTGAGCTCTGTCAAACAAGATATAATTGGTTAAATTCACAGTTAAACAAGAGAGAAACAGACTGATTGGAGAAAATTCTGTTGCACTGCCAGAGCAATAGGCATTAACAGTGTAGTTCATGTGTTTGATGTCAACAGATATCCAACCTGTAAGAGAGCATGGCGGCTCAGTGGTTACGGAATTGGACTTCAGTCTGAAAGGTCCACAGTTTGATCCCCGCCAGAGGTAACTGCATTATGTCCCTTAGCAAGGCACTTGATCCCGATTGGTAGTGCTGTGTACTAAGGCGTACTGCAAGTAGATGGTGCACTTGTCATCGACCAATTCTAACCCTGCTTGTGTGGAGTTAGTACATTGGGGGAGGAGAGGCAGATGGTCAGTAGGTAGAGGTGCAAGCTTCTAGCCAAGAGGTCCTCGGTTCAGATTTCACCTGCGGCAGCCACCTTTAGGCATTTCACCCATTGCCCACATGGGAGCATGGTGGCATTGTATACCAAGGCATATTGCACATCGATGATGCACTTGTCTTCAACGAATACTAACCCTTCTTGTGTGAAGTTAGTATGTTGGGGAGTCTGACAGTTGGTCGCCATTGCTTGGTGGTTCTGTCTAGGTACTCCGGCTTCCTCCACCTGTAAAACTGCCTGACACCAGGTGACCCTAGCTGTTGAAAATGTTGTTAAATTCCAATAAATAAATCCATCCTGTAAAAACCAGTTTGCTTCATATGGACATGTAACAGCATGTAGTAGTGTAGCATGCATATCTAACACCGAATATGGCGTATTATATAAGGGAAATAGATATCTCTATATGATGTGTTAAGAATTTTTCAGAGATTTATATTCCAAATAACCCTATGGATTTTAAATTGAATTGAATCAGTCGAAGGATTTCAAATTACATCAAATATTGAAGCTTGCATTGCTGCTGAAGT
Source organism: Pictodentalium vernedei (assembly GCA_031216915.1). Classification (NCBI taxonomy): domain Eukaryota; kingdom Metazoa; phylum Mollusca; class Scaphopoda; order Dentaliida; family Dentaliidae; genus Pictodentalium; species Pictodentalium vernedei. Next base: position 262,073,182 of record CM062291.1, on the reverse strand, counting down.
TTTTTATTCTAAAGGTGAAGAGAACAACATACAGAAACTGTGGTACATGAAGAATGTACCCTTATTGGAATAATCTTAAATTCATATCAGTGATGATCCCAAGCTTTGTTTTGAAAGACAAAAAACAGAATTAACTCTATCTAACAATAATACAGAACTGTGGTCACGAAAGCAGTCTTAGAATTTCAAACAGATTATGGCTGGTCATAATTTTCTGTCTGCTTACCCCTCCCCCAGTACACTATGGTTGTCATGTACTGGTCAGATTCCAAACACTAATTAATAGGAATAATCATCAAAAAAATTTTTATTAATGAAGCACTGGGTAAAACCTGATGCTTCATTAATTAAAATTTTGCCGATGATGATTTGTATCTGTGGACATCACTGCCCATGCATGGGTTACAACCGGTCCATGGCTGCTGTACTGTACTATAGAATGATATGTTGTCTTATTTCTTTTTGACTGGTGAGATTCAGAATCAGGCCTGAAAATAAGCAGTCTGACATTTGCAAAATGAGGTCCCCAGAGGGTGAATTTGATGATGCTATCCCATACAGTGGGCCAGTTTATCCTTTGGGTACCTCTTTCTGTTTAGTTTTGAGACCCTGATTCAGATTGAGGTTCACAGAGGGTAAATTTAGTCATGCTACCCTAGCTTGTTCAGAATCTCCCGTCAGAAAAGAAATACAAGAACATTGAATCCCAAGATATTTTTTTTTTTTTGTGACGCAGTCCCTATTTTGCAGTATTTAATTTTCAAAATTGGGAGAATGGTGGCTTATTGGTTTGAACATTGGCCTTAAAATCAAAAAGTGGGCAGTAGGATCCTGACTCGTGCCAGCTGCTCTGTTTTCTTTGGCAAAAAACAATCCTGAGTCCCCATGTTGGGGCACAGTGGCACTCTTCACTGAGGCACCCCCGTGGGAACTCCAGGAAGTTAGGCAGTGCTTGTCTACTGTGGTAAACAACCACCATTTTACTGGTAAAATAGGACCCAGTCACTAATGCTTCGGGTGCGAGTCCTCTAAAATAGGCAACATGGGGTATAAACGATTGACTGACCTTGACTTTATCTCCATGTTGTAGTCACGATTAGCCATTGTGCAGAAGTATGTGACCTTAAAAAACAATAAATAAATAAAATACTAAGGCATACTGCATGGTGATGTTGCACTTGCCTCCATCTACTACTAACTCTTCCTGTAGTTAGTAAGATGGAGGATCTGACAGTTGTTTGCCTCATGGTTGTTCTCTCCGATTACTCTAGCTTTCTCCACCTCCCATAAAATAGTCTGACACAATGTGATTTGGGTTGTTGAAAGTATCGTTAAATGCCAATAAACAAACATTTTCAAAATCTCTACCTACTGCTGTAAATGTATCACAATCCCCTCGTAAAAAAATACATCTTTTGTGGTGATATCACTGAAACCGTGCCTGCAATTTTTTTTTGATAATTAGCAATTTTCATTTTTCTATTTCAAAAGAATCAGGCAGGATCCCTTACCGGAATGAACTCATTCCATTAGAGGGTCTGAAGATATGTTTGGGAGGCAGACATTTTAAAAATTAAATTTGAATACAGTTGGGCCCACTTAATTGGATATCTCTTAACTGAATAACCCTGTTAATTGAATATAATTTACCAACACAAAACCATTTACCATACCTTCAGTACAAATTTGACCTGTTAATTGAATACAGGTTAAAAAGTCAACTCCTGTTAATTGAATAACAACGGACATGGTGAAAACAAAATGCCGAGAAAATGAACTCCTGTTAATTGAATAAAATTCTTGTAACCTGTCAAGAAATTACTCTGACTCTCCCTAGTTTTCCTTTGTTTTTAGACCAATTTGGCATCAGTACATCCAATACAGGCATTTAATCTATTATATCTTGTTTGACAGAGCTCATGGAGCTCTGTCAAACAAGATATAATAGAATAAATGCTAATAAGTCTATCTGTAGAATACAGGAAAGTGACACAATCGCTGTTAATTGAATACTCCTGTTAATTGAATAATTTTCATTGGTAAGTGGCTATTCAATTAACAGGGTTCCTCTGTATTTGTTATTCCCCCGAGAAATTTTCTAGGCATTATGTTTTCACCATGTCCGTTGTCCGGTGTCCGTCTGTTAACTTTCGCATTCCGTTAATTAGCTAAAATTCTACCAACCGGAGCTTAACCAAACTTCATATGCAGGTTAGGTATGATGAGTGGAAGAAGCCTATTTATTTTGACCTTGATGTGCCAAAGGTCAGTGTCACAGTGACCTCCAATGTTAAATACACTTGAAACTGGTTTCCGCTCTATAACTAAAGTTCTACCAGCCAGATCTTTACCAAACTTCATATGTGGGTTAGGTATGATGAGTGGAAGAAGCCTATTTATTTTGACCATGATGTGCCAAAGGTCAAGGTCACTGAATTCCAGTGTTAAATGCACTTGAAATCAGTTTCCACTCTATAACTAAAGTTTCACAAGCCTGATCTTGTTGTTTTGTAATGCAATTCTATCCATGATATTGCAGAAGAGAGCATATGCTGCGCTTTAAATTGCTCTTGTTTTGTTTATACAGCCAGGAACATATTGTCATTATATTTGGTAAAGAATTAATTGAGCATGTGCAGTGTATACTTTAGTTATGTGCAAGGCAGCTTTCATCTATTTTGGGGAGTTAATTGGTACTTGCATGCAACTTGTACATTTATAAATTGTGATGGCATGTGTTTCAACATAACTTCAATTTGTGACTGAAATGTAGACTTACTGCTGAGCATGACCTGGTATTGACAGCTAACAAATATTTTTAATCCTAATAAATGTTATTGGAATTTTAGTGTTGTGTGGTATTTCAGTATAGCGATTATAATCTGTCTAATTTTCTATAACAACCAATACTGGCAAATTAAAATATCAGCAGTATACCAAAAAGTCTGTTTTACCTAGGTTTGCAAATTTCAACTTATCATAATTTACGGAAAGTGATTTTACTTCACTAGTGTGGATTATCGTTGGATTAAATTTGGGTCTTTTCCCCTTTTACCATTCTGTCTGCCCTCATAGACCATGGAACGTTTTATTCCTTTTCTTTCCCAACTCCTCAAGTGGTTGTCTCAACAGTCACCATAACTATGAAAGCGATTGAATATTGTTTATCTCGAATTGGAAACAAGTTGAGGTGAGAAGACATGTATTACAGTATGCATGCCCAATTGGTCACATTGGGCATTTCGACCAATGGCATTCCAGCTATTTAAAACCTGGAAATTTTCCATGGGGAAATGCCAAGGAATTCCCTGTATTTTACACTTGTACTCCAAAGTGATTGGCTGTTTGAACACACTGATGTCACAGTAGTATCTAGCCTTCAGAATAGTGTGCACAAGTGTTTGATACAAGACCAATGCAAGGAAAGCATTTGTGCTGCCTTTGCATTTGTGCTTCCATTGATATTTAACCAATTCTTTTCCACAATCACTTATTTTATGTGTTGAGGCGTGCGAATTTTAACACTACTCGTGATTAAGTGAGGCATTCATAATCTGCGGCCTGCTGTGAAGATAATATGAAGACTCCCCCAAGTTTTCTGAATTTCATTGAAAATCATGGACACCAGTGGCCATCTTGGATTTGGCATATAAATTGTCAACAATTCCATTAGCACACCCTACAGGCCACATTTCTTGTCCGATCTATTTCAATTATCATACATGTATGTAGCTTTGGTGTAATGTCTAGATGGGAGCTATCAAATTTATCTGAATTTCATTGAAAAACATGCCCACCAGAGGCCATCTTTGATTTGGCATATAAAATGTCAGCAATTCCATTAGAACACCCTACAGGCCACATTCCTCAATCGATCTTTTTCAGATTTCACATGTAGCTTTGTTGTTATGTCTTGTCTGTAGAAACTTGAGTGAATGACTTGGCATTACTGGGACTTTCTATTTAATTCAGTCCCTTTTGGTCAAGTTGAGCTGCGGTGTCATTGACACATCTAACTCGTTCGTGAAAGGGGATTTCTGCCCCTGGCCCGTATAGTATTTTACATCTTCCACAAGCTGATCATATGACTGCAATACAGTTTTGATGAATTTGATAATTTCTTTTATCAGTGATTTGGAGATTTTTGTTTTCCCTAACTTTTTAATTAAATAAAGTCAGCAGCTTATACAGAGAATAAAATCTTAAATTTCGAGATACCTATTTACCGTTCATCTGGATATAAGAAAGAGAACCGATTACAGTACAGCCGTTGTGGATGGGTCAAAATCTATGGGCATTTTTCCAAGCAAAAAATTCAGAAATGATTTCTATGGTACCTAGCAAAATTTCCACCAATGAAGCACCGGGGTAATTAAAAAAAAAAAAAAATTTGCCTCCAAAACATAGCTTATGCCTCCAAAACATAGCTTATGCCTCCAGTCCCTCATTGGGACAAGCTCTGTGGGCTTGTTCCTATGAGGTGTCATAAGTTACATTTTATTCAAGATTTTTTGTAGGGTTATGGTAATAAAAAATGAAATCCTGAAAGAGTGACAGAATTTGCCTTTATCAGATCTGTATTTGCACTAGAACTTAATAGTGACTGTAAGCTATGAAATTATATCCTTTACCACATTTCTAATTTCAGTTTCCAGGTAAGAAAATAGTATATTCTTTCATGATAATCACCTCCATACATTTTCCTTACACAAGTTGCCGATAACAATTGCCATATCAATGTACAAAGTATTTTGAAATTTGAAAATTCATTCATTTTGTGTTCAGATGTACAGAATGCAACGAGTGTAGTAAATCTCAATCACCCACCACAATGATGGATGAAAATATGGCTGTTGAAATGCATGGCTGGTTGGTGATCATCAGTCTCCACTGTACTGTGAACCAAGGATTAACTGGTTGAGTGCTAGAAGCCACTATCAGGGCTTTCAAAAAAATGAGGGTACCAGAACAAAAGCCAACATTTGCTCATGCTTCATGTTCAAACGCAAATAATATCTTGTTTATATTAATTTGTTTTAATACAGATTATTGGAGAGTGCCTGTTGGCACTCACCAATAATTTGTAATAAAACAAATTTTGAATAACAAATGCAGACCACCAAAAATAATCTAGCCCATATCCATTTAAGCGAAGCCTTTGGGCCTTTCAGGTACTGCAACTTGAACATTCATATTCTATGGGTATTTTCTTTGAAGTAAAATTGTTTAGTCTTGAGGGATTTGGCCTCAACATAATTGATGGAAGAGTGTCTGTAGGCTCTTTCCCATAAATTATAACAAGACAAAGGCTTGTGAACAAATTTTAACAACCCAAAATAATTTAGTACCAGTTAATGGCAACAGCAGTTGATGTATCTTCTTAGCAGCAGTGTATAATTAATGTGCAACTTTTCAAAGCGGTGTTCAACTGCATTGTCTCTCAGTCAGTGACTGTTGATCACTGCTCAAGACGAACAAGTTGTCTATTGATATATTGCAGTTGCTAACAAAAAATATGAAAATGTCTCTACCTGTGGCAACCAAAAACAAAAAGTGTTTTTCTTGTCTTAGTATGTAGTGATTGACAAACCTTCATTGTGTATTTCACTTGGTCCAACATGTACAGTACAGTCATGGACTGGTCATAATCCATGTGCAGGCAGTGATATCCATGCAACCATTTACCAGGTAATAAAAATAATTATCAGCAAAATTTTATTTAATCAAGCACCAGGTTGCACCCAGTGCTTCATTAATTCAGTTTTTGATGATTATTCCTATAATTAGTGTTTGAAATCTTAATATTTTTGCATCTGTGGAAATATTTCCCACCGGTGGAAAGTAACCAGTCCTCGGCAGCCATACTGTACTAGCATTTTTTATGGTAGCAGACCAGAGCACACGGGCTGAAAATGGCGCCATTTTTATTGATTCATTAAGAAATTTTGTTGTGGGTAATTGGTGATGAAACTATAATCTTTGCCAAAGAAGCCAGATTTCCCAAGCACTATCGATTAGATGTTATTACATGCATCTACAGTAAAACCTTTGAAAAATTGGCATTTCAAAAGTACATAGAACGTTGATGACCAGTAAAACATCCATATGATAACCCACAATTTCCATTTTAGAGTATAAAAACAGGACATAAAATTTCACAGTCATTCTCTTGAAGGTTATGTGAAACCAAATATGCATAAACGGTCAACCAGTTGAAGAAAATCTTAAAACATTCAAATTTACAGACAGCAAATTGGCCCAAGGGTTTTTTGCAAAACAGTCTTGGGCGTAACATGATGTCAGCTCCTATCTGAACAGAATCTGAACAAGACTAGACCAGTAGAACCCTGGTTGTATAAGTTATAACCCAGTACCTGTAGAGACTCTGCATTAAATTGTAAGAGAACAATTAATGATGAATTAATTTTGACAAAAACTTAATCTAGTAGTCGATGAGTTGAAAATCGATAAATATGAAAAATTCAATCTGACAATACCAGTGGAACATCAATTAATAAGAAAAATTTAACCTGACACTCTACCAGTTTAACATCGATAAATTAGAAAAATTTAATCTGGCTCTTTACCAGTTGAACAGTGATAAATAAGAATTTAATTTGGCACTCCACCTGTTGAACATTGATAAAATGATAAAAATCATATTGCCGTCTGAAACTTGTGTAAGGTTAATAATTGGTTTAATAAGTTATAAATGAATAAGATGTTATGTTGTTTTTTCTTTAAGCTGCAATTTAAAAAAAAATAAGTTGACCATTTAACAAAAACTACATTTTACATTATGCAAAAGTACCCTCATGTTTTATGTATTCGCATGAAAGTGTGCAATTCGATTATATAAATTAACTTCAAGGCCATAATTTATAGGATATTTGAAAAATGCTGCCAGCATTTTTCAATCCGAACTAATTTGATGATAACTCATGGAAAATTCTGTGCATTGTCATTTTCTATGTTTGTCGAAAATAGCTTTCCTAGGACAAAGGTGAAGTTTTTGTTCGCACTTGTCTAGTTACAATGAATGCATCAATGAAATTTATTTCAGATTGCCATTGTTGATAAATGTGCGGTGGGTTTTATTGGAATCATAACTGCAATTTATTTGAAATAATTCAAAATTATTTTTCTAATAATGCCAAGTTCTTGCTAAAATAATGCACAGTTGTTGTTCATGGTGGTCATTTATTCGAGCAGCAGCAAAGTTAAAATTAGAAACCATGTGTATTCAGAAATTATGTCACAGGGGATAAGTTTTGAGGAAACTTCATTGAAATTTTTTGTCTGCATGAAAGCTTAATTATAGATTAAAGTAATTTCACAATGCTTCTGATGTCTTAGTCTTACACAATGCATAGTGATTTTTTACATGCGCTTTCACATATAAGCAACATCTATGACTCGATATTTTTTCAGATTTGCAGCTTATTGTTCCTTTAACTCCTTGTATGCTGCTGGCAGATATTCCTGCCCAGAACCCAATTTTGATTGCCAGTGAAATAAGTATAATTTGAGCGTATTTAATCCAATTTTCTTTCAGTGAATTGAATGGATTTTTTCACCAATAATCTCTCAAGTTAAATTCAGTTGAATTTTTCATCAAATCTAGTCATGGCTGCTTAACAGCAGCCATGACTAAATTTGATGAAAAATATCTTGAAAGTACTCGGTTACAGGCCTATTTCCAACTTTTACCATCTCAGAACAGGTGAACTTAACATGGCATTGTGAGGTGGTTCTGCTGTCACTAAACAAATTACTTACACAGTGGTTTCTAGTCGAGTATTAGTTGTCTTAACAGGCAATCAAGATTTGACTAGAAATCTCTGCTGAACCACAGGATATGAACAGGCTGTGGCTGGTGTGAATTCAACAAAACAATTGTCCAGGCACCCAAGGGTTTAATATAACAGCTGAATCTGGGGGGAAATTTATGAATAACAAGAACATGTGGAACATTGTTTTATGTGTATATGGCAAGTCTTACCTTGACTGTATGTCATTTTCTATAAAAATTGTTGGAGGTGCATGAATAATGAAAATTTGTTGCATTTTCATCAGACTGTTCGTGAATTGTGTCATTCAAATGTAGAAAATCAATATAGACTTTTAGTATAGGGCAGAATAATTCTGCTAATTCCCCAAATACCGTCTGTAACGATACATGTAGAACTTGGAATACCAAGTTTATTGATTAGTCTATCTTGTACACCAGACTGCCAATATCACATACATGCAATTTTTTAATTCCCAGGATCATTTACACTGCTCCCCAAAACAGCTGGCTTTGTTTTCAGCTCATCTGATACTCTGAAAGTCAGGGTGATCCGTACTCTTCATCTGCCACCTTTAGTAAAAGTTGTGTTTGAGTCTTCTGGACTTCTGATTTGATTCTAATAAAATTTGATGTGAGTTATGATTGGGATGGAGCATTGCATCCCCAAGCCTGCAAATAAGCAGTAGGTCATGGACAATAACAGGCTAAACTTGCCTGTTTTACAGGCACCAATTCATATGTGCCTGACATTATGGCCTGTACAATTTCTCGGTATTGGATTTGTACCTTTAACATATAATGTAAAATGATTTCCAATTTTAGTAGGCCTCAGTAATAAAAAGTTTTGACTTATAATTTATTAGAAAGCTCTCTGGAAGAGAGCTTTCCGATAAATGATCAGGCAAGATTATTGCAGCAACTGCATAAACAATTAATATACATGTACATATGGATATTATAAACTCCATATGCTAGAGAATTTACCTTGAGAATTAAAGGTGACAAATGGACCGTAACCCTTTACCTAACATGAAAAGCAGACAACACTTGCAAACAAAATTCTTGAACTCATTTTTTGTCTCAAAAACATAGATAGATTATGACCCTGCATCGACGAGCTTGTTCCAAAGAAGGTTCATGACCTATGTTTCTGAGGCAAAAATGAAAAAAATAATGAAAATTAATTGGCAATTTTTGTGAATCGCACATATTGGTTTTGGCCATTACGTTGGGTAAATGGTTAAAAGATGTTTCTAAGCTTGATTTAATGAATTTAAAATCTATCTTCTACATGGTGTACTTCATAGACGAAGGCTGCTTCATACACCTACACAGAAATATATATATCATTTTTTTATCTAATTGGACATCACACTGATGTGAATGTTTCCAACTCTTGATGACTCTCCATTGGAACCCCTAGATTGTTTGCTGCTGTAAACAAGTTCTGCTTTACTGGTAAAATAGGACCTGGAAACAATGCCTGAGGTGGAAGTTCTAAAAAAATGGGAAGCATAAGTATAAACGATTGGCTGAATTGGATTCATGCCTGTGTTGCGGTTACGAGATAGCCAAAGATTCTGAATGTGATCGTAAACACCAATAAATAAATAATCCAAGTGACTGCTACCAAGTTTGGGATGATGGGTACAAAATTGTTGGTACCTGTCACCACTGTAGGCATCTAAACACATTTGCAGTGTTCACCTCCTCCCACTCCCATGTTGTGCTGCACATCAGACTGCAAAATACCAGCCCAGTGCCTGTCCAGAACTGCACTGCTATCCTGGACATAAATGAGCTGGACCATTCAGGGCAGTCCATGGTGGTCCAGAAGGACATCGTGATGTGTCAAATTATTGCTAGATCGGGACATATGTTCATTTCAGACTTGACCTATCCAACTTAACCTGTGAAATAATTAGATCTGTTCTGGGTATGCACTTCTCTTACAGTCTAAAATTCAAGTCATTCCAGGTAAGAGATGCCTGCCCATTAAGAGCGAAGGCATAAGTAAGTGATAGAATAAAATTAGCCTAATGTGAACAGGGCTGTAATTATAAACAGTTCTTGTTTGTATACATTCAAGATAAGGAGGGGTTACCTATCGGTCAATTTCTGGTCAAGTTCTGGTTAGCGATTAGTCACAGAGTCTGTATTCAGTTACGGTGACCTCTTCTGACAGGATTCCCATATGTTAAACTTGGCGTGCATGCCTGTCTGTTAGAATTAAGATGTACATGTAGATAAAAACTTTCGAAGTTTTCCTTTGACTTCAACACTCAATAAAAGTTCACCCAAAATCACAAAACCTGATGCAAGGCATCTGTTCATAATTCATTCATCCCTGGAGTAAAACAAGGCACCATCATGTATTACAGATGGCATCTTGTTGGACTCAGTGTCAGCACGTGAAGATATAAGATTCACTTGTTACAAAGCAATAATGCCTTATTGAATTCTTCATTTTGCTGTTAGTTTATAAAAAAAACCTGCCGTCACCTTTCACCATCGAAGACATACATTAAAGACTCAAAAATGTCCTACAATGTTTAAAAAATGAAAAATGCTGTAGTTGACCACCATGGATAGGTCCAGTAGGAAACCATGGTCTCTATACCCAGGAACCAGACCATACAGACCACTATTATTTAGACTGGCCCACCTATGGCTATCCAATATGGTCTCCATCACTATCCCCAAAGGAATGATGTGAGGGAGAACCTAGAATTATCATTTGGTGTGAAGCATCCTTAGGACCGGTAGAGTTGAATGGACCCCAAAAATATCAAGCAGTTGTGTTGTGGGATGCCGTATTGCATGGGGTAATGGAAAAATGCTGAGTGGCACTTTTCAAAAATGAAAAAAAAACTTTTTCTCAAGAACTCCCCATTAGAATCTTCGATATTTGATATACAACATCACAGGAGAATTCAATACAAGCGTATGCAGATCAAGTATCCCAGGGTTCTTATTAGCTCATCTTGACAAAGTCAAGCTGAGCTAATCGCATTGCTGTCCGTCCGTCGGTCGGTACATCCATCCGTCCATCTGTCATCCGTCAACACAATGTTTTGGTCTTCTCCAAAGCCACTAGGCCAATTCAAGTGAAAGTTTGTGTGAGTGATGGTCCCGAAGGGGCATTGCATTTTTGTTCAACTCAGCATGCCCAGCCCCATAGGGAGGGAGTGGGGAAAATGCTCCAAAATATTTTTAAAATCTTCTCATGAACCAGTGTGTACAATGACTTGATATTTGCTACGGAGCTTCCTTTTGAGATGTAGAATCAAGTTGTTCCAACGAAGTTCGTGAAGCAATATTTGGCTTTGTAATGGGAGGGGTAAGATTTTTGGCCCCGCCCAAAATTTCTATTTTCTGAACCCATGGTCTGCTTTGAACCAAATTTGGTATGTGGTATTATTGTGTCAAAAGTACTTGACTCGTGCCCCCCCCCCCCCCCCCCCCCCAAAAAAAAAAAAAAAAAATTTGCGCACCTCCATGGGAACCCTGGGAGCTAAAAATAGAAATATTTTCAAATGCCCATATTTCCCAAACAACACGGAACAGAGAGCTGTTATTTGGTATGAAGTATCCTTAGGACCGGAAGAATTGAATGGTAAAAAAAAATTGCCATTGGTTATGTTAGGGTGTTCTGTAATGGGCATAAAAAAAATGCTGAGTCAGCATATTTGCAAAAATTTAAAAAAAATCTTTTCTCCTGAACCAATCATGAGAATCTTTTGATGTTCGGTATACAGCATTCATAGAGGGGGCAGTTACAAGTTTGTTAAAGTAAAGCCCATTCGTTCATATTTGGGCTCAATACAGGAGCCCAAATTTTTAACATAGGGTAATATGGGGAATATTCTTTAAAAATCTTCTTCTTCAGAACCACCAGTCAGAATCTTTTAATGTTTGGTATACATCATTGTTATGAGGGTCAGATTCAAGATTGTTCAAACCAAGTCCCTAGGTTAATATTTGGGCTTCTATGGAAGCCCAAATTTTAACTTGGTTCAATATGGGGGATAATTTAAAAAAATCTTCTTCAGATCCACCAGTCAGAATGCTTTCATATTTGGTATGCAACATCTCTAGGGGGGGGGTCAGATTCAAGTTGTTAAAATCTGATCTCTAGGTATATATGTGGGCTCAATATGGTAGCCCAAATTTTTATTTAGTGCGATATGAGAAGATTTCTTTAAAAATCATCTTCTTCAAATCCACCAGTCGGAATGCTTTCATATTTGGTATACAACATCTCTAGGGGGGTCAGATTCAAGTTTGTTCAATTCGAGTGCCTGGGTTAATATTTGGGCTCCATATGGGAACCTGAATTTTAACTTAATACAATATGGGGGAATTTCTTCAAAATCTTCTTCAGATCCAATAGTCAGAATGCTTTCATATTTGGTATACAACATCTCTAGAGGGGTCAGATTCAAGTTTGTTCAAATCGGATCCATAGGTTAATATTTGGGATCGCTATGGTAGCCCAAATTTTAACTTGGTGCAATATGAAGAAATTTCTTTAAAATTTCTCTTCTTCAGATCCAACAGTCAGAATGTCTTCATATTTGGTACACAACATCTGTAGGGAAGTCAGATTCAACTGTGTTCAAATCGAGTGCCCGAATTAATATTTGGGCTCCCTATGGGAGCTGGAATTGGCTATGTTGCTGAAGAATTAAAAATTTTGTATTCAGTACCCTATGGAGGTGTGTAACTAAGATTAATCCACATAGGTTGTATCAAGGGGCTTTATAGGGGACCTCTACATTTTACATTATGATCAACTGAAGAAGAGGCATGATGCCTGGATTATTTTTGTCACTCCTGTGGGGCTCAAGGATTGACAGTGTATCCTATGGAAATGGATTGCTTAATGTAGACTTGGACTCTGTTTATATTGTGTTCTGTTCAAGATGAGCGCTTCAGACCCCATGGGGCCTCTTGTTTATGTTCACTATGGGAGCCTAAACTTAACTTGTTGCAATACAGGGAAAATTCTTTAAATATCTTCTTCAGAACCTTTCCATATTTGGTATACAGAATTCTTAGTGGTCAGATTGAAGTTTGTGAGCTCTGATTAACAAATGTCAGCAGAGCTTTTCTGATAATGATTTGTCTGTCATACGTCTGTCGTCAACATTTTGTTTGTCTGGACCATAACTTCTTAACCTCTGAATATCCTTTGATGAAACTTTATAACAGTATGTATTGTCAAAAAATGGTGTGTCTCGAATTATAATATGGTATGTGCCCCTCAAGGTCAGAGTCACAAGCACTGCGTAAAGATGACACAAAAACTTTAACATTTCACTGTCCATTCCATATAATTAGTAAGATTGACAGATCTTATACATACTTGGTGCATTTATTGCTCATGACTCAAAGGTGTGTCATGTCTTTGATCCAAGGTCTTTGATGTTGTTTTACAGTCCTTGTCTTGTCTGTATAACTGAATTTATGTGACAGATCTTGTTCATTGTTCACACAATTCTGACCCATAACCTAACATTGTGTTATGACCTTGGCCCACTGTCATATCAGCAAGGTTAAGATCACAAGCTGTAAAACCTGGATTCTTGTCTTGTGGGGCGTGGTGGCTCAGTAGGTAGAGATGCAGGCTGCAAGCCGAGAGGTCCTCGGTTCGAATCCCACCTGCTGCAACCGCGTTGTGTCCTTGGGCAAGACACTTCACCCCCATTGCCCATGTGGGGGCACGATGACGCTGTGTACTGAGGTGTACTGCTCGTCGATAGTATGCATGTCTTCAACCAATCTAACTGCCTGTGCTGCAGTGTGGAGTTACGATGTTGGGGAGCTGGCAGCTGCTCGTCGTTGCTCGGTGGTTCTCTCCGGGTACTCCGTCTTCCTCCACCCGTAAAACTGTCATGGTCATGATTAGCCATTGTGCATAAATATGTGACCTTAACCATCAATAAATAAGTAAATAATTCTTGTCTTGTATTTTGCTTCCCTTAAAAGCAATGACCCTGGGCGGAGCTGTCAAGGCTGACTGGCCTCTTGTTCAAATTAAGTCCTTGGGTTCATATTTGGGCTCCATTATGTGGACCACAGATTTTAACTTACAATTTGTCCCAATCATGTGTTTGTTGAATGCCATATCACTCAACTTCTTCACACAACTGAAGGTTTCCAGGAACACTAAATATTTCATCAAATTTCAACCCAAAATTATAACCAACCTAGGTGGTCTTTTCAGAGAGAAGCCTAGTTGTCATTCTTCGACATATTTTCAAGTCTAACAACAGAGGATGTGTGCAGAGGGAGTGAGGAGTTGGGGTTGAAAAGCAGACATTATTCAAATGATGTCTGTCAGTCCTTGTGTCCATCCATCACACATTTGTATGTTTAACTTCTACATCTCTGGCCAAATATTTATGAAATTTGGTGTGAAGTATCAGTATGAAGTTTTGATGCACATATGAAAAGGAATATTCAGTGCCGCAATTTTTCCAAAGTTATTGCCCTTTTTATTAGCCCACCTGGCCTAAAAGGACAGGTGACTTTTTCACATCACATGGCGGACGCCGTCCTGTGTCCATAAACTTTTCACATTTTCATCTTCTCTGTAACCTCTGAGTCGGTGTAAACCAAACTTGGCAAGAATGGTCTATGGGAGTTCCTTTACAAACGATCCTTATTTGGTTCCTGTCGGATGAAAAGCATGGCTTCTAGAGGCATTTTTAGCACAACTTGACAAAGTCAAGCTTCTCGTCCGTCGGCGTACGTACATACGCATGCACATACGTACATCCACAATTTCCTTTGGCACACCTCATAGGTCGCATTTATGATCAGATCGATTTGAAACTTGGTATGCTTGTTTGGGGTGACCTCTAGATGGGAGCTATCGATTTTCTTCAATTTCCGTCAAAAAATGTTGCCACGGCCAACTTCTTAGAACTTAGGTTAGTCAGACCTCAATATTTCCCTTTGGCATACCCTACAGGGCACTTTTATGATCGGATTGCTTTGAAACCTGGTATCCTTGTTTGGCTTGACCTCTAGATGGGAGCTATCGATTTTCTTCCATTTCCGTAAAAAAATGTTGCCGCTGGCATCAATATATTCCTTTGGCACGCCGTACAGGGCACATTTTTTATCAGATTGGTTTGAAACTTGGTATGCTTGTTTGGGGTTACCTCTAGATGGGAGCTATCAATTTTCTTCGATATCTGCCAAGAATTGTTGCCGCTGGCAACGACCTTTGATGAACTTAGTACAATTATGTATCTAAATTTCCCCTTGGCACACCCTGCAGGGCACATTTGTTATTGGATCACTTTGAAACTTGGTATGCTTGTTTGGAGTGACCTCTAGATGGGAGCTATCGATTTTCTTCCATTTCCGTCAAAAAATGTTGCCGCTGGCAATGACCTTCAATGAACTTAGTGCAATTATGCATCAATATTTCTCTTTTGGCACACCCATCAGTGCACAGTTTTGACCAGATCACTTTAAAACTTAGTATGCTTGTTTAGGGTGAGCTCTAGATGGGTGCTATCGATTTTCTTCCATTTCCGACAAAAAATGTTGCCGGTGGCAGCGTTCTTGGAAGTTAGTTAAGTCAGACCTCCATATTTCCCTTTGTCACACCCTACAGGGCGCATTTATGATTGAATTGTTTTGAAACCTGGATTGCTTGTTTGGGGTGACCTCTACATGGGAGCTATCAATTTTCTTCCATTTTCCTTCAAAAAATGTTGCCACTGGCAATGACCTTTGAACTTAGTTTAGTCAGGCATCAACATATTCCTTTGGCATGCCCTACAGGGCACATTTATGATCAGAATGGTTTGAAACTTGGAATGTTTGTTTGGGGTTACCTTTAGATGGGAGCTAGCGATTTTCTTCAATTTCTGTCAAAAAATGTTGCTGCTGACAATGACCTATGACCTTCATGCAGTCATGCATCAGTATTTCCCTTTGGGGCAGCCTGCAGTACACATTTTTGTCTGGATTGCTTTGAAACTTGGTATGCTTGTTTGGGGTGACCTCCAGATGGGAGCTACCGATTTTCTTCCATTTCCGTCCAAAATAGTTGCCATTGGCAACGACCTCTGATGAACTTAGTAAAAACTTAGTGCAGTTAAGCATCAGTATTTCCCTTTGACACACCCTGCAGGGCACATTTATGATTGGATCGCTTGCAAACTTGGTGTGCTTGTGTGGGGTGACATCTATACGGGAGCTGTCAATTTTCGTTCATTTCTGTCAAAAAATGTCGCTGACCTTTGAACTTTGTTCAGTCAGACCTCAATATTTCCCTTTAACACATCCTTCAGGTCACATTTATGATTGGATCACTTTGAAACTTGGTATGTGTGTTTGGGGTGACCTCTAGATGTGAGCTGTTGCTTTTTTTCATTAACATAAAAAATTTTTTGTCATTATCGCCAGCCTTTGAACTTCCTGCATTTGTGCATCAACTTATCCCTTTTGCACTCTCTGCAGGGCATATTTATGAATTTCCTTAAAAATAAAAACAAAAAACATTGCCACAAGCAATGACCTTCAAACTTAGTGGATTCGTGCATTAACATCTTCCTTTGACATGCCTCAGAGGGCACATTCATTATCAGGTTGTTTTGAAACTTTGTATGCTTGTGCAGGGTGACAAAGATAGGAACTATTGATTTTCTTTTCATTTCCATCAAAAACTGTTGCTGTTAGCAACAATCTTTGAATTTATTGCATTTGTGCATCAACATTCTTCTTTGACATGGCTGGCCTACAGGCCACATTTATCATAGGATTATTTTTGAACTTGGTGTGCTCATTAGGTAAGACCTTTAGATAAGAGCTATTGATTAGCATACATTTCTGTGAAAAAAGTGGCCATTTACAATAACCTCTGAACTTACTGCATTTGTGTATCAACATTCTTCCTTTAGCCAGTCTTACAGTTTACATTTAAAAATGCATGGATTACTCTGACGTTGTGCACAACTCCTCATTTTGTTTCCGTGCATCGAAAAACATGGCTGCCAGAAGCATTTTTAGCTCAAATACGGCTCGGGCTAGAGGCCGTATTTATGAACCGATCTTTATGAAACTTCTTGGGAACCTTTGTTATGACCGTGGGACGAGAACGAGTGTTTTGGGGTCCGATCCGAAATTCAAGTTGGCCGCTGGCGGCCATTTTGTACAGACTTAGGTGAAATCAGATTTTTGCGCAAAACTTCGATATGAAAGTGCTGATTTGAATAATTTTTTGTATGAATGTTTAGTACCATGGGATACATCACATATAATACAGGTTTTTTTCTCGTACGTAAATTATGCAAATTAGACTAACTTTGATGTATTTAGTTTTACTTTCAGCACTGTAAGTGCAAATGCCAATACGGCTCGTGCTGGAGTCCGCATTTATGAACTGATCTTTACGAAACTTCTTGGGTACCTTTGGTATCACCGTGGGACGAGAACAAGTGTTTTGGGGTCCGGTCTGAAATTCAAGATGGCCCTTGGCGGCTATTTTGTACAAAATTAGGTGCAATCAGATTTTTGCACATAACTTCCATATGAAAGCGCTGATTTGAAAATTTTTTTGTGTTAATGCTTAGTACCATGGGATACATCACATATAATACGGGGTTTTTTCTTGTGCAAAAATTATGCAAATTAGATGAACTTTGAATTTTTTCAGTGCTACTTACACACAGTAAGTACACATGTCAATACGGCTCGGGCTACAGGCTGTATTTATCAACCGATCTTCACGAAACTTCTTTGGTACCTCTGTTATCACCTTGGGCTGAGAACGACTGTTTCTGAGTGCGGTCCAAAATTCAAGATGGCTGCCAGTGGCCATTTTGTACCGAAATTAGGTCTAATCAGTTTTTTGTGCACTACTTCTATACGGCTCAGGCTAGAGGCTGTATTTATGAACCGACCTTTATGAAACTTCTTGGGTACCATTGTTATCACTGTGGGATGAGAACGAGTGTTTTGGGGTGTGGTCCGAATTTCAAGATGGCCACCAGCAGCCATTTTGTACCAAAATTAGTGCAATCAGTCTTTTGTACAGAACTTCTGTATGAAAGTTCTGATTTGAATAAATTTTTGTATGAATGTTTAGTAAAATGGAATACATCACATACAGTACGGGTTTTTTTCTCGTGCAGAAATTATGCAAATTAGATGAATTTTGATTTATTTAGTGCTACTTATACACTGTAAGTGCACATGTCAATATGGCTCGGGCTAGAGGCTGTATTTATCAAGCGATCTTCACGAAACTTCTTGGGTACCTTTGTTATCACCTTGGGACGAGAACGAGTGTTTCTGAGTGCGGTCCAAAATTCAAGATGGCCATTTTGTACCGAAATTAGGTCCAATCAGTTTTTAGCTCAACTTGACAAAGTCAAGCTGAGCTATTGCCATCACTTCTCGTCCGTCGGCGTACGTACGTACGTACGTACGTTAGTACGTTAGTCCACAATTTCCTTTGGCACACCTCACAGGTCGCATTTATGATCAGATTACTTTGAAACTTGGTATGCTTGTTTGGGGTGACCTCTAGATGGGAGCTATCGATTTTCTTCAATTTCCGTCAAAAAATGTTGCCGCGGCCAATGTTCTTAGAACTTAGTTTAGTCAAACCACAATATTTCCCTTTGGCACACCCTACAGGGCACATTTATGATTTGATTGCTTTGAAACCTGGTATGCTTATTTAGGGTGACTCCTAGATGGGAGCTATCGATTTTCTTCAATTTCCGGCAAAAAATGTTGCCACGGCCAACGTTCGTAGAACTTAGTTTAGTCAGACCTCAATATTTCCCTTTGGCACACCCTACAGGGCACATTTATGAGCAGATTGCTTTGAAACCGGGTATGCTTGTTTGGGGAGACCTCTAGATGGGAGCTATCGATTTTCTTCAATTTCTGTCAAAAAATGTTGCCGCGGCCAACGTTCTTAGAACTTAGTTTAGTCAGAAGACTCAATATTTCTGTTTGGCACACCATACAGGGTACATTTATGATCGGATTGCTTTGAAACCTGGCATGCTTGTTTGGGGTGACATCTAGATGGGAGCTATCGATTTTCTTCAATTTTCGTCAAAAAATGTTGCCGCGGCCAACGTTCTTAGAACTTAGTTTAGTCAAACCACAATATTTCCCTTTGGCACACCCTACAGGGCACATTTATGATTTGATTGCTTTGAAACCTGGTATGCTTATTTAGGGTGACCTCTAGATGGGAGCTATCGATTTTCTTCAATTTCCGTCAAAAAATGTTGCCGCGGCCAATGTTCTTAGAACTTAGTTTAGTCAGAAGACTCAATATTTCTGTTTGGCACACCATACAGGGTACATTTATGATCGGATTGCTTTGAAACCTGGCATGCTTGTTTGGGATGACCTCTAGATGGGAGCTATCGATTTTCTTCAATTTCCGTCAAAAAATGTTGCCGCAGCCAACATTCTTAGAACTTAGTTCAGTCAGACCACAGTATTTCCCTTTGGCTCACCCTACAGGGCACATTTATGATTAGATTGCTTTGAAACCTGGTGTGCTTATTTACGGTGACCTCTAGATGGGAGCTATCGATTTTCTTCCATTTCCGTCAAAAAATGTCGCCACGGCCAACGTTCTTAGAATTTAGTCTAGTCAAACCGCAATATTTCCCTTTTGTACACCCTACAGGGCACATTTATGATCAGATTGCTTTGAAACCTGGCATGCTTGTTTGGGGATGCCTCTAGATGGGGGCTATCGATTTTCTTCGGTTTCTGTCAAAAAATGTTGCCACTGGCAAAAAAAATGACATTGGTACCAATGAACTTCAATTTTGCCATTTCTTTATAACTTAACAAGTTCAAGTTTGTCAAGTTGAGCTACAGTGTCATTGACACTTTCATTTGTCACAACTTCTATACAGCTCGTATTTATGAACTGATCTTTACGAAACTTCTTGGGTACCTTTCTTTTCACCTTGTGACAGGAATCAGTGTGTTTTGGGGTGCCTTTGTTATCACTGTGCTATGAGAACAAATATTTTGGGGTTCAGTCAGACCCACTCTGGGACTCAAAGATTTCTTTTCTAGTTTAGCATCTGACTGTCACCCACCTTTACAATACTTTACTTATACATTTGTTACAGGCTACGGTCAGCATTTATGTACAGACCGTTGTTACAATACTTCATATGTACCTTTGTTATCAGGTCATTACCTAGATGTTTGTCATTGCTGTGTCACATACTATACATGTACATGTCTTGACAAGTTGAGCTACAGTGTCATTGACACTTTCATTTGATTGTGATTGGTGGATTTTGAAAAATCTTCTCTGAAACCACGGGGCCAAATGTTTTGAAACTTTGAATGGTTGATGTCTAGGACACCCTCTACCAACAATTCTCATTTAATGTTGATTGTGTTGCAAAGCGGCTTATAGTTACTATAGAAACCCTATGGGAAATCACATTTTCATCTTCTCTGGAACTACTGAGCCGACCTGAACCAAACTTTGCAGGAATGGTCTACAGGAGGCCCTCTACAAACAATCCTCTTTTTGTTCCTGTTGGTTGGAAAATATGGCCACCAGAGACATTCTCTGATTCTGATTGATGGATTTTGCAAAAATCTTCCCCTTTGAAACTACAAAGTTAAATGTTTTGAAATTTCACATGATTGAGGACTGGGACACCTTCTACCAATGATCCTCATGGAATGTTGATGTAATTTTGCAAACTTGGCCACAATTGCAGCTCATAGTTACCATGGAAAACCTATGGGAAATCACATTTTTATATGTAGTTCCAGGTGAGCAATTACAGGCTCTTTAGAGCCTCTAGTTGTTTAATGTCATGTGTTTGTTTGCTTAGCTCCTACATTTCATGCACGATTTTCATGAAATTTGGTGTGATCTACAAGTACATAGTGATGAATGAGTATGAAGTGTGGATGTGCATGTAGAAAGGATTTTTTTCGATTTCCTCTATTTTCTGAGTTTATGTACCTTTTTATTGTAACATGTCTGTCACAAATGTTTGTCCCTTTAACTCCTTTATCCCTTTACCCAACGTAACGGCCAAAACCGGCCAGCGCTATTCTCAAAAATCGCCAATTTTTAAAATATTTTCATTTTTTGTCTCAAAAACATAGGTTATGACCCCTCGTTGGAACGAGCTCGACGAACGAGCTCGTCGAGCTCGTTCCAATGAGGGATCATAACCTATGTTTTTGAGACAAAAAATGAAAAAAATTAGTTATTCAAGAATTTTTTTGCAAGTGTCGTCTGCTTTTCATGTTAGGTAAAGGGTTAACTTTTGTCAGATTTTTATGAAATTTGGTTTGTCGCTTATTAGCTCACCTGACTGAAAGAACATCATCCATGAGCATGGTGTTTACACCTGCCCCTACTTAACCTGATCAACAATTTCTATTTTACTGATAAAATATGACCCGGTAATCAATACCTGTGGTGGAAGTCCTCTCAAGTGGGCAGCATAGATATAAATGTTCGGCTCAACTTGATTTCATACATGTACCTATATAACCATGGATGCCATAAGTGACCATAAACACCATTAAATAAATAAATAGTAAGTTCTGGAGTTAAATTTAAAGGTGTTGCAGCAGATATTTGAACACTGTGTATTGAAGGAAACAGTATCAAAAAGAATAAATCTTACAGACCTCTGATCTTTATAATTTTAGGTTTAGGCCTAAAAAATTAAAAATTTGTTTCTCTGGCCCTCTCACATGGTCCTTTTGGCTGCTGCATGCTCTCTTTTTATAACCAAAGCAAACTTTAAAAAACTAAAAATTAAATGGTTTATGTCTGATATTTTATCCAAGTTGATAAAATTGATAAATTAATCTCTTGAGTGCAACAAGTCTTTGCAATGCTTTAACATTGCAAAGCCTACTTGCTATCAAAGGACGAAATACACCACCACCCATGCTGTTCTGTATATTATGAGGCCAAAAACATAAAACAAACCAAGAATATGAACTTTTGATGACAGAGAAATAATTACAAAAATAAAAAATAAAATAAGAAAAATATCTGCCCACATGCAATTTTACAAAAATGGCCTGAGAAACAGTAGATGTACTTTCTGGGGCCTTAACATTCAGTTTTTTTAAATGTTTTTTTTTATTAATTAAGCCACTAGGAACATTTTTGGCCTTGCCTGTCTTAATGAGGAAAACATCAAGAAAAATCTTATCCCAGACCTCAGCAAGTTGACATCTTATATTTGGAAAATAATGAGAGACTGATTATATTTTTTATTCAAAAATGGATATATTATGTTATGACTGTCTGTCCATCCATCCATTAACATTTTTGTCCCCCGTGGAAACCCCAGGAAGTGAAACAGTACTTCTTTACTTTGAAAAGCAGGCTGTGTTTTATTGGTAAAATAAGACCCAATCACCAATGATTGTCGTTAAGCCTGAATATAAGCAACCTGTCATTTGCAAAATGAGGTCCCCAAAGGGTGAATTTGATGATGCTTTCCCATACAGTGGGCCAATTTATCCTCTGTGCATGGTAGCATCACCAAATTCACCCTCTGGGGACCTCATTTTGCAAATGACAGTCTGTTTATTTTCATGCTTGATTGTTGTAGAAGTCTTCTAAAATTGGCAACACTGGTATAAAATATACACTCTCAAAATATTCTATTTCAAATTACAAAATAAAACTTTTCAGGATGAAATGCATTTTATTCTTTTTTATTCTTTTAAGGTTAAAATACAAGGTGGAAATATTGAGATGTTACAATCTGCTTGTGAGCTTTTCTTGGGAAAATCAGAAAAACACATAAAAAATGTTGCTCAGGAAACATTGGAAGGCCATCAGAGAGCCATCATGGGTAATATGACAGTTGAGGTATGTATACTATTTGCCACCACTTAGTGAGAAGGAGACACAGGATTGGGTTCCTCGCTTTCTTCCATCCTTCCACCTGTCCTTCCATCCAGCTGTTCTCATTTTTTAGCTTAACTTGACAAAGTCATGATAAGCTATTGCCATCACGCGTGCGGAAGTTTGTTAGTCTGTGAGTCTATTCACCTTTTCCTATAACACAGGCTACACCCTGTAGTTCTTATCCGATCATCACAAAATTTCATACGCAGGTTTGAGGTCATGTCTAGATGAGAACGTCCCCTTTTGGTTGCGATCAGTCAACCGTGGTGGCTGCCTGAGCCCAAAACCCCAAAACCATAAGCACAGTCTACAGGTCGTATTTATGAAGGAATTTCATTGTAACTTGGTAGGATGACTCTGTGTAATATCTAGATGAGAACGTCCCCTTTTGGCCATGATCTGTCAACCGTGATGGCTGCCCAAAACACAAAATCTTTTAGCACAGTCTACAGATTATATTTAATATGGAGGGATTTTATTGTAACTTGGTAGGATGAATCCGGATGATGTCCAGATGAGAATTTTCCCATTTGTTCGCAATCTGTCAACCGTGATGACTGCCCGAGCCCAAAACCCTAAGCACAGTCTACAGATCGTATTTATGGAGGGATTTCATTGTAACTTGGTAGGTTGACTCCATATAATGTCTAGATGAGAACGTCTCCTTTTGGTCGCGATTGGTCAACTGGGACGACTACCGGGGCCCAAAGCCCAAAAACCTTTAGCACAGTCTATAAGTCATATTTATGAAGGGATTTCATTGTAACTTGGTAGAATGACTCCAGATAATGTCTAGATGAGAACGTCCCCTTTTGGTCGCGATCATTCAGCTGTGACAGCTGCCCGACCCCAAAACCTGAAAACTTTTAGCACAGTCTACAGGTCGTATTTATGGAGGGATTTCATTGTAACTTGGTAGGTTGATTCCATATGATGTCTAGATGATAACGTCTCCTTTTGGTTGCGATTGGTCAACTGTGATGGCTACAGGGGCCCGAAGCCTGAAAACCTTTAGCACAGTCTACAGGTCGTATTTATGGAGGGATTTCATTGTAACTTGGTAGGTTGATTCCATATAATGTCTAGATGATAACGTCTCCTTTTGGTTGCGATTGGTCAACTGTGATGGCTACAGGGGCCCGAAACCTGAAAACCTTTAGCACAGTCTACAGGTCATATTTATGAAGGGATTTCATTGTAACTTGGTTGGATGACTCCACATAATGCCTGGATGAGAAGGTCCCCTTTTGGTTACGATCATTCAACCATGACGTCTGCCCGAGCCCAAAACCCGAAAAACTTTAGCACAGACTACAGGTCATATTTATGAAGGGATTTCATTGTAACTTGGTAGGATGACTCAGTATAATGTCTAGATGAGGACGTTCCCTTTTGGTTGCGATCAGTCAACCATGATGTCTACAGTGGCCCAACTCCCCGTGGGAACCCCGGGAAGTCAGCAGCACTTGTTTACTGTGGTAAACCAGTTCCACTTTACTAGTAAAATAGGACCCAGTCACCAATGCTTGGGGTGTAAGTCCTCTAAAATGGGCAACATGTAGATCAACGATTGACTAAACTTGACTTCATCTCAATGTTGTGTCACGATTAGCCATGGTGCATAAATATGTGACGTTAACCACCAACAAACAAACAAACAAACAGTGGCCCAAAGCCCAAAAACCTTTAGCACAGGCTGTATTTATGAAGGGATTTCTTTGTAACTTGATAGGATGACTCATTTTGGAATAATTTCACTGTAAATTGGTAACTTTTGTTGATATACATTAACTGTGAGGGCCACATACATTTACTGTGAGGGCAATTCAAGATGGCTGCCAGCCACCATTTTGTACCGACGATGCAGAAATCTATTTTTTGTACAGAACTTCCATATGAAAGCTCTGATTTGAATAATTTTATGTATGAATATTTAGTACCATGGGATACATCATATATAATACGTTTTTTTTTCTCGTGCGTAAATTGTGTAAATTAGACTAATTTTGATGTTTTTTGGTGTTACTTTCAGCACTGTAAGTGCAAATGTCAATACGGCTCGGTCTGGAGGCCGTATTTATGAACTGATCTTTACAAAACTTCTTGGGTACCTTTGGTATCACCGTGGGATGAGAACGAGTGATTTTGGGTCCGGTCCGAAATTCAAGATGGCAGCCATTTTGTACAAAATTAGGTGCAATCAGATTTTTGCACAGAACTTCCATATGAAAGCGCTGATTTGAATAATTTTTTGTGTGAATGTTTAGTACCATGGGATACATCACATATAATACGGGTTTTTTTCCCGTGCAGAAATTATGCAAATTAGATGAACTTTGTTTTTTTCAGTGCTACTAACACACAGTTAGTACACATGTCAATACGGCTCGGGCTAGAGTCTGTATTTATGAACTGAGCTTCACAAAATGTCTTGGGTACCTTTGTTATCACCTAGGTACGGGAACGAGTGTTTCTGGGTGCGGTCTAAAATTCAAGATGGCTGCCAGTGGCCATTTTGTACCGAAATTAGGTCTAATCAGTTTTTTGTACACAACTTATATACGGCTCAGACTAGAGGCCACATTTATGAACCAATCTTTACGAAACTTCTTGGGTACATTTGTTATCACCGTGGGATGAGAGCGAGTGTTTTTGGGTGTGGTCCGAAATTCGAGATGGCCACCAGCAGCCATTTTGTACCAAAATTAGTGCAATCAGTCTTTTGTACAGAACTTCTGTATGAAAGTTCTGATTTGAATATTTTTTTGTATGAATGTTTAGTAACATGAAATACATCACATATTGTAAGGGGTTTTTTTTCGTGCAGAAATTATGCAAATTAGATGAACTTTGATTTATTCAGTGCTACTTACACAATGTAAGCACACATGTCAATACGTCTCAGGGTAGAGGCTGTATTTATGAACCGATCTTCACAAAACTTCTTGGGTACCTTTGTTATCACCTTGGGGCGAGAATGAGTGTTTCTGGGTGCGGTCCAAAATTCAAGATGACTGCCAGTGGCCATTTTGTTCCGAAATTAGGTCCAATCAGTTTTTTGTCACAAGTTCTGTACAGCTCGTATTTATGAACTGATCTTGATGAAACTTCTTGGGTACCTTTGTTTTCACTTTAGGACAGGAACGAGTGTGTTTTGGGGTGCCTTTGTTATCACTGTGCCATGAGAACAAATATTTTGGGGTTCAGTCAGACCCACTCTGGGACTCAAAGATTTCTTTTCTAGTTTAGCATCTGACTGTCACCCACCTTTACAATACTTTACCTATACATTTGTTACAGGCAATGGTCAGTATTTATGTACAGACTGTTACAATACTTTATATGTACCTTTGTTATTAGGTCATTACCTGGAAGTTTGTCATTGCTGTGTCACATACTATACATGTACATGTCTTTGTCTTGACAAGTTGAGCTACAGTGTCATTAACACTTTCAATTTTTTTTAAAACATAGCATACAGGGAACAGAAATTAACATATTCCAAATTATCACAATTCTTGTCTTATTTCATAATACTTTCATAAACATTGAACATTATCCTTTTCATCAAACATAACACACAGACAAGTTAAGCTACAGTGTCATTGACACTTTCATTGTAATTACATTTTAAAAGAAAAGTGTTCAAATTTTTCCGAAATTTGATATATAGCTTTTTGTTGATAACATCATGAATGGGATTAGTGTCATTAGGGACCACTTGGGTCCAAGTATTTCTTCAAGAATCAAGAATTATTGCCTTTATTAGACTTAGAATTTCTTGTCATTACATTACCATTTCTTCTCACTACATTTCAAAGAAAACTTCAAAAGATTTTTTTCTTAATTTAATAAAAAACTTTTTCATGATAAATTTATGAAGGGGATTTCAAACTAGCTATGTCAAAGTATTTAATTGGCTCCATGGAATGTGTATAAAAATTATTGACTGATACGTATACAAGCACAAGAAATAATGGAAATTATTTTAGAGAAAGTGCTAGAAAGTATTTAAATATTCCCAAGAAAAGTGCTAGAATGCGCTGACAGGGCTTTAAATTCATTTATTTTGGGCACACCATTTTCCTCTAATTTGACCACATTAAAACCAGAATTAACTGCCTTATCCTGTCATGTTTTATTGCCATTTCTTTCTTTGTGTTTCTGTGATCATATTATGATGGAATATATCCTCAAATGTAGAAGAGGCACACAAGCCGTGAGGTCCTCGGTTCGGATCCCACCTGCGGCAACCACATGGTCTTGTGTCCTTGTCAAGACACTTCACCCCCTTTGCCAATGTGGGGGTACAGTGGCGTTGTGTACTAAGACGTACTGCACATCGATGGTACACTTGTCTTCAACCAATGCTTGTGTGGACACTGTGGAGTTAGTATGTTGAGGAGCCTGACAGTTGCTCACCGTTGCTTGGTGGTTCTATCAGGGTACTCTGCTTCCTCCACCCGTAAAACTGCCTGACACAAGGTGACCCTGGCTGTCGATAAGTGTCATTAAACCCCTATAAATAAACAAGAGTTACAGAAATTTTTTTTTCTTTTTCTTGATGTCTTCATACCTTCTCCAATTTGGGCACACCTGTAAACAGTGTGAAATTGGGGTAATTTAAAGGCCTGTGCGCTGGCTGGTTCCTTTTTGCTTTTGCTGTATTTTTTATGTCTTGCCACTTTTAACAAATAACGACTACCGTATTTCATCTAAATTTTCGGATGCCAAAAAATAATTAAATTTTCCAGCATCCAAAAACTTCGAAAATGTCCAAAATAAAAATACATGACAGCAAATGTGGGTGGAAATTTTGAAAAACACACTTCATCGGTTTATAAATTTATTGTACACGAACTACCGGGGGTACCTCGGAAATGGGAAAGATAAAAATGCTGTTCAATACAGCGACTTTAATCATCAGCGTAAATGAATAAAATGAACATACCGAATGAATGAAATGAAAAGTTTCTGATTGTTTGTTCTGTTTTTATTTACTTTCCCAATAAATCCCTGAGAAGAAATCACTTTTGGTCTACTGGCACTTGAAAAGTTTTAATGTTTCCACAAATTATGTTGAACAGTAATCAAGCCATGTGCTTGTGTTGTTACTGTTAGATAAAAAAAACCTGAGCTGGCTTCAGTGTTTTCAAAACAGACCAATGTAGCCATTCAAAGGTGATGAAGTTCAAACAATTTTTGAGTGGTGTGTATATTGGCTTCAAGCCTGTACGGCCCACCCCCTCTTTTCGCAAAAGAAAGACAAATACGAATTATGAGTTTTATCCAGCCCCCCCCCTCCCCTCCCCACCCCATCGTGTGGAAACCAGTTGCTATTATTTGGAAGGACAAAATTAATACAAATTATTGACATACAAGTTTAAATTATTGATTTAGAAATATTCCCTACCCCCTGCCACCCCCACCCCCACCCCCCACCCCCCAGATGTGCAACGCAAAATGCTACATTTTGTAAATGCAAATACAAAATTAATTTTAAAAAAATAATGTTTGGTATTCGCTCCACAGTTCCTCCCGTATTTCCTATTTTTGTTTTTGGAACTGTGCCATCCCCACAGACGGTGCTGATGTTTATCGAAAATAATATCGAAAACCGGTATGCTTTGACAGAGTTTGGGTCTATGTGTTAATTTTTGTGAAACCCTAAAGCAGCACATGTTGACTTCATTGTCGTTTGTTTTATTTTTTATATTGGAAAATTTTGTTTATGTTCAGTGCACTGAATATGTTTATTCGAAGCAATAATTACACCGTTCTGTTGCTGGTGCATGGTTTATACTGCATTATATGGATTTATTTATGGGACCCTTTCATTATTGTCGTCATTTAAGGTCAGTTCAACATAACATTTGTGGATTTTTCTCTTACCAAATCTCGAAGGAGTCTAATGAAATCACACGTTTTGAAAACAAAAAAAATTTGATTGGTCAGTTCGTCAGACATGTCAGTTTGAGAAGGAAAACAATACTTACCTGTCAATAAATAAAGACAAAGTTTGCAAATAATGTTGTTTTAATAATTCTATTTCCATTGTACAATATCCTGTGCATACAATACATATTTTTAACATAAAACAAAGAAAGAAAGGTGAAATATTCAACTGAAAAGAAAATCATTGTCATTTTGGATTTAGCGGTATGTTTCACTGGGATTTTCACACCACACCAGTCCGGGACGATCTTTGAGTGGGTGTCCGAAAATTTCGAGGCTTAAAAAAATTTATTTTTTGATGAAAAAATGGTGTCCGAAAACAAAAAGTGTCCAAAAATTTAGATAAAATACGGTAATCAAAGGTTAACTTGTCAGAGATTTTTTGTAAGAAAAATTGATCATTTTAACTTTAACTACATTTTCAATGTATTTTTTCAAAACTTGGTGAGTGCCACAAGTAAGAAATATAAAATTGTAAATCTGACCAGTTTTCTACTACAGACATGACATTTTGGCAATTGAGATAGCTTTATCTTTCTTTGGTGAGTGTGTTAATTCACATGGGAGCTTTTGTTACTTTTGTAATCAATAAAACATTTCTTGTAATTTCAGGAAATATATAAAGACAGAAAAAAATTCTCCAAAGCAGTGTTTGAAGTTGCTTCAAGTGATTTGGTGAATATGGGAATTAATGTTGTCAGTTACACATTAAAAGATATAAGAGATGAAGAGGTAACTATCATTGTCTTTATGGCTAAACTTTCATGTTCAACTGGTATGTTGATACAGTTTAATTCTGTTTGGAACTCGATGCTGTTATGGGCTGTTAGTTTACCACTTTTTGTTGGTTTTATGCTCACACGGCCATTGATACAATGTGATTCCTCACTACTCACAAAGATATACAGATATGGTCCAGTTCTCTTATGAGGACCGCGACAAATCAGCGGCTGGCCAAAGAGTTATTATTATTATTATTATTATAGATGTTTCGATCAATAAATATTGAATTCTTGAAAGCATAAAGACCTCAACACTATTAACTGGAACTATGGAGTGTAATCATAAACTGCAGATGTGGTTAGATTTTATTCATAATGGTAATGTCATCAAAGATTCGTTAAAATCAGGTCTTGATTAACCCTTTGAACATCAGAGGCAACTTTTCCGGCCCAGGAACATAATACTTCATAATTTAATTAAGTGGGGTGTCTGTTATGTTAATGTGTGGGGTAGACCAATCAATATTTTCAATGTGCAGCCTCCTGGCTGCACATTGAAAATATTAATTGGTCTATCCCCAATTACTGAATATGGACTCTTCCAATTGCTGCCATTGAACTGACTTGGAAGATACCACCACGGTTCAAAGGGTTAAGAAGCAAACATTTCTTTTGTTGATTCAAAGAAAATGAATGTTCATCCAATTTTTTTAGATTCAATCGGGTGGAATCATAGATATCAGATAGTAAAACTAGATCGGCAGTCCCCATTCGATTGGTCAATGGAAAATGAGGCATTCGTCCGCCATTGCTCGTCAGAGCAAAAAACGTAAACAATACGTGTGTGAATGGGAAGATGGGGTTGATAAGTCATATTTAACTGTTCAATCATACATAAAATTGATTGACAAGTGACGACCAATGGAACAGATGGATAAAAGAACCACTTCATGTACTTTGGGACGGCAGTGCATTGTTTTGATGCAGTAAATCGCAATTCATTGAGACGACGTAAGATGTTTCCAAACTTTGTGGCAGTGGCACTATCCAGAGTTTTGCGTTATAATTCAAGCCTCAAAGGTATGTTTATATTAAAATTACACAAAACATTGTCATTTAATATTTTCAAATCCACTTCATTAATAGTTTATGTATTTAGAGACTAATTCGTAATAATTTGATTAACAGGTGTATATTTTGTCAGCCAGGGGCAGGGTCCTACTAAACACTGAGGTAAACTGAGAGATACCGAAGTGAAGGAAAGTAGTAAGTAAAGGTTGTTTGAAAGGTATATGTGCTGACATATAATCTAGTCCTTTGAAGCAAAATACATGAAGTAACCATTGATTTATTCGAGTAAATGCAAGATATATAGACCGATGCATCGTTGAAACTACCCTTCTGTATTTAATAGGCAGATTGGTAATTAATACGCTACCTGGGTGTGTGGATAAAGAATGAAAGTGCTAATTGGGTACCACAACACAGATCACTGTAATATTTGATAAAAATAAAATTCCCATCAGCTCTTTTCCAGGTTCTGACAGTTCTGATGTTTGGGGTTTTCTTCTCACCCCATTCCCACTCCTATTTTCCTTCAGTTCGGTATACTTTAGTGTTTAGTATGACTGATGAGCCAAGATTCGTTCTGAGGTAATTTTGTCTCAGCCTGACACTAAAAATTTATTGAAAGTTGATGTGCAAACAGCGTAGACTGATATCTTGGCGAAACCAAACTTGAAATTTCAATATCGCCCAGCTCTAATAAGTGGGCACTG
The DNA here is from genome assembly GCA_031216915.1 of Pictodentalium vernedei. NCBI lineage: Eukaryota > Metazoa > Mollusca > Scaphopoda > Dentaliida > Dentaliidae > Pictodentalium > Pictodentalium vernedei. Next base: position 262,042,012 of record CM062291.1, on the reverse strand, counting down.
GGCAACAGGTATATTTGATTTAAGATGAAAAAATTAACTCTCGTTATTATGGGACTCAAAATGTGCTCATACTAGAAGCATAATTTTAAAAAATTTTCTTAAGTACCCTCAAGAGGTGTGTAACGAAGATTATTCTCTCCCACTTCCTATGCAAGATATTTGTGTCCCATGTGAGAAGGCCATGTGAGATAAATATCTTTATTTCCAAATGGAATAGAATGCCTTACTTTGATTGGCTGAGAGGCACGGTGCAACTCCTGCCCCACAGGTGTTTATATTTTTTACACCGTGTTTAAACCCGGTATAAAAACAAGAATACACAATCTCAGAGGGAGATGTCTTAAAAAGTTCCTATTTTGCCAAATGATTTTTTTCAGTAAAAAAGTATGTTTATTGGTGTATTATTTTTTTTTAAATAAAAAATAAGGTATATTTAATGTGTTGAGATTTGTAGTTATGTAGAAAATGAGATAAAAACAAAAATAAAAATAAAAAATTCTGGAATTATTTTTTTATGTTTTTGTTTTCTTGAAAGTAAAAGCGAAAAGGTTTTGTTGTCTGCCCAATTTAAAAAGAAAATGGTAGAAATAAATAACAAGCGCTTTGCAAGTCACACGGATTCAGAAATACTGGAAAAAAGAACAAAAGTTATTCCTAACAATACAGTGAAGGCCAACAGAAAATGTGCTAATCTGCTGCGAGCATATTTATTAGAAAAGGGTGAAAATCAAAACTTTGAGGTGTATACACCTGTAAAACTAAATGAGACTTTACAGCATTTTTACCCGGATGCAAGGAAAAGTGGTGGAGAAATGTATAAAACATCGAAAATTTCAGATATGGACTCAATAGGTATTTGAAGGCACCCCCACATGTAAAGGAATTTGACATTATAAAAAACAATGGGGGTGTATGCAATGAATTTTCTGGTGCAATGTTGCAATAGTAACCCAATATTTATTGCTTTTGGAAATAAATTTGTTATCCTTTGGTTTCCCAAGGTGTAAGGGAATTTAACCTAACCGGTGTAAATTCCCATGCACCCTAGGAAACCAAAGGATAACTAATAATCTCACGTGACCGGCTTAGTGCATATTTAATGAGCTCAGGACTATTCAATCATCACACTTTCTTCTGTAAACAGACAACATGGTGTCACGTTTTGGAAATATTAGCAGATGAACTTTTATCGAAGAAAATAGAAATAGAAACACAGACTGCAAAACCAAAGGACTCTTGACTCTTTTATATGAATTTTTGGGTAAATGCCATTATGAGTGGAGTGAATTGTACGAAATTCCTGTCGAAAAGTTAAGCGCCTACATTGCAAAATTCATAATATGACGTCATCAGAATGACAATGTGTCAATGTTCATTTCGCTACAAATCTTTAACCCCTGTCTTTGCCGGCAGAGGGAATTAATTTTGTGGTATATACCTGTGGTATATACAGAACTTTTATGAGCTTTTTCCGATAAATCATTTTTTAGCTGCGACAAGCAGCTCTATATGTGGCAATGTCAGTCGGTCTGTCTGTCAGTCCATCTATCACCAACGAGTTTACAAAACACCATAACTCCTAAAATACTTGATAGAATGACACCATACTTGGTATGCAAGTGTATCTTCATGATGTCTACACCCTCTAAATAGTGCATGTCATTCAGATAATTTCTGTCATATTTATGGACTTGTCACCAAAGAGTTTTTTTGTCACAAACAAGTTTTAAAACATATTGGCATTGCACGAATCATCGCAGCTTCGGCACTGTGACAGTGCTTCTAGTTTCAGAAATGGACAACAAAATTGTTTGATATCGCTGCTTGTACCCCAGAATAACTTTTGATGACCTGAGGGTGTTTCGGTGGGGGGAGAAAAATTATCCCTGATGGGGATGTGTGTGAGATTAGGAAATCTCACGCTTGGGACAAGGTGTTTGCTCCAGAGACTCCAGACACTCGGCAAGCCTCATGTCTGGTCCAAACATCTTGCCGTCGGGTGAGATTTCACGCATCTCACATGCTCACAAATCAGGGATAATAATAATTCCCCATAGGTTATCGAACTATCGATTTTCTTCCATTTCAGTCAAAAATAAAATCTAAATATCATAAATATCAATACTTTGTACCGATGGGAGCTCAAGCGTAATTCTTTGGCTCGTACTGAATCTTGCCGCATAGTACAAACGATTATAACACATGTGTCGGGGATTTTTATCATATTTGTTTTGTGTGACTATGGCCATTAACTGCGAATGCAGCTGCCGCTTTTTGCCCTGACAAGCGATGGTGGACGAAAGCACACGTGACTGCCTTTTTAGTGTTTTATCTGATATCTATGGGTGGAATAGTTCAGTTGGTCGAAAATGTGAACCTTTGGCTATCTTTTTCAAACAACTGAAATTTTTCATCCTATTGGACAAACTTGAGTTTCTAGGTATGTTGTTATATATAGCTGTGGCTGCTAAAAGTGATCTTAAACACCAATAAATAAATAAATTATAAAGGTTTTCACCCATGTTAATGTGAGTTGAGCAATTATATAGCATTCTAGCTTGTTGGTTTGTCTGTTTGTATGTCTGCACAATACCTCTTTGCAAACATTCAAATGAGAGAGATCAAAGCTGGCATTCAAGTTGGACCAAAGCTACCCTGTTTAGTCTGGTACTTAGAGCTTTAAGGTCATTGTCCATTTTTAGCTCAACTTGACGAAGTCAGGCAGAGCTTTTGTCATCCGTTGGTATATGACGTACATCTGTATGTTCGTACAGCTCAAATTTCCTTTGGCACACTGCACAGGTCACATTTATGATTGGATCACTTTGAAATTTGGTATGCTTGTTTGGGGTGACCTCTAGATGGGAGCGATTTTCTTCCATATCCATAAAAAACATTGCTGTTGACAATAACCTTTGAACTTAGGTTCATTATGCATCAATATTTCCCTTTGGCATGCCCTACAGGGCACATTTATGATCGGATCGCTTTGAAACATGGTATACTTGTTTGGGGTGACCTCTAGATGGAAGCTATAAATTTTTTCCATTTCTGTCAAAAAACGTTGCCGTTGGCTCTGACCTTTGAATTTGTTTTGGTAATGCATCAATATATTCCTTTGACATGCCCAATGGGGCACATTTATGATCGGTTCGTTTGGAAACTTAGTATGCTTGTTTGGGATGACCTCCAGATAGGAGCTATTGATTTTCGTCCATTTCTGTCAAAAAATGTTGCCGTTGGCATTGACCCTTGAATTTAGTGCAGTTATGCATAAATATTTCCCTTTTGCACACCCTGCAGGGGTGACCTCTAGATGGGAGGTACTGATCTTCCATTTCTGTTGAAAATCATTGCTATTGGCAATGACCTTTGAACTTAGTTTAGTTATGCATCAATATATTCATTTGGCATGCCCTTCAGGGCACATTTATGATCAGATCGCTTTGAAACTTGGTATGTTTGTTTGTTGTTACCTCTAGATGGGAGCTATTGATTTTCTTCCATTTGCATCAAAAAACATTGCCATTTGCAACAATCTTTGAACTTGGTGCATTTGTGCATCAGTATATTCCTTTGGCACACCGCACAGGTCGCATTTATGATCAGATTGCTTTGGAACTTGGTATGCTTGTATAGGATGACCTCTAGATGTGAGCTATCGATTTTCCATTTCTGTTAAAAAAAACACTGTTAGCAACAACCTTTGAACTTAGTTTAGTTGTGCATCAATATATTCCTCTTGCATGACCTCTAGATGGGCGCCATCGATTTTCTTCATTTCTACCGAGAAACATTGCCATTAGCAACAGCGTTCTGCATATCTGTTTTGTGTGTCAGCAATTTCCTTTAGCACACTGTACAGGTTGCATTTATCAACTGATCACTTTGAAACTTGGTATGTGTGTTTAGGGTGACCTCTAGATACGAGCAGCTATTGATTTTCTTTCATTTCCAACAAAGAATGTTGCCATTAGCATCGACCTTTGAGCTTTATGGATTTGTGCATCAATTTTTTCCTTTGGCATGCCCTGCAGGATGTATTCATGAATGTATTGCTTTAAAACTTGGTATGCTTGTTTGGGGTGACCTCTAGATGGGAGCTATTGATTTTTAGCTCAATTTGACAAAGTTAAGCTGAGCTATTGCCGTCACTTCTTGTCCGTCAGCGTATGTATGGGGTACGTACGTACGTCGACAATTTCATTTGGCACTCCTCACAGGTTGCACTTATGATCAGGTCGCTTTGAAACTTGGTATGCTTGTTTGGGGTGACCTTTAGATGGGAGCTATCGATTTTCTTCCATTTCCATCAAAATATGTTTCCACTGGCAACGACTTTTGAACTTAGTTTAGTCAGGCATCAATATATTCCTTTGGCACGCCCTACAGGGCACATTTTTGATTAGATCGGTTTGAAACCATGTGTGCTTATTTGGGGTTACCTCTAGTTGGGAGCTATCGATTTTCTTCGATTTCCGTCAAAAACTGTTGCCGTTGGCAACAACCTTCGATTAACTTAGTGCAGTTCTGCATCAATATTTCCCTTTGGCGCACCCTGCGGTGCACATTTTTGACCGGATTGCTTTGAAACTTGGTATGCTTGTTTGGGTTGACGTCTAGATGGGAGCTATCGATTTTCTTCAATTTCAGGCAAAAAATGTTGTCGCTGGCAATGACCTCTGATGAAGTTAGTGCAGTTGTGCATCAATATTTCCCTATGGCACACCCTCCAGAGCACATTTATTATCAGATCGCCTTGAAACTTGGTATGCTTATTTGGGATGACCTCTAGATGGGAGCTATTGATTTTCTTCCATTTCAGTCAAAAAATGTTGCCGCTGGCAATGTTCTTAGAACTTAAGTCAGACCTCAATATTTCTCATCAGCTCTCCCTACAGGGCACACTTTTGATCGAATTGTTTTGAAATCTGGCATGCTTGTTTGGGGTGACCTCTAGATGGGAGTTCTCGATTTTTTTCCATTTCTGTCAAAAAATGTTGCCACTGGCAATGACCTTTGAACTTAGTTTAGTCAGGCATCAATATATTCCTTTGGCACACCCTACAGGGCACATTTTTGACCGGATCACTTTGAAACTTGGTGTGCTTGTTTGGGGTGACCTCTAGATGGGAGCTACCGATTTTCTTCCATTTCCGTCAAAAATAGTTGCCTTTGGCAATGACCTCTGATAAACTTAAAACTTAGTGCAGTTGGATCAGTGTTTCCCTTTGACACACCCTGCAGGGCACATTTATGATTGGATCACTTGGAAACTTGGTGTGTTTGTGTGGGCTGACATCTACATTAGAGTATCAAATTTCTTGTATTTCTGTTGAAAATGTTTCTGCTGGCAACATAGTTTAGTTAGACTTCAATATTTCCCTTTGGCACACCCTTCAGGGCACATTTATGATTGGATCACTTTGAAAGTAGGTATGTGTGTTCGAGGTGACCTCTAGAAGTGAGCTATTGATTTTTTTTCATTTCCATAAAAAATTATTGTCTTTATCACCAGCCTTTTAACTTACTGCATTTGTGCAGCAACTTATCCCTTTTGCACTCTCTGCAGGGTATATTTTTGAATTTCCATAAAAAAGAGGAAAAAAAACATTGCCACAAGCAATGACCTTCAAACTTAATGCATTTGTGCATTAACATCTTCCTTTGGTATGCCTCAGAGGGCACATTCATTATCAGGTTGTTTTGAAACTTTGTATGCTTATGCAGGGTGACAAAGATAGGAGCTATCGATTTTCTTTTCATTTCCATCAAAAACTGTTGCTGTTAGCAACAATCTTTGAATTTATTGCATTTGTGCATCAACATTCTTCTTTGGCATGGCCTACAGGTCGCATTTATCAAAGGATTGTTTTGGAACTTGGTCTGCTCATTAGGCAAAACCTTTGGATAAGAGCTATTCATTTCTGTGAAAAAAGTTACCATTTACATTAACCACTGAACTTACTGCATTTGTGTATCAACATTCTTCCTTTAGCCAGTCTTACAGTTTACATTTAAAAATGCATGGATTACTCTGACGTTGTGCACACACAATGCTGTTATGTTTAAATTTCATTAAATAATATTGGTACCAATGATCTTCAATTTTGCTATTTCACTTATAACTTACCAGGTTCAAGTTGAGCTACAGTTTCATTGACACTTTCATTTTTCATTTTTAGCTCACCTGGCCCAAAGGGCCATGTGAGCTATTGCCATCACTTGATGTCCGTCGGCGTCCGTAAACTTTTCACATTTTCATCTTCTCTGGAACCACTGAGCTGGTGTGAACCAAACTTCGCAGGAATGGTCTATGGGAGGTCCTCCACAAATGTTTCTCATTTTGTTCCCATTGGATGAAGAACATGGCTGCCAGAGGCTTTCTTTGATTCTGGCTGGTGAATTTTCAAAAATCTCTTCTGAAACGACAAGGCCAAATGTTTTGAAACTTTTGAGGCATTCTAAACTAAACAATTAAACTAAATAGTATTTATGAACAAGGTGTAATTAGCAGTGGTGACTTATCTGTAAAACAACTACTCAAGGTGAACACCAAATAGGCACTTTTTACTGAAAATATCCAAGTATAGAAAGAGTGATGCCCAAAGGCAGTTGATTTTAAATTTTCCTTATAGCAGTGGATTTGAAATACATCATTGCTTATTGTGAGAGATTGTGGGTGTTGTTCTTCATCACAAAAGGTGTGTTCTCAGAAAATATGTTTAAAGTATTTCATGGTTTCATGGTTTCTAAATGTCTTAATTACAAAAAAAAAAGCATAGTTAAAAAAGTTTTCAGTATCTTTTGTTCAGCGTTATAAACAATTTTGGTTGATTTATTTCTGAGGTAAATGACAAAATATTTCAATTGTCTCCCTTCCCTTCTGCGCAGAGTAATATAATACCAACGGACTGTTCAGAAAAAGGACAATTTCTGCCGACCATCCTACATTGATTTGTGCGATTGGTGCTATGAAGTCCTGCCATTCTTATCCACCCTAATCTTTGTAATGTATATCGTAGCCTTATTACATTTAACGCCTTCCAAACCCTTTTCAAAGAAAAACTTTCCAATGCAAATTGCAATTTGCAGTACGAATTTCCAGTGCAACCAATTTTTCAATGGAATGGCATGTAACATTAGCAATTTCGACTTTTTGACTTGGTTGAAAATTGTAAAAACAACTGACATATGCTTTGTCATTAGCTTTCGGGTTGGCAGTGCTTCTACTAATAGTACTTTTGTTAGTTGTTCAATCAAAGGGGCAGCACATCAGCAGACAGGATTTCAAAGATGCCAATTTTCAAAGGCATTTTCCGTCTATTGCCGTAAATACATGGCAAGCACTTCAACTGAGTTTATAATCACAATACATTAGCAGGTATCGCAAGTGAACAATGGGTTTGTTCATTAATTTGTAAAAGAAACAGCTAATGACCGCAATAATTACAGCCAGGTGAGTTAGAATGGAGATCCTATTTTTAATTTGCCATTTCGTGCTGGTTTCTACCAGAAAGGGCGAATTGCTGGAACAACTTGGCCATTACAACTTTTTGAGAAATATTGAATTGGGCTAGTTTAGGCTATTTTCAGAGCCATATGACAGATTTTACCAACAACTGCAAACATGTTTACTTTGTTATGAATGTCAGAATGCGGAAGCATCTCTATATTTAGAATAGAAATAAAACATGAAAATGCACAAAACTGCCATGTCTCCCAAGGAATTTTTGGAGGGCATCTTGAATTTCGCCCCCAATATAAGCCGAGGCGACTTCAGGAATGACAAGGCGACTTCTTCGGCCACTCGGCTGGCCCTGCTTACAGTGCATTTTTATGAATTTCCATCAAAAGATAAACAACAAACATTGCTAGTAGTAACGACCTTCAATGTTCGTGCATTTGTGCATTAACATTTTCCTTTGGCACACCTTTAGAGGGTGCATTCATTATCGAGTTGTTTTGAAACTTAGTACACTTATTCAGGGTGACCTAGATAGGAGCTATCGATTTTCTTTTCATTTCCATCAAAAACTGTTGCTGTAAGCAACGACCTTTGAATTTAGTGCATTTGTGCATGAACATTCATGACATGGCCTACAATGCGTATTTATGATAGTATTGTTTTAGCACTTGGTGTGCTCATGAGGTGAGACCTCTGGATAAGAGCTATCGATTAGCATTCATTTCTGTGAAAAAGGTTGCTGCTTACAATGACCTTTAAACTTAGTGCAATTGTGTATCAACATGGTTCCTTTAGCCATTTACATTTGAAAATGTACCCCCCACTTGAACTCCAGGAAGTTAGGCAGTGCTTGTTTACTGTGGTAAACAAGCACCATTTTACTGGTAAAATAGGACCTAGTCACTAATGCTTGGGGTGCAGGTCCTCTAAAATAGGTAACATGGGGCATAAATGATTGACTGGCCTTGACTTTATCTCCATGTTGTGGTCAAGATTAGCCATTGTGCAGAAGTATGTGACTATAAACACCAATAAACCAGTGATCTTCATTTTTGTTATTTCACTTATAACTTACTAAGTTCAAGTTTGTCAGGTTGAGCTACAGTGTTTTTGACACTTTCATTTTCTGTTGCTAGATTCTTGTATGTGTATCTGTATATCTGCTTCACATCTTGGCAAACAGTGGACTTTTGATTGTCCACGCGATAACTTGAAAACTATAGATCCAACAGATACTCCTTTTTTATGGTTGATTAAGCATAGACTAGAGGATGGTTCCTTTCGATAACCAGCATTCTGGCATATCCAATATGGCCACCATGGCAGCCATCTTGGAGTTTCAGGGACTTTTGATTGTCCATGTGATAATCCAACATATATTGTTTTTTTATGATTGATTAGTCATGACTAGAGGATGGTTCCTTTCGATAACCAGCATCAGTGTCCATCGATCCATCTGTCCATCTATCCGTTTATCCGTCAGTTAACTTTTGTTTGGCCACATGATAACTTGAAAACAATACATCCAACAGATACTGTTATTTTATGGTTGATTAATCATGACTAGAGGATGGTTTCTTTCAATAACCAGCATTCTGGCATATCCAATATGGCCACCATGGTGGCCATCTTTGATTTTCAGGGACTTTTGATTGTCCTCGTGATAATCCAACAGATATTGTTTTTTTATGGTTGATTAGTCATGACAAGAGGATGGTTTCTTTCAATAATCAGCATTCTGGCATGTCCAATATGGCCACCATGGCAACCATCTGGGAATTTTGGTAACTTTTGATTCTTCACCTAATAATTTGAAAGCAATATATTCAACTTTAATGAGTCGTCAGCCAGGAATGTATTTTTGAAGAAATTATTGACCTTTTGTTCGACTAAAAAATTTCTTAAAAAGCACAATTTCTATATAGGTGGCGGTATATTGATCCACTGCCTGGCGGTGAACTTGCTACCCAGATGTATTGATAAGTAGCATAACATTTAACTTCAAGCTATTTTATTTATTTTTTTCAAGGGCTACTTGAAGTCATTAGGAATGCCAAGAACTGCTCAAGTCAAGAGAGATGCCCGAATTGGTGAGGCTGAAGCAAGAAAAGAGTCTGGGATCAAGGTAGGTCATTTTAACCCTGTACCCAACTCAACAGCTATAACCAGCCTGTGCTATTCACAAAAATCCCGATTAAAATTTCATTATCTTTTTCATTTTTTGTCTTAAAACCAAAGCTTATGCCCCCTCATGTGAATGAGCTTCACAAGCACATTCCAGTGAGGAGTCTGAATTATGTTATTGAGACAAAGGCAGCAAAGTCTTGAAACCACTGCCAAGGTAATTTGACTATTGTCCACCAGACTTCTTAACTATATGTTATAGTATATTGGAACCATGTTAATTGAATAGCCACTTTGCCACTGAACATTAATCAATTAACAGGAGTATTCTATTAACAGGGATGTTCGAATCCCACCTGCGGCAACTGCGTTGTGTCCTTGGGCAAGACACTTCACCCCCATTGCCCATGTGGGGGCACTTTGGCTCTGTGTCCTAAGGCGTACTGCATGTCAGTGGTGCACTTGTCTTCAACGAATGCTTACCCTGCCTGTGTGGAGTTAGTATGTTTGGGAGCTGACAGTAGCTCGGTGGTTCTCTCCGGGTATTCTGGCTTCCTCCACCCGTAAAACTGTCATGGTCATGATTAGCCATAGTGCAGAAATATGTGACCTTAAACACCACTAAATAAATAATAATAAATATTAACAGGGATTGTGTCACTTTCCTGTATTCAAGAGATAAACTTAGCATTTGTTCTTCTATATCTTGTTTAACAGATGTCCTTGAATGCCTTGATTGGATGTACTGATGCCAATATTTTTTATTCAATTAACACGAGTTTACTCTATAATCTATATTCTGTTCTGGATGTATGGTAAATGGTTTTGTGTTGGGAAATTATATTCAATTAACAGGGTTATTCAGTTAAGAGATATGCAATTAAGTGGGTTCCAATGTACCTGTTCTGAGACCATAGAGTTTGTCAAAGTTATAAAGAACTTTGACTGTTAACTTAACAGCTCCCAATAGATACTGTTATCTCTTTAAACCGTAATGGTGTATTACATGACAGTTCGTCGGGGGTGCGGTGGTGTTGCGGTAAACGGATCTTGTCAGATCACCAAAGTTATGCATCTCTAGCCCGGTTTGTCCTTGGATGGGTGACCGTCCAAGCGATCAATGTGGACTCTCGTGTTGTGTCCTTGGGCAAGGCACTTAACCCTGATTGTCCCCATGAGGGCACGATGACACCGTGTACTAAGGCATACTTCACGTAGATGGTGCGTATGTCTTCAACCAATCTAACCCTGCCTGTGTTGCAGTACGGAGTTACGATGTTTGGGAGCTGGCAGCTGCTCGGTGGATCTCTCTCCGGGTACTCAAGCTTCCTCCACCCTTAACACTGTCACCAACATGATATGACCTTTGCTGTTAAAGTGCTGTTAAACCTTAATAAATAAATAATATGACAGTTCTGAGCCATCAACTGGTAGAGTCTGTATTCATTTCTTGGAGGAAAACAAATCAATATTTTCAGTGTGCAGTCCTGGTGCTGTACATTGAATATCTTTATTGGTCTACCATACAAATTCACTGAACCACTATCTATTTTATGAATTAAGGTCATATGAGGGTCCTGGCCTGGAAAAGCTGCCTTTCAGTTAAAAGGGTTGAAGAAAAGCCTGTGGTACAGAGTTCCCCATCATAGTGATATGACCTGACTTTATTTGTGGTCAAAAAGTAATAAATTTAGGAAGATCTTCACAAGGCTCTTGACTCTTTACCAAACATGAAAAGCAGACGACACTTGCAAACAAAATTCTATAATTCTATAAGACTATTTTTTTTTCATTTTTTGTCTCAAAAACAAAGGTTATGACACCTCATTTGAACAAGCTCGATGAGCTTGTTCCATAGAGGGGTCTCAACCTGTGTTTTACTCTATGACCATGACAGTTTTACAGGTGGAGGAAGCCGGAGAGAACCACCGAGCAACTCTCAGCTCTCCAGCATACTAACTCCACACAAGCAGGGTTAGCATTGGTTGAAGACAAGTGCACCATCGACTTGCATGCCTTAGTACACAGTGCCACCCTGCCCCCACATGGGCAATGGGGGTGATGTGTCTTGCCCAAGGACACTATGCGGTTGCCGCAGGTGGGATTCGAACATCTCTGTTAATAGAATACTCCTGTTAATTGATTAATGTTCAGTGGCAAAGTGGCTATGTCTCTTAAAGGGTCATAACCTATGTCTCTTAAAGGGTTAAGAGATGGCAAGCGATCATTTGCATGTACCTCTTTCTCATTGAAAGTGCAATAATGGTGAGTAATCAGTCACTTGTGTCAACTATCAGGCATCCGAATATATCTGACTTTGAGAGTTAAATGATCTGCAATACTATGTCCATGTTTTATTATTTTTCTGGTCATTGCACTGTGCATTATAATACAGAGGAACCATGTGTTAATTGAAGAGACCTTTTGCCAGTTATTCATTTGCAGGAGTATTCAATTTGCAGGAGTTTGGGCACTTCCTTGTATTGTAGCGCTTACTCTATTATATCTTGTTTGTCACAGAGCTCAAGGAGCTCTGTCAAACGAGATATAATTTACAATTGAGTAAATTCCTGTATTTGTTGAAATGAGAGCCAAATAGGTCTATTAACATGGTGGTCATCAGCATAATTTCTCAATGTATCATAACATTTTTTATTCAATTAACCAGAGTTTACTCAAAATCTCATGCAATTAACAGGTCAAATTTCTACTGAAGGTATGGTAAGGCCAAAAAAAAGAAATGTTTTGACTCTGGTAATTCCTCATTGAAAATGAACCTCCTCATTGGGCGTTGTTATTGCTTTGCAGCGTCTTCCTTCCAATATTTTTAAAAAATGGGGGGGGGGGGGGGGGGGCATGGTGGTTCAGTGGTAGACTGTTGGACTTCTATGCTAGAGATCCAGAGTTGTATCCCTGTTCAGGACGACCCGCATTGTGTCCTTGGGCAAGGCACTTTATCCTGGTTGCCTACATGGGGGCACGATGATGCTGTGTACTAAGGTGTACTGCACATCGATGGTGCACATGTCTTCAACTGCTATAACTCTGCTTCAGCAGAGCTTGAACAGAGTTAGAATGTTGAGGAGCTGACAGTTGCTCGTCGATGCTCGGTGGTTCTTTCCAGGTACTCCGGCTTCCTCCACCCGTAAAGCTGTCACGGTCACGATTGACCATTGTGCATAAGTATGTGACCTTGAACGCCAATAAATAAATAAATAATACAAAATGGAATGAGGTAGAGACAGGGATTTCATAATTACCAATGGGCAATATCCTGATGAATAGAGATGAATCCTTAGAAACAACACATCGTAACTCCATACTGCAACACAGCAGGCTGTGTAACTGCTGAGCTGGTGTGAACCAAACTTGGTAGGAATGGTCTATGGGAGGTCCTCTACAAACAATCCTCATTTTGTTCCCATCGGATGAAAAACATGGCTTCCAGAGGGAATCTTTGATCCTAGTTGGTGGATTTTCAAAAATCTTTTCTGAAATCGCCAGGCCAAATGTTTTGAAACTTCATATAAATGATAACTGGGACCCCCTCTACCAAAAATCCTCATTTAATGTTGATCGGGTTACAAACATGGCCGCAATTGCAGCTTATAGTTACTACGGAAATGCTATGGGAAATCACAAAAACTAAACTACTAAACCGGTGTGAACCAAATCTGGCAGGGATAGTGTATGGGAGGTCCTCTACAAATTATCCTCATTTTGTTCCCATGGGTTTGAAAACATGGCCGTCAGAGGCATTCTTTGATTCTGATTGGTGGATTTTGAAAAATCTTCTCCTCTGAAACCACAGGACCAAATGTTTTGAAACTTTGCATGGTTGATGACTGGGACCCCATCTACCAACAATCCTCATTTAATATTGATTGGGTTGCAAACATGGCTTCAATTGTGGATTGCAGCTTATAGTTACTATAGAAACTCTATGGGAAATCATATTTCTTATCAACCTACTCACAATTGTTTACTACAGGCTTGCACTACAGTGGAAGTCCCTAACTCGGATAAAATACTCTCTATTTTTGTCTTTCCCAAGCAAGTTGGGAAAGAAAAGTGGTGCAAAAGCACCAATAAAAATAAGCCAAAACTGGGTCGAGTGCAACCGGCGCAGACCCAGTACGGGACACTCTCTCCCAAGTACAACTCCACGACTTCCGTTGCCAGTGCGCATATACCGTCTCTAAAGACTCATTCTTTTTAAAATCCGCTTCGTGTCGAGATGTTTTTGCACGCTTATCAGTGTTCCACCAGCTCGATGTTTGATGATTCCTGATTCATTATACCACAGTGTATCCTTTGTATTCTCAGGAACAGTGTTTTATATATTCTCTTTTCTATTATATGTCCATAATGTATATTTATTTGCTCTCTCTCGAGTCGCGCGTGAATTTCGCGTGCCACGCGGTTCGGACTTAGATTTTTTCACAATTATTGTTAATGCTTTTTTTGCAAAATTTTCTAATTGTGTTAGAGTTAGGTGTCAGCGGGGTACCACTCCTGCAGTGTTTCTTCTTTCTTTTGAGAGTAGTCTTCCTGTTGGGTGGTTCCGGTCGACCTTCTGGGGTCTTTGTTTCTGTCACCTTTCTCTCTTCTTTGGGGGTGTTCTGTTTTCTCATCTCCACTTCTCTGCTCCTCTCACCTCTACCATGCCCAGGACAATTCCCTGTGGGCAATGTCTGCTGCCAAAGCATGTGGACGATGTACATTCGTCTTGTTCCTCCTGTAATGGGTGTTCGGCCGAGCGGCCGTGTGGTGTCTGTGAACATGGTCTTCCACCTTCTGGGCGTCAGTAAACCGTGTCGTTCGTTCTCGTGGCCGTGCCTCCCGCTCCCGCGGGAAAGGAGAACGTGGTCGTTCGGGGCCTCCCGAGCCGACTTTGTCTGGTGAGAGTTATTCCTCCTCCGTGGGGGATGTGCAGTCTTTTCCTATGGTGGATACTGCGGGAGCCGTTGAGTGTTCTGGTGTAGAGATGCCTGGTTCCGGGACTACGGTCCCCCTCCAGTCGACATCTGAGGCTGTCACTAGGGTTGTGACTCCTCCTTCGGAGCCGAGCCGGTGTGCTCTCTCCACTATTTCACCAGCCTCAACGACTCTCGACGTATCTACTACTGCTGCTGGCCCGTCTGCTTCGTTATCTGTTTCAGCCGGCCTTGGCTTTTCGCTGCAGGGGACTGCAGGACTGTCCGATACTGTAGACATGGGATATCGGCCTCAGCCTTCCCTGACTTCAACTCGGCGAAGTCGGAAGGGGCTTCTGGCCGAGCCCATCGCTGTGGTCTCTTCGCCGTCGAGCACCACAGTTGTGTCTTTGGATTCGGATGTTCGTAGTGGAAACACTATGAACTCCGTGGCGTTTCCGTCTACTCACTCTGGTCACACGACTAGTTTTGGGGGACCAACGCCTTTTGTGCAGCCTGGACCTTCTGCCCCGCAGAGGTCCGCGGTGACTCTCATGAGTTCTCGCAATATTGATCCTCGGGGTGCATCGTACCCCTATACACGTCTGCCTTCAGATGTTCCGGCTGCCGCCCGTCGTCCCGCGTCGGGTGTTTTGGAGGATCGTGACCCTTCGCTGGTTAAGAGGGTCAGAGGTGAAGCCACTTTGCCAGTTCGCTCCCCTGTCGAACCGGTCGGTACAGGCAGTGAGCTTAGGGAGGCCCTCTCCTTACTCACTCAGGTTCTTTCTAAGAGCCTTCCTGTTGCTTCCAGCGAGGCTATGGGTGGTTTCCAGGCGCCTCCTATGGCGCCGCCTCTCGGGATTGGAAACAGGCCGGTTTCCGATTCCTCTGGTGTCCCGACACCATGGGAGGCGTCGGCTGGTTTGCCCGCGATGGGCTATGTGTCTTCCAACTCTGGGGAGGAGTCCGACATGCTTGAGGTCGAGGGCCAGCAGTCTTCGGACTTGGGGGCGGCTCTTGACTTTGTGTTTGGGTTTCTGCCTGAGCTCAAACCTGCTAACCAGCCGACAGTGTCAGTCTGGCCGCGATCATCGGTCGCGCACCAACAGCCTATGGAGCAACCTGCTTCTGGGCGCCTTTGACCGTGCCAGTCGGTACAGGTGGTTGAGGCTTTTTCAGCATTGGATGCCAAGCTGAATTCCAAGGCTTTGAAGACTTCGTTCTTCACCAGGGTTGACACCTTTTTGCCTCCTGTGCGTTATTGTTCCTACGATTCCGCCAATCCGTCAGTCTGCCAGGCTTTGACGGTTCTGGATCAGGACTCCACTTCCCTCGGGCTTTCCAAGCCCAAGTCTGCCGTCATTCCAATGACGACTCTCGAGTCCACGTTGGGCTTATCTAGAGAGATGCTTGGCATGCTTTCTCTCTCAGATCACGTCGTCTCAGCTTTGGCTGCTTATCTGCCTCCAGATAAGTTTGACGAGGTACAGGCTCCTTTGCGTGTGCTGTCCAAGGCGCTTATGCACCTTACTCACACGCATGCCTGTAACACGGCCAATTTGGAATTAGTTCGAAGGGACGCTGTGCTGGACACAGGACGATCCCTTCCCGAGGAGCAGCGTGCTACTCTTCGATCTGCTTCTTTGGCAGGTCCGCAACTTTTCCATGGTTCCGTGTCGACGGTCCGGAATGACGTCCTACGTCATTCCAAAGATCAGCTGCTGTTTCGTCAGCTTGATCAGCCTTCTCGGGGAGGCAAGGGCCGTTCCAAGCCTAACAAGTACCCTTCTGCTTCCTCTGTGAAGCAAAAGGCTGGTCCTTCTGCCGCCGCCTCTACTTCTTACTCACGGGGTAAAGGTAGGGGTCGGCAGAATCGAGGGAAGTCTCAGGATTCTTCATTTAGCAGAGGAGGTGGTTTCTCCTCTCGCGGGCCTTGTCGGGGCTCGAAATGAAGGTCCTCACCTCGACTCGTCCAAGGTTGGAGGAAGGATAGCAGAGTTTGCAGACCATTGGACCACCATCACATCCGATCCATGGGTGTTAGATGTTGTTCGGTCCGGGCTGCGCATATCCTTCCGACGGCACCCCACTCTGTTAAGGGTGCCTCTTCCAACCACAGTTCCTTCAGACGTTTTACGTCGGGAACTTTTGTCCACGGAGATTGCCAATCTCCTGGCAAAGGGGGCGATCGAGGTCATCAAGAACGTTCAGTCAGTGGGTTTCTATTCCCGCCTGTTCTTGGTGCCGAAGAAGGACAGCCGACTCCGACCGGTTATCGATCTGAGTATCCTGAACCAGTCTATCATTGCTCCCAAGTTCAGCATGGAGACTTTCAGGTCGGTCCACCAAGCAATTCACCAGGGAGATTTCGCAGCCAGCATCGACCTGCGAGGCGCTTACTTCCACGTTCCGATGCATCGGGCGTCACGGAAGTATCTCAGGTTCGCTTTTCTGGGGCGAGTTTACCAGTTCAAGGCCATGCCTTTCGGCCTCAACCTGGCTCCTTGGGCGTTCACCAGCCTGATGTCGCATGTGATAGCGTTCCATCGCACACAGTCCAGGGTGACTACTTCGGCATATCTGGACGATATCCTCCAGAGGCATTCCAATGCTGCCTTACTGGAATCGGATGTCGCCACTCTGTTGAGCTTGCTCACGTCGCTAGGATTCAGAGTCAACGAGGAGAAGTCGGACCTGGTCCCTTCTCAGTCGTTTTGTCATCTGGGGATGTCTTTCCAAACCAAATTCAATTTGGTGGCTGTTCCCCAGGCCAAGGCTGTGATTCTCTCAGCTTTTGCTCTGACTCTGTCCCAGTCCAGGTCCGCGACCGCACGGAGTTTTCTCCGGCTGATCGGTCTCTGCGGTTCGGTGACGGATCTCATTCCTCTAGGTCGGCTGCGTGTCAGACCTCTCCAACACTTTCTGCTCAGTCGTTGGAGACCGAATGTAGATTCTCTGGATCAGGTGCTTCCGTTTCCGGACTCTCTGTATCCTCACCTTCTTCCCTGGACAGATGTTCAGTGGATTACGCAGGGTGTTCCGCTGGACTTACCCACGTCCGATCGCGTTCTGACGGCAGATGCCAGCGATCTCGGATGGGGTGCGACGTTGGATCCTCTCGGTTTTTCCCTACATGGGATGTGGGACCAGGATCAAGCAGCTCTACACATCAACCAGAAGGAGCTTCTTGCTCTTCTTCTGAGTTTCAGGCAGTGGATCCCTCACCTGTCGAATCGCCAGGTCCTTCTACTATCCGACAATTCGACAGTGGTTGCTTACATTCGGAACCAGGGCGGCACGCACTCGCTTCCGATGTACGAGTTAGCTCGGGATCTTTTACTGCTCGCTCAGGATGTTCACGCCGGAGTGGTTGTTCGTCACATTCCCGGTCGTCTGAACGTCCTAGCCGACTCCCTGTCCCGACAGGGCAGGGTTATTTCCACCGAGTGGATGCTTCACAGGGCAGTGTTCCAGTCGCTTTGCGATCTCTGGGGACCTCCCCACATCGACCTCTTTGCGACTCGTTGGAACCATCAGGTGGACACTTTCGTGTCCCCGTGTCCAGATCCTCTGGCTTTTGCTGTGGACGCTCTGTCACTCGATTGGAACGGTCTAGTCGGCTACGCCTTCCCGCCGGTTCCGATTCTTCCTCAGGTTCTCGCCAAAATTCGAACCTGCAGTTGTCGAATCATTCTGATCGCTCCCCTGTCGCCTCAGCGTGTGTGGATCAATCAGCTCCGCTCGCTGATGGCGGCGGTTCCAGCACGTCTCCCGCTACGTCGCGACCTTCTTTGTCAAGGTCGCCCGAGGAGGTTTCACGTCGACCTGACTTCATTGTGCCTTCACGCATATCTTTTGTCAGGTCCTGTCTCCTCCGTAGAGGTTTTTCGAGACGAGCAGTGGAGTGCATTTCTTCTTCAAGGAGGCACTCCACTGGTTTAGCTTATGCAGCTAAATGGAAGGTCTTCTGTCGATGGTGTGCTGATCACTCTGTTGATTATGCCAATCCTTCGATTTCACAGATTGCGGAGTTTCTGGTATATCTGTTTGATTCTCGGGGTCTCCAGCCTGTTACCATCAAGGGTTACAGGTCTATGCTTTCAGAGACTTTTTCTTATGTGGGGAAGCGTCGTATCGGCACTAATCCTTACCTCTCCAAGCTTGTTCGGCACTTTTCTTTGAAAAGGCCTCGGACTTTGCAGCTCACTCCACGATGGAATCTTTCGTGGGTGCTGCTTTGCTTGGGGGGGCGCCGTTCGAACCTTTATCCCAGGTGGATATGCATTTTCTCACATATAAGACAGCTTTTCTGATGGCATTTGCTTCGGCCAGACGGGTTAGTGAACTTCACGCCCTCTCGGTTGACCCGGCCTTTTTTAGGAGCTCTCCCAACAGTGTTACTTTTACCACTGATTGCTCCTTTTTGGCTAAGAATCAGTTACCAGATACTACTCCTCCTATCTGTATCAGGGCTCTTCCCTCTGTTGAGGGTACTCGCCCTTTGCTCTGTCCGGTCCGTGCTATTCGCATTTATCTTGATCGGACACGCTTCATACGGAAGGGCAGAAAACGTTTTTTTCTGTCTCTCATTCCGGGTCGACAGAAGATCTCTCCTCAATCCATTTCTCGATGGATTTGTCTTGCTATTCGTACGGCTTATAGTCATTTAGCAGCTGGCGATTGTATTACCAATCGTATTTCTGCCCACGAGGTGCGGGCACTGTCTGCCTCTTGGGCTTATTCTAACTCCGTCAAGTTGTCGGATGTTATGCAGGCAGCCTACTGGAGAAATGCTTCTACTTTCTCCACCTTTTATTTACGCCAGTTGCAGGAGCAGTCGGAGGACATTTTTGCCCTGGGTCCTCTTTCTTCTGCTCAGGCTGTTGTCTGCCATAGCCATTAGGCTTCTTGAAGGTCAGTTTCAGCCTTGTGCTGTTACTGCCCTTTTTCTGTCTGTGTGTCACACAGGCTCATATGTCTCTTTTCATTGTCCTTTACCAATGATTGCGACATTATGGTTGATAAGCCTCGGGACCTCTTCCTTCTACTTCACGGTTCCAGTGCACTAGGGTTATGTGGGGGTTGGTTATGCGATTCCCTCCAGCCTTTTGTCTATTCAGCCTGTAGTAAACAATTGTGAGTAGGTTGATAAGAAATCTAAATTTTATAGTAAATTTCCTTTCTTATTATACCTACCACAATTGTTTACATGGAGGCCCTCCCGTCTTCTTTACGGGTAAAGAATCTTTCCTCCCCGCTGATCACATAACTCTAACGTTTACGGATTCAAAAAGAAAGAGTCTTTAGAGACGGTATATGCGCACTGGCAACGGAAGTCATGGAGTTGTACTTGGGAGAGAGCGTCCCGTACTGGGTCTGCACCGGTTGCACTCGACCCAGTTTTGGCTTATTTTTATTGGTGCTTTTGCACCACTTTTCTTTCCCAACTTGCTTGGGAAAGACAAAAATAGAGAGTATTTTATCCGAGTTAGGGACTTCCACTGTAGTGCAAGCCTGTAGTAAACAATTGTGGTAGGTATAATAAGAAAGGAAATTTACTATAAAATTTAGATTTTCATCTTCTTTGGAACTACTGAGCCGACATGCACCAAACTTGGCAGGAATGATCTATGGGAGGTCTTGTACAAACGATCCTCATTTTGATCCGGTGGGTTGAAAAAC
Organism: Pictodentalium vernedei; assembly: GCA_031216915.1. Classification (NCBI taxonomy): domain Eukaryota; kingdom Metazoa; phylum Mollusca; class Scaphopoda; order Dentaliida; family Dentaliidae; genus Pictodentalium; species Pictodentalium vernedei. The sequence continues at coordinate 262,021,822 of CM062291.1, read as the reverse complement.
ATGGCTTCCAGAGGCATTCTTTGATTCTGATTGGTGGATTTTCAAAAATCTCCTCTGAAACTACCAGAACAAATGTTTTGACACTTCACATAAATGATGACTGGGACCCACTCTACCAACGATCCTCATTTAATGTTCATCGATCCTCATTTAAAGTTCATCGGGTTGTAAACATAGCCACAACTGTGGCTTATAGTCACAAGAGAAACCCTATGAGAAATCACATTTTCATCTTCTTCTCTGGAACTACTGTGCCAACGTGGACCAAACCTGGCAGGGATAGTCTACGCAAGATATTCTACAAATGCTCCTCTTTTTTTTACCGTGCATCGAAAAACATGGCTGCCAGAAGCATTTTTTGATTCTGATTGGTGGATTTTGAAAAATCTACTCCTCTGAAACCCTGAAACCACAGGGCCAAATGTATTGAAACTTTGCTTGGTTGATGACTGGGACACCCTCTACCAACGATCCTCATTTAATGTTTATCGTGTTGCAAACATGGCTGCAATTGGGGCTTATAGTTACTATAGAAATGCTATGGGAAATCACATTTTCATCTTCTTCTCTCGAACTACTCAGCCGACATGAACCAAACTTCGCAGGAATGGTCTATAGGAGGCCCTCTACAAACGATCCTCGTTTTGTTCCCGTTGGTTAGAAAATATGGCCACCAGAGACATTCTCTGATCCTGATTGATGGTTTTTTGCAAAAATCTTCCCTTTGAAACTACAAGGTCAAATGTTTTGAAACTTCACATGATTGAGGACTGGGACACCTACCAATGATCATCATGTAATATTGATGTAATGTTGCTAATATGGCCACAATTGCAGCTCATAGTTACCTGGAAAGCCTATATGGGAATTACATTTTTATATGCCCATTTTGAAAAAACGGGTTGTATTATGGTATACCGCTGTCTGTCCTTCCATCTGTCCATCCAACTGTCCGTCCGGTCACATGTCGTACGATAACTCAAGAATGCTTTGAGAGATTTTCGTGATTTTGGGGTAGGTGGTGTATATCGATGGAGGGAAGCTCCCTTTCGTTTAGTGTTGCCGTTCGTTTAGACATTCCAGAGTTATGGGACTTTATTACTTAGAAAATTGTTGATTTTTTACACGTCGTACGATAACTCGAGAACGCTTCGAGAGATTTTCACGATTTTTTGGTAGGTGGTTTATGTTGATGGAAGGAAGCTCCCTTTCGGTTGGTGTCGCCATTCGATTAGTCATTCCAGCGTTATGGGACTTTATTTTTCACGTCGAACAATAACTTGAAAATGCTTAGAGCAATTTTCATGATTTTTTGGTTGCAAGTATATGTTGATAGAAGGAATCTCCCTTTCAATTTGTGTCGCTGTCCGATTTGTCATTCCAGAGTTATGGGACTTGATTCATCAAAATATAGGCAATTTTCCACATGTTGGACTTTGAGCAATTTTCATGATTTTTTGGTGGCAAGTATATGTAACCTGACAAGTACACATGTATACTCATATTGTGTGGTTCCCTCTTGTAATTAATAACAGGCGTATCATGTGCTCATGGCACAGCTGTTTATTATATGTAGTTTCAGGTGAGCGCTTACAGGCTCTTTAGAGCCTCTAGTTTGTTTCTCCAGTATACAAAAATTGATGCTAGATTGTAGTGAAAATATGACATACAAGACCCTTCAAGCTCACATGGTGCTATAAATAATGAATTTTATGTTTGATTTTTAGCTCAACTTTGACGTAGTCAAATTTTTGACGTAGTCAAATTTGAGGTTATTGCATGACCCATCATCCGTCTGTTCATCTGGCCGTCCATCAACAATTCAATAGGGCTTGGGCTAGAGGCCGCATTTATGAACTGATCTTTACAAAACTTCTTGGGTACCTTTGTTATCACAGTGTGACGAGAACGAGTTTTTTGGGGTGTTGTCCAAAATCCAAGATGGCCTCTGGCAGCCATTTTGTACCAAAACTAGTGCAATCAGTTTTTTGTACAGAACTTCTGTATGAAAGTTCTGATTTGAATAAATTTTTGTATGAATGTTTAGTAACATGGAATACATCACATATAATACGGGTTTTTTCTCGTGCAGAAATTATGCAGAAATTATGCAAATTAGAAGGACTTTGATTTATTCAGAGCAACTAATACACAGTAAGTACACATGTCAATACGGCGCTGGCTAGGGGCTGTATTTATGAACTGATCTTCACGAAACTTCTTTGGTACCTTTGTTATCACCTTGGGACGAGAACGAGTGTTTGGAGTGCGTCTGAAATTCAAGATGGCTTCTTGCGGCCATTTTGTACTGAAATCTACATAGAAGAAAAAAATAAAACCTTCCTCCCTCTCTCTCTCCTTCCCTACTGATTTGAAAAAAAACAACAATCGATTAATTTATTTTGCGAGACGTAAATGGTTTTGTGTTTGGAAGTTATATTCAATTAATAGGGTTATTCAATTAAGAGATATCTAATTAAGTAGGCTCCACTGTAACAGTAGTCTAAAACATTCAGGCTGTGCCACAAGGTGAGATTAGTTGCTGTTTCCATGGTACTGTCTGCTCAATCAGGCATTTTTATTCATATAAGAAAGTGATGACTTGACAATACCTCTTGTATTTTTTTCGTTGCCCAACTATAGGAAGCTGAAGCAGAAGAAAGAAGAATGGCATCAAGATATCTCAATGATATTGAGATTGCTAAAGCCCAACGGGATTTCGAATTAAAAAAAGCTGCTTATGCTATGGAAGTCCAGACCAAAAAAGCTCAGTCAGACCTTGCATATGATTTACAGGTGAGCACGACTACTGTGTCTAAAAGGTTTTATGTAAATTAACCCTTTACCCAAAACGGGCAATATCAAAATTTATTATAAATATTATTTTTTTAAATCTTTCAAAAAATTTCAACAAAACCATTTCATGTGGCACCTCATTGGAACGAGCTCATTCCAGTGAAGGGTGACATGATATTGTTTTCTTGAAATTTTTTGAAAAAATTTTTTTTAACTGCTCATTATGTTTATTACGCAACTGGATACCACCGATTCGTTAGTTGAAGGGTTAATGTTCAGATTGCACCACTGTAGCAGAAACTTTTAAGTTTTTATTACAACTTTTTTAAATGTAGTTTAATGTAGAATGGTGTGCCATTTTTTTTTTTGGAGGGGGGAGGGGGGTTGTGGTTGTATAAATCAGGTTTTCAAGACCCCATGCCACTATACGTATGCTATTTGGAAAAGTATAATAGTGGGGAATGCTCTTAAATTATCGCTTCCGTGCAACACCAGGCTGCCTTTAAACCAGTCATTGTTGAATCTCAGTGATTCTTGTTAAATTGAGAGATTGACTACCCCTAAACTTTTTATGAAGCTGAAAAAAATTGTTGCCTTGCTTATATTTACTTGAAATCTTAAACACAAATATAGCTTGAAAAATGGTGATAAAATTTTGAAAGATAAAAAGAATTAACTTACCTGTGTTCTTTTATAACCCTGATTGGGGACTACCGCATTTCATCTATATTTTCGGGCATTAAAAAATAAAAATTTAAAAAAAATAAATTTACGGTTGTCCGAAAATTTAGAAAACAAATAAAAACTACCAACTACCAACTTCTTCTAAAATGGATATGTTAAAAAGAAAATCTACTAATTTTGAGTGGATACAGAAAATTATGTCATTCGAGACCACAACAAATGCTTATTTTTTGGTCACTCATGAGATAATTTTAAGTATTCACTCAAAAACACCAGATATCCTCTACATATTTTTTATTTAGTCTTTAAATCTCTTGGTAAAAATCAATGGTCCTTCACCAGGTGAGCACTTCAGGTCCCTTGGGTCCTCTTGTTGAAATGAGATGTCTTAATTTCTCAAGAAAGCATTATGAAACTGCAATATTTAAATTGAAAAGATTGAATAAATGGTTGACGAAAGAAACTTCTTTTGTAGGCTGCAAAAACCAAACAGAAAATTAGGGATGAACAGATGCAAATTGCTGTTGTTGAAAGAACGCAACAAATTCAAGTACAGGAACAGGAAATTACACGTAGAGAACGTGAACTTGAAGCACAGATTCGTAAACCAGCTGAAGCAGAAAGATATCGAATGGAAAAAATTGCAGAAGCAGACAAAAACAGAGTTGTTATGGAAGCAGAAGCAGAGGCTGAGGCAGTCAGGGTTGGTATATTTAAATTGTAGCAATGCAAGAGGGTGTGTTCATAAGTTCCTTCCAAATAAAGAGTGTAGATATTTGTTCTTAAAATATTTTAATTTGCATTCTGTTGTGTGTTTTTCCAAAGTGGAAGCCAGAGAATTAGAGAGAAAAATGTCACTGTAGGAAGCTCAGGAAAATGGAAATTGAGAACACTCAAAACTTCAGCAAATTATTCCTTTCTAAAAGTGGACGGAGCTCCCAAAAGTTCATAAAACAGAAAACTGATTGACATTCAAGGCTATTAAAAAAAACAATTCTTATTTCTCAGGCACCTCCCCGTCCAGAAAATCTGCCTCATCACCTTTTTTTCCACCTAAAAATGTCTTCTATGACACTATTTTTCACTTGTAAGAAAAAATATTTAACCAACTATACCTTGTTTGACAGAGCCCACAGAGCTCTCTCAAAAAAAGATATAGTTCGTTAACTTTACATTATGGGGAATTTTCTCTGCTGAAAACATTGGTTTGCCACATAATAGTGTAAGTAGTTACATTACTGATTCCAACTATTTTCAGAACTGTTTTGTGAATAAACAAAAAAAAAAAGCTTATAAGATCGAGGAAAAATTGCCTGAGAAACAAGAATTTTTTTTATTGGCCTAATTTTACTGATACTGTACTGTGGTCACAAAAGGTGTCTCATTCTATATTAGTTTGTGGTCTGATCGTGACACATTTATATCTGTGGATTGAGATTTCATAAATAAAACATTGCAAAATCAAACCATTGAAGAAAACAAATGCAAATTAGAGCTGAAATGGTTAACTGATTAATTGATTAACTAATGATCGATTAACCATTACTTTGAACTGCGGGCCTATGGCATTATATGGGTTAACAAAAGAACAGACTTGCTCCAAAATAGGCAAATATTGACACACTGACTCACATCATTGCAGGTAGCAGACAATACTTGCACAATAAATTCTGGAATTATTAAAGAATTTCAATTTTTAATGCTGTAAATCATCAATGGTATGGCAATTATTCAGCTACCCATTTGAGCAAGTGATTAATCAGTTAACCAAGGTTAATCCATGTGATTAATCAATCAAGTAAGCCCTTTAGCTGTTTTAGCTCTAATGCAAATAGCACATGGGATACAATATTTTTTCACATCTTTTTTCAACTGGAGAGATTGTCTTGTGTTTTGGACAGTATTTCAACCAGATCGCAACTGGATTGCGATCTGATTGAGATTCTCCTTCTGCTTGTCTTTCCACAGTATCATATTCCCCTCCTCCCAAGCCTCATATTAGCACAGAGTAGACTCATTAACCCATCCTCCCACTTCCCTTCCTTCCACAATACTCTATCCTCCCACCTTAAAATCTCTTAACTGAGAATGAGTGTCTTGTGTTTGGTATGAAGGAGAAATACTATTGAGAGAGTTATTTATAAAAAGCAAACATTGATTAGAATGATTTCTTCAAAAGTTAAAAGTTTCCAACCCTTTTCCTAATGAATTTGCATTATCCGCCTGTATAATTTACAAATTTAGTTGAAAAAAAAAGTTCAAACTTCATCTAGAATATTGGTCCTTTGGACATACTACACCAACATTTTTTTTTTTTTACTTCCAGTCTTAGAGTTCAAGTTTGTAGTGCTCTCACATCTGACAACACAACTGGCTTTTATTATTCCCCTACACCACCCCCCCCCCCCCCCCAAAAAAAAAAAAAAAATTGTGTGTGGATTGTGGGGGGGGGGGGGGGGGGGGGGGGAGGGATGTAGCTGTGGTGTTGTCCCCATCTGCAGATGGGATTGGTTTCTGCTGTCTGATTGAAGTTCTGGCTGGTCAATCGAAACCAAATTTAACATACAAATCTTTTTTGATGAGGGTAACAACCTGTTTATTTAGGGGTCTTTGCACCAAATATCAAGATAACATGACCTTGAATTTTCTGGAAGTTGGTACTCTGCTATCTAATTCAAATTCTGCAGGCCATTTGAAACCAAATGGGACGTGGGTTGGGTATAATGAAAAGAAGAACAGTAATTACCTGGGGGCAATTGTGACTTTAAACTTACAATTTTTTTCAGGTTTTAGATTTAAATTAAAGTTCAGAACAGGACCGAACAGAATTTTATTCGAAGATTGCAGTTATATACAAGTATAATGAATACAATAGGATACAGATAATTATTAGCATCTTCAGGAGGCAACATGGGCTTTATGGCCGTTTCCTGTTGCTTCCCACAAAAAAATTTAAAATAAAATAAAACTGGTTAGATCTTGATAAATTCTTCGAAAATAAATTTTTTCGACAGGATATATATAAGACACTAATGATACGCTATTACTTCAAGTGGTCACGGTACAGTGCAAACATAATTATAGAGTGGACTTGTGGTTAAAAATATACAAACATTGAGCGGATAAGTCAGACATTGAGAAAATGTAACACTTTGTTTTTGAGCCATCAATTCCTCGACATGCACACACACATATATACATGGACCCATATATATCAATCCTTGAGACTTTAAGTGTTGAAATACTTAGCAAAGTGTTGTACATATGGTAAAAATGACCAAAGATATTTTGTATCCTACGTAAATGTTGATTACAATGAATAATACAGACATATAAAGAATTGTTGGAAACTGGTATCTTTTAGAAACTTTTTGCTATATGTATATATATGTATATGTACAAACACATGCCCATGTATACATGCATGCATACATACACACATCACACACACGTGTATTATATACATACACATATATATACTTAACGATCAATATTGTTGGGCGTTATGTTTAGTGTGGAGGTCACTGGCTGCTGTAATGGAGAATTAATCGGATAGATAGCATCATTAGCACAACATAGGGTAATCTGCATTTGGTTAACTCCTGATATATATATCTTGTCTTGTCAGTTTCTGCAATCTAAGCAGTGCAGATTGCTGCATACGAGAGATGTTTGATATGCACCCGCAAGTTTGTCGTAAAGTCTTTTCTTGAATAACTGTCTGGGGTGTACAGGTTTTAGTTGATTGTTGAGTTCTTTCCACATGGCTGGTAATTATGTCTCCCCTTCCCAGAAGGGAGACATATTGTTTTAGTGCACATTCTTCTTCTTCTTCTCCTTCTCCTTCTCATACAAACTTTGTCCGGTAATAACTTTTTTGTCTTTTGACTTACACCTTAGATACATGGCATGTGGATGTATCACCATGAACCGGTGTGCAGTGTACCATAGTGACCTTCATGTGACCTTGATCTTTGACCTGAAGGTCAGATTTATGTGTTTTTTTTAAGGGAAACTGTCTCGACCACAACTTTTTTGTATTTCGAGTCAGACTTTAGATATTTGGCATGTGGATGTATCACCATGAGCTGGTGTGTAGCGTACCATTGTGACCTTCCTGTGACCTTGACCTTTGATCTGAAGGTCAGATTTGTGCTTTTTTCAAGGAAACTTTGTCCGGACCAAAACTTGTTTGTCTTTTGAGCCAGGCCTTAGATGTTTGGCACGTGGATGTACCACCATGAGCCGGTGTGTCGCATACCATTGTGACCTTCATGTGACCTTGACCTCAAGGTCAAATTTATGTACTTCAAATAGGGAGTAATTGTCCAGACCAAATTTTTTTTGTTTTTTGACCTAGGACTTAGTTATTTGACATGTGGATGTGTCACCTTGAGACCGCATGTCGTCTACCTCGATGACCTTCATGTGACCTTGACCTCTGACCTCAAGGTCAAATTTATGTACTTCAAATAGGGAATAATTGTCCAGATCAGAACTTTTTTGTTTTTTGACCTAGATGATTGACATGTGGATGTATCACAATATCACAATGAGACCACATGTCATCATGACCTTCATGTGACCTTGACCTCAGGGTCAAATTTATGTACTTTAAATAGGGAGTAATTGTCCAGACCAGAATTTTTTTTTTTTTTGACATGTGGATGTGTCACCATGAAACCGCATGTCCGCTACCTTGAGGAACTGCATGTGACCTTGACCTCTGACCTCAAAAGGAAGGGGAGACATATGTTTTAGTGTGCTAAAACACTTTCTAGTTTATGTTTTGGCAAGTTTGTACTGAAATTTGTTTGTGGTTTGTCACGCTGAAAAGTTCTGTTTTACCTATCAAAACCGATCTTGATATGTGGATTGAATATGATTAGAGGAAGAACCATTTATATTTTTAGGTCATTGTGCCAAAGGTCAATGTCACAGAGACCTTTAACATACAAATATTCCTTGTTAGCTAAACTTGACAAAGTCAAGATAAGCTATTGCCATCATGCATGATGGTGTGCAGAAGTCTGTGAGTCTGAGATGTGTGTCTGTTCACATTTTCCTTTAGCACAGGCTACACCCTGTAGTTCTTGTCCGATCATCACAAAATTCCATATGCAGGTTTGAGGTCATGTCTAGATAAGAATGTCCCCTTTTGGTCGCAATCAGTCAACTGTGATGGCTGCCCAATACCAAAACCCGAAAACCTTTAGCACAGTTTACAGATCGTATTTATGAAGGGATTTCATGGTAACTTGGTAGGATAACTCCATATAATGTCTGGAGGAGAAGGTCCCTTTTTGGTCGCGCTTGGTCGACTGTGATGGCTACATGGGCCGCCCAAAAACCTTTAGCACAGTCTACAGGTCATATTTATGAAGGGATTTCATCGTGACTTGGTAAGATGACTCCAGATAATGTCTAGATGAGAACATCCTCTTTTGGTCATAATCATTCAGCCAAGATTGTTTCCAGAGCCCAAAGCCCGAAAACCTTTAGCACAGACTACAGGTCGCATTTATGAAAGGATTTCACTGTAACTTGGTAGGATGACTCAGTATAATGTCTAGATGAGGACATCCCCTTTTGGTTGCGATCGGTCAACCACGATGGCTGCCTGAGCCCCAAACCTGAAAACCTTTAGCACAGTCTACAGGTCATATTTACGAAGGGATTTCATGGTAATTTGGTTGGATGACTCTTATAATATCTAGATGAGAATGTCCCCTTTTGGTCATGGTCTGTCAATCGTGATGGCTGCCCAAGCCTGAAACCCAAAAACTTTTAGCACAATCTACAGGTCATATTTAATATGGAGGGATTTCATTGTAACTTGGTAGGATGACTCTGTATGATGTCTAGATGAGGACATCCCCTTTTGGATGCGATTGGTCAACCGTGATCGCTACACGGACCCAAAGCCCAAAAGCCTTTAGCACAGTCTACAGGCCATATTTATGAAGGGATTTCATTGTAACTTGATAGGATGACTTGTTTTGGAATAATTTCTCTGTAACTTGGTAACTTTTGTTGTCATACATTAACTATGAGGGTGACATACATTAACTGTGAGGGCCATATTAACCCACCCCTCAATTCTTTAGTACAGTCTACACCTCAAATTATTTTTATTGAAAACACTAGCGGGTGATACCCGGCGTTGCACGAGAGAAGATGGTTATATCAGCCGTTTTCGAAATATAAGGTGAAGGTCACCATTTTCAAGATCAAGGTCACCCTGCACGGGCAACCCAAAGATGTCAAAATGATCGATGGGTCAATATACCCTCACATATGGAATTTTAGCCCCGATTGGCCCAGCTGTTTTCAAAATAAAAGGTCAAGGTCACCAAGGTCAACGTCACCCTGCAGGGGCAACCCAATAAAGTCAAAATGATCGATGGGCCAATATACCCGCACATATGAAATTTTAGCCCGATCGGCCTAGCCATTTTCAAAATAAAAGGTCAAGGTCTTCAATTTCAAAGTCAAAGTCACCCCTCATGGGCACGGCACCCATACCATGTTACTCGCAGGGATGAATTACCCCCGTGTAGAAAATTTGAGATCGGTCAGTCGAGAAACGAAAGAGTTCACCCAGAACAAAGATAGCGAGAGGTTGAGAGAGGAGAGAAAGAGAGAGAGACACACACACAGACATTCGCATTTATATATCAGATAGCATACATGGAACAGAAATTAACATATTCCCAGTTATAACAATTCTTGTCTTATTTCATAATCCTTTCATAAACATTGAGCATTATCCTTTTCATCAAACATAACCCACAGTCAGGTTAAGCTACAATGTCATTGACACTTCATTTTCTCTCCCATTGCTTTATCAAAGCATTTTTTTTTAGGGGAGGGGGGGGAGGGCAAGGAGGAGGGTTTAGCCTCCCTTGGTGGCCATCTCTAGTTAGCTTGGTTATCAAATACTTGAGATATGATATTTTTACATTTTAATTAATATTTTATTTGTGGTCAGATCAGTGCACACAAACACATCCATGTCCTTCACATGCACATGTACCTGTATGCATATGACGACCATCCGAACTTGGTGACATTCTCAACAGCATCTTGAAGTCTGCTGAGCAGTTACAAGCAAAACACCACTGTCTATTTAAGGCACCAATAATTGGTTGTAGTCTTATGAATCCTGTTACGACAGTAACATCCCCTTGCCCATTATTAACTAAAAGAGCAATTATTTGATGCAGCCAGTAAATGCATGAAGTATTAAATAATAATGGAGGCTGATGGAGGCATCTTTTCTAAACAACTCTGAGAGGGCTCTAAATGTACTTATGATGCCAGTAATTGTTATTGACCAATCAGCTTCAATATCTAGTGACCATATATGAGACTGTGTATCATCGAGCTGACTATATAGAGCTTATATATGGTCAGTTCTGACATTTTGTTTTTGACATCCAACACTCGCTTCGATGTTTTTCCTAATTTCGTGTGTTCAACGAACAACAAATAACTTCCTGTGTGTGACTGTTGAGCAACATACAACTATAATACGTTTCTTCCAGTCTTTGAGAAATTTTAATAAACAAATGTAAATAAATACAATAAATAAACCACTAAAACGACATATATAGAAGCCAACTTGCACTGTCTGAGACAAACTCCAGCGAGAATCCTTACCCGAATAATCTGAGCTTCTCAGTTCATGCAAATATTTTTGAGTTACTCCCCCTGGACTGTAAATTTTATTGTCTGTTTTGTTTTGATTTGAATGATTGAACTTGAAGGTTGATTGATATATATCGAACATAAATTACACTTATGGTTGTGTCTCTTTCAAAGGACTGGCTTAATAAATAAATACGTTTGGGGCTTTCAGGGGGCGGATATGGTGTGATATAAGGCTCAGCGAGATCAATATTAGGCCGAACCTAATATTGATCTCGCTGAGCCTTATATCACACCATATCCACCCTCTGAAAGCCCCATAACTTATAATAGCTGAACACTGCTTTACTTACACTCTTTGATTTTCAGGTCAAGGGAGAAGCTGAAGCTTTTGCTATCGAAGCTAAAGCTAAAGCAGAGGCTGAGCAAATGGCAAGAAAAGCTGATGCCTGGAAGCAGTATCAAGATGCTGCCATGGTTGATATGATTTTGGAATCTCTGCCAAAGGTAAATATTCTTCTTGATCTGCATTAGTTGCATGAAATATCCCTTGGAATGGTCTGAATAATATGTTGTCATACACTACAGTATGGGACAAATTTTTCAGAGGTCTTTCGAGCAGTGTGCCATATAACAGTTGTACCTTTTACCTAACATGACTGGTAAAGGATACATGCAACAAAAAAAAAAGAAAAAAAATTCTTCAATAACTAGAAATTAATTTTTTTAGCCTTCAAAACATGGCGCATGATTCCACCAGTGCATGAAAAGAATTCTGGTAATGATGTGAGATATTCTAATCCAATCAGACTTGGCTTAGAACAAACAGTTAGCTACCATAATCATTTACTTAATATGACCAGAATGCAACAATTGGGAAAAAGTTCTTACAGAACCTAAAAGTTTAGGACAACTTGGTCCAGGTGAGCGTTTTACTCTCTTGAGCCCATAGTTTGAGGATGCTAGACACAAATCAATGCAAGAATTGGTGGATCCAAGGCTGTTACTGGATGTTGGAAGTGTTCAAGGGTAGTTTTAGACGTTCAGGGCTGTAATTTTATCATAATTATAAAATTATTTTATGTTTCCCAATTTCGCGACATATGCCTGACATCATTTTTGTTAATGATTATTCCACTGTTTGTTAAGCATTCCTTTCCTATCCTTCCATGAACCCTTCCTGTTAAACTCTTTAGCTTTTTGGCTATTTTTATTGAAATGTTTCATTAAATTTCTTGGGAGTTTAACATGTATTACAGAATATTATTCTGTTTTTTCCCCATGGTTACGTCCTCACCCTAGGAGTGTTAGGTCGCTTAGTCTTGCATCTTCTATCTGATGTATCGTTTTTTCTTCGTATGAAGATCTAGCTTTGCATCTGGTAGCATTTCAATTGGTTCTGACTTTGGGCCTTTTTGTGTGCTTGATGTCTTGTTTGCATTGACGTTTTAACATTGACAACGTCCTCATATATAGGTAGTTCTTTAGCTCCCTGAAGGGAGCTCAACTTATCACTTGCCATCTGGCATCCGTCGTCGTCGTGAACATTTTTCAAACGACTTCTCCTCTGAAACCACTGGTCCGATTTTCACGAAACTTCATGTGGATGTTCATTACTATATGGCAATTCAAGTTTGTTCAAATGAAATGGCCACGTCCCTTGGGGGCTCTGTATGGGGCATAACTCTCCCTTGGGGGCTCTATATGGGGCATAACTCTGATAGCACCGTATGAATTATAGAAAAATTATTAAAAAATCTTCTTCTCCAGAACCAGTGGGCAGAATCATTTGATATTTGGCATACAGCATTATGGGGTGGATCTGATTCAAGTTTGTTCAAATTGGCCCCCTGGATTTATATTTGGGCTCATTATAGAAGCCCAAATTCAAACTTAGTGCATTTCAGGCAAATTTCTTAAAAAATCCTCTTCTCCAGATCCAGCAGTCAAAATCTTTTGATATTTGGTATGCAACATTGTGGGGTGGATCTGATTAAAGTTTGTTCAAATCGACTCCCTGGATTCACATTTGGGTTCAGTATAGAAGCCTGAATTCGAACTTCGTGCATTTCAGGCAAATTTCTTAAAAAATCTTCTTCTCCAGATCCAGTAGGCAGAATCTTTTGATATTTGGTATGCAACATTGTGGGGTGGATATGAGAAGTTTGTTCAAATCGGCCTCCTGGATTCATTTTTGGGGTCAGTATAGAAGCCCGAATTCGAACTTAGTGCATTTCAGGCAAATTTCTTAAAAAAATCTTCTTCTCCAGATCCAGCAGACAGAATCTTTTGATATTTGGTATGCAACATTGTGGGGTGGATCTGATTCAAGTTTGTTCAAATCGGCCCCCTGGGTTCATATTTGGGCTCAGTATAGGAGCCCAAATTTGAACTTAGTGCATTTCAGGCAAATTTCTTTCAAAATCTTCTTCTCAAGATCCAGCAGGCAGAATCTTTTGATATTGGGTATGCAGCATGCTTAGTGGGGTGAGATTCAAGTTTGTTCAAGCCAAGTCCCTGGGTTCATATTTGGGCTCACTGTGGAAGCCCAAATGATAACTTAGTTCAAAATGAGGAATTTTTTTTAAAAATCTTCTTCAGATCCAGCAGTCGGAGTGTTTTGATATTTGGTATGCAGCTTCCTTAAGGGGGTGAGATTCAAGTTTGTTCAAGCCATATCCCTAGGTCCATATTTGGGCTCACTGTGGGAGCCCGAATTATAACTTAGTCAATATGAGACTTTTTCTTTAAAAGTCTTCTCCTTCAGATTCAGCAGTCAGAATGTTTTGATATTTGGCACACAGCATCCTTAGGGGGGTGAGATTCAAGTTTGTTCAAGCCAAGTCCCTGGGTTCATATTTGGGCTCACTGTGGAAGCCCAAATGATAACTTAGTTCAAAATGAGGAATTTTCTTTAAAAATCTTCTTCTTCAGATGAATGCTTTTGATATTTGGTATGCAGCATCCTTAGGGGGGTAAGATTCAAGTTTGTTCAAGCCATGTCCCTAGTTCCATAAAATTTGTCTCTCATGACTTCATTCCTTTGTAGTGTTGATGAACCATGTCTAACTGAATGCGACCCCAAATACTTCTTTGAACCACTTTGTTTGAATCACTTTGCCCGATGAGCGATTAAGGTCCCTTGGGGTCTCTAGTTTTATATTCTACGACTGTAGAATTGCTGAAGGATACATGGATTATTATTCCGGTAGTGTAGCTCAAAAAAATTTGGATTTTGTCCACACTAAGACTCTATCGGGATGCCTTTGGGCTCTTAATGTTACCTTTGGAAACTTAGGCATTTTTTAAAAAATTTTTTGTTTCCTAAAAATATTTTGAATTTAATTTTGATTGCTATTGTTCATGTATCTTAATTGTATATATATATTGTGGGAAGTTTGGAGGACTGATATCGACTTTAGTCGATGCACTCCTGCAGACTCTTGTCATTCTTGTGTTCACTGGGATGACTGATGTTGGAGTTGAGAGTCGCAGTATGTTGTTGGCAGTGAGGTTCTGAGGCCAGGCCTCTCAGTGCATTATATTTCATTTTGTCAATGACTCCCATCCAAGTGTGCTACCATCGTCACGCTCTGTGGAGCATATAGAGCTAGCTGCAGTGCTCATTATTACAAGAGTTAGGGCCTTTTGTTAAAGGTTTTAATCTCTTGCAAGTAGCTAGCTCGACCGGTGAAGTGGTACTCCGCCCGTGGGTGACGTGACACTGGGTTAGTCCATTGCGGTCGAAGGAAGTGTAGATATGGGTAGAGCGAGCACTTAAATATAAATACCTCACCCAGCGACGACGGAAATAGGGAGGAAGTCAGCAAGTTCTTGTACTCAGCGAGGTCCAATAGACTGCGAACTGGAGAGACACCTCTCTAACCTAGCAACATCTGGAGCCAGATGTTATGAGAAACTTGCACAAGCCGGAGCATATGTCCGCCCTCCACTCGGGATGCTCTGTTTAGTCTGCAGCTGTGGTCTGCTTCAATCTCGGCTTCCTCCGCTACGTTTCACAGGCTGAAATGAAGTTTTATGGTTGGAAACTTGCATGAGACGGAGCGTATGTCTGCCCACTGCTCGGGACGCTGCTTCTAGTCTGCAGCCAGGGTCGGCTTCAGTCAAGTCTTCCTCCGCGACATTATTTAAGCACACACGACCGCATCCTAGCTACCCTACTTTGGATATCCAGCCTGCTGCACAAAGAAGGAACCACTCTTCACCCGTGAAGTCGGACCATCCGGTAGCTAGGGAGACGAGGCCTTGATCATCGGGACATTCGAAGAAGAGATCCATCTCCGACACACCGTCCCAGGAGCAGCAAGCAGCTAGAAACGGAAAACTGCTGCTCCTCGGGCCTCGATGATGGACTTGCTGTTGCAGATTGCGCAACTGATCGCAGCATCCCAGCAAGTGCAAGTGCAGCCTCCCTCAGACTCACAACCTGAGCTGTTGGACGGTGCTGGGTCGGTCCAGTCATCTGTTCATACAGATGCAATGGACCAAGATTCACAACTGATTCTCTCAGATGGTAAAAGGGATAAAGAAGAGGATTTTCTTTCCTTTCGGAACAGCACAGTGTTGCGATGGATATCATCCATCAATACTACCCGGAATTTGTTCTGCCAAATCAGAATGCTGCGACGACAAGAGGAAAATGCTGGTGTCATTGGACGCAGACTTTATCCGGACAAAGGAGGCTATTTAACCTCTCGAGTATGAGGAAGTAAGGCGGTTTCTTATCTTCATCTTCCATAAACATACCGTTTCTTGGACCACGTTCATTTAAAATGGTCGGGGAAGATATTCAGAGAGTTCCTCTGCATTTGGATGAGCAGGCCGGGGATCTAGAGGTATCCTTACCTGCATCATTCACTATCCGCTAGACACAATTGAGATGGCAATTTCTTCAAATACAGCGAATTTGGACGCTATGTCTTACACAGATCACCTTACAAGAGCTATTGCACAGTGTCTCAACGGAAAGGAATTTGAGGACGTTCGTACCTGTCTTAGAGCTCTTTCAAGAGCAATTATGTATATCATGTATAACTATGCCCTAACAATGGCTAATCTGGAGTGAATCAGACGTGATGTTGCCCTTGCGTCGTCATCACTGATAGATGACAAGGTGAAAAGCTCTCTCCAAGTCGCTCCGGACATACTATTTTCAATGACAAGCTTTTGTTAGCCTGTGAACAGGCTAGTAAGAAAGCTTCTAGTGCTCTGCTTTTGGAGTCAGTGTCTCAACGACCCGCTTCAGCAGACAAGAGTAAAGGAGGGCGTTCCAGACAAAAATCGTCAAAAAGAATCTCCTCATGAGGGTACAAGAAACCCTCTTATAATTACTCTGGAGGTCGTCAGTATAGCGGCTCGGGAAAGGGGAGTAGGTCTGATCAGGACTATTGGGCAGATGCCCCTAGGCCGACGGAACGAGGTTCTTCTTGGGGATGACCTTGTTTCTCCTCCCATATGCCTCCCAGGTCATGCAGGTGATGGTTAAGACCTCTATTGCTGGCCAGTTGGCAGAAGGTTATCAAGCTTTGTGAAAAACTGGATAACAGTCATGGAAGATCAGTGGGTGAGAAATGTTGTCTCGGACGGCCTTCGACTATCATTACGAGCGAAACCCCCTCTAACAGGATGTCGGCGTTGAACAAATCTTTTGTCAGATCCTTGCAAAAGAGAGTCTCTCTGGTGGAGGTAAAGGGTCCCTTGCAAAGGAAGCAATAGAGGTCGGCGAGAATCAGGATTCTCAAGGTTTTTACAGTCACCTGTTCCTTGAACCGGGCTCATTCAATCCTGTAATAGACTTGAGCTGGATAAACAAGCTTATCGTGGCTCCAAAGTTCTATATGGAGACCATTTGGTCGGTAAGAGATAGCGTTCGAGTGAACGACTATGCGGGAAGCATAGATCTAAAGGAGGCATACTTTCATGTCCTGGTACATCTGGTATTCAAAAAGTACCTGCGGTTCGCCATACAAGGGAAGGTGTATCAGTTCAGAGCAATGTGCTTTGGTCTGAACATGGCTCCCTGGGCATTCGCTCAAATAATGAACTCAGTAATGTCATACTTCCGAGCTCAATCATCTGCGGTAACGTCGGCTTACTTGGACGACATTCTACAGAGATACGGCAACAAAATTATTACTCCGACGTCTTGGTTTCATCATAAACAAGAAAAAGTCGGATCGAGCTCCGTCCAAGTCGTTCATTCACTTGGGAATGAGCTACGAGAGTTACAACAATCTGGTTCATCTGGCATTACCCAGAGCGAAATTAGTCAGTTGTTATGCTCGCTTTTGTCTACACTCAGATGCATTAACAGCAAGGGAATTCATGAGACTGTTAGGGCTGTGCGGAGCAGCTGCGGATCTGATATTCTTTACTCAGAACTGGAGTGTGAAGACGCATTCTCTCGAAACCAGTATTGTTTTAACGGACATAATATACAAAAGGTTCAGATTTGGGCAGATATTCAGTGGTTAACTCAGGGAGTTCCACTGCAACTGCTGGATCCGGCTTTCACGATTATGACAGATGCGAGTCAAGGCGGGTTGGCGTGCGATGCAAAGTCCCGCAGACATTAAGTGTCAGGGTCTTTGGGACCCTCGGTTCCAGGAGAAACACATAAACATCAAGACGTGATGTCAATATGGCTAGCACTGCAACATTGGATTCACATAATAGCAGACGTTCATGTTCAGATTTTGTTGGACCACTCGACAGTAGTAGCGTACATCAGGAACCAGGGCGGCACTCATTAAATTCCATTATGCGAACTAATGGAGAAGATTCTCCTGTATGTCATGAATCATGTTCAGCTTTCTGTCTGTCATATGCTGGGTCCTCTGAACGTACTAGCAGAATCGCTCTCTCGGAAAGGTCGCCTGTTGCCACCGGAGTGGACGCTCAACAATTGCGTATTCAGGCAGATTTGCTACCAGTGGGATTGCCTCATGATAGATCTGTTTGCGACACGCAGGGACAATCAATTACCGACATTCGTGTTGCCATGCCCAGATCATCGAGCGTAGACGCTCTGTTGATCTCATGGGAATAAATGATAGGATATGCATATCCTCCAACTCCATTGATTCAGCAGATTCTGTTAAAGATCAAACAGTCTCGTTGCAAAATCCTACTAGTAGCACCTCTATCGTCACAGAAACCTTGGATCAATCTTCTCAGGTGTAGGACGTACCCCAGAAGCTTCCTCCACAAGAGAACCTTCTTTATCAGGGGAAGTATTTGTTCTTCACGTCCTTCTCCGTCCTTAGTGGCATTATGGAGTCGTTTAGACGTGAGGGAGCCTTTCAGTTCCTATATTATTTTATGACTTAACACAAGAACGATTAAAGTAATGCGGGTGAGGGGGGTTCAATATGACTTCGAATTCTCCTACACCACCCCCCACGTCCACTCCCCCATCACCACCACCACCAATGTGTTAAGAGGCGATTACTGGGCAAGACGTAGTGTTCTTCCCATAAGTCTTGTATCGTTTCATGTGCATTCATGCGTTTTCTGACTTCTTGATAGGTGGCTGGGTCGTGTTCTATGGCGACCTCATGGGCAAATCCACTTTTTATTAGTTGGTTGGTCTATATGTCATACGAGCACCTAATTTATCAACAAATTGCTAGTCTGTGGGTACCTGGGAGGCTGTCTTGTCAGTTAACTGGTATTCAGATGATTACAAGCAAGATTTCAATGCTCACACGCAGAATAAATGTATTATTAGGCAGACGCATTATTGTATGTTATGGACCTTAGAACAATGAATTATTTCGGGGTGGTCTGTGTCGAGTCTGTTAATGATAGCTCGTTCCATTTCTAGATCCAGGTTTCTATTAATGTCGGTACCCAATCGAATACACCTTGTCTTACACTCTCATATATTCACACGTTTCTAGATTCATAGATATTGGATAGTACATGTCGGGGAGTATTAATACTGGATTTTATTGTACACCTAAATGGGGTCGCCTGTGGGTTACCTCCGAAGTGTGTTTACTGTCCAGAGATCGTTCATTATGATTCTATGGGACCTGTGTATGTTATATATTATATCACCAGTTTTTGACCTACATGTATCTACGTATGCCGACTCCGGTATATGTTACAAGCGGGCGATATTAATTACCGGGATCGCAGCTATAGCCTTAGCTTCTGAAGTGGCATTAAGCGCCAATTTAATAATAATAATACCTGGGTTTGTATTCGATGAATATTTATATTATTTGGTACCACTTTTACTGATTCCAGAGCATTCCCCTCTCTCTCTTTGAAGAAGATTCCTTCAAAAAAGGGGGGAAGTCCTAGGCCCTCCGCCTTTTTATGATTCAGCTAATCTGGGCCATTGGGTTATAGTATAAAAATGCTATAAACTTAAAGTAATTTGTATATTTTTTATATTTACCAATGGCCCAGGCAGAGATGGCCCTCCCATGAGTGGGCTCTCATACCTCCCCGCTGAATTGTTTATGTACTACTCTCTTCTACAAAGATGTTGGTGCCAATTCCGGTCACTTCCTGACGGCTACGCATGCACAGAGAGTAAATGTATGGAGGACCAGATAGGACTTAATTTTCGGTTTTGCAAGCAAATTGTGGGGATTGGGTGGGGGGGGTTCAAAATTTGTGTTTGGCCCTTGATAACTTTGAGTTTGCACCAGCTGATCTGGGCCATTGGTAAGTATAAAAATATGCAAATTACTTTAAATTTATAATTTTTTGTCCCCAAAATATAGCTTTCAACTCCTGATTGGAACTCACTTGAATAACGTAAAATTTTTATATATAGTTTACAACAAGCATAATAAACTTGTTCCAATGAGTAGCTGGAATCTATATTTTGAATGCAAAAATTTAAAAAAATAATAAAATATGAATTGAAATGGGTGATTTTTGTGAGTAGAACTGCCCCCATATGGCTCTTATGTTAAGTAAAGGGTCCTCGCAAGATTTACAGAGAATATTAATATTTTTCAGCTGACCTGACTGAAACTTTTCCCTGGTTTATTGCCGTCATGTGGCATCTGTTATCTACCCATCGCCCACTGACATTTGCATATCAATCTTCTTTTTAACCCTTTACCTAACATGAAAAACAGACGACACTCAAAAAGAAAATTCTTGAATAACTAATTTTTTTCATTTTTTTGTCTCAAGTCTCCAGTTCCAATGAACTTTAGTGATGAAGATTCAAGTTTGTTCTGAGAAAGTTTCTCCGGCAATTTTTTGACTGGTTCTAGGAAATGCAGTTAACTCCTTATAGGGTTTGTAAGCCATACTGGAAATAGAGAGAACGGCTTTTGTGTTCGAACTGTCATTTGTTATTGCACGAGATCGATTTGGGCGGGGGATAATATTAAACGAGAAGCTGAAGTCTTTCGAGTTCAATATTATCCCACCACCAAAATTGATCGAATACGGTAAAAAATTACAATTTGAATGCGCACGCTGTTGTGTATTTATTGCGTGCCTACAGTTTACTAAAAAAACTTTTTGCCTTTTTATCCCTCTGCCGAAATCGATCAAGTTTCGAAAAAAATGACAGTTTTGAACACGTATGCTGTACTGTATTTGCATACCAACAGTTTACTTAAAAAATATTAAAAACACAAATTATTGCCAATAATAACACAAACGTAAAAAAGAAATATTTAAATAGTCTGCGCACGTGGTCTGTACTTTTCAAGGACAATACAAAAAACTTATTTTTCGCTTTAGTTTTTGCAGAAAAAGCGTACATTTTATGAAATTTTTCTCTACCCCTACACAGATTTACCACCGCAAACAAACGTCAATATGATAAATTGAAATTGTTTGGCATAGATACACTAGTACAGAGGAGCCCACTTAATTGGATAGATCTAAACTGAATAACCCTGTTAATTGAAAATAATTTCCCAACACAAACCATTTACCATACCTCCAGTTTAGATTTGACCTGTTAATTGAATATATGTTAAAGAGTAAACTTCTGTTAATTGAATAAAAATTCTTGTAACCTGTCGAGAAATTACCCTGACTCTCCCCAGTTTCCCTTTGTTTATAGACTTGTTTGGCCCTAGTAATGCAATACAGGCATTTATTCTATTATATCTTGTTTGACAGAGCTCATGGAGCTCTGTCAAACAAGATATATAATAGAATAAATGCTAAGTTTATCTCGAGAATACAGGAAAGTGACACAATCCCTGTTAATTGAATACTCCTGTTAATTGAATAATTTTCATTGGCAAAGTGGCTATTCAGTTAATGGGATTCCACTGTGCTAGCCATCGTACATGTGGCTTCAATTTCTCAGTGAATTTTTAATACCTGTTCATTACTTCTGCATCTTCTGAAATATGGTTTTTGCTCTTGTCATTACAAGTTTAAGTAGTTGTATAGTCAGGAACATTAAATACAGGACTGGAAAATTCTCTAGGGACACTGGAAATATAAAGGAAAAGTACTGGAATTTCAGCTAAGTTTGAGTGTATGAACCTTGTGTTTGTGTGTGGCGTATTTTCTTGCATTTGTCATAAAAAAATAGGTCCTAGCTGCCTTTTGTACAGGTATATTTTGTTGATAGCAGCTAGTAATGTACCTCTACAGGGTAACATTTCTTTGGTGTTTTGGATGGGACAATTCAACGACATCAGGAGAAGCATTGATAGGCCAAAATATAAAAAATAGCCCTGACTCAAAAAATTATGTTCACATTTCCAGTACGGTATACAATAGGTTAAAGCTTGCTAGTTTTAACCTCTGCAGGTTTAATTTTAAAATCACACTGCAATAAATAGAACTTTCACACAGGAATTCATCAAATTATTTATCCTCATGTTCTTAATTTCAAATTTTAGGTTGCAGCCGAAATCTCTGCACCATTGACAGGATGTAAAAAGGTTACCATGGTATCAAGTGGAAAAGGTGATGTTGGAGCTCTGAAATTGACTAGTGAAGTAATGGGAATCATGGAAAAGTTACCACATGTTGTTGAAAATTTGACTGGCATTAACATCAGTAAAGTAAGTATCTGAAGATATACTTATTTCTAAAATATTTAATATCCCCCTGCAGGGAAGGGATATAGTGAAAAACTCAGTCCATTCAACCAACCATCCTTCCTTCCATTCATCTCTTCATTCAGCTGTTTTTTGATAACCACCATTATTTGAAGAAAATTAAGAGAGTTTGATATACAATAAAATTTGATGGACTTTAGAGTAACATTGCCTTGGATAAGTCTTAAAATTACGGAAAGTTGTTTAAAAAATGATTGAGTTATTGCCCTTCCATTGTGGAAGTTTGCTTGAAATGTCGTTTATGCAATATCTTGGAAAAGTCAACATTTTTAGTTTACCTTGACAAATTCAAGATAAGCTATTGCCATCACGCGTGCGGAAGTTAGTCTGTGAGTCTGTTCACATTTTCTTTTAGCACGGACTACACCCTGCAGTTCTAGTCTGACCGTCACAAAATTTCATATGCAGGTTTGGGGTCATGTCTAGATGAGAACGTTCCTGTTTGGTCGTGATCAGTCAACCGGTATGGCTGCCCGAGCCGAAAACCATTAGCACAGTCTAAAAGTCATATTTATGAAGGGATTTCATTGTAACTTGGTAGGATGCCTCTGTATAATGCCTAGATGAGAATGTCCCCTTTTTGGACATGATCTGTCAACCTTGATGGCCGCCCAAGCCCGAAACCCAAACACTTTTAGCACAGTCTGCAGGTCATGTTTAATATGGAGGGATTTCATTGTAACTTGGTAGGATGACTCCTTATGATATCTAGATGAGAATTTCCCCATTTGGGTGTGATCTGCCAACTGTGACGACTGCCCGAGCCCAAAGCCCGAAAACCTTTAGCACAGTCTACAGGTCATATTTATGAAGGGATTTTATTGTAACTTGGTAGGATGACTCCAAATAATGTCCAGATGAGAACGTCCCATTTTGATCGCGATCATTCAGCCTTGTTGGGTGCCCGAGCCCAAAAACCTTTAGCATAGGCAAAGGTCATATTTATTGAAGGATTTCATTGTAACCTGTTAGGTTGACTCCATATAATGCCCCGATGATGACATCCCCTTTTGGTCGTGATTGGGCAACTGACAGCTACAGGGGCCCTAAGCCAGAAAACCTTGAGCACAGTCTGCAGGTCATAATTATGAAGGGATTTCATTGTAGCTTTGTAGGATGACTCCAAATAATGTCTAGATGAGAACCTCCCCTTTTGGGGATCATTCAACCTTTATGGCTGCTCGAGCCCAAATACCTTTAGCATAGTCTATAGGTCGTATTTATGGAAGGATTTCAGTGCAACTAGGTAGGTTGACACCATATAATGCCTAGATCATGACATCCCCTTTTGGTCATGATTGGTCAACTATGATGGCTACAGGTGCCCAAAGCCCAAAAATCTTGAGCACAGTCAAAGGGATTTCATTGTTGCTTTGTAGGATGACTCCAAATAATGTCTAGATGAGAACATCCCCTTATGGTCGCGATCATTCAACCATGATGGCTGCCCGAGCCCAAAGCCTGAAAACCTTTAGCACAGTCTTCAGGTCATATTTATGAAGGGATTTCATTTTAACTTGGTAGGCTGACTTCATATAATGTCTAGATGAGAACAGCCCCTTTTGGACACCATTAGGCAACTGTGACGGTTACAGGGGCCTGAAGCCTGAAAACCTTTAGCACAGTCTACAGGTGATATTTATGAAGGAATTTCATTGTACCTTGGTAGGATGACTCCAAATAATGTCTAGATGAGAACGTCCCCTTTTGGTCGTGATCATTCAGCCTTGATGGCTGCCCGAGCCCAAAACCCCAAAACCTTCAGCATAGTCTGTAGGTCATATTTATGGAAGGATTTCATTGTAACCTGTAAGTTTGACACCATATAATGCCTAGATGATGACATTCCCGTTTGGTCGTGATTGGTCAACTGTGACGGCTTCAGGGGCCCGAAGCCTGAAAACCATTAGCACAGTCTACAGGTCATATTTATGAAGGAGTTTCATTGTAACTTCGTAGGATCACTCCAGATGATGCCCAGATGAGAATTTCCTCTTTTGATTGCGATCATTCCGCCATGATGGCTGCCCAAGCCCAAAGCCCAAAAACCTTTAGCACAGTCTACAAGTCATATTTATGAAGGGATTTCATTGTAACTTTGTAGGTTGACTTCATATAATGTCCAGATGAGAACGTCCCCCACAATTGAGAAACTGACGGCTACAGGGGCTTGAAGCCCAAAAAACTTTAGCACAGTCTACAGGCCATATTTATGAAGGGATTTCTTTGTAACTTGATAGGATGACTAATTTTGGAATAATTTCACTGTAACTTGGTTTGTGAGGGCCACATACATTAACTGTGAGGTCATATTAACCCACCCCTCAGCTCTTTAGTACAGTGTACACCTCATATTTTTATCAAAAACATAACATACAGGGAACAGAAATGAACATATTCCCAATTATCACAATTCTTGTCTTATTTCATAACCCTTTCATAAACTTTGAACATTATCTTGTTCATCAAACACAACACACAGACAGGTTAAACTACAGTGTCATTGACACTTTCATTGAGGATACCAGACGTAAATCAATGGTAAAATTGGTGGATCCAAGGATGTTATGGATGATGGAAGTGAACTACGGTGGTTTGGAACGTTCAAGGCTGTATCTTTATAATTTTTGTGTGTGGACCCATACCATGTATGGTACACATAATGCCGGCATTCTGGGTGGCCCTCCGTCGTTCGTCCACCATTTGTCCATCTGTCTGTCCATCCGTCGTCTGTCCATCCGTATCCATTTCTTTGGCATTCGATAACTTGAAAAATATTGCTTGGATTGTCATGTTACTTTATATTTGTGTTCAGGTTACTGATGTGCCGAGCTGTATAGTTTTTGGTGTAAATCTGATATTTTGATCCTGAGATATTAACCCTTTATTCTTTAAATTGAAAATTCTTCCAATCCCTTTGGCATAAGATAACTCAAAAAATATCAATCCAATTGTCATGTTACTTTATATATATCTTCAGGTTACTGATGTGCCATGCTGTATAGTTTTTGGTGTGAATCTGATAATTTGATCCTGGGATATTAACCTTTTATCCTTAAATTGAAAATTCCTCCAATCACTTTTTGAAAAATATTGCTTGGATTATTCGATAATTTGAAAAATATTGCTTGGATTGTCATGTTACTTTATATTTGTGTTCAGGTTGCTGATGTGCCGAGCTGTATAGTTTTTGGTGTAAATCTGATAATTTGATCCTGAGATATTAACCCTTTATCCTTCAAATTGAGAATTCTTCCAATCCGTTTGGCATGAAATAACTCAAAAAATATCAATCCGATTGTCATGTTACTTTATATATGTGTTCAGGTTACTGATGTGCTGAGCTGTATAGTTTTTGGTGTAAATCTGATAATTTGATCCTGTGATATTAACCCTTTATCCTTCAAAGTGAGAACTCATCCAATCCATTTCTTCAGCATGAGATACCTCAAAAAATATTAATCCGATTATCAGGTTACTTTATATATGTATTCAGGTTACTGATGTGCTGTGCTGTATAGTTTTTTATGTAAATCGAATAATTTGATCCGGAGATATTAACCCTTTATTCATCATACTTTAGAGAACAGCTTTCTACTAGTTGTTCATATGGGTACACATCTGATGATTTAATCGGCCTATTTTTATCAAAATTATTTCATGTTTCCCAATTTCGGGATATGGGCATGACGTCATCATTCTTGCTAATGATTTATCCACTGTTTGTGTAGTGTTCTTTCCCTATCCTTCCTTCAAGCCCTCCTGCTGAACTCCCAAGCTTTTTGGCTTGTTTTTATCGAGATTTTTTATTAAATTTCTTGGGAGTTTAACGTGTCTTACAGAATGTTTATTTTGTATATCCCCATGGTTACGTGCTCACCCTAGGGTTGTTGGGTCATGCATCTTCTATCCGATGTATCGTTTTTTCTTCATCTGAAGATCTTGCTTTACATCTGGTAGGTTTTAAATCGGTTACTGACTTTGGGCCATTTTGTTTGTGCCTGTTGTCTTGTTTCCGTTTTTTTTCCTGATGTTGTTTACATTGGCAACGTCTTCAAGTTTAAATAGTTCTTGTGTAGTTAATACTGTAGGATTGTTATAAGATACATGTTTTAGTATTCCAGTAGTGAGGCAATAATTTTTTAAATTTTGTCCACACTTAAGCTCGATCGGGATACCCTTGGGCTCGTTTGTTCCTTTTGGGAACTTGGGTTTTTGTCAAAAAATTTTCGGAAAATTTTTTGATGATTTAATTTTTCCATTTTGATTTTGATTATTGATTATTATGTATCTTTATTATATGTATTTATGTTGGAGTTTGTGGGAGATGATTGACTTCTTTTGATTTATTATGAAATCTAATTGCTCAAAATGCAAGGTGAGGAGTCTTCCTCGGCTTGACATGCGCATTGCCTTGCCTATAGTCGATGTACTCCCGCGAATTCTTGTCCTACATGTGTTGATTGGGGAAACAAATGTTGGACACGGGTGTCACAGTATATTGTTGGCGGTGAGAGTCCCATGCCGGTGCTCTTGCTGCAGGGTCATTCAAGTTTCTTAGTTTCTTTTTCAGAGGCACAAGAACATGGTGATGGTTATGTGACATCTTCCAAAAGTGTGCTACCGTCGTCGTGCTCTGATGAGCAAACAGAGCTAGCTGCTAAGGTGCTTCTGAATATTAGGCAAGGGATAAAGGCACTGGGCGGTGGTTTTAATCCTTTGCTGGCAGCTAGCTCAACTGGTGAAGCTGTTACTCCATCTGTGAGAGCCGTGACGCCGGACATGTCCGTTTCCTCGAGGAAAATGTAGTGGGTAGAGCGAGCACCTTTAAATCTAAACATGCTCACCCAGCGATGCCGGAAGTAGGGAAGAAGCCAGCAAGTTCTTTGTCGGGAAGCTTGGTGAGGTCTGAAAGGACCACAAGCAGGAGAGGTCCCTCTCTATCCCAACAACATCTGGGGCCAGAGCATATGACTACACCTGCCGCTCTGGATGCTCCATCTAGATTGCAGCCAGCCTCGTCTACAGTCTTGGCTTCTTCGTCTTCGAGTATTACGCACACACGACCGCATCCCAGCTATTCGACTTTGGTTATCCAGCCTGCTGCATGAAGAAGGGATCACTCTTCGCCCGTGAAGACGAGCTATCTGGTAGCTAGGGAGACGAGGCCTCGATTATCGGAACTTGTGGAGAAAAGATCCATCTCCGCAGCACCATCCCAGGAGCAGCAAGCGGCCAAGAAACGGAAGACCACAGCTCCTCAGGCCTCGATAAGGGACTTGCTGTCGCAGATTGCACAGCTGATTGCAGCATCCCAACAAGTGCAGGAGCAGCCTCCCTCAGACTCAGAGCCTGAACTGTCAGATGGTGCTGTCCTCGGTCCAATCTTCTGATCACTTGGATGCAATTGACTGAGAATCGCAATTGATTCACTTGGATTGTGAAAGGGATAAGGAAGAGGACTACTTCCTTTTCAGAACAACACGTGGTTGCGATGGATTTCATCATTTAATACTACCCTGAATTTGTTCCTCCGTATCAAAGTGCTGCAACAACAAGGGAGAAACCGCTGGCGTCTCTAGATGCAGACTTTATACGGAGGAAGGAAGAAGTTCTTTCTTTCCCGGTTCAGTCTAGGCAGGTGTCGCAGGCCTTCGGCCATGTAGACAACACCATATTTAACCATTCCAGTGAGATGAAAAAAGGCGGTTTCTTATCTGCAGCTTCCATAAATATACCGTTTCTTGGACCACGTTCATTTAAAATGGTTGAAGAAGATGTACAGAGAGCTCCTCTGCATTTTGATGAGCAGGCCGGGGATTTAGATATATCCCCACCTGCGTCGTTTAGTATTCGCTTGGATGTAGTGGAGATGGCAATTTCATCCAATAGAGCAAATTTGGATGCAATGTCCTATGCAAATCACCTTTCCAGGGCTGTGGCGACATCTCATTGGGAAGGAATTACAGGACGTGCGTACCTCTCTTAGAGTTCTTTCCAGGGCAGTCATGTATACCATGAATAACTCTGCCCTGACAGTGAAAAATCTGGAGTTAATAAGACGTGATGCTGCCCTTGCGTCGTCATCACTTAACGATGACAAGGTGAAAAGCTCTTTCCGGGTCAATCCGGTCTCCGGACTTACTATTTTTGACGACAAGCTTTTGTTAGTTTATGAACAAGCTACTAAGAAAGCGTCTAGTGCACTGCTTTTGAAGTCGGCGTCACAACAACCCAGATCAGCAGGCCGGAGTAAAGGACATTCCAAGGCAAAATCTTCCAAAGGGAACTCCTCGCGTGGGTATAAGAAACCTTGTCTGGGTATAAGAAACCCACGTACAGTAACTCCAGAAGTCATCAATTATAGCGACTCAGGAAAGGGGCTTAGGTCTGATCAGGACTATCGATCAGATGTCCCTAAGCTAACGGGGTGAGGTTCTTTGCTGGGAGGACGTGGTTTTTCTTCCCGTAAGTCTCGCAAGTCCTACAGGTGATGGTCCAGACCTGTATTGCTTGCCAGTTGGCGGAAGGTTATCAAACTTCGCGAGAAACTGGATAGCAGTCACGGAAGATCAGTGGGTGAGAAATTCTCGGACGGCCTACGGCTAACATTCTGAAGGAAACCCCCACTAACAAGATGTCCACGTTGGACAAATCTTCCGGTGGATTCTGTCAAAAGAGAGTCTCTCCAAGCAGAGGTGCAGGCTCTCTCGGCAAAAGAAGCAACAGAGGTCATCGAGAATCAAGATTCTCTCGGATTTTACAGTCACCTGTTCCTCGTACCGAAGCCAGATGGCTTGATCTGACCGATAAGAGACTTGAGCTGAATAAACAAGCTTATTGTGGCTCCAAAGTTCTATATGGAGACCATTCGGTCGGTAAGAGCGATCATTCGAGTGGATTACTATGTGGTAAGCATAGATCTCAAGGATGCTTACTTTCATGTCATAGTACATATGACATTCAGAAAGTACCTGCAGTTTGCCGTACAGGGGAAGGTTTGTCAGTTCAGAGCCATGTGCTTTGGTCTGAACCTGGCCCCCTGGGCACTCACGTGAATAATGAACTTGGTAATGTCATTCTTCCAAGCTCATTCATACGGCAACAGAATTACTCTTCAGAACGATGTTCAGAGTCTGCTTCTATTACTCCGACGTCTCAGTTTCATCGTAAATGAGAAGTCGGATCTAGCTCCATCCAAGTCGTTCACTCACTTGGGAATGAGCTTCGAAACTTACAACAATCTGCCGTTACCCAGAGCAAAATTAGTCAGTTGTTATGCTCGCTTTTGTCTATACTCCGACGCATTAACAGCGAGGGAATTCATGCGACATGGGGTTATGCAGAGCAGCTGCAGATCTTATTCCGATGGGCCGTCTGCACCCGCATTCTCTCCAGATATTCTTTACGCAGAACTGAAGTGTGAGGATGCATTCACTGGAAGCCAGCATTATGTTAACGGATCTAATACATGTAAAACAAAAGGTTCCTATTTGGACAGATCTTCAGTGGTTAACTCCGAGTTCAGCTGCAGCTGCCGGATCCGGCTTTCACAACTATGACATATACGAGTCAAACGGGCTGGGGCGCAACCCTAAGTTTGACAGACTTGAAGTGTCAGGGTCTTTGGGACACTCGGTTCCTAGAGAAACACATAAACATCAAATAGATGATGTCAATATGGTTAGCGCTTCAACATTGGATTTTCCAAATAGCGAAGGTCCATGTTCAAATACTGTTGGCAATTCAACAGGAGTTACTTACATCAGGAACCAGGGTGGTACTCATTCGATTCCGTTATGCGAATTAACGTAGAAGATTCTCCTATATGTCATGAATCATGGTGTTCATCTCTCTGTCCATCATATACCAGGTCGTCAGTTACAAACGTTTGTGTCACCATGCCCAGATCATCGAGCGTACGCAGTAGATGCTCTATCGATCTCATGGGACAAAATGATAGGATATGCATATCCTCCGACTCTGTTGATTTCAGCAGATCCTGTTAAAGATTTACGAGTCCTGCTGCAAAATTCTACTAGTAGCACGTCTGTCGTCACAGAAACCCAGAATCAATCTTCTCAGGTCTCTGTTATGGGACGTTCCCCGGAAGTTTCCTCCACAGGAGGACCTTCTTTATCAGGGGAAGTCACGCACACTGCATCGCAACCCGGAAGGTCTAAACCTTCACATAGTTCCATTGTGCGGTCCTTCTTGCACAATAAACATTATACAGGACATGCGGTGTACACAATTTCTAACTGCAGGAGGTCCTCCTCTTCGTTGAACTATGCAGCGAAGTGGAAGGTTTTCTTCCGTTGGTTAAGGATCGGTCGATAGACGTATACAATCCGTCCATACCAAATATTGCTGATTTCTTGGTCTACTTGTTTGACGATCTCAAACTGCAGCCCGTCACTATTAAGGGCTATAGGTCTCTGTTATCAGATATTACGCTCATCATGTTAACTTGGCCGTTGGATCAAATACGTCTTTATCCAAGCTAGTTTGATATTTCTCTATCAATAGACCTAGAACCCTTTTCCTAAGTGGAATTTAGCTTGAGTTCTGTTGAAGCTCTTAGAAGCTCCTTTTAAGCCATTGGACATCGTAGAGTTAAAATTCTTGACCTATAAAACGGCACTTCTCTTAACCTTTGCATCTTCAAGAAGAGTCAGTTAACTTCATGCCTTATCTGTTGATGAATCTCACTATTGTAGTGTGGATAATACCACTACTCTTACTACGGAAGTGGGGTTTTGGGCTAAGAATCAGATTCCAGACAAGCGGCCGGAGCTTATTGTCATTGAGGCTCTTCTATCCTTCGATAACCGCAGACCTTTGCTGTGTCCAGTCAGGGCTATGTGTATTTATAAACATCAATCAGATTTTATTAGAAAAGGAAGAAATCATTTCGTTCTTTCACTAATTCCTAACAGAAAGGATATTTCTGTTCATTCCATTACTAGATGGATTCAGTTGACATTACACATTGCCTATGAAAATTTATCCTCGGATCAACGTTCTGTTAATAATATATCAGGCTATATACGAGGTTAGAGCGCTGTCCACTTCTTGAGCATATTCCAACAGTATAGCCATTACTGATCTCATGAAGGTTGCTCACTAGACACAGCCCTCTTCATTACCAGGTTTTACCTGAGAAATTTAGAGTCCATCTCCAGTGAAGGATGAAGGCTGCTGACTGGACATTTACCAAGTTTTACCTGAAACATTTAGAGTCTATCTCCAGTGACCTTAGATCTTTGGGTCCTCTTTCTGTTGCTCAGAATGTCGTCCATTAATGATTATATTTATAGGTATTTAGGCTGCCCATTCCGGCATTGACACTGTTCTGCTGCCCTCTTCGTTTTGAGGATATTTATCCCAGAACAAGGGGAGGCAGGGGGGGGGGGGGGGTGCAGGAGGGCTGTTTTTTCCCTTAATTTCATCTTGCTTTATAGTAAAAGCAAGGGAAGACCTCCTGCGGTGTCAGTAGTCCCGAGTCAGTGCTTGGATGTTTTAATGTGTAGCTCGGTGTGAAGCAATAACTTTGTCTCATTTATGTACTGTTTTTATGCCCCCCAACTTAAATCTGGTGGCACATAGTGATTGAAGTGTGCGTGTGTTTGTGTGTCCGTGTGTGTGTGTCCGAGCCAATAACTTGAAAACTGTTAGGGCCACAGTCATCAAACTTCACACAATTATAAAGGACCATGGGAGGCATGTGTTACCTTAGTAACATTCTTCTTGTTAAAGTGTAGCTCACTGTGAAGCATTTGTATATGTCACGTGTCAAATGGGTATTAATATACAATCCTTGGACACTTTTAAATGAGTATAAAGATTCTCATTCTCTGGACTACTTTATTATGTATTGGTTTTACGTCACCGAATTAGCATAAGGGGTTATGCTGGCATTAAATGGATAATTATATATATATTATGTAATACTCAATTACATTGTTGGTGTTATGCCTTTCTCTTCTCTCGTAAAGGAGAAAGACATATATAATTCCTATCTTCTCCTATTCTCCTGTAGGAGCTATTCTTTACTGAAGTAATTGAGAGATAGGATTTTCCTTTAAGTCCTAGGCCCTCCAGCCTTTTTACTATTCAAATAGTCTGGGCCATTGGTTGTTATATGATAAATTTTAAGTAATTTGTATATTTTTTATCTTACCAATGGCTCAGACGGGTATTGGCCTCCCATGAGTGTGCACTCATACCTCCCCGCTGTTTATAACATTCAACAGGCAATTTTTAGAAAGAATGGTGGTTGGCGCCAATTTCGGTTCCTTCCTGGATACTTCGTATGCGCAGATCTAAAAAGTATGGAGGACTAGACAGGACTTGTTTTTTGGGGGTTTTGCATGCAAATTTGGGGGATTGGGGGGCGAGTTAGCCCCAGCCAAGTATAAAAAATATACAAATTGCTTAAAATCTATCATTTTTCAGAGATTTTGGACTTTTTTAATGCAATGTTACTTTTTTGTTAGTGTGGACTTAGAAAATTTATGACCTGTTTTGTCATAAATGTACATGACCGGACATTTTTTGCAGATTTGTAATAAGCCTAGGATTATTGCATGCCACGCGTTGGTGAGCTAATGGAGATGGACACCCCCTCTTGTTTTTCATGTACCTCCACATGATCTTCATCTTATTGAGGGTGTCAGGTACAAAGTAGTAGATTTACATCTGCATTACAAAGCACTTTTGATTAACCCTTAGGGGCCTTATTCTGACTTTGATAACTTTTTAATGCAAAGGAACAGGTGCCCCAACATTCATCAAAACTTGTTTTCTAAGTACCTTGTCAGTTGTTTCTTGGCAAGTCTTGACTAGAAGCAACTGCAAAGCCACTGGAAGTAGACTTTCAAAGGATAGCGAAAATGTATAAAAATCCACATACCCTAAGGGTCAAAAGTCCTTTCTGTTAAGACATAGGGGTTGAAGTGTTTTATACCAACTGCAACTAGTTGGGAAGGAGGGGTGGGTTTACTGAAATCACTTTGTTCGTCCGTCTACCCATCCAAACAGAGTTTCCCCGCGGGAACCCCAGGAAGTTAAGCCGTGCCTGTTCACTGCGGTAAACAGGCTCTGTTTTACTGGTAAAATAGGACCCAGTCACCAATGCTTGGGAGGTGCAAACCCTCTCTAAAATTGGCAACATGGCTTATTAATGCTCACCCCTGGTCTTGAGTTGATAGTCATGTTGTGGTGATGATTAGCCATTGTGCAAAAATATGTGACCTTAAACACCAATAAATAAATAAATCTGTCTGTAAACATAATTTTGTCTGGAGATTTTCTCAGACGAAATGGATCAATCTGTTCGAAACTTGGTATGAATGTTCAGAATTGTTCTGACGCGTTTTGGCCGTCTGGTTTTGAGTTGAGTTCCTGTCTAATTCAATAATGGATGGATGGTCCTTTAGGCTGTACGGTTGTTCTCACTTACTAGGAGTATTGTTGGTTCCCTATCATTTGCACAAGGTCTTTTGAACCTTCTTTCCTTGCTGCCTATCGTCACCATTGTTGTTCTTGTGCTGGAGCTGAGGCTCAGGTCACCAATGGAGCTCATAGCCGTACAAGTGGAAGCCATAACTTTTATTCAGGTCTGGTGATTAATGCAAATTTCAAACTAACTCAGAAAGTCTGAGAGGACTGTTGTTCTGCCAATCCTCAACAAATTTGTGTATCGTGCCGAACCAGTTTTGTTCAAGGTTGAAGTTTGTCCAGGGCTGGTATATGTAATGAGGCCCTTATATATTGTCTGAACTTGGCAAATGCCTAGCAAATGACAATTGGCAAATGTATTGATGAATTCATGCATTCTTTTCTCGAGTGTCTTGTGAGTAGGACAGCAAAATTCACCTCGGATGAACAAAACTGGTTATGTATGACAGACAAATTTGTTAGGGATTATCAATCAGAACATGAGTCCTCTTGGACTTTCTTAGTCAGTTTGAAATTTAGATTTAGATCTACATGCATCATGAGGCACCAAGTACTAATTGAAATTACAAATGAACTGGTATTTTGCATGGGTAAAAAAGTTTACTGGAGTCTTTTTTTCTTCTTTCAGACGATGAAAGTTCCCAAAAGAGCATAATTTTTTAAAACCGAAAGAGATGTGAAGATTACAATCATGGAAGCTGTTGTACCAATAGTTATTCATATACATGTACTCATTTTAATATTTAAATAACCTCTATGTGTTGCAGGTATGTTCTTTGAAGAAGCATTCTGAAACAAACTGTGAAACACTTGCCCATTCAAACAAGTGCCTCAAATCAACTTTTCAGCCAGTGGAATATTCTTGAAGTTTCCACGTCATAAAACATACATTTTCTTCATTTCAGTTCTTAACCCTTTACCCAACGCAGACAATATCAAAATTTATTATTTTAAATATCCCTTTTGAAATTTTTCAAAAAATTTCAACAAAACCATATCATGTGACCCCTCGTTGGACCGAGCTCGTCGAGCTCGTTCCAACAAAGGGTCACATATGGTTTTGTTGAAATTTTTTGAAAAATAATATTTTTTCAACTGCAGAATTTGCATATTATGCGGACGGATGCAGACGATTCGTTGGGTAAAGGGTTAAACATCTGCGGATTTATCAGTAGAATAAGCTTGGACTTGAACCTTTGGGTGAAAAGTGAATTTTCTGGTCTCACAGGAGTGTAATTTCCCAACACCACACAGATTGTTCTTTATTCACTAAATAAAATACGATTAAAGAGTGCCCAGAAAGTTTTGGATTTTTTTAAACTGATAAGGGTGCTGGATTAATGTTAGTGGTCAAAATTTGTTTGTTTGGATTTGTTTTGGTGCAATTTGAGACGCAAATAAATTGTAACAATACAATTCCATATGAACAAATTTTTTAAGCTTCTAACTGAATTTGAAGTATAGCCACAGAATAAGATGCCCTTTCAAATTATGTTACCAGCACCTTTCATTAAAGCCCAATTATGGGCTTTCGGCACTCAGCCAGTAAAAAATCGTTTCTCATTTGAATGAACCCAGTAAGCTCATTCCAGTGAGGAATTACACACTTTTTTGATAGAAATGAACAATTTTTTCCTGCATTCAATGTATGTCAACATCTCTTGAAGTAACGGATTTGTATGTCGCTACAGATTTGTTTCGTGATGGATCAGAATGTTGACCCTTTACCTAACAACACTGTAGGTGCCATACAAAAAGCTTGGCATGCAGATTTTTTTCTTTTCTTTTTTGCAATACATAGCGAAAGAACCGTCAGCGCAACGAATAATCTTGAGAATCAGTTTCAGTGAAAAGTCACAAGCTATATTTTGGATGTGAAAAATTTTTTTTTTTTTTTTTTTAACCCCCTGCACTCTGATGTCAAAATATCAAAATTTTAAGTTGTTATATTTCCCATAATGCATCTAGAAATTGAGCCAATTCAATCTTGTTTGACAGAGCTCAATGAGCTCTGTCAAACAAGATTGAATTTGCTAAATTCCTAGTTGCATTATGGGAAAATTTTACACCTGAAACATTTTGACATATCAACATCAGTGTGCAGGGGGTTAAATTTGAAATATCATCTCAAGTCCTGTTGGGTAAAGAGGTTGATTAATAGGAAACTGTATGCATAATATCATTTCAAGTTGCAGCTTGCGACCATTTACCTAACACATCGCTATGAAAGGGTATACATTTTTTTAAAATTCTTTCAGAATTCCTATTTTTAAAATCAGTTGATGGTTTTTCATTGGAATGAGCTTAATGAACTTTTCTCAGCAAGACAAACAGAGCTCAGAATACTTGCAGCTGTTGAAAACATGGAATTTTAAGCTAATTTTTCCCCATTCAATAAAATGATTTATTTTAATCTGTTTGCCATAAAATTACAGAAAATATATGGAGATGTGACATCTTAGTATCTGTAGTACCACTGTACGGGAATAAATTTTTTGATCCTCATTATTTTGCCAAAGGACATATTTAGTGTTGTTACACTGGTAGAAGACTAGATAATTTTTGTCCATTAATAATTAAAATTTATTGGAGGGTGCCAGTAGGCACTCTTCAATAAATAATAACAGAACAAAGCTGTGTTACCCAAATATCATTTGCTTCTTGAATCTGAACTGTGTCCTAGAATTGAATCAGTCAGTATCAAAAGTTTCTCATCATTTATCTATATTTGATGGATGCTTCTTCAGACATGAATTGTAATATACTTTATCTATTTTAAGTAATTTATCTCTCAAACCTATTTTGTTGACTTTTTGTTTGATTTGTTGTGATGTTTTAGAGAGATTAGATATGTGCATTCTATACTAGTCCCATTCAAACCTATATCCAAGGAAGCATGCTTCTAATTTTCATTGTTTGCAGTTAAGGCCTAAAAAGGTTAAAAATCTGTTTCTCATGCTCTCCCATGTGGTCCTTTTGGCTGTTGCATGATCTCTTTTTATAACCAATGCAAACTTGAAAAAATAATGATTAAAATAGTTCATGTCTGATATTTTACCAAAGTTACTAAAATTGGCAAATTTGTCCCTTGAGTGCAACAAGTCTTCGTAATGCTAAAGCCTTCTTGCGTTCAAGGGACTAAATACACCACCACCATCGCTATTCTGTAGACTATTGAGCCTGAAACATAGGACATGAACTTTTGATGGCTAAGAAATAATTACAAAAATAAAAAAAAACACCCACCTACATGCAATTTTACAAGAATTGTCACGAGAAACAAGATCTACTTTGTGGGGCCTAATGCATACCTATTTTCCTCCGAGTTAATCTGGCAAGTTTGAGATTCTCTTGAGTTCTCGGCAGCTCATTTGTTGACCATATGAGGTTGCCAAGTACATATATTATCATCTTTTTAACT
Organism: Pictodentalium vernedei; assembly: GCA_031216915.1. NCBI lineage: Eukaryota > Metazoa > Mollusca > Scaphopoda > Dentaliida > Dentaliidae > Pictodentalium > Pictodentalium vernedei. The sequence goes on along the minus strand of CM062291.1, from coordinate 261,984,721 downwards.
TTACATTTGGATTTCTTTACTTTTACTGTTCTCTAACCAGTATCAAAGTTGTTTCAGGATTTTGAACTTCTGCAGCATAACACACATGCAGGCTTCTGCTTTTGTAAATAAATGAAGGCTCAGGGGAAATTTCAGATGTCATTAATTTTCCCAATCAGAATTTGTTTATCAACATTTGTTTATTTACCGGATATTGGAGTGCCTGTAGTCACTTTCCAATAAATTGTAACAGAAATTTTCATTGGCAAATCACTACTTTCTCTAAACTAGAGCAGAAGCCAAAGTTTTTAAGACTTTGTCACAGTACCCTGCATTTTTCAAAAAGAGTCCTTTCAGCACATCAATTATTTTCATATTTAACCCCCTGCACACTGATGTCAAAATATCCAGATTTCAAGTAGCCATTTTTCCCATAATGCAACTGGGAATTTAACCAATTCAATCTTGTTTTACAGAGCTCATTGAGCTCTGTCAAACAAGATTAAATTGGTTAAATTTCCAGTTGCATTATGGGGAAAATTTGCACCCTGAACTTTAGATATTTCGACATCGGTGTACATGGGGTTAAAACATACAATTTCATTCAGGTATGTGCATCCTCTCTAATCTCCTATTATCCTTTACCCAATGCACAAAATCTTAAATTTTATTATTTTATTTATTTTCTTTCTCAAATTTTTCACAAAATTCCGACCCCTCATTGGGTCAGATGATACGGTTTTGATGAAACTTTTTTTTAAAATAACTTTTTTCAACTGCGCAGTTTGTGAATTACGTTGGCAGGTGTGGTCAGTTTGCCAGGTAAAGGCTTAAGTGAAAATTTGGTGTGAAAACTAGAACCTCAAGACTGTTTTAACATTGTTTCCACTTTCCATGATTATTCAAAAAACATTCAATCCACAGACAGGCTGTTCGCATTGGGCAATTGTCATTTCTTGCAGTTGGCAGTGGAAGGTGAAGGAGGTTCTGAATGCAAATCAAAATACTGGATAAAATACACCACATATGCAGCTCAAAATCTTAAAAACAATGCATTAAAATACATTTCTTCTTTTCTTGCAGACCAAATCATGTTGAAAATATAACATCTGGGTTTGTTTTTTTTTTGGAGGGGGTGGTTGTTGCTTTTGTCTTGCTCTGTTGTTCAAGAAGACCATTGAAATGTTTCTGGGACCAAAGTAATCAAGCCTCTGTTTTCAATATTTACTTCACCTAGTTGTTATCTGTTTTCTGATTCTGGTACAATACATTTAAGGTCATTAAATCACTTTTGCATTAATTCTATGACCATTGTGGACTTGAAAGATTATGACAGGTTTTCTAAGAATCAATACCTGTTGTTTTGGTGCATGTAAGTGATTTCCAGGCCTGCACAAATTTTAAAAATTACAGTGATCCTTGTTTAGGGAGATTATTTTTTTTTTGGCAGCCTATTATCTTACAACAAGAACATATTTCTCTGATGAAGGTACAAATGTAAGGGCACTTAGGCCTAAATAGTTTATTTTAGTCCTCAGCAAAATGGCAAAGAACCATGTACTTCTCCGATCAAATAGAACTTTCTAGCTAATGTCACATTTTCTAACAATGTCAAAATAGAGATGTATCAGTTATTCAGTTATAACTCTAAGAATCTTTTTTATAAACTCCTAACTGATATTAGTATTTTAATTTGATTTTGACTCGTTCTTAAATATGTTAAGATTTAACCCTTTACCCAACAGATCATATCAAAATTTATTATTTTAAATATTATTTTTCCATTTTAAAAAATAACTTTGAACAGAAACATATGTGACCCCTCAGTTGGAATGTGCTTCCTCCAATAATGGATCACTTGATATTTTTTTGTTGAAATTTGGCAAAAAATAGTATTTTGTCAACTGCCCAATTTGGAAATTACGTGGGCTTGTACAGGCGATTTATTATTAAAGATTTAAAGATGAAACAATACTTTTACATTACAAAATCAGGGAAGAGATTCAGAAACAAAAATACAGATAAATATAGAATAAACGTATAGTGTTTTCAAATAAAAAATTTATTCCACAAGTAGGATTAAGACTGAAACTGACGAACCTTTGGCAAGTCGGTTTCATTCTTAATTCTACAAGTAGAATAAATTTTTTACTTGAAAACACTGTACGTTTATTTTATTCATCCCATCAATCTTTCATAGGGCAGTCAGGGCAGAATCGTGCTGTTACTCAATTTGAAACACAGTGAGAAGTGAGGAGCACATTGTTCCAATTCGATCGACAAGAAAAATTGCCAAAAATGAACAAGGTGCAGTGATACATTTCTGTCTAAATATAATTGAAATGTGTCATATATTCTAAAACTAAACATTTAACCGACAGGTCAGCATTTGATAAACATCAGTTCATTATGTCTCCCACGAGTGCAAAACAGGTGACGACAACACGAATACAGTAGAGGTCAGAGGTCAACAAGTCCGTCTCTACTATAGGAATAAATTCTTTCAGTGTTAAACCTATGGGGAAAATTGATCACCCTACTAGGTGAATAAAGCAAAAATTTATCCAAGACTTTTATTGTTCGAATAAATGGCAATTTATGGGATAAATATGTGTAATATGTAAACTGTTTTAAAGAAATAATTTATTTCATTTGTTGTTTTATTCTTCAAAATGGCATTATTGTTAGTTTACTGTTTATCCAATTTTAACTTTGAAGTCTGTGAAATTAGATATTTCTTTTAACTTTATTCTGCAGACATTTTAACATTTTTATTTTCTTTGACATTTAACTCCTTGCATGCTGCTGGCAGGTATTCCTTGATCTTTACATCAGTGATTTCTTGAGATAAATTTTGGCAAATTTTTCATCAAATCTAGTCATGGCTGCATCATATCAGCCATGACTAAATTTTATGAGAAATATATTTAAAATAATGAGCAGGTTAAGGGTTAACACTTAAAGGGTTGGGGATTTTTACATAATTTTGCAACACTTTGGCAGTGTACACCCTGTGGCTTTGCAGTTGTTTCAAGGTAAGACTTGGCTGCTGTGTAGGCAGCGAAAACTTGCCAAAAAACAATTTCTAAAGTATGTAGAATGTTACATTCAAGTTTACCCAGAAACAGCATGTTGTGGCACCTGTTCTGTTGCAGTGAAAGTTTGAAGTTAGATGTCAAAATAAGAAAATTTCAAGAACCAATTGGGATGCGGTGGCTCAGTAGGTAAAGATGCAGGCTGCAAGCCGAGAGGTCCTCGGTTCGAGTCCCACCTGCGGCAACCGCATTGCATCCTTGGGCTCGGCACTTAACCCCCATTACCCATGGGGCATTCCCCGGCATTGTGACATTGTGTACTAAGGCGTACAGCACATAGAGGTGTACCTGTCTTCAACCGATGCTAACCCTGTTTGTGTGGAGTTAATATGTTGGGGAGCTGACAGTTGCTTGGTGGTTCTCTCTGTGTACACCGGCTTCCTCCACCCGTAAAACTGTCAAGGTCATGATGAGCCATTGTTCAGAAATATGTCACCTTAAACACCAATAAATAAATATGAATAAATAAATCAAGAAGTAAAATTTTCCCATGATGCAACTGGGAAGTTAACAAATTCAGTCTTGTTTGACAGATCTCAATGAGCTCTGTCAAACAAGATTGAATTGGTTAAATTGCTTGTTGCATTATGGGAAAAAATTTCAGGTTGAAATTTTGAAACTTCGACATCAGTGTACAGAGGGTTAAGGGTTAAACTTCCTCTTTAAAAACCAGAACATAGAGATTGTTTATCCCTGTCATGTTAATTTATAAGAATGTGTGGTTATTTTTGGAAAATTTCTGTAGATAATTTCTTTCCATCAACAGATGTTCGTACAAGCAACAGGATTCTCAGGCCATATTGAAATTTTAGAAAAAGTATGAAAATTTGTGTTTGTCTGGAAAACGTTTTGAAAAGTATGGAAAAAACATCAGTCAAGCTTTATGAGTATTGAAAAAGTATGGAAATTAATTTTTTTTTAACAAACTCCAACTGTATTCTCACTGATGTTAAAATATCAAAATTTCAACCTGAAAATATTTCTCATAATGCAATCAGGCACTTAATCAATCATTTTTGTTTGACAGAACTCGGTGACTTTGAATTGGTTAAATTCTTAGTTACATTATGGGAGTTTGACATAAGTATGCTGAGAGTTTAATCATTTGAAATAAGAAAAAAACACAATTAAAATTCCAAGTTATTTATTTAATAGTCTTTATCTACTTGAACAAGCAGCTTTGCTGAACCACATGAAGAAAAGACATTCTTGCAAAAGTTTTTCAGAAAATAAAAAGGTTACCTTGTGTTACTCAAATGACTATGGAAAATGGGCTGACATGTTTGGAAAAAGTATGGAACTTCTCTTCCAGAAAAGTGTAAGAATCCTGAAGCAAACAAACAAAATGACAGAAGTAAATGAATGGTCAAGAGCAAACCAAATCCAATAAAAACAAACTGCCCATTCTAGCATTTTCATTTCAAAGCAGGATGTGAAATCTATTTTCTTGAGTAAAGGGGTTTCTTGAAGGCTGGTGCAGAGGCCTGGGAGATGGTTTGCAGTTACAGATGGAGTACCCACCTGCAGTATGATCTTTCAGAACAATGAGTCGGCGTATTCCATCGCCACATTCATTAGATGATCAGTATTACTCAGTGAATTTATGTAACCTTTTGTTTTTTGTTTTTTTATACTGAATATCTAAACTAAGAATGTTTCTGTAATTAGTATTCTATTTTAAAGTATCTGTTGTATATAATTAGTAGTAGTACTAGGAGGCAACATGCTATGATAATTTTATGAGGATCATGCCTTTTGATTGAAGCAAAACATTGAATTGATTGTTAGGTAAAAGCTACTTTAACCCTTCACCTAACCTGAAAAGCAGACGACACTCTCCAAAAAAATTCTTGAATAACTGTTTTTTTTCCATTTTTTGTCTCAAAAACATAGGTTATGACCCCTCATTGGAACGAGCTCGTTCCAAAGAGGGGTCATAACCTATGTTTTTGAGACAAAAAATGAAAAAATAATGAAAATTAATTGGTGATTTTTGAGAATAGCGCTGGTCGGTTTTGGCCGTTATGTTGGATAAAGGGTTAACTGTTTGGGTAAATATGTTTAAGTTCTGACATGCTCTGTGGTTGAAGTAAAGATTACCTCGGAAGTGCTTCTGCCTCAGAAGTTAGGAACCAGATACTATTCGTCCCAAACTTGAGTACTGGACCTCTGTAGTTGAAAGCATAATCCAATTCCTCTAAATCTAGAAGGCTAACAGATGAAGGTACAAAAGCAAGTGCACTTAAATTTATTCATTGTGCTCAGTTGCAATATTTTTCATGCTCTGTTACATTCGCTCAAAAATCCAAACCCTGGAAAATGTATAAAATCTGTGAAATTTCCAACTTTACTCAGAAAATATTGGTTTTGAATTTGAAGACTTAGATACAACATAGAACAGAGTAGTGGAATAATTTACAAAATGACAAAATATATTCAGTGTTTTACTTCAAAAATTTCAAAATTAAAAAAAAATATCCAAATGCATGTAAGAAAATCTTCACAATAACATTGTTTATTTGTTCTACCTCCTCTAAATTGCTCGACTTAAATATACATCATTCGAAATATTTTCATGGAGCACTATAATATAATTTTGTTCTGATCTCCAAGAATTATAATGTCTGTCCTATTGTGTACATTAAAAACTTTACCCTGTGGAAGCAAACAAAGAACTGTCCGAAAATCAAAGCTCAAGACATGTAATTTGTTGAGAGCATAATTTTTTCAGGAAATTTTTCATTCTGTTAAATGTTTGTGGCTATTGCCTACATATATTCACTTGGCTAAATGTGATGGAAACATGTTAACTCTTAACTCCTTGCATGCTGCTGGCAGATATTCCCACCAGGGACAGGATTTTGCTTGCCACTGAAATAAGTATAATTTGGGCATATTTAATCCAATTTTCTACCTGTCAATTGAATGGATTTTTCACTTATTATCTCTTTAGTAAAATTTAGATAAAGTTTTTGTCAAATCTAGTCATGGCTGCTTCTTAGCAGCCATGACTAGATTTGATGAAAAATATATTGAAAATACGCAGTGGGTTAAGGGTTATGGGCCTGGAGATTTTTATACAATTTTACTACACTTTGACTGTCAACAGCCTGTGTTTTTGCAGTTGTTTTAGGCAAGTCTTGGCTGCCTATATAGGCAGCTAAAACTTGCTAAAAAACTCGGCCAAGATTCTTAGAATGTAACTTGGGAGTTAACCCAGATATTGCATGTTAGGGCACCTGTTCTGTTTTAATGAAAAGCAATCCAAATCAGAATAAGGTCCTCAAGTGTTAATGAAACTGATAAATCATCAACATGTCCCACGAAAACCTCAGGAAGTGGGACAGTGTGTGAATGCTGTGAAAACTAAATTCTCTTTCACTGGTAAATGATTATGATTTTAAAAGCAGGCAGAGACTATTGAAATGTGGACAGAAGATTTCCACCAGGTTGTAATCTGGTCAAAATTATCTTTCTGCTTTTCTTGACACAACCCTGTAGAATCTTAGAAGAAATATGAGAACATTGATTCTGAAATGCTGATTTTGTTGATTTGTCTTGATTTAGCAATATTTCATTTATGAAATCTCAACCGATGGTGTGTTGGCATTTCATGGTCTGATCATAGTTCGATCAAGAAAAATACTACTTCTGTAATCACAGTATTGTACATTATGACCCAATTACTGACACCTGGAGTATGAGTTCTCTAAAGTAGGCAGCATAAATATAAACAACTGACTAAACTTGACATTATACTTACATGTGACACAGTCATGATATAGCACTGGATACTGAAAATGACTTCAAACACCAACAAATTAACAGTAAAAATAATCCAAGGAGAGTATAATCTGTTATTAACTGGTAGAGTGCTGGAAGCCCATATATGGGCTTTACTCTAAAGTGCAGGTACTGCAACTGAAAGGCTTCAAAAAACTATGTGGATGTCCTTCAGATTACATTTGAATCTAAACTATTTAGTCTATATAGATTTTCCTTGTTATAATTTATGGGAGAGTGCCTATAGGCACTCTCCCATAAATTGTAACATGGCAAAGACTTGTGAACAAATTTTGATGTCTATAAACAATTCAGCACTCTACCAGTTAAGAGGGTAGTTTGTGTTCAATTAATTATATATTGTTTGACAGATTTGATGCTGAATGGTGTTAATTCATAAACGTTAATTTGTTACCCACAAATACCAAGAGAACCACATGTATATTCATGTTACAGGGGTATTTGTTCTTCCTCCATGAATTTAAAAGATCAGTTTCCATTGTATGTATGGTAAATGGTTTGGTGTTGGTAAAATATGTAATAAGTAGATGAAAACCAGTTACATGTACTTATCAAAAAAGTTACCTGCATGAAATTTCAGGCTTGAGTTAGAACACATACTGCTGTTGGCATTATATAAATTGCGTGAACAGTATTATTGTAACCTTGGTAACCATGGAAGCTAACAAGTCGTTCTATTTTAGTTAGACTAGTTCTGCTCTGTAGAATAGAAGACAATTACAGTCTAAAGTCTGGTAAATCAGCAGTGGGGATATTATTACAGTGGGGAGATTTTGCATTGTTCTCTTATCAACAAATCAGACCTCAGTGCTGAAAATTGCATGAAAAAAACATCTCATTTACCCCATCAGTCAGAATAGCTGAAACTGTGAATATATGTGACTAGCCACAATCAACAATTATCATTACTGTACAGTTTGACTTTGTGTTATCTAATCTCATTCTCCTTTTGTATCGCTCCATTTTTATCAATAAATGTTCATCTTCTAAAATAGTTTTATTTTCTGTTCTTTTTAGCTCCATGTGACAAAATGTCAGCAGAGCTTTTCTAATGCTAAGTCGTCCATTATCTGTCTGTCCATCGCTCTGTCCATCGTCGACATTTTGTTTGTCTGCGCTATAATTTCTTAACCACTGAATATTTTTTTTAAAAACTTTGTAACTGTATATATTGTCACTAGACAGTGTGCCATCAGTCATAATGAGGTCTCTACCCTCAAGGGGAAGGTCACAGTCAAAGGTCATAAAAAATAATATTTGGATATTGCTGTATTGCCCCTGTCCGCTCTCTGTAATCCGATCCATATGATTGATCTTGTTTATACTTGACACAGTTGCTGACCATTACCAAAGGTTGTGTCATGATCTTGACTCAAGGTCATATTCTCATGATCAAGGTCACATTCAAGAAAATTTCATTATTTTACCATTCTGTTTGTCTGGCCATAATTTCTGTATGTATTGTCACCAGACATGTTAACTCTCCCGGAATGCCAGGGAAAATCCCGTTGTAACTTATGTAAGACGTTCGGAGTCAAATCACATGCTTTTCAAACTCTGGTAAAAACTCACAAAGCAGTAAAATAAGGATTTAAGTTAGATTTATTTAAGAAAAGGGTATTTTATGATATATATTTCAACTGTGTTCATGTTTATTTTTGGGGGGTTTTCTTCGTAATCGGAGATTCATGATCAGTGTGCGAGTGTCGAAGTGAAAATAGGTGACTTACTTTCAAAAAATTGAAAACTCCACCTTCAATGCATTTTTAGCTCAACTTTGACATAAGTTAAATTTGAGGTTATGCCATGGCCAGTCGTCCGTCTGTCTGTCAACAATTCAATACGGCTCGGTCTAGAGGCCGTGTTTATGAACCAATCTTTACGAAACTTCTTGAGTAACTTTTTTATCATCGTGGGATGAGAACGAGTGTTTTTGGGTGCAGTCCGAAATTCAAGATGGCCACCAGCAGCTATTTTGTACTTTAGTTAGTGCAATCAGTTTTTTGTACAGAACTTCTGTATGAAAGTTCTGATTTGGATCAATTTTTGTATGAATGTTTAGTAACATGGAATACATCACATTTAATACATGTTTTTTTCTCGTGCAGAAATTATGCAAATTAGATGAACTTTGATTTATTCAGTGCTACATATACACAGTAAATGCACAAGTCAATACGGCTAGGGCTAGAGGCTGATTTATGAACCGATCTTCACGAAACTTCTTGGGAACCTTTGTTATCACCTTGGGATGAGAACGGATGTTTGTGGGTGCGATCCAAAATTCAAGATGGCTGCCAGTGGCCATTTTGTACCGAAATTAGGTCCAATCTGTTTTTTAGCTCATCTTGACAAAGTCAAGCTGAGCTAATCTAATCGCTTCCCGTCCGTCGTCCGGCGTCCGTCGTCCGTCAACACCATGTTTTGGTCTTCTCCTCCAAAGCCACTGGGCCAATTCAAGTGAAAGTTTGTGTGAGTGATGGTCCCAAAGGGGCATTTCATTTTTGTTCAACTCAGCATGCCCAGCCCCATAGGGAGGGAGTGGGGGAAAATGCTCCAAAATATTTTTAAAATCTTCTTCTCAAGAACCAGTGTGTACAATGACTTGATATTTGCTATGGAGCTTCCATATGAGGTGTAGAATCAAGTTTGTTCAAACGAAGTTCGTAAAGTAATATTTGGCTTTGTAATAGGAGGGGTAAGATTTTTGGCCCCGCCCAAAATTTCTATTTTCTGAACCGATGGTCCGGTATGAACCAAATTTGGTTTGTGGTAGTATTGGGTCATAAGTACTTGACCCATGCAAAAAAAAAAATTCCCGCATCCCCATGGGAACCCTGGGAGCTAAAAATAGAAATATTTTCAAACGCCCATATTTCCCAAACCCCACGGAACAGAGAGCTTTTATTTGGTATGAAGTATCCTTACGACCAGTAGAATTGAATGGTAAAAAAAAATTGCCATCGGTTATGTTAGGGTGTTCTGTAATGGGCATCGAAAAAATGCTGAGTCAGCATATTTGCAAAAATTTTAAAAAATCTTTTCTCCAGAACCAATCATCAGAATCTTTTGATATTTGGTATACAGCATTCATAGGGGGGTCAGATAAAAGTTTGTAGAAATAAAGCTCATTGGTTCATATTTGGGCTCTCTACAGGAGCCCAAAGTTTTAACATAGGGTAATATGGGGAATATTCTTTAAAAATCTTCTTCTTCAGAACCACCAATCAGAATCTTTTAATATTTGGTATACATGATTGTTATGAGGGTCAGATTCTAGATTGTTCAAACCAAGTCCCTAGGTTAATATTTGGGCTTCCTACGCTAGCCCAAATTTTATCTTTGTTCAATATGGAGGGTAATTTAAAAAAATCTTCTTCTTCAGATCCATCAGTCAGAATGCTTTGATATTTGGTATGCAACATCTCTATGGGGGTCAGATTCAAGTTTGTTCAAATCAAATTCCTAGGCATATATTTGGGCTCACTATGGTAGCCCAAATTTTTACTTAGTGCAATATGAGAAAATTTCTTTAAAAATCTTCTTCTTCAGATCCACCAGTCGGAATGCTTTTATATTTGGTATACAACATCTCTAGGGGGGTCAGATTCCAGGTTGTTCAATTCGAGTGCCTAGGTTAATATTTGGGCTCCATATGGGATCATGAAATTTAACTTAGTACAATATGAGGGAATTTCTTCAAAAATCTTCTTCAGATTCACTTGTCAGAATGCTTTCACATTTGGTATACAACATCTCTAGGGGGGTCAGATTCAAGTTTGTTCAAATCGGATCCATAGGTCAATATTTGGGCTCGCTATGGTAGCCCAAATTTGAACTTAGTGCAATTCGAAGAAATTTCTTTACAATTTCTCTTCTTCAGATCCAACAGTCAGAATGCTTTCATATTCGGTACACAACATCTCTAGGGAAGTCAGATTTAACTGTGTTCAAATCAAGAGCCTGGGTTAATATTTGGGCTCTCTATGGCAGCCGGAATTGGCCATTTTGCTGAAGAATTAAAAATTTTGTATTCAGTACCCTCTAGAGGTACTAAGATTAATCCACATAGGTTGTATCAAGGGGCTTCATAGGGGAGCTCTACATTTTACTTATGGTCAAATGAAGAAAAGGCATGATGCCCAGATTATTTTTGTCACTCCTGAGGGACTCAAGGATTGACAGTGTAGCCTATGGAGATGGCTTGCTTAATGTAGACTCATTCTTGGACTCTGTTCAAATTGTGTTCTGTACAAGATGAGCGCTTCAGGCCCCGTGGGGCCTCTTGTTTTGTACACAACTTCTATACGGCTCAGGCTAGAGGCCATATTTATGAACTGATCTTTACGAAAAATTCTTGGGTACCTTTGTTATCACCGTGGGACGAGAACCAGTGTTTTTGGGTGCAGTCCGAAATTCAAGATGGCCACCAGCCGCCATTTTGTACCAAAATTAGTGCAATCAGTTTTTGTACAGAACTTCTGTATGAAAGTTCTGATTTGAATAAATTTTTGTATGAATGTTTAGTAACATGGAATACGCAACATATAATACAGGGTCTTTTCTTGTGCAGAAATTATGCAAATTAGATAAACTTTGATAAATTCGGTGCTACTCACAGTAAGTGCGCATGTCAATACGGCTTGGGCTAGAGGCTGCATTTATGAACTGATCTTCATGAAACTTCTTGGGTACCTTTGTTATCACCTTGGGACGAGAACGGGTGTTTTTGGGTGCAGTCCAAAATTCAAGATGGCTGTCGGTCGCCATTTTGTACCAAGATTAGGTACAATCAGTTTTTTGTACAGAACTTCTATATGAAGGTTCTGATTTGAATAAATTTTTGAATGAATGTTTAGTAACATGGATTACATCACATATAATACAGGTTCTTTTCTTGTGCAGAAATTATGCAAATTAGATGAACTTTGATTTATTCAGTGCTACTCATACACAGTAAGTGCACATGTCAATACACCTTGGACTAGAGGCTGTATTTATGAACTGATCTTCACAAAACTTCATGGGTACCTTTGTTTTCACCTTGGGACAGGAATGAGTGTGTTTTGGGGTGCCTTTGTTATCACTGTGCTATGAGAACAAATATTTTGGGGTTCAGTCAGACCCACTCTGGGACTCAAAGTTTTCTTGTCTAGTTTAGCATCTGACTGTCGCCCACCTTTACAATACTTTACCTAAACATTTGTTACAGACTACGGTCAGTATTTATGTACAGACCATTACAATACTTTATATGTACCTTTGTTATCAGGTCATTGCGTAGATGTTTGTCATTGCTGTGTCACATACTATACATGTACATGTCTTAACAAGTTTAGCTACAGTGTCATTGACACTTTCATTTGGTAAATAAAATATATGAAAAGGAATTAAATAATATATATTTATTAATTCATAGAATAGCTTTAATCCTCGTCCCTTTTCCAAATCAAAACGTAAACAACACCTTGACCTCAACTATTTAACACAGTTTAAAAATAAGTTGAAGTCGCTTAGGATGCGAAAAAGTATGATTGCATATTTATACACAATGGACTTATTTTCTAACACTACATTTATTCCATTGTGCTGAACTGTTAACTGTTGGCCGTCTGTACCCAGAAAATTTCGAATGGAATTAAAAAAAAAATGCTTCCATGATGAAAAGAAACGTTTTGTGCAGGGCACAAGCGTCCACACATTCAAGAAGGATTTTGATAAAGATACTTTCCAAGTACTAATCCTCTTGCTGTAACTGAACATTAGGACATCTTTTCCTGTTAACATTTCCAGACTTGGGTAATTATTAGCTTAGTAGACTTTGATAAAAGCAAACCACAGATGGTGGTGCTCTGTGGGTGGGGGTCGTGAAGAATTGGATGGTTGGGGGTTCAAATCAACAATTATTTTATGATTTTTAGCTCAACTTTGGCGAAGCCAAATTTGAGCTCATGCCATGGCCAGTTATCCGTCGTCTTGTCTGTCCGTCTGTCCGTCAACAATTCAATACGGCTCGGGCTAGAAGCCGTATTTATGAACCGATCTTTACGAAACTGCTTGGGTACCTTTGTTATGACTGAGGGACGAGAACAGTGCTTTGGGGTCCGATCCAAAATTCAAGTTGGCCACCAGCCGCCATTTTGTACCGACGATGCAGAAATCTGTTTTTTGTACAGAACTTCCATATGAAAGCTCTGATTTGAATAATTTTTTGTATGAATGTTTAGTACCATGGGATACATCACATATAATACGGGTTTTTTTCTCGTACGTAAATTATGCAAATTTGACTAACTTTGATTTAGTTTTACTTTCAGCACTGTAAGTACAAATGCCAATACGGCTCGGGCTAGAGGCCGTATTTATAAACCAATCTTTACGAAACTTCTTGGGTACCTTTGGTATCACCGTGGGACGAGAACGAGTGTTTTTGGGTGCGGTCCAAAATTCAAGATGGCCGATGGCAGCCATTTTGTACAAAATTAGGTGCAATCAGATTTTTGCACAGAACTTCCATCTGAAAGTGCTGACTTGAATAAGTTTTTGTGTGAATGTTTAGTACCATGAGATACATCACATATAATACGGGTTTTTTTCTCGTGCAGAAATTATGCAAATTAGATGAACTTTGATTTTTTCAGTGCTACTTACACACAGTAAGTGCACATGTCAATATGGCTCGGGCTAGAGGCTGTATTTATCAACCGATCTTCACGAAACTTCTTGGGTACCTCTGTTATCACTTTGGCATGAGAACGAGTGTTTCTGAGTGCAGTCCAAAATTCAAGATGGCTGCCAGTGGCCATTTCGTACCAAAATGAGGTCTAATCAGTTTTTTGTACACAACTTCTGTACGGCTCAGGCTAGAGGCCGTATTTATGAACCGATCTTTACGAAACGTCTTGGGTACCTTCGTTATCACTGTGGGATGAGAACGAGTGTTTTTGGATGTGGTCCAAAATTCAAGATGCCACCAGCAACCATTGTGTGCCAAAATTAGTGCAATCAGTCTTTTGTACAGAACTTCTGTATGAAAGTTCTGATTTGAATAAATTTTTGTATGAATGTTTAGTAAAATGGAATACATCACATATAGTACGGGTTTTTTTCTCATGAAGAAATTATGCAAATTAGATGAATTTTGATTTATTTAGTGCTACTTATACACTGTAAGTTCACATGTCAGTACGGCTCGGGCTAGAGGCTGTATTTATCAACCGATCTTCACGAAACGTCTTGGGTACATTTGTTATCACCTTTGGACGAGAACGAGTGTTTCTGAGTGCGGTCCAAAATTCAAGATGGCTGCCAGTGGCTATTTTGTATCGAAATTAGGTCCAATCAGTTTTTTGTCACAACTTCTATACAGCTCGTATTTATGAACTGATCTTCACGAAACTTCTTGGGTACCTTTGTTTTCACCTTGGGACAGGAATGAGTGTGTTTTGGGGTGCCTTTGTTATCACTGTGCTTTGAGAACAAATATTTTGGGGTTCAATCAGACCCACTCTGGGACTCAAAGTTTTCTTTTCTAGTTTAGCATCTGACTGTCACCCACCTTTACAATACTTTACCAATACATTTGTTACAGGCTACGGCCAGTATTTATGTACAGACCGTTACAATACTTTATACATACATTTGTTATCAGGTCATTACCTAGATGTTTGTCATTGCTGTGTCACATACTATACATGTACATGTCTTGACAAGTTGAGCTACAGTGTCATTAACACTTTCATTTAACATAGCATAAGTGCATCGGATAAATGCATCAGAATAATTGACAACCAGATCTGGATATAACCTGTGGTTAATGGTGGTCCACGAGCTGAAGATTTGTAAGTTTTTTTCTTTTGTTTTGTCCCTGCGTGAACTTTTCCCTGAAATCCATCCAATTTACCTAAAAATCACCCTCAGATTCCCTGAAAAATTATTCTGGAGGTTAACATGTCTGATTGTTGTTGCTATATTGCCCTTGTCCATATGATTGATTGTGTTTATACTTGACACTGTTGCTGACCATAACCAAAGAGTGTGCCATGATCTTGAACCAAGGTCATAGTCTCACGGTCATGGTCACAGTCAAGAAAACCTCAATCATTATTGTCTGGCCCTTATAATTAGATCTAATTGGCAGATCTTGTTCATACTGGGTACAATTATTGGTCAATTCTCAAAAGTTTGTCATGACTTTGATCCAAGGTCATATCATCAGGGTCAAGGTCACAGAGAGCAAAACTTTGATATTGTTATACATCCCTTGTTTGGTCCATATAACTTGGTATGATTGACAGATATTACTTATACTTTGGACAATTACTGCTTATGACCCAAAGGTTGTATTGCGACCTTGATTCAAGTTCATTTCATCAAGGTCAAGGTCACAGGCAGAAATCTTTTGGTCACAACCAGTAACATTTGGATTCTTGGCATGCATTTAGTTTCCTCTAAAAGCAGCGACCCTGTGCTGAACTGTCTAGGCTGCGAGGCCTCATGTTTTATATGATTGTTGCATTGGGATCTTGCAGATCTTGAAAGTCATGGAATGTAGAAGTCCTTTGTCAAGGAGCTCAAAAATCCTTGAATATTGTAACCTTCTACCTGCCTTGAAACCCTTGAAGAGATAGACGTTGGATAAAAGATTCACTTCTGCAATATTCAACTCGCTCCGCGGGGAACCGAATATTTTTGGAATGGATCTTCTCTTCCTAATAGAATAGCTGCCCAGTAGAATAAGAATCATTCGTTGAATTGCCAATTTGATAGAGATATGATATTAACGCTTTTTACCATAGAATATTTTGAGAAACAGAATTCTCAGCATTTAATACTTTTCAGGAATTCTACCCAAATCTGGGTTATAATATTCGACTAAAGGGTTATAATATTAAAACCATTCTTGGGATGTCACTGAAAGTTTTTTTTTTTTTGGAAAGGGCTAATGAGAAAGTTTGGCTGAGATTCTGACTATAATTCTCTCTCATTATCAGACTTGGAATTTGAGTCTGAATCCGTGTTTATAACTTCTAAAGCTTCATGTTTTGTTGTGTATGTTGTCCTACTATTTAACGAACACAAACGAACATAAACGAACATAAAACGAACAGAAGAGAAAATAATAGGAAATACAAGTTAAAAATGATTGAGGATGCATATGCAGGTATATGTGGGTATATATTATTCGTTTGTAAAATTTTATTCACTTCTGATGAGTATTTTGATAATTAATAAGGTTTATAAAATGTACGACGGCGCGAAATTCTTGTGTTCGTTAAGTAGTCGCCTGCTTGAAACTGTCGACAAGATGCGACAAAGGTGTGGAATCAATTAGCTGTCTATCTGAGGAAGAATGTCGCTGAGGAAAACAGCGAAATTTAGGTTTAAGAGGATGGCAAGCGCCTATTTTAATCGTGTGTAAAATTGTATCCACGTCTGATGAGTATTTTAGTGATAAATAAAGATTATAGCCATTATTTGGATTGACAAACATGCATCAAACTCTCGCTTTGGATTCCGAGGACGCATCACGGCGAGTCGGGGACAAACCGTGATCTACCCTTAGAAAGCGGAGCAAGACTCGGATACATGTAGCATATTGTAGACCCACATAATGATAATAATCTAAAGATCTTACAATATCTTGGGGATAAGTCATTAAAGCCCAGTTTAAGCTTTCCTGAAAACTTTCCCCGAACAAGCTCACCCTCCACCAACGCGGGCTCCCACTAACGAGAGAGGACAACCAGGTGCGTAGCCAGGAAAAAGTTTCCAGGGGGGGGGGGGGGGGGGTATATCCATCTGATGCGCGAAAGGCGGGGGTGCTGGGGGGTCCTTCTCCAGGAATTTTTTTTCGGGGGGGGGGGGGGGGGTTCGACCCCAGGAAAATTTTAAAATCTAAGTCTACTGGCGGAAAACATTTGGAAGGGGACACAGCTAGATTTTTGGGAGGGGGTAAGTGCCCCCCCCCCCCGAAGCCCCATGTGGCTACGACATTGGGGACAACCCTACCCATACTCTCCTAGAAACGCGACCCGAGAAAAAATCTCGCCCTCCCCCCCCCCCCGCCCCACACTGACTCTCTCCAGCGAGGGGGACACCTCGGGCTCTTTCCAGGAAGCGGGTTCCATGATACAGTAACCGCTTCACGGTGATGTCTTCTACATACACCCCATCCAGCTTTTTTTTTTTATTTAAATTTAAAAAAAAATTAGCAATAAATTTTAAACTCCCCTCATCCTTTGCCCGGTGGACTTAAGTAAGTCAAATCAGGCGGATTTTGAGTTTTTATGTTTTCCAAACAATTATTATAGCGCGCAAAAGCAGCCCGAAGGGCTGCTTTGAAGCAAGCCTAATAGACAACGTGTACGTGAAATTGGAAAAACCAAGGAATGTTATGCCATCCAATCTAAACCGGAAACCGGAAGTAAAAATATGGGGAACCCTAGCTCCCGTTTTCAGAATCGAACAAATCGAATGACGCCCCCTAAAAAGCGAACGGTGTAATGCGAGATTTCTCCTTAGATCATTCCATGCAGACTGTGAATAATTTATTGAACATGCTTTTCAAAATTAAAGTTTTTCCAAACAAACTCAACTGTCGTTTGCTTTGCTGACTAAATGACAGAAATTGTCGAAAAGCTAAATGTTCCCATATATGCACATTGGATTTCATCGCCTGCTTGCTGGCTGTTGGGATCCCGCTGTTGTTCGATTCTGCGGAGTATTCTGTCACGTGATTTATCTGTTTTGCATTTGCAAGTGCAAAAAGCTGTTCACTTCAAACCAACACTGCGTGTGATTGGAACAAAGTTACCAAATGAAAAGCATCAACAACACGTCCGTTTGTTGTAACTTAAAAGTACGCACAGGTCGGATTGTGGCAAAGGTCGTTTTCATTCAGTTATTACGAACCTAAGATGTCGAAGTGACATACTGTCTGACAAACGTCCACGAATTAACATTTCCAAAACAGAAGTTCCGTTCCACAAAGTATGCACCCCAGCGAAACAAAAACAATAAATTTTCGACAATACGTTTCGAGGCCAATTTTCAAGCGAAGACGCCCTACCCATCACAATGACTGCATGCATTCTCGTTTCTGACAAAAAACAATAAAAATAAATGTTGCAGTGAAACTCTTTTTTTCTTTAAATTCGCACCAGATGAAAATAAAAAAAAAACCCCAGATAACCTGAAATATTTCTCCATTGTCCAAATAGCTCATATTTAATTCATAATATTGCTGAAAATTTTCGAAAGATAATGAAAAAATAAAGCTTCCATTTCTTCCAGAAAAATGGATAGGGTGTGGGTTCACTGCAATCCATTGTTTCTTGACAAAGCCCACAATCAACCTGAAGCCTATTTCATAATCATTGCCAAAAATATTCAAGGTGTTAGTTTTTGTACTTTTGGATCAGTGAATGTTCAGACTTGATCTAAATAAAAGTCATCGCTGCCAATGTTGTGTATCATGTACAAAAAAATGTTCAACCCCCCCCCCCCCCCCCTATTTTCTTCACATATTGACTTCACTATAAAATATAATATATTGTAGGTCTGATATGTTTTAGGGGGAAATAAATCTACAAGACAGCATGTACATGCATTAGTTCACAACGCAAAATGTTTTATTGGACGACCCCTTAAACACTGTTTTAAATTTTGTTAAGTTTATGTCATTATAATTTGAAAAACACTGTGAGTTGCGCGCGCTTCTTGGTTTTACCAAAGTTTATATTATTTACTTCTTTGGTAGATATATTCTGATTTTCTTTTCAATTCACTGCCTTACCACAATTATATTTGATGTGAAAGAATGAGTTTTCCAAAATAAATTTAGGAATTCTGTCTATAAGATGCGACACAGGTGTGAAATTAATCAGTTGTCAATCCGAGTTGGAGCCTGGTAGTCCTCTCTCGTTCGTGGGAGCCCGCGTTGGTGGAGGGTGAGCTTGTTCGGGGAAAGTTTTCAGGAAAGCTTAAACTGGGCTTTACTGACTTATCCCCAAGATATTGTAAGATCTTTAGATTATTATCATTATGTGGGTGTACAATATGCTACATGTATCCGAGTCTTGCTCCGCTTTCTAAGGGTAGATCACGGTTTGACCCCGACTCGCCGTGATGCGTCCTCGGAATCCAAAGCGAGAGTTTGATGCATGTTTGTCAATCCAAATAATGGCTATAATCTTTATTTATCACTAAAATACTCATCAGACGTGGATACAATTTTACACACGATTAAAATAGGCGCTTGCCATCCTCTTAAACCTTAATTTCGCTGTTTTCCTCAGCGACATTCTTCCTCAGATAGACAGCTAATTGATTTCACACCTTTGTCGCATCTTGTCGACAGCTTCAAGCAGGCTACTACTTAACGAACACAAGAATTTCGCGCCGTCGTACATTTTATAAACCTTATTAATCATCAAAATACTCATCAGAAGTGAATAAAATTTTACAAACGAATATATATACCCACATATACCTGCATATGCACCCTCAACCATTTTTAACTTGTATTTCCTATTATTTTCTCTTCTGTTCGTTTATGTTCGTTTGTGTTCGTTAAATAGTAGGACCGGATTTTAGAGGCCATTGTTTTGTGATTTCTGTATTTCTACAGTCAAATGCAATGTGATCGGAATTATTTGAAACATTGTGATATCGTCCCTGGAAAGCAAAAAGATGCCAACTTATTTATGCTTTTAAGCTTTTAAGGAACGAAAAAGTTGTTCTCGGATTGAATAGAAAAGGTGCATGTAACATACGTTGGTGTTTGATTAATTGGGACTTGGAGATGGACACACATAATTGGCTAAAATGTCTGCTGTAGTCGCTTACCGCAGTCTGCCATGCTGTAGACTTCAGTTACCTGTCACAGCAAAAGAGTAATATTGTTGCTCCATGAATAGTAATAAATAACCTTGGCAATATGAGTTTTAGCAAAAAATGACGTCAAGTCAAAATGGCTTCAGACAAAAGTGGCACCAGTTGGCAAAAAAGTCACCCTGGATAAAATGGCATTAGCTAAGATAGATCCAAGATTTTATCATTCCCTCATTGATAGGCAAAGGGCGTTAAGTGTTATCCTTGTCCATCCATGCGTACATTCAATTTTTTGTTTTCTGGATAATATCTTGAGTTTACATTCAGAATTTTTAGCTCACCTTGACGAAGTCAAGCTGAGCTTATCTAATTTCTCTCTGTCTTTCATCCGGCATCTGTCAACAAGCATGTTTTGGGCTTCTTGAAAACCACTGGGCCAATTCAAGTGAAAGTTTGAGTGAGTGAGGGGGCCTTGCATTTTTGTTGAACTCAACATGTCCAGCCCCATAGGGAGGGGGGTGGGGGAAAATGCTCCAAAATTTTTTAAAAATCTTCTCATGAACCAGCAGGTACAATGACTTGGTATTTGGTATGGAGCTTCCTTTTGAGGTGTAGATTCAAATTTGTTCAAAGGAAGTTCGTGAAGCAATATTTGCATTTGTAATGGGAGGGCAAAGAATATTGGCCCCACCCAAAATTTCTATTTTCTGAACCGATGGTCCGATCTGAACCAAACTTGGTATATTATTGGCTCATAAGGACTTGATTCGTGCAAAGTAGGAACTCCAGGAGCTAAAAATCAAAATATTTTCAAACTCCAATATTTCCCAAACCCCATGGAACAGAGAACTGCTATTTGGTATGAAGCATCCTTAGGACCCATAGAACTGAATGGTTAAAGAAAAATGCCATTGGTTGTAACATGGTGTTCTGTAGAGGGTGTCGAAAAATGCTGAGTCATTGATATTTGGGATAAAGCATCCATAGGGGGGTGGGGGTGGGGGGTGGGGGGAGGACAGATATAAGTTTGTTAAAATGAAGCACCTCAGTTCCTTTTTGGGGCTCAGTACAACAGCCCAAATTTTTAACTTAGGGTTATATGGGAAATAATCTTTAAAAATCTTCTTCTTCAGACCCATCAGTCAGAATGTTTAGATATTTGGTATATAACATCTCGGGAGGGGGCAGGGGAATGGGGGTGTCAGATTCAAGTTTGTTCAAATCGAGTCTCTGGGTTTTCATATTTGGGCTCTATTGTAGCCCAGAATTTCAACTTTAAAAATCTTCTTCAGATCCACCGAATTTTAATTTGGTATAATATGAGGGGAATTTCTTTAAAAAATCATCTTCAGATTCACCAGGTAGATTCCTTTCGTATTTGGTATACAACATCTCTCGGTGATGGGGATCAGATTCAAGTTTCTTCACCTCGAGCGAGTGCGTGGGTTAAGATTTGGGCCCAAATTTTAACTTATTGCAATCCTGGGGATAATCTTTAAAAAAAAAAAAATTCCTGATTCTTTGGAGGGGGGGGGGGGGGGGGGGGATCAGATTCAAGTTTATTCAAATTGGGTCCGTGGGTTCATATTTGTGCTCCCTATGGTAGCCCAGATTTTAACTTAGTGCAATATAAGGAAATTTCTTTAAAAATATTCTTCATTTGTGACAATGTGGCTGGGGAATTATGCTTACCAGTCTTCAGAACCACTGGCCCAAATTTAACCAAAAAAAAAAAATTGTCTTTGTGGGGATACCCTTCCTAGTTAGTTTGATAAAAGTTGCTGAACCTGATGGGCTGGGGCAGTGTGTAAACATCTTCTCATAAACCAGAAGTCATTCCCTGTGGGAACCCAGGGAAATGAAGAAGTACTTGTTTACTGTGGGTAAACAAGCTCTGTTTTGCTGGTAAAATAGGACCCCAGTAACCAATGCTATCGGTGGGAGTCCTTCAAAACCGGCGGACATGGGTATAAACGATTGGCTAAACTTTACTTAAAATCCATGTTGCGTTCACGATTAGTATGTGACCTCAAACACCAATGAATAAATAAATAGATAAACCACCCAGTCACCACTGATCTGAGCCAAACCTGAATGTGAGCAAACCTGTCATTTGCAAAATGGGGTTCCCAGAGGGTGAATTTGCTGATGCTATTCCATACAGTGGGCCAATTTTATCCTCTAGGTACATCTTTCTGTTTTGGCTTGAGACCTTGGTTCAGACCGAGGATCACGGAGGGTAAATGTTGTGATGCTACCCTGCTGTGCTAAATTTCGCCCTCTCAGTGGGGACCTCATTTTGCAGATGACAGCCCTGCTTATTTTCAGGCTTGATCTGAGCTTTGGTTATTCAACTTCCTTTAGTGATGAAGATTAGAGTTTGTTCAGTAAAAGTTCTCTGGGTAGTATATGTTCATGATTTGGGGGGGGGGGGGGGGAACTTTTTTAAGCCCACTTCCAATTTTGGTTTTTAGAATTGGTTAGCCACATTGAGATAAATGTAGCATGCAGTATTATTTGGGGGACATGTAACTGATTTTATGCCAAAAAAAATTTCTTTCACATCCCAATTGGAACCCCAAAGCTAAAAGTAGAAAAAATTCAAACGTCATGTTTTTCAAGAACTGCACATTTTTAGCTCAACTTGACTAAGTCAAGTTGAGCTATTGCCATCACTTCTTGTACGTACGTACGTCCGGGCGTACGTACGTACGTCCTTTGGCACACTTTACAGGTCGCATTTATGATCAGATCGCTTTGAAACTTAGTATGCTTGTTTGGGGTAACCTCTAGATGGGAGCTATCGATTTTCTTCCATTTCCGTCAAAACATGTTGCCGCGGCCAACGTTCTTAGAACTTAGTTTAGTCCAGACCTCAATATTTCCCTTTGGCACACTCTACAGGGCACATTTATGATCGGGTTTCTTTGAAACCTGGCGTGCTTGTTTGAGGTGAGTTC